>OZ024794.1:23378839-24006339 GCA_964017045.1 Omphiscola glabra | reverse complement strand
GGAAGTTATATTAACAGATGATCACGTTTGTTTTAGCAACTTACCGTCTCTGTTTCTCCTTATCTTCAATGGAACACACACACAAAAAAAGCGTTACAGCCCTGGCTTAAATAAACCGTTGTTGCTATACTCAGCTCCACACTTATCCACCTCTCCTAACCGCAATTTCTCCAGCCCCCAACCCTATCCCCCCCCCCCCCCCCACACACACAAATCGACGATGGTGCGTGATAAAGGCACTTCGAAAAGTTTGGCTACAGTAAAAAAAAGAATCTCAACATCACGCAAGGTCTGGAACAAACCAAATGTTTCCATTCTTTAAGGGCTGAAGCTTAAACACGGAACTAGAAAAGTTGTTGGGTGGGGGTTGTGGGAGGTTGGGACTGTTGGTTTAGATACGAAACTCTATTTAGTTAAATTAATCTGGGTCCCGGGATGTGATTTCTGCTTGTGGGTTGGGGTTTGGGGCGGAATGGGCAGTGGAGACTTTAAATGAAGTTTCTTCACGTTAAAAAAATGGACCTTTCACTTCATTCATTTATGTTTCACTTGCCGGCGTTTATATTCAGTCTCTTAACGCAGGTACTTAAAAAAAAAAAGCAACTACCGCAGGCCGATGTCCTAATCTAATCTTACAGATCAAAGGCATTGAAACCTCCGCCTAAGCCTACTTGATGTAATGCAGGACTGACATAAATGCAAACCGATGGACGTGAAATATCCCGAGAGCTCTTTTATCTTGCTCCCATAAACAATAGAGTGAAACAATAAACTCGACGTCTTAACTTCACTGCCATGCTTGGCTCACCCTGACAGAGACGCCTGAAATAGGCCCAGGGAGAAAGATAAACCCGACGTCCCCATACCCTTGTGTTTAACCATGGGCAAATTCAAAATGTCCAACTTAATAGGGCGGACTTTTTTTCTCATTAACATGCCATGCGTCTTTTCTCCCCCTCTATCTCTGTTGTCTAATAAATGTGTGAGACACGTTTGGGTGATCGTGTGTTTACCAACAGAATCCTGCAGCGTTCAATTTTTGTCGTCACGTGTATTGTGTAATTCAGCGGTTCTAAATCGGTGGGTCACGACCACTTGGGGATGGGGGAGGTGGGGTGGCTCCAACGACCCTTCTAGAGGGGTCGCCTAAAGACCATCGGAAAACACATATTTATTAAGTAGCAACGAGGGTAATGTTTATGTTTGGGGGTCATTACAACATAAGGAATTGTATTAAAGGGTCGCGGCGTTAGGAAGGCTAAGCACCAGTGGTGTTACTGGGTAGAGAGAAATATTCATAGACTGAACAAATTTCTTACGTTTTCCCTAAATACATCATATCTTCAAAAATTTGTCATTTTCCGAACTTTTAAAAATGTTATTAGATTTTATTATTATTTGGAATACATACTCTTGAGTATTATAATTTCAATCAAAATTATATTTTAACCTTCTCGGTTTTCCATATCAAAATTTTAATGTCGACTGTTGACATTTAAATAAAATAAGTTTGTTATACATCATTCAAAATAATAAAGCCTACAATTCTATATATGGTGCGCATAGTATCAAGATTAGAAAAAACATACTTGTTGCCAAAATTATACTACGTTCTAGGTCCACAATTCTAAATCTGAAGTCCTACATCTGGGAAACCATTCAATCTTTACCCTCCTTCTCCACATAACTTTAAACGCTAACCCTAAACCCCATTCTCCACATACACTTTAACACTAACGAGCAGTGAAGGTTTTTGTTACAAACTTTGTTTGGACGACACTTTCAGCCAATCACTGCCCACGAAGTTGGCCACGTGACCTACCGTTAAACACTCCGTGAAACGTGTTGCCAAGGGGAGCTCATCAAGTTAGATAACGCTTGATAACTCTATCTAGGTGTGTATCTTGTCTTTGAGGCCACGCCCGTGGTGAGCACGCCATCCATTGAATGTCGCTTTCAATTTTGTCTCTGCCTCTGTTGTTGTTTTCCAGGTGCACCGTCTCACCCCCACAGCTGAGTCAATCAGTCCCTGCTCCGAATGTCCTGACGTTTGTTGAGGGGGGGGGGGGGGGAAACGCATTTGTTGGTTAAGCAACGATTTTCTCGTTTTTTTTTTTCGTTAAATAGTTTGTTAGACTATTGGAACGTTTCGGAATGGTTCAATGGCAACCGCTTGTTGTCACAATATGGCGCACTTCTAGCTTGGTGTTAATAACATTCGTTGTTACTATAAGGGACTAGTTTCCGGGAAAGGTGCTACTATGTTGGGCTAGTTTCATGGAAAAGGTGCTACTGTGTTGGGCTAGTTTCATGGAAAAGGTGCTACTATGTTGGGCTAGTTTCATGGAAAAGGTGCTACTATGTTGGGCTAGTTTCATGGAAAAGGTGCTACTGTGTTGAGCTAGTTTCATGGAAAAGGTGCTACTGTGTTGGGCTAGTTTCATGGAAAAGGTGCTACTATGTTGGGCTAGTTTCATGGAAGGGTGCTACTGTGTTGGGCTAGTTTCATGGAAAAGGTGCTACTATGTTGGGCTAGTTTCATGGAAGGGTGCTACTATGTTGGGCTAGTTTCTTGGAAAAGGTGCTACTATGTTGGGCTAGTTTCATGGAAAAGGTGCTACTGTGTTGGGCTAGTTTCATGGAAAAGGTGCTACTATGTTGGGCTAGTTTCATGGAAAAGGTGCTACTGTGTTGGGCTAGTTTCATGGAAAAGGTGCAGTCCAGATTATTTTCTCTCAGTATTATCAAGGGGTAAAGAAAAATTCTTTTTATTTTCAACTAATCCCTGTATGTTAAATTTCAAATTTCCGTGAGATGCTTCAAAGTGATAAATGTTGTGACTGGACAGAATGTGACATAATATTTCACAAGAGAGCGAAAACAACCTTACGTTCTTAGCGGTTATCTTGCGATAGATGTGAGTTATTTCTTCCCTGTGAATGGTTTTGCACACCTGGTATGACTATATAGATGCCAGATGATTCTTCTTTTTATCCTAACGATGGTAAGGGAATGGCTTCAAAATCTTCTCGCACCTGCTATTTTAGTTGTCTCCGTGACGGTTTCGGTGGCAAGTCTTAAAGTACCTTTAAAACAGGTGAAAGCGCTGAACGTGGAAAAATATACCTTGAAAAATATACCTTGAAAAATACACCTTGTTTTGTTTGGGGGAAAAACGTATGACTGACCGAATTTAAACTAGAATTGTGGTCATTGAGACCGTAAACACCCAGTTTATGTGTTAAAATCTTTTGAAATTACTTCAGATCAACGGTGTTACCGATGATTTTCTTTTAAAGTAAGCAAAGGGCGCTTTATTAAGAATGATTGACAATGGTATTATGTACCTGGCGTTAAATTCACGTACTTTTCTCCCTCGTTTAGATTAATTAATGTCTAATTATCGAACTTTAAAAAAAAAAATTCGACTGAAAGCAGTTAAACTGCACGGAGCTGAACTACGCAACGTTTCGCTCAATCTCATGGTTGTGGAAAATAACTTCATATGAATACAAAGCTGGACGAGCCGTAAGCTCTCAAAGATACAAATCTGAACGAGCCATAAGCTCTCAAAGATACAGAGCTGAAAGAGCCATAAGTCCTCAAAGATACAAAGCTGAACCAGCCATAAGCTCTTAAAGATACAGAGCTGAAAGAGCAATAAGTCCTCAAAGATACAAAGCTGAACCAGCCATAAGCTCTCAAAGATACAGAGCTGAAAGAGCCATAAGTCCTCAAAGATACAAAGCTGAACGAGCCATAAGCTCTCAAAGATACAGAGCTGAAAGAGCCATAAGTCCTCAAAGATACAAAGCTGAACGAGCCATAAGCTCTCAAAGAGACTGAATAATGTAAGCACAAGATTCATTTTCATACGTCGGTCTGGCAATTAATTAAACAGGAAAAGTAATTCCTGCCGCCTCAGCGTTAAGTTAAACCCAAACATATTGAGACGATTAATCACAATGAAATTCAAATAGTTATAATTAAAACACCGGAACCAAGAAAAAAATAAACGTTTTTTTTTGGGATTCTGAAATTCTGCAACGTAGATCTGTAATGTTAATAATGGAGTTATTGTGATGTTGCAGCATTGCATCTAAGCCGTGGGGCTAAAATCTAAAGAACAAATTGCAGACAAGTTAAATAAGATCAATGGCTATTAGCGCAAAATCAGCTTCCCTGCATTCTTCATTGCAAACACTTGAGTTCAATCGACCCTGAGACATATGACGATCTTGATTTCGTTTCTATCAACTTTAACTCTGCACTCGCTACGGTTCCAGCACCGGTAACATCAGTTAGTACCCGATCAGTTAGTACCCGATCAGTTAGTACCCAATCAGTTAGTACCCAATCAGTTAGTACCCAATCAGTTAGTACTCGATCATTTAGTACCCGGTACGGAAACGAACCTCCCAGTGGCATGCTGAGCTGAAGTCGCTAATGTTGTTGTTTTACTTCTCCAGGAATCATTTCTCTCAGGACCTGCAATTAATTCTTCTGGTAAATTCCAAATATCTTTGCTTTGTGCATTTTAAGAAATTATGTCTGCTTCGCTCGGTGAATGGGTGGTTATGTGTGGGATGGGTGGGAGGGTGAGCTAAGATCTAAGAGTTAAGTAACTTTTAACGGGATTTTTTAAGCATTCGATGTTTAAATTTTAAAAAATATATAGTTTAAAACTTTAAAAAATAAATATTTCTTTAAAACGCACCTAAAAGTAGAAAATAATTCACAAGTTCTTTAAATGCATTACGCACAGAACGACTGAGCAAAAGTCAGCACTCTCTGGGGCCAGAGGATTCCAATGGAATGTAGACGAAACGTAAATCTGTGTTATTTTTTATTAATTTTTTAAAATATTTGCTTCACAGACTATGTTTTCGTAACGTATTTTAACTGTGAACATTATTTTCTACTTTTTGCTGCATTTAAATTCGTCTTTGATAAAAACTAGTCTTTTTTAAATATATTTTTAAATTTTTTTTTTTTTTAAATATAGTGTACATCATAATATTCTTGTTTTGACTGGAAATTACGAACTATAAGTGGGCACGGCTCCACTACCTGACTATTATTAATATATTATACTATAAAATGGACTACATGATGAGGGCCCCCCCCCATATTATTAATATATTATACTATAAAATGGACTACATGCAGAGCCCCCACAAATTCGGGGTATTGTGGGATCGCCTCGTTCGCTAGGCCCCCCCCCCCAGCAAAATCTCATTAAATGGGGTTTTCTCAGAGTTTTGCATTTGACTTCTCAGAACTGGAGATACTGTTTCCGAAGCATGACTCGTAATTTACTCACTTGGAAGTTATTTTCTGTGTATCGTTCAAGACATTAGCCCGACCTTTGAAACAACCCGAACACATTTCATCAGTTGAAACCAATTTTGTTTTATTTTTCTCAGGATTTCATCTTTTGAATAGCACGTGTTCTGTTCCATTATAAACGGAAATGACAAACTTAATGAGAAACGAGTGGCGCACTTCCGCTTTCACTCTCACACATCATGGAAAGTACGCCTCCTACTCATTTACAACACATTGCATTCCGATTGTGTCCAGATCATCTCACATTCCATCCAAGACAAACACACCATCACCTCGCCCCCTTAAAAGAATAATTAAGAGCCGTTAGATTAACTGCAGTTGCTAAAATAAATCTTAGGAACCTTAAGAAAGGCGTGGACTTGAAAATCAAATGTGCACTAGACACCTGCAGCGATTCTTTGTACCTCTGATACATACAATATAAAAACTATGCGAACACAAATATCGACGGAATTGTATACTAACTTTTCAATAAGGAAACAAAAAAATAGAAGATCAATAATGTAGAAGAGTTGTGATTATTCACCCATACGGTTTCAATGGGGGGGGGGGGGCTTATCTCTATATTTTGGGTCTATATGCTTATCAGGGACGGCCAAACTTTAGCCCTCACATGCCTTGCGTCCCCTTGAGCGACTGCAGACTTTTGGCTAAATTTTAAAAACGATGTCCCCTCGAAACGATCCGTGAGAACATCAACGTTTCTCCCGATGTGCCGTCTGATTACGTTATAATAGACTTGAAGGGCGGTAAAAGACTCAAACAGGTAGAGGAGAAAATAAGCCCCCCACGGCTGACGTCACGCTTTTGTGGCACCAAACTAATAAACAGAAAAAAAAATTACAACACCGTCTGACATGGTTAGTCCTGAGCTAGTACCAAGCGGGCTGTTCCTGTTGTTTCGACGCAGGGTAAATTAAACGTAGCCTCGGATTACCCCGTTGCCAACCTTGAGATGATTACAGTTTTTTAATGTGGCACTGGGATTGTTGTGTTGTCTCCCCCTACATGCGTGTCGAATAAAGGACATGCAGCTACGTGGTTTTCTTTGTATTTTATTTAATAAAAACAAGTCTGAGTTATTGTTTGCTAGACTGCATTCACTACAACATTCTTTTCTAAAATGCTTTTAATAAAGAAGTTAATTTCGGATAGAGTTGCAAGAATAAATGTTTGCATCAATCCATCCTGTTTAGAGAACGTAAACAAATACGAGACAAAAGCATTCAGCAAGCGAAATAACTGATTGCATTCGCCTGTCTACATCAGGGGTCCTCAAACTTTTTAAACAAGTGCACGGATCAGTTTCCTTCAAATCTTTCAAGGGGTAGACTATAGTTCCTTTTCAAAAAAAAACTATGAACGAATTATCTGCACATAATCTCAATCCAATGCACACTGCACATATCTCAATTATATGCACACTGCACATATCTCAATTCTATGCACACTGCATACATCTCTGTTGTATTGAAAGAAACAGCAACTTTAAAAAAAAACATAATCTATTTAAAATGAATACATCTTATATCCAACACAAACTGAATAGTATCTCAAAGGGAAGCACGGCTAATGAGATGATCAATGTCCGGCACCATATTTGTCGTTGCTAGCCATGTCCACTTACTGAGGCCAGGCGGGCCAGATTAATGACCCCATGGCGGGCCGGATCTGACCCGCAGGCCGGAGTTTCAGAACCCCTAGTTTACAACAGTGGGTATATTTTAAACGCTCTATTTCATTTATCTTTTCTAAATCATCTAAAGTGCGTGCTTTTAATAAACTCATGTTCTTAAACATTAAGAACAATTCACCAGAACTTCCGGGTTGTGTTTCTGACAGAATCTGTCTAGGTCAACTTTGTTATCTCCCTTTAAAATAGTATTTAAATCCCGCCATTTCAAGCTAATTTTAAAAGGAGGGTTGATTCTAATAATAATCATCCTAAGAACAACCGTATTATGTTCTCAATAAAAAAAAAAGTTTGCCTACTAAGATTTAAATTTTTATTTGTTTCCTCTTGTCTCCTTCCACCTTTGAAATAACGGGTTTATTGTTGTGTTAGTTCAACTGTAGTCTTTCATTCAAGCCCTCTGTCACAACGTCTTAACGTGAAAAGAAGTACAATCGCGTTCCGTTATGTCCGTTATGTCATAACAATATTTTATAGACCTTACCTGCTCCCACAGCCCGCGCCTGAACACATTAAAGTTATTGCAAAAGCAAACTATTACTGATTACTATGATATAAATTATCTATCATTTTTTTTTTAAATATGTATTTTTTAAAATAATTTTAAATAGAGCAATAGACATACATACTGCTTAGTCAACTACTGTTTATTAAATATTTTAAACAACCACTAAAAACAAACTTTTCCGTATAAATCCGGTATAAAATGTAATGGGGGTGGGGCTAAAAATTTGATAAGAATCCCAATTAGTGCTCCCCTTTTCCCCCAAGGTGTAACTTGGGAGAGCCAAGATCAACTTTTAGCAGTTCTCAAACCTCAACGTTATTCAAGAATTTCTTTGGACCAAAACTAAGTTGTAAAGAATGCCCTCATTTCACAACTTTTAATGTCATAATTTTTAGAAGGTTTCGTCCACTGCCAGAATCTGCACTCAAAGAATTATCCAACGCCTTATTCACAAATTAAGAGAGAACGTGCCAAATAATAGGCCCTCTGACTCACTTCGTTAATCTTATAAAAAGTTATATTTAAAGAAGCCGTCGTGTCTTGGCTTCCCGTACATCAGTTGTTCTCAACCTTCTGAACGCCGCGACCCTTTAATACAGTTCCTCGTGTTGTCGCGACCCCCCAAACACCAAATTGTCCTTGTTGCTACTTCAAGACTGTAGAGTATATATGTTTTCCGATGATCTTAGGCGACCGCTGGGAAAGGGTAGTTCGACCCCAAAAGTTGTCGCGACCCACAGGTTACAACCGCTGCCGTATATGAAAATAATCATAGTTTGTTTTTTTTAATCGGGAAAAGTCAGCTCTCGTTGTTTTTGCGTAATGCTGGGCACATTTTTCCACTGCGCACCAATAACTATCCGATCTTTATTAGCAAGTCAAGCTGTTTAGCACTCACATAATATTGGAACGACGTTAACTAAGTCGAGAAGCCAATCGCCGAAGTAGTGACCCCCATAAAAGCAGTTGGTCATAGAACATGCCATCTATTGACATACTGGTTATTTGAGACTTGGTTGGATCATGACGCAAAGCGAGCGGGTTAACCTAGTTTTGTCGTCGATGGCTCTCAAACTTTGCGGTAGGGCTCCCCCCCTCCCCAATCACACCAACATTTTGGATTCATCACTGTTAATGATTGCTGCCACGTCTCAAAACTTGACAGAAACTCCTTCCGAAACACTAAGACGTTTTAATTCTAGATTAAAGAGTTGACCATGAACGTTACAATGAGACGCTGCGGGTGGCACTCTAGTGCATGAATGATGAGAAGCTCTGCGCAAACAACTCGGTCAGAAAGCTCAGGCAATCGCAAACACAGATTGTGGACAAGCATTAAAACGCAAAACTAGTTTTTTTGTAACACCGAATAGGAGGAGACTGATATATTTTAAAAAAAAGAAACAATAAACCTTAATGGCAACAGATCCCTTACGTGTTTGCCCAGCTATTCTGTAATTTATTTTTATTTTTATTTATTTATTTTTTTTTTTTGTAAAGCTATCGCGTAGTTTTTAACGTGAAGGAAATTACACTCATTTCAACAGGGGGTCTATGATGAATAACTCTGCAAGCATTTCCATAAAGTCGGTAGTTATCTGCCCAGATACCATCGGTAGCCCCCCAGTACCCACCATTGTTGTTTTAGTCTCACGTTCCGGCATAAAGATAAGCTTCATGACTTTGGAACAGAGAAATAATAACAGTAAAGCCCTTTTTTTTCCCCCCTGTGTTTTGTGGGCATTATGTTTGATTGTTGGCAGTCCTATTGTTTCTTTCTCAGCGGTTCTCAACACATGTGCACTAAATGATCAACACACTCATCTACGATACTGCAGACCGGTGTACCCTCAAACTCTTAAAAGCGTACCAGTGGCGTAGCGAGCTTAACTCGCGCCCGGGGCACAATACCTTTTTAGTGCCCCCCATTCGAAAACCATACAATATTATAGTAAAATATACCATTTGGCGCCCCTTTGTGAGTAGCGCCCGGGGCATGATGCCCCCCTTGCCCCCCCTCACTACAAGGTTGGGGGTGTGAGATTAGTGACAGAGTGTGACAAGATTGGTGGGGGTCTGAGATTAGTGACAGAGTGTGACAAGGTTGGTGCGGGTCTGAGATTAGTGACAGAGCGTGACAAGTTTGTGGGGGTCTGAGATTAGTGACATAGCGTGACAGGGTTGGTGGGGGTCTGAGATTAGTGACAGAGTGTGACAAGGTTGGGGGGAGGGAGGGTAAAAGTGTCCAAAATTAGCTTGAAGTAATTATGGACGGCCCCTGGATGGAGAAATATTGTTTATGGTGAAGAATGCTCGGCTCATTGAGTCCAGTCATTAGGCTCCAATACACTTTCGAAAATTATTTTAAACCGACTTCACCTTTTGGGCGTTTAGGATTTGTTTATGTTTAAATTGCTATGCTAAACAGTGAGTATAATTAAAATGAAAAACTGTTTATAGAAACGTTTGTATCTGAGCGAGGTCAAATGTTGTTTTCTTGGATTTCGTACAAAAAACATCTTAAACAAAAAAAAGGTCACCCATCTCGATGGCATGTCCTCTAAAACAATAATTTAAACGGGGATTAAATTTTGATTTAAGTAACAATATCTCATAACTAGATCTGATGACTTTTTATCTAAACAACACGTCTATACAAGACATTTATATCTAGCATGTCATAATTTATGGAACATGTTATAATCCCTCACGATCTGCACATGATTGTCAACCCCAATAATTTAGTTTTCCCGTGGAATTAATTAGTACATTGATACGTGTGCCACAGATGTATAGCTGAGAGTGTATACTAGAGTGTTTTAAGCTGTAAATATTTCATCAAAGAAAGAATCGACTTTCCGAATTTTTTAAAGTCTGACGAGACTTGATTGATTACAACATGTTTTTTTTTTTTTGGTTAAACTGCTGTTTCCATTTCTTCGTCCAGATATTACATTCTAATACTTTCACATTTTAACGAATGCTTGAACTAAATACTTTCACAATGCATTTTATAATTTAAATGTGTCACTTTTAAAATATAGATAGTAGAATTAGAAAGTAGAAATAGAAAGTAGATTGAAAGTATAAATGGAAAGTATAAATTAGAAATAATAAGTAGAGATGAGAGAAATAGAAAGTAGAGAACGTGGAAATAGAAAGTAGAAATACAAAGTACATATAGAAAGTAGAAATAGAAATTATTTAATTCAACTGTACTGTTAATGAACATATATACACGAGAATGGAAGTTGAAACAAAAATATGTGAAATGGTATATGAAACAATGGCGCCCTGTCAATATGAAGTTATCCGACCACTCGCACATACACAAGATACCAGTTGTAATATCTCAAGCTACAGTGTTCCTGTTTTCTTACTCCCCACCAACACAACCACGCCTTGATGGTATCGTGTCGGGGTGTGGGAAAAAAAAAAGGGGGGGGGTAGGTAAACTCAATGATTCAACAAAAGGGTTCCCTTCCCGTAATCGAACCGTCTCGGTGACCAGACGTCTCGAAGTCGAGGTAGATCATATTCACCACAGCTTTCATTTATGGACAAACTGGCTTTCCATGGGGTCAAGTTTAAGCAGCTATCAGGTGTTTTTTTCCGCCCGTATATATATCTGAAGTTTAACATTGAAAACAACAAGGAAAAAAAACAAATAAAAAAATGTAAATGTGAATAGTTCGATTGACCTCTTATCTAAAGAATATCGAACTAAAGTATCGACCTGCGCGTTGAGAAATAAAGGTGCCAAAGAAAGCTGTATGACGACTGCCGTTAAGGACACAATATAAAGTTACCTAACTGAAAGGAGACTCACAATAAAAAAAGGTTGTACATCGAGTTGCTAATGATGGTGAAAAGGACTTAACACATTGAGTAGGTATTGAGCCCAACGACTGGCAGTTCCAGAGATAAAGGTAATGTGATACAATTGTAGAAAGTGACTTGGAGGTCTGTACTCGATGTTATAAACTCCAAGGTCTGTACTCGATGTTATAAACTCCAAGGTCTGTACTCGATGTTATAAACTCCAAGGTCTGTACTCGATGTTATAAACTCCAAGGTCTGTACTCGATGTTATAAACTCCAAGGTCTGTACTCGATGTTATAAACTCCAAGGTCTGTACTCGATGTTATAAACTCCAAGGTCTGTACTCGATGTTATAAACTCCAAGGTCTGTACTCGATGTTATAAACTCCAAGGTCTGTACTCGATGTTATAAACTCCAAGGTCTGTACTCGATGTTATAAACTCCAAGGTCTGTACTCGATGTTATAAACTCCAAGGTATGTACTCGATGTTATAAACTCCAAGGTATGTACTCGATGTTATAAACTCCAAGGTCTGTACTCGATGTTATAAACTCCAAGGTCTGTAAAAGGCTATGCTCGAGTACGATGATGGAGCAACGATGACGGAGCAACGATGAGGGAGCAACGATGACGGAGCAACGATGACGGAGCAACGATGACGGAGCAACGATGACGGAGCAACGATGACGGAGCAACGATGACGGAGCAACGATGACGGAGCAACGATGACGGAGCAACGATGAGGGAGCAACGATGACGGAGCAACGATGACGGAGCAACGATGACGGAGCAACGATGAGGGAGCAACGATAATGGAGCAACGATGATGGAGCAACGATGTCACGAGCGGTTATGGCTAAGGAATTTCTCAACATAAATGTAGTGTCGTTTGTGGACTTTACAATGCAAAATTTACTGCGCCTTTGCGAGATATTGTTTATATTTCGTTAGACCTTTGTTTAAAATATGAAGGTTGCAGATATTTGTTTTACATTTAAAATCGGTTTAGTACACAATAATCGAAGAGTCCTCATAAAGTTAATCTTTCGTCTGAATATTTTTAAATATTTCACTTTGAAACAACAAAAAATATATAAAATGTAATACATAAAAGACAACAGTTAACTTGACAGAACATTCGTTGTATATGTTATCCATTCATAGAGTTATTGGTTAAAAAATGTATGTATAGCAACGTAAAAGTCTTCCACACAAGAACGAAGCCCAGACTAATTTGCAAGCTCACTGTTACAATCCTACGGCTTAAGTGGGGCTATTTCTAGAGATTTCTTCAGTTTTGTCTCGGTCCGCATGGTTTTTTAAAGGAGATCGACGGATCCAAAGACTCTGGGCATCCACTTGACAACTGTAAGCAAATACGAGGCAGGGGTGTGCTGGGAAGAAGGGGGGGGGGGCTGGGAAGAGGGTGGGGTCCGGAGCATTGAGAGCGAAAGTGTAGGAGTCAAGGTTTGTGAGTGGTACACGGGAACCCTTGAGTCTTCCAGCACCGTCTTATCAGAGCCTGTCATGTTTCGCCGTTCATAAATAAAGGTACCGAGCAGTCAGGCGTTCTCACCTGATCAATCTCGTTAGGTAAGGAAAGGCACGTGCAGAACCTTATACTTAATTACCTGCATGCTCTTTGTGGAGGGAGGAAATATGAGAGGGGGGAGAAAGGTCAACAGAGATTATCGTACAGTGGGAGATAATGACCGAGGAGGTAACTAAAGCAGTTTTTCACAACACAGGGATTCTCAAAGATGTAAAGAGTGGGGTCACAATAAACACTGAAATTAGCTCATTTCTATAAAAACTTATGGGAAATTGAAACGTTTTGACATGGATATCTTTTTCTACGAACAGTTTTCTTGTTTTTTTTCTTTCGGGAAACTTTTTGCCGCTGATTTAATATCTAAGAAACATGCAAAGCACATTTCTTTACAACGTATTCCAGTAGCCAACGAATGCTACATTGCCTCATTTTAATGAATTCTACTGTTAAAATATTTGCCTTAGGGAGATACCTATATCACTGTCAATTGTTCTTTTTTTAAAAATTGGTACTAATGGCTACCGAGTTACAACTACTTCTCACTGCTGATGGCTACAGAGTTACAACTACTTCTCACTGCTGATGGCTACAGAGTTACAACTACTTCACACTGCTAATGGCTACCGAGTTACAACTACTTCTCACTGCTGATGGCTACAGAGTTACAACTACTTGTCACTGCTGATGGCTACAGAGCTACCACTACTTGTCACGGTTGATGGCTACATCGTTACAAATACTTGTCACTTCTGATGGCTACATCGTTACAAATACTTGTCACTTCTGATGGCTACCGAGTTACAACTACTTCTCACTGCTGATGGCTACAGTGTTACAACTACTTTTCACTGCTGATGACTACATCGATACAACTACCTGTCACTGCTGATGGCTACAGAATTACAACTACTTCTCACTGCTGATGGCTACATAATTACAACTACTTCTCACTGCTGATGGCTAAAGCGTTACAACTACTTTTCACTGCTGAAGGCTAAAGCGTTACAACTACTTCTCACTACTGATGGCTACATAATTACAACTACTTCTCACTGCTGATGGCTACATAATTACAACTACTTCTCACTGCTGATGGCTAAAGCGTTACAACTACTTCTCACTGCTGATGGCTAAAGCGTTGCAACTACTTCTCACTGCTGATGGCTACAGTGTTACGACTAATTCTCACTGAACTATGACCATCAAGTTTCCCTGAAACGGACTGCCGTCGATTAACCAGGTGTCAGATTGTTATTTTCGATTTAAAGTTTCACCGTCCTCACTTCAGACGTTTTGAGATCAATCAGACGCAAATAGTGCAAGCAAGCCTTTTCACGTCATGATTTAACGATGTATTGGCCTGAAGTGTTTAATCACACTTGAGTATTTGCTGCAGAGGAAGTTAATTAACTTGGATCTAGTTACTGAAAATACTTCTTTTATTCTGGACAAAAAAAACCCACAACAACATCAAATCTTTATATCCTGGGTCTTATTCTCGTCAAGTAGCCAATTGGGCATCATATACTTGAAACACTTCAGATAATGGATGATGTTGATAGAAAATGTTTTAAATTTGTTTGACATTAAAAACACCTGTGTGACATCTAAATCAGTGCACCAAGTTACAATCTGAAGACTTTTCTTTACACCTGTGTGACATCTAAATCAGTGCACCAAGTTGCGATCTGAAGACATTTCTTGACACCTGTGTGATATCTAAATCTGTGCACCAAGTTGCGATCTGAAGACATTTCTTGACACCTGTGTGACATTTAAATCTGTGCACCAAGTTACGATCTGAAGACATTTCTTGACACCTGTGTGACATCTAAATCTGGGCCCCAAGTTGCGATCTGAAGACATTTCTTGACACCTGTGTGACATCTAAATCTGGGCCCCAAGTTGCGATCTGAAGACATTTCTTGACACCTGTTTGACATCTAAATCTGTGCACTAAGTTGCGATCTGAAGACATTTCTTGACACCTGTGTGACATCTAAATCTGGGCCCCAAGTTGCGATCTGAAGACATTTCTTGACACCTGTGTGACATCTAAATCTGGGCCCCAAGTTGCGATCTGAAGACATTTCTTGACACCTGTGTGACATCTAAATATGTGCACCAAGTTACGATCTGAAGACATTTCTTGACACCTGTGTGACATCTAAATCTGGGCCCCAAGTTGCGATCTGAAGACATTTCTTGACACCTGTTTGACATCTAAATATGTGCACCAAGTTACGATCTGAAGACATTTCTTGACACCTGTGTGACATCTAAATCTGGGCCCCAAGTTGCGATCTGAAGACATTTCTTGACACCTGTGTGACATCTAAATCTGTGCACCAAGTTACAATCTCAAGACTTTTCTTTACACCTGTGTGACATCTAAATCTGTGCACCAAGTTACAATCTCAAGACTTTTCTTTACACCTGTGTGACATCTAAATCTGTGCACCAAGTTGCGATCTAAAGACATTTCTTTACACCTGTGTGACATCTAAATCTGTGCACCAAGTTGCGATCTAAAGACATTTCTTAACAACATCTGTGTGTTGTATTTTTACGGCTCTATTGTTATATATTTTATGGCTCCACTGCTGTTTGTCTACAGCTCTGGTGTTGTATGTCTACGGCGCTATTGTTGTATGTCTACGGCTCTATTGTTGTATGTCTACGGCTCCACTGCTGTATATCGATGGCTCCACTGCTGTATGTCTACGGCTCTACTGCAGTATGTCAAAGCCTCCAATGTTGTATGTTTACAGCTCCACTGTGTATGTTTATGGCTCTATTTTTGTATTTACCAACAACAGTTCCCACTCCCCCCCCCCCACCGGTAACGTCTCTATCCAGTAAACAAAGCGGGCGATAAAATAAGTCCCCGATAGCCGTGATATATTACACCAACGCTCAACAAAAAATATACAACTTCATGTGTTTGTTGTGATTGTTGGAATCCGATTCTTGCAAACCCTTGTATGCTACTGTGAGTAAAAAAAATCAGATATAACCAGAAACAACATGATACTTACTTCACTAATCAAGCTGTTGTCTCTGTTAGATACAGCGATATATATCTCTTTCTACGCGTGCAAATATAAAAACATGCACTCTTCTTATTGTCATAAAAGACTAGACTGACATTAGTACCAATCTTCGAGTCAAATAAAAAATCTCATTTAAGATTTCTCCAGAAACTAATTACGAGTCTCCCCATGATACTCCACTGTCAGGCCCACAACACCCAACTGAGAAGGCCCACATGACCCCACTGTCAGGCCCACAACACCACACTTTCAGGCCGACAAGACCCCACTGTCAGGCCCACAAGACCCCACTGTCAGGCCCACAAAACCCCACTGTCGGTCCCACAACATCGCGCTAACACGCCCTAAGCACCCCAATGTCGGGCCCGCATGACCCAACTGCCAGTCTCACAACACCCCACTGTCGGATCCACAGAATCCCCACTGTCGGACCCACAGCACCCAACTGTCAAGCACACTCCTCTTACATAAGTGATTGTTTTACTAATCAAATGCCATAATAGATTTCTCGAATTTTTTCCCCATCTCTTTAATTTGGCATTCATGTATAAGTTATCTATTTGATAAATGAATGGGCTCGGCCCTTTCTCTTCAAAGTGTCCATTGTAATAGTGAAGCAAGGAACCGTGTCACTTTGTAACCAATGACATTGATTGGTTTAGTGTAATGTTTAGAATGAGTCGAAGTCTTTTCGACAGAAGAAGGTGTGTCAGCTCAACTGTCCATAAGAATAATGCATGATTGTCAATGTAGAGTTTGAGCACTTGGACATTTCATTTTGTGTGGGATTTTTTTGGGTTACTTGCGGCAGCATGTGGGGAGGGCATGGTTGGTGGGAGGCACGACATTTGCAAACAAGGGATTGGGTCTTCAGGGTTTGTGTGTCTTGGGACTGGGGCAAGCAAAGTGGTTACAGACAAATCACTGTTGTTGCTTTTTCTTCTTTCGGATCGCTGTTATGGGGGGTGCTAATATGGAGGATTTCAATCCCTCCCCTTCTTCTAACCAATTCCCCCGCCCATACGCAATTTCATTGTGTTGTTGATACTTTGTATGAAAGCTTCGCTTTGATTGTTTTCTTCAAACAAAATCAATTCTGTTGTTGTTGTTTTTTAATTTCGTCACCAAACAAAGCATTTCAATTTATTTCAACATCTCTTGTTTTTTTTTTTTATACAAAGACAACAAATGGATTTGTTCGTTATCACTGATAACAGCATTTATTTTTGGAAAACAAATTTTGTAAATATTTACCTCCCTTAAAAGTATCATTTACCTCCCTTGATTTACTCGTATCTCCTTCGTGTCCATGTCTGATAAACGATTCAATGATGCACTTTAAAAATAGATAAAACAATCTAAACAAATAGTACTATTTATGTTTCCAATTCCTCTTGTTTTTGTTGAGCCTCTCCCAACACAATCGCGCGTTTGATCTTTGCTGTTATCTTTTAAATAGAACGGGATCCCATCAATCAAATATGATGATTCGTCAAGCGATTATAAAATTAAATCACCGAAACCTACCCGCCATAACTACAGCACCACGGGAAATTAGAGAAAAAATGTTGAGTTGAACCCTGTAACAAAAGCCAGAATCTTCTCTTCAAATATGTATGTTTGTAATCGAAACTATGATGCATTTAATCAGCTTGAAAGAAAAACTGAGTTCAAAGATAGTTGATGTTTCTTGAAATCCCCTTTTATTTCAAAGATAGTTGATATTTCTTGAATTCCCCTTTTATTTCAAAGATAGTTAATATTTCTTGAATTCACCTTTTATTTCAAAGAAACGCTTGTACCACGTACGTTCAACGATTTCAAATGTAAGACCCCCTGCAACAGCCACCGAGGTTTAGTAAAACGAGATTAGCCAACGGGATACAGACCCAGACCCGGACTCCTAGACCAGACCCCCTGAATCAGACCCCCAGACTCAGACCCCCAGACCCAGATCCCCAGACCCAGATCCCCAGACACCAGACCCCCAGACCCAGATCCCCAGACCCAGACCCCCAGACTCAGACCCCCGGACCCCAGACCCCCAGACCAAGATCCCCATACCCAGACCCCAGTACAGACTCCCAGACCCAGATGCCCAGACCCAGACCCCCAGACCAAGACCCCCAGACCCAGACTCCTAGACCCAGACCCCCAGACCAAGACCCGCAGACCCAGACCCCCAGACCAGACCCCCAGACCCAGACCCCCAGACCCAGACTCCCAGACCCCCAGACTCAGACTCACAGACCCGATCCCCAGACCCTGATCCTTAGACCCCCAGCCCCAGACTCCCAGACCCAGATCCCCAGATCCCCAGACCCAGACCCCCAGACCCAGACCCCCAGACCCAGACCCCCAGACCCAGACTTCCAGACCCAGATCCCCAGACCTCCAGACCCCCAGACCAAGACTCCCAGACCAAGACCCTCAGACCCAGACCCCCAGACCCAGACCCCCAGCCCCAGACTCCCAGACCCAGATGCCCAGACCCCCAGACCCAGACCCCCACACCCAGAACCCCAGACCAAGACCCCCAGCCCCAGACCCAGATCCCCAGACCCCTAGACCCAGTCCCCCAGACCCAGACCCCCAGACCAAGACCCCCAGACCCAGACCCCCAGACCCAGACTCCCAGACCAAGACCCCCAGACCCCCAGACCAAGACACTCAGACCCAGACCCCCAGACCCAGACTCCCAGAACCAGATCCCCAGACCCAGATCACCAGACCCCCAGACCCAGGTCCCCAGACCCCCAGACTCAGACCCCCAGACCCAGACTCACAGACCCAGATCCACAGACCCCCAGACCCAGATCCCCAGACACCAGACCCCCAGACCCAGATCCCCAGACCCAGACCCCCAGACTCAGACCCCCGGACCCCAGACCCCCAGACCAAGATCCCCATACCCAGACCCCAGTACAGACTCCCAGACCCAGATGCCCAGACCCAGACCCCCAGACCAAGACCCCCAGACCCAGACTCCTAGACCCAGACCCCCAGACCAAGACCCGCAGACCCAGACCCCCAGACCAGACCCCCAGACCCAGACCCCCAGACCCAGACTCCCAGACCCCCAGACTCAGACTCACAGACCCGATCCCCAGACCCTGATCCTTAGACCCCCAGCCCCAGACTCCCAGACCCAGATCCCCAGATCCCCAGACCCAGACCCCCAGACCCAGACCCCCAGACCCAGACCCCCAGACCCAGACTTCCAGACCCAGATCCCCAGACCTCCAGACCCCCAGACCAAGACTCCCAGACCAAGACCCTCAGACCCAGACCCCCAGACCCAGACCCCCAGCCCCAGACTCCCAGACCCAGATGCCCAGACCCCCAGACCCAGACCCCCACACCCAGAACCCCAGACCAAGACCCCCAGCCCCAGACCCAGATCCCCAGACCCCTAGACCCAGTCCCCCAGACCCAGACCCCCAGACCAAGACCCCCAGACCCAGACCCCCAGACCCAGACTCCCAGACCAAGACCCCCAGACCCCCAGACCAAGACACTCAGACCCAGACCCCCAGACCCAGACTCCCAGAACCAGATCCCCAGACCCAGATCACCAGACCCCCAGACCCAGGTCCCCAGACCCCCAGACTCAGACCCCCAGACCCAGACTCACAGACCCAGATCCACAGACCCCCAGACCCACACCCAGACCCATACCCCCAGTCCCAGACCCCCATACCCCCCCCCCCCCCCCAGACCCAGACCTTAACGTGACATAAAAACTCGAGCTAGAAATCCCACGCGAACGAGCCGCCCTCTTAAATTACTTGGTCCCTCCAGCAAGAATGCACAAAGGAAACACCAATGTACTTTTACGTAAAGTGCTGTAGCTTTAATTTGAGAAAGTTCGTTTGTTCGCAGCGGCGGCGACCTTGAGGTGCTGGAGCATTGTCGGAGCGAGTGTCCTTTTTCGATCGTGTTTGAGTGAGAGCGTGAGGGGGGGGGGGGGGCTCGATTACGTGACGTGAGCTTGCGATAGATTTAATCATATTATCTTTTCAAGGTGAACGCATCAGTTGCAGTGAATATATATGTATATATAAATTATGACTCTTAGCTTGAGAAATGAAAACGTTCAAATAGAATAAAATATCTTGACGACTGTCAGAATTTTAAAGTACAAAAATAAACGCGCAAACACAGTTGGGCTGCACTTATTTTTGCATTTAGCTTACAAAATAAGGTGTGGTTTTTTTTGCGGAGGATTTGCTTTGCCAAAAATGCAAAGAATTTTATGTCCATAAAGCTGATTTCGGATCAGTTGGAGAAGTCATCAAATGAGATAAAACGCTTACAAAGAATATTACAGAAACAAGAGGCCTTGCTATGATTTGTTTTAACATAGCAACCAAGAGAAGATGATACGTCACGATTGTATATTATCTGTATTACAATTGACGTCAGCCATGCCGAATATATCGCCGTGTATTGAAAGAAATCAGAAATCTAATAAGAAAACTTATTTGAGGTCGAGAAGGGATAATGGTGACGGCGATTTCTTGCATATAAATTATGCTTTGAAATGTTTTTTTTTTAAACAAATATTTTATCGATCACAATAAAGGCGGCGCACTTTTAAAGTTATTGCTCTAAAACGAAGGCAATCAGAATTCCTCCATAAGCATATTCAATGAAAATGTAGGCAATGTTACATTTGTACACTAATTTAATTTCATCTGCATAATTGTTGGCATGTGTTTTTTTTTCCTGGAGTGATGAGGAAGCCCCCGTTTAAATGGCTGATGTCACAAAGGAGATCTGCTAACATCTATGAGAAAACTGGGCCAGGACACGATGGGATTTGATTCGATGAACTCTGGCAGTGCGCCTTCTAGAGGTTCATTAAAGTTCTCCGAGTCATATTTAAAATCTTGAGAGTTTTTAAAAAAATGGAATTCATAAGGGGTCGTCTATTAATTATGTCAATAAAATAGGGGGAGAGGGGGTTTGCAAATGTTTGTTAATGTTGACAAGGGGGAAGGGGGGTTAGATTATTTGACGTCAAGAATCATGCTTTCTATATTAAAAGTTTTATCTGAAAAATGTACTGGCTATTACATTATTTAAAAAGATGTAATGAATGTAAATTAAAATAGTTATATTTTTTAGGCGTTTAAAAATAAAATATGTTTTAATGTGTGTCTATCTATGCACTGCTGAAGGCTGGCCAGAATGTTAGCACACTTTTTTAGTGCAAGAAAAATCAGAAGTTGGCCTCTCTTCGCCTGTAAATTCTGTTTGTCGCAAATGACTAGGGTGGTATGTTTGGGATCGTGTTGCAGGTATGGAACAAGGACAAGGTTCAAGTGCCATGTGCCGTCAAGATAAATGATATTGATAGAGTAGGAATACGATATTTTGAGAATTAGGGGAAGTAAAGTGAGTAACAATAATAACATCGCTGCTTGAACGGATTTGCAAAATCTGTAACATCTTTTTTTGCGCCACACGTCGTGTTGAAACAGCATGTTCAACGGCACCGACAATGCATAAGAAATTACCACCTGCTCCTCAACAAAAAAGGATTCGACTAATGCAAGTAGCTGCTAGGAGACAGAGAGAGCTTATGGCAATTTGTGCTCACACTGACAATGTTCCTATTTTAAGTGATGAATGGTTAGATTAGGATGATGTTAACGTGTCTGGTATATCAGATCTGCAAGATGAAAATGATAAATCACCCACTATGCCCATTTTTCCGATAGAGAAACACCTGGCTACTCCCTGGGAAGATGATACCAGCTTGAAACTATACTACAATTGTCGGCTATACTGACAGTAATCATATTTTTACTTCAACAGATAATGGTATGTAGTCTTTAACAACCTTTTTTATTGTTTATACATTATAAAATTTAAGTGTAAAAACTTTTTAAATTGTTGATTAACAAGCTAAAAATGCAATACATTTTTTTCTTAAAAATTTTGTGTTATTAAAATAGATCCGCACAAAGTAAAATGCATTTTTATATATTTATTAATATTATAATTATAATTCGTTTTTTTAGCCGGGGGGGTATAAAAATGTTGACATAATTACTTTGGGGGGAGGGGGGGAATCATTCAAAGTTAGTAAATTGTTGACAAGGGGGGGGGGGGAATACTTAAAAAAATTGTTGACGTAACTAATGGACGCCCTCTAAACTTAATCCCAGAGATACACTGCAGCTCAATATTTCAATATAGCAGATGGGGGAAAGTCTGTTATTATTATTTTACATCAGTAAGTTTGACCAGAGGTGGTTTGGAGCCGGTTCGGTCACGTTCGTGCGAACCGTTAGTTCAAAAATGAATATGCCTAAAATCAAGTACTAATTTTTTTTAAAAAATTCAAACTTTATACTAACTGCGAACCCTTTGTTACGAATGTGGCAATACACCGCTTAGTTTGATGCATATGTCATTGTGGTGGTCTGTGGAGTAGTTCCAGTCGAAAGGTCCACATTCAATACGCAGCCCAAAAAAATTATTTTTTTTCGAAAATGAAGGATTTTAGAGAAGAAAAAAGAAGCAATAAATATGTAGGCATTACCCTGCTGCAATATTGCTCATTCTTCCGGGTTAGACACACTAAAAAAAATTTGAGAACCTTGGGCATAAACAATAATATATGAGGAACTGCATTCAAGCCGTGAAAAGTAAGTAAATTTTGCAACAAATTATGTGTGGCCTTGGAAATAATTGACAGGACAATTAAAAACGGCGTATCGCCTAAACGCCTTCTTCGGCGAACATGACAAAAATAAATAAAAAAATAAATAGACATTTAAAAATAACGCGAACGAAAATTATGATCACATTTTTTTTCTAAAAGCCCCTGGTTAAGACATGAAAACGCTCCAACAAAAACCCCCCAAAAAAACAACAGCAACAAAATTAAAAAAACAAAACGCAAAAAAACAACAACAAACAAGAAGCACCAACAATAAATAGCCTGAAAAGTTATTTATCCACGTGCTGGACAAACTCTTGTGGATGCAGCTAAACGCCACCATAGATGTATAGAGCTTGACTGTTCAACTACAATACAAAAACATGCTTTAAAAAAATTGACTCAGATGTACTGGATTCTGGAACAAATATGTTGACACTCATTGTGGAAACTTGAAGTCACCCAATCTTCATCACTTTGATGGCGCACATAAGCTTTTAGCTTAAGATCTCTTTATCCAGATCGTTTTCAAATGTGATCCAGCAGTGCTTGAAAGGAATATAGGACAGTCTTTAAAAGCATATATCTATATATAAATATATATATATATATATATATATTTGTATATAAATTAAAATGCACAAGGTAATCTGCTAACAGCCGATAATTCTAAAAGTAACGAAGGGGGGATTTCATTTTTTTCTCTCTACAATATATCCCCAACATCAGATACCAATTAATTTCCGCTACGCCCCTGTGTGAGATCTCGTGAACGTAAGTAACTCTCATGACTGGGTCAGAAGGCTTCGTTGCAATCGGGTGTGCTGAAAACGAGGTCACGGCTTCCGGTTTCACTTTCTTACTAGGAAATAGCACGAATGTTTACTCAATGGTTGTTAATTACGGCTCGGAATTATGTTTTTTTTTTTTTATGGACGCTAGCGATGTCAACAGGGGTGAAAGGCAAAGAAATTGTAAATCTTTATTTTCTAGCGCTTCAGTAAGACCCAACATTCAATTTCCGTCAAGTTGTTGCTGTCCCATCATACGCCCAGGCTTTTTAATACGGGCTCCTCATTTATTTAATTTATAATTCAGTTTATAACTTATGATTTGTCAACTTTTTTTTGTTTGAATGATAATATTATATACTTTTTTTTCTCTCAAATTTGCGTTTCGGCTAGTTACCCTTATATATATATATATATATATATATATATATATATATATATATTACATATATAAATTGTGTGACAAGATGTTAAAATTAAAACTCAAACACTTTGGTGTCTTTACCCAGCGGATGTTTTACAACACACCCCCCCCCCCAAAAAAAAAAAAACACACAAAAAACATCAACTCAGATAGGAATCTAGGTCTTAAATGGTTTAATACAGACCTGCACAACTGAAAATGTAAAGCGGGCCGTAATAATTTATGAAAAACTTGTGCGGGCCAAAAGAAAATAGGACAGGTTTTGGATGGGCCAATAGAAAATAGGACAGGTCTTGGATGGGCCAAAATAAAATAGGACAGGTCTTGGATGGGCCAATATAATATAGGACAGGTCTTGGATGGGCCAAAATAAAATAGGACAGGTTTTGGATGGGCCAATAGAAAATAGGACGGGTCTTGGATGGGCCAATAGAAAATAGGACGGGTCTTGGATGGGCCAATAGAAAATAGGACAGGTCTTGGATGGGCCAAAAGAAAATAGGACAGGTCTTGGATGGGCCAATAGAAAATAGGACGGGTCTTGGATGGGCCAATAGAAAATAGGACAGGTCTTGGATGGGCCAATAGAAAATAGGACAGGTCTTGGATGGGCCAAAGAAAATAGGACGGGCCTTGGATGGGCCAATAGAAAATAGGACAGGTCTTGGATGGGCCAAAAGAAAATAGGACAGGTCTTGGATGGGCCAATAGAAAATAGGACGGGTCTTGGATGGGCCAATAGAAAATAGGACGGGTCTTGGATGGGCCAAACGAAAATAGGACAGTTCTTGGATGGGCCAAAAGAAAATAGGACGGGTCTTGGATGGGCCAATAGAAAATAGGACAGGGGGGAAAGCTATTAAGAAAATAAAAAAAATAAAGAATCTTTCGTTACTAAGCGGGCCGCAAAGCGAGTACGGGCGGGCCGCATGAGGCTCGCGGGCTGTATGTTGTCCAGGCCTGGTTTAAAACATTCCTCATTTGGATTTTGGACACGTGTAAAGTTCTAAATACGTCTCCTTCCTCACATATGTAGCCAGGTCACCATATAAGTGTCTAGCCCTACTGTAGGCGTCATAGAAGCGATGGCTTTAAAGGGATTGTGTACTTAAAGCGTCTGTTATAGACAGCACAGGAATGTAATTTAGCACTTTTAGTGAAACCCGCTGTGAGAATGGAGGGAAGCGGATATGGTTTTTAAATGTTTAAAAATTTAGCAGCATCTCCAGCTTATATTCTTTAAATAGCTTGGAACCGGAAATACCCAACATCCCATCGAGGAAATAGGAAGTGGGCGGGGCTAGAACTTCTATACACATCCGCCATGTGAACAAAAACAACGTGTTACAGACAATGTGAATTATTTTTAACATACGATTCTGCTTACTACATCACTTTGTTATCGAGTGGAACACGATATAATTTTTGTTTTCAATTTAAATTTGTTTCTTAAATTTCGTATTTACTAATCCAAATGCTTGTTTCAAATAAAATACAAAAAAGTATATTTTATATATGTCCTTTGTCCTATATCATATGTCCTATATTCTATATTCAATGTCCTTTATTCTATGTCTTATGCACTCATAAAGCACACACAAAATTAATATTTAAAAAAATACATTTTAAAGAGTATTTTATAAAAGAGCACAAACTTAAATCCAATTTCATTTTTGTTCATTCGGCAATGATACACGTTTCTGCTTTGGCAGTTCAATATTCGATTTTTCTTAAATGGCATCACCTTTTCCCTTAAGGGAATGCTTATATTGATATCCCACCCCATCAAAAGACATAATGTTACTCAGGGTCTTTGTAAACGGTAGACGCAACATATGTTCAGGACCATGTAGTTACTGACAAGCGCATCGTACACGATGCAACGCCTCCTCACATCCGAATAATGGAAAGACTCTTCTTACACCAGAGTCGATGTTCCTTTTCACTTGAACATAAACATCTCGTTGAAATTAATTAAAAATTCAATTTTCGTTATTTTGCCTTCATACTACGATCTTAGTGCATGGGGACTAGACAGTCATAAGATACGTCTGGCCATTCGCCATCTCTGATAACAGGAAAGCGTCTGCTTTCTTTAGCTTGTGGCGCTGTGGTCCAACATCCGTTGCGTAGTAATGTGTCATTTGTTTGTTTGTGGATGTTTGTACTTGTAGTGCTGCTGATGTAGGCCAGCTTTGAGTCTGGTTTTACTTGTTGTGCTGCTGATGTAGGCCAGCTTTGAGCCTGGTTTTACTTGTAGTGCTGCTGATGTAGGCCAGCTTTGAGACTGGTTTTACTTGTAGTGCTGCTGATGTAGGCCAGCTTTGAGCCTGGTTTTACTTGTAGTGCTGCTGATGTAGGCCAGCTTTGAGCCTGGTTTTACTTGTTGTGCTGCTGATGTAGGCCAGCTTTGAGCCTGGTTTTACTTGTAGTGCTGCTGATGTAGGCCAGCTTTGAGCCTGGTTTTACTTGTTGTGCTGCTGATGTAGGCCAGCTTTGAGACTGGTTTTACTTGTAGTGCTGCTGATGTAGGCCAGCTTTGAGCCTGGTTTTACTTGTAGTGCTGCTGATGTAGGCCAGCTTTGAGCCTGGTTTTACTTGTAGTGCTGCTGATGTAGGCCATCTTTGAGCCTGGTTTTACTTGTAGTGCTGCTGATGTAGGCCAGCTTTGAGTCTGGTTTTACTTGTAGTGCTGCTGATGTAGGCCAGCTTTGAGCCTGGTTTTACTTGTAGTGCTGCTGATGTAGGCCAGCTTTGAGCCTGGTATTACTTGTTGTGCTGCTGATGTAGGCCAGCTTTGAGCCTGGTTTTACTTGTAGTGCTGCTGATGTAGGCCATCTTTGAGTCTGGTTTTACTTGTAGTGCTGCTGATGTAGGCCATCTTTGAGCCTAGTTTTACTTTTAAGAGGATAGAAACAAACATGTGTGTGGATATCGCTACGTCTGATATAAACCCATCTCTTAACGCCTATGTGAGGAATGTGGAGTACATATTAGGGGGACGGAAAATATCGATGTGTCCAGGAATATGCTGTCCTATGTACGCAAAGAATGGGTGTTTAAATAGTAGAAGTCCGGATTATAAAAGGTATTAGTTGAGTTTATATGAGAAATTAAGTGACGAAAATTCTTGATATCAAAAGCTATAGATAAGCACTAACTGTAGCATTTGGTCTGAGCACAGATCATTTTAAAAAAGTAAACAGCCCCTAAAAACAAAGTTTTTCGCATAATTCCTTTACAAAATGTAATATCGGGCAATGGGAGCGAGGCTGAAAATTGGACCAAAATGCATACAAGTAACGCACTTTATAAGAATCCCAATTATTATTAATGCTCCTCCCTCAAATGTTTTTTTTCCAAGGCTCGCAAACTTACATTTTATTCACACTTTTGACAATATTAATGTTTTAGTGACACATCCGCTTTTAGACCGCAAATTTTGTCACCAACAATTTCAGAAAAAGAAATATTACGCACCAAATACACTTTTTTTGCGCAGTTATCGTGAATTTTATTTACAGAAATTATATTTCAAGAAAAACAGGAAATGGGGGGAGGGGGGTAGGCCAGAAAATTGAAAAAAAATGTATTGTCATGGGCAACGAGTCTATGTGTCAATTTTCAGCTCGATAAGTTGACGAAAAGTGGGTCAATTAGCCGCCCTACGATTTTGCCATCCAGCCATCTGCGAACAAAATCGAAGTTAATATAAAAGATTTAATAATCAAGCAACCCCTTCAAACATAGTTTTTCTATAAATTCTTTATAAAATTTAACATCGAGCAATTTGGAGGGGGGGGGGGTGGTGCTGAAAGTTTTAAAAAACATGCACACAAAGAATGCACTTTATAAGAATCCCAATTAGAACACCCCCCCCCCCCCCCAAGGCTCGCAACCACTCATTTTTCTAACGCCCACTGAACTATATTAAAGTTCTATTGACCCAACCGCTTTAACACCATATATTTATTTCACAAAACATTTCAGAACAGAAAAATTAATATTTACGTATCCAACGCACTTGCGAGATTAAGAAAAAAAAAAAAACCAATCTTATTTGCGCAATTATCCATAATTTTATTTTAACTCCCCTTGAAAAACTGAGGAAGTTGATTTTTGGGGGTTTGGGTTTGGGGAAAGTGGTTTCATCGACAACGAGTCAATGTGCTCAATTTCAGCTCGATTGCTTGACGGGAAGTGGGTCAATTAGCCGTCCGAATATTTTGCCAAGCAGCCAGTCTGCCAGTCAGCCCGCATCCCACAAAACAAAAAAAGCCAAGTTAATATGAAGGGTTTAATGACCATTCTTAGACCATCAGTCGTTATGTGTATTACTTTGTTGAACCAGAAATGACTTCCGGACTACACTGCCCCATAATTATAAAGAGCACTCCGGAAAAAGAAAACCTACCAATAAAGAATGGAGTTTTAGGTCACGTGCTCTGATCACATGACCAGCATTGAGCTAATTCCGAGATTTAAAAGTGCCTCAGCTGTCAGTTACCGAAAAAAAAAAGGAAGACATATTAGGTAATGTACTTAAATAGCCAATGGGGTCTATGACACAAGCGTTAGACATAACTCCGTTTTAGGCTTGTACTTTATCCGATAATTCTAAATATGTGATTAAAACTTGATCCTGGTCTGAGAGTGCCTTGTATATTTTGACGAAACAAACTGAAGTTAACGCCCTATCTCATTATTATTTAATCAAACCTTTACATGTCACTGGTTTGTTGGATTAGTTAATATCTGATTTTGGCCTTTAAATTTGTTGATTTAAATTGAACGCACGTCTATGTCTGTATAGTTTCAGTACTAATATGTTCAGATGTTTGGAGCTTGGTAGTTATTAAAAAAAATATTGTATCCTTTTTTTTTTTTTTTTTTCAAATAACATCTGTCAATATTTGAACATTATATTTTGATAAATAATTAGCACGGTCCACTATAAGACTTCGGTTCGGTGGCGTCTCTATAACTTTGGTGGGGGTACTTAAAAAAAAATTACTTAAAATTCGTTTGACGATTTTGATTCAAACTGTTGTGGAATATATGTAATACTTCTAATTTACAGACTTCCTGTTAACCTTAAATTCGAATTGTACAAAGCGAACCAGCAGATTTTTGCATCATATCGTTTATAAGTGGGGGCAAAATAAATCTGTGATATCCATTTAAAATTAACTTTAGTGTATTTAAAATTGACTTTTATTGTTAAAACCAAGCTAAAGGAATTCAATTTGACTTAAATTTTCCCCACCCAAAATAAACGTATTCTTTTCCGACTCACAATTAACTTAATATTTCACCACCCACAATTAACTTATCATTTCCCGACTCACAATTAACTTAATATTCCCTACTCACAATTAACGTATTATTTCCCAACCCACAATTAACTTATTATTTCCCCACTCACAAATAACCAATTTTTTGTCCCTTGCCAGAGAATCAACATATAACAGAGACAAATCCTTGCCACATATTTGCCTCATAAAATTTTGCCTTAAGGAGAGCATGCGTGCGCCGTGGGCAGAGACCAGCGGGGGTAACTCCAACAGGAAATGGGCCACGAGTTATCTTTGCCTGTGTATGAAGTTGCATAAACAATGGGATCACGTATACACGGAGATAAGAGGAAAAAGGGGGGGGGGGCATTTTACTTGGTCATTGCACTTGATTTACAAACAGATATTTTTTTTAATGGAAGTTGCGGAAGGACAAGTGGAGTAATAAAGATGTCGGCCGATATTTCTGCATATTTAGCCATTTTATCTATTACGGTACTACATTTCATAATTATCATGGGGAGAACGGCCTGCTACCGTGAATAAAGAAACCACTGCATTCACAAAATATACTTTTTCTTTCATGTTTAATCATCATCAGATCCCGTAGTCCTTCGACCGTTGGGGCGCCACAGATGACATGTGCACTATTCTTCTCCATTCCTCTCGGTCTTCTGCCCTACGCATAGCATCGCCTAGTTGTAATCCCGTCCATTCTTTGATATTATCTTCCCATCTTTTTCTTTGTCTTCCTCTTCTTCTCCTTCCTCTAGTAGTGTCCTGCAAGATCTCTTTGGCGATCCCTTGTTTTCTGGTCACGTGGCCATACCACTCAAGTTTGCGCTTTTTAACAAACACCAGGAGGTCATCGTATTGCCCAATTGCCTGACGAATCCTTTCTTTTATTTGCTCATTGGTGATGTGGTCTCTATAGCAGATGCCAAGAATGCCTCTGTAACATCTCATCTCCATCGCATTTATTTTCCTTTCAAGTTCTGCTGTTAATGTCCAGGACTCACAGGCATATAAGAAAATGGAGAGGATTAATGAGCGCATCAGCCGGATTTTCGTGCTGGGGGCTATATTTTTGTCGTTCCATATTTTCTTGAGCCTCTTTAGTGCTGTCGTGGTCTGCGATTTCCTGGCCATTAATTCGGGCCTGGAGCCTTGTTCCGATACTATTGCTCCGAGGTACTTGAAGCTGCCAACTGTCTCTAATCTTTCCTCCCCGACCTTAATTTCAGTGGTGATGCCATTAATGCTATTCGTCATCATTTTTGTCTTTTCTGCACTGATTTGCATTTCAAAGGACGATGAAGTCTTGTCGAGACTCTTTACTAGGTTGGCTAGCTCTTCTTCGCTTCCCGCCAGTCCGTCTATGTCATCCCCAAAACGTAGATTGGTGATCGTTCTGCCACCAATGCTGACTGTCCCTACATGCGTTTCTAGTGCATCTGACATAATTCTCTCTAAGATGTTGAACAGGGTGGGGGAGAGCAAGCAGCCTTGTCGTACCCCAACCGTGGTCTTGAACCATTCTCCGATGTTATTGTTGAAGAAGACTGCACCGGTGGCCTTATCATAGAGGCTTCTTATCATTCTGGTTAAGTTTCATGTTTGGCGAAATGTAAAAAATATTCCTATCTCAACAAAATTTTTTTTTAAAAATGGTATGATCGATCTAACTCAGTGCTTCTCAACGCGGACGGGATCCACGCAAAAAAAAAGGGGGGGGGGTGATTGGATGTCCAAGGGGGCGGTAAGATGTTCAGTAGATTTAGGGGTCGCTGAAACTACCTGGATTATGAACAAAAACGTTTTTTTTTTTTTTAAATTAAAGTGATTTAAACTTTTTAAAAAAGGGTTTAAAATTATTGAATCATTATCGGTTCTGATAAAAAACAGATTCATTCAGTAAAAAAGGTTATTCACTACAAGAAATATTTACTTAGTAAAGTTAAAACAAATAAACTATACAAAGTTAGCGACCACATTTGACCAAGGAGACATCGACTTAGTTTTGTACACATTCACTGGGAAATTGAAAAAAAAAAAAAAGCTAGATTAAATCATAACGCTTATTTAATTTAGCGATAGCTGTACATATTATTAATTGTTGGCAGCGTCAGCGTTTCAGGCTAGATTATAGATTTATTGTTTTCTTAAATTATAGATGGCACTGAATTGTCTGAAATGTCATCTTAAATTGCACTGTGAACAGTGATCAAGAGAAACCTGATTTAAGATTGTTGTTCAGCCACCTCAAAGCCTGACATTGGAGAAATGGCCAAACTCTTCCAAAGCGCACAGTAAGATATTGTCCTTAAGGCTTTTTTTTTTTAATTAAGAGGAAGGAAAATTAGAATTATCAGTATTAGTGGATTCTTTTTCTTAACGGCTCTAAAAGTTTACAATGATAAGCAGGGACTATGAGCCTAGCCCTAGGCTGGGGTACCGCGCTATATAAGACAACTTGTAATAAAGACTGTCTGTAATGCCATATAATAAACTATTGTATTGGTTTTTGCGTAATTTGATATAGATTTATTTATAGAAGCGTGGCCATAAGCGACGGGCTAGTTACTTTTAACTAAGTTATAATTTATAAATATATCCGTAAAAAATTGTATATTAACAAAAATGTCTATCCATTAAAAATAAATGTATCCATAAATATATGTTTATTCTTCAAAATAATAAGTATTAAATCTTTTATCTGTAAAGTTAACATTTTGATTTGGCAAACCTACGTCCCTGTGACGATGATGTATTACTCTTTTGATTTGATCTTTATACAAAAACAAACGACCTTCACAATAACATTCAAAAACTAAAGTATTAGCAACGCCTCTGTATGCCCTTCCGATCATCTCGCGCCCCCCCCCCCCCAACCAAATCTTCTTCCAATCTCAGTTACAGAAATAGAACATTGTTGTGATAACTGACTAGCACATGCCTCATGCCAAATTGTTGCTTACGTTTTGTTTGTGATGGTATGTGCTTACAGACACGTTTGTGGGGTCAAGGGATGATGTGTCAAAAACACGTAGAGCAACGAAGAAGAGACCGGGAATCATTTTCATTTTTTAAATCTGGAAAATTCTGATCAAATATTAAAAAGTGAACAGAAAGCAGAGCCTGTTGACATGATTGGTTTACATCCCCCAAGGGAGTTTTTTTTGTTGTTATCATTTAATAAATGCACTTTAGCTAAACGTTCTCAATTTTTTCTCATTTTTCAGCACCTGAATTTTATGAAGGACGTAGTTCTTTCTACGAAATATCAGAAGTAGTTATTTTTACGCCACCACACTACCTTAAGATGACAATTCTGTTGTTCTGTCTTGCACTGCCGCACGTGTTTACTTTAAAATGCGCTCCTTATAGTTCAAAGTTTTCGCACCTAGACCACCTTTAACCAGGTAGTTGGGAAGATATCTAGGCACAAATAACAACACTTTCTGTTTTTTCTTCACCTGTCAGAGATTTTTCTACTGCATTCCTTACGGACACTTTCAGAAGCTCATATAATTTCTTTTTAGATCTACTTAATTCCTTCTCACTTATTTTTTTTTCTTCAAATTCCTTTCAAACATCTAACATCAAAAGTCAGCCAAGAACCTATCATCAACAGTCCAACACACACCTACCATCAACCATTTACCAAACACCTACCATCAACCGTCCAGCAAACACCTACTATCAACATTCCACCAAGAACCTACCCTAAATCTTTAAACTAGGCACGTGCATCCATATAATGCATCACTGTGAAATCAAGCAACAGCTGACTGCCGACTGTAGACTCTTGAGATTAAAGAAATTACAGAAAAATTTTAAAAGAAAAGACCAGGAGTCCGCTTTAACTTTTACTGACTGGAAAGCTTCTTCTCCACCCTAGCTGCAGTTTTACAGTGCTAATTTGTTCGGGGGAATTCCCCCCCCCCCCCCCAAGGCAATTAGACCTGGCTTTTCTCGTTTGCTCAGAAGAGTTAATTGAGTGCTACGTCCACCAGTTTTTTAAAAAGAAATATGGGCTGGCATATGCGTGCAAGCTGAAGGGAAAGGACGAGGAGTGAAGAGGAGAGAAAATATGTTGTGAAAGAAAATAAAAGAGTGCGTCGTCCGAGTCGTGCGGCCAGTTAACTCTAGGGTAACGAGCTTTGTCCTAGGCCCCGCATTGTAACGATCAGAAGTGGTGGAGTACAGTATCAGGTCCATGTTAGCCTCGCATGGTGGAGATTGGAAGTGATGGTGTACAGTATCAGGTCCATGTTAGCCTCGCATGGTGGAGATTGGAAGTGATGGTGTACAGTATCAGGTCCATGTTAGCCTCACATGGTGGAGATTGGAAGTGGTGGAGTACAGTATCAGGTCCATGTTAGCCTCGCATGGTGGAGATTGGAAGTGATGGTGTACAGTATCAGGTCCATGTTAGCCTCGCATGGTGGAGATTGGAAGTGGTGGAGTACAGTATCAGGTCCATGTTAGCCTCGCATGGTGGAGATTGGAAGTGATGGTGTACAGTATCAGGTCCATGTTAGCCTCGCATGGTGGAGATTGGAAGTGGTGGAGTACAGTATCAGGTCCATGTTAGCCTCGCATGGTGGAGATTGGAAGTGATGGTGTACAGTATCAGGTCCATGTTAGCCTCGCATGGTGGAGATTGGAAGTGATGGTGTACAGTATCAGGTCCATGTTAGCCTCGCATGGTGGAGATTGGAAGTGATGGTGTACAGTATCAGGTCCATGTTAGCCTCGCATGGTGGAGATTGGAAGTGATGGTGTACAGTATCAGGTCCATGTTAGCCTCGCATGGTGGAGATTGGAAGTGGTGGTGTACAGTATCAGGTACATGTTAGCCTCGCATGGTGGAGATTGGAAGTGATGGTGTACAAATCATTCCCATGTTAAACGAGGAGACACTCGATCGGATCGATTACTTACTGCGATTAATAGTAAAAAGCGGGAGTGGGTAAGAGACAATTCGTTAACTTTTTAAAAATGGTCTTCTACATTGTTGAAGCCGATGGCTGCATATTGTATTATAATAGGATGTTATAAGGATGTGTTTCTAGCCTTTGAGACAAGGGTGGCATGTGTTGGGTTGGGGGGGGGGGTCTTCTATACGTGGTTGAGTCTAATATGCCTATACTCCTGAGAAATGCTCTGCAACTTAGCTTGACGAACGACACATTTAGAATTCAGCGGCACGCCAAAAAAAAAATAATTTAAAAAAAGACTGCCCGTCCTTCTCACGCAAAGATGAACACGGGTTAGAAGTAGCCCTGAAAAGCTGTATTTTGTTTACAATAGAAAGCGTTTCTCAATTCGTCAGGTTCACTCTATCGTTCTTGTCCATTTGATCAAATTGCAAGATTTAGTCAAGAGGACTGGACATAAACCAGGATGCAGTAGATGACCAGCAGTGCTTATCATTCACTGTGCACTTGTATTCGTTCTACGTTGAAGGAGTTTTTGATTTCTGAGTTTGCCTACTCTTAGATGAGTTGCCTTCTCTTAGATGAGTTGCCTTCTCTTAGATGAGTTGCCTTCTCTTAGATGAGTTGCCTTCTCTGAGATGAGTTGCCTTCTCTTGGATGAGTTGCCTTCTCTTAGATGAGTTGCCTTCTCTTAGATGAGTTGCCTTCTCTGAGATGAGTTGCCTTCTCTTAGATGAGTTGCATTCTCTTAGACCATTGTACCTTTAATAAATATGTTTAAGGGTTGTTTTTCTTATCAAACAAAAGTGAAATGCTTGTAATATTCACTTCATTTCAAAAGAAGCGACCAAACTGATACAAATATTTTTAAATTATTTTTTTTGAATTCCTACCAGAGAAAAACATTCAAGTCGATAATAATTGTGTTGTTGTTGCTGGTGTATGTATTTTTTTTTTAAATTTCTTTTTAATTGTTTTTTTTAATTTCATTTGTTGTGGAATATGAAAGTGCAGTCATAACTCGAATATCGCAGGAGCTAGCTCTTTTTTGAAATGTGAAAACCCGCAAAGATGGGTAGATGGGGTTCACATGCGCCTAACTGGCAGCAGTGAGACCTCTCGAACATCGAACATCGGAGCGCCGCGCGCATGCTATCACAGCATGGAATGAGCGCTATATAAGTACTCCAATCAATCAATCAATCAAAGTGGGATATATATATATATTTTAAGATTTAACAAACCCGTGTACGACGTCACGGTGGCAAATTTGATGATGGGGAGGCTGCCGGCTGGTTGGTACTTGTCAGCGCCCGTGCTGGTCATGTACTTTTGTATACGTATTTTATTTCAATTTAATCTTCTTTGACTAACTTTTCATCGAAGCTGTATTTAGAATATTTTAAAAAGATTGTTTGTTGTTAGTGTTGTTTTGTTGTTGCTAGGAAATACAAAAATACACCTCAAAAATCAATCAAAAGAATAAATATATAAAAATACATATACGGTACATCTGAAACGTCTCGCGAAATTAGCGAAAATCCGCAGAACGTATCCAAGGAGAAAACCTGCGAAGAGGTGACGACGCGACATGCGAATAAGCGGGGTTTTACTGTATATAAATTAAACACTTGTTGGTTCAAAGATAATTTTCATTGAATGTCATTCCATCGATCTTAAAGGTTTGGCGGAAACTGCATCTCTTCTAACCTTCCAAATTTTCCCCTTCCGTAACCTTGATGAAAAAACAGGCGGGGACCACACACCCCAAGAGTCTGCACTGCACGACCAGGAACACCTCTGGGAGCGGAAATCCCGTTACGTGTCTAATTTACGAGAGTCCACTTTCCTATGACGAATCCGAAAAGGATTTCTCAGCCTGCAGCCAAATTGTTCAATGATCTCCCTGCTTTACTGTAAGGATCTGCTTTTTCTTAGTATTCACATTATGATACGTTTTCTAAGCAAGCCCAACGAAATAAATAACTGAACCAGTGTGTTCTATATTTTTTTTTAGGTTTGAACCACTAATTGTACGTTATTTTTGTTATTTCTTGTTGTTATTTACACTTTGTATTTTCTTTTTTTTTTTTTTTTTTTTTTTTGTTGGCTTTCATTTATGGCAAAGAAGCTCAAGATTATGAAAAACACATTGCGTCTGTCAAATATCGGCAAATCATTTTTTTATTACACTCCAAAAAGAAAAAAAAACGAAGGTTTTGAGAATAATTTTATTGGTCATACTCATCCACATGGAAGAACTCACGGTTAATTGATTGTTGACTTCAGGGATGTATTTTATGTCACAGTTGGAGTTTTGCGTACCAGGCGGTTTAATAAAACGTTGAGTTGGAGTCGCCTTAGTGTATATGAAATAGCAGACTCATTTTGGAATTTTCGAATAAATCATCTTTTAAACAGGATTCAGGAACTAACGTTTAAAATACAATAAAATCATGTGTGGCTAGCGGTAACTGAGCTCTAATAACCAATAGATCGATCATGATTTTCTTGGCTTTATTTCCATACATTCAATCGTTTTGTTTCTGAAATGGCTTATTCTATTAATTCCCATAATTTCTTTTAAATAATAAATCATGTTATATAATCCTCAGTAAGTTTTCTTTTATATTAACAGAAAACAGTTATTATTCTCCCAAATATTCATGCAGTACTTAAAACTGAAACGAATACCAATTAAATTTTTACATTTTCTGATAACCCTCATCTACTTTACAGCTAATCTCCTAGGAGGAATTAAAAAATTGTAAACACTTTCTTTCTACCCACAAATCCATGGAGTTTTCAAGCTTGTAGCATAATATTTGTGTTGCGACACGCGACCCTTTCGCTCGGTTATCGCGGTTGATCGCGTCTGCTTCGTTCAGAGAACGGCGGGTAGGCGAGCTCAGATACAGTCTTAGTGTTTTGGGAAGGGGTGGTTCGTATGTGGTTGCGGGTAGGACATAAGACAATTGGCTTTGGAACAAAGAAGGCTCGCGACCAGGGTTATAAGATGTGACAGTTATTAAATTCTACCCTTAAGATGTATAACTAGTTAGAGAGTTAATTCATTTTTTTTCCTAAAGGAAATAGTTCTTCTTGTGTCCATAATTTAAAGATTACAATGTTCATACTAAAAGGAAGAAAACTTTAAAAAAATATTTACCAACATTTTTTTTTTAAAAAATGCTTTCTAAGAAATACGAGTTTAAACACACTTTTTTGTACAACATGCTTTAAAATTTATTAAAATGCATTAAGCAGAATAAAGTATGTGCAGAAATTGTTTCAAAAATTAATAAAAATAAAGCCTATTTAATTTACGTCAAACATATATTTCAAATCCTTTGGCTTCACAGAGTGCTTTTTAACACTTCTGAACGGATTTTCTTTGCCTAATACATTTTAAGAACTTTTAATTTATTATTCTCTACATTTTAGTGCGTTTAAACTCATCTTTTTTTTTCTTTCGTGTTTTAAAATCTGTTCTGAACTTTATGGACTCAACCCCCTAAAATCAAAATGTGTGACAAATTACACTTTTAGTAAATTACTGGGGTGTCCTCGTATATTGTCTCATCTTAATGAGTCTACTTAAGAACGGTGCTCTTTCAGCACTGAAATGTAACATATATATAAACAAATGTTTGCCTTTACCGCACTTTCAGTAAACGCGTGTGTGTGTGGTGCGTTGTATGTGTCTGTATGCACGCGTGTGAATGCATATGTTAGTGTGAATGTATACGTGTAGTGTGTGTGTCTGCAGGTAAGTGTGTGTGTGTGCATGAGGCTTGTGAATACGTGCCTGTGTAGATCTTATGAGGACGTTTATTCCAGCATACCAGATTCCAAAATACCAGATTCCAATATATCAGATTCCAATATATCAGATTCCAATATATCCGATTCCAATATACCAGATTCCAATATACCAGATTCCAAAATACCAGATTCCAATATATCAGATTCCAATATATCAGATTCCAATATATCCGATTCCAATATACCAGATTCCAATATAACAGATTCCAATATACCAGATTCCAATATATCAGATTCGAATATACCAGATTCCAATATACCAGATTCCAACATAGCAGGTTCCAACATTCTAGATTCTAATAAATCTCTTGGTTACAATCCAACTTAAAAGGTAATCTTTCAGACATTCTGAGGTTAAAAGTGATTTCAGAATGTATTTTTTAAAATGTATTTAATACATGAAAACGGGAATCTATATTAGACTATCACTTCACCACTGATACACTAATTGTTCGAGAACCAGACATTACAGATTTTATGAGTATAAATGTTTCAACTTTGATAGCTGTTGAACTAAAATAAAATCATAGCCTAAAACCGGTTTGACGATGGTTAGCGAGAAATAAAACGGTTATTTTGAAACTAATATACCCCAGCCACAAGGAACTATTATCGCATTTATTTGCTCTAAATGTTAACTTTTTAAAAAAAAATTAGATTCGTTGGATCTTATTAGTTGTTCGTGCGCATGTCAAAGTAGCTTTAAAACATTGAAGTTTCCTTTGCAAGTAATAGCTTTACCTAAATATTATAAATGTAATATCTGTCCCTGTTAAAAAAAAAGTATTAAACAATTTTAATCTCTCGATATTTATTATTCTTTGTTTTTTCTTTCAGGAATGCATCCTTTTTAATTTCTTTTTAATCATCTACAAATCTAGTTATCATAAATGAAAAAAAAGTTTTAAAAAACATGCAACAACCTCGATGACCCGTTATAAACGTAGATTACTTTAATATGTATGTTTCCGCGCGCCTCCTTAAATTGTGCTGTGTCAGGGGTCATACACTTTTTTTTTTTTTGGTTGTTGTTAGAAGCAATTTATATATATATAATTTGATATCTATATCTGCTAAGAAAATGTCGTTTTCAGCCGCAAGTCATTACAGATTTGGCCCCAAAAAAGTTGCATCTATTCCTTCAAAGTGTCGCATGCGACTCAGGGGCCGCGAGTCGCCGACCTCTTAGCTAAGCTTAAAGGATAGGTTAAACCGTGAAACAAATTTTGGAACACCTCTGATGAGAATTTAAATATATATATATATATATATCCTCAAACATAAACTTTTTGAGCACCATGTAAGTCATAAAACATCCAATATTCAAGAATAATTGAGTGCCAAATAGTACGCGAGTTGTATATTTGTAACAGGTTTTTTTTTCCCATGTAGATGTTATTAATAGATAGACTTACTTCCACTAGGGGCCAGAATGTTGGCACAGACTTGCGTATACGTTTGTGGAAGTAGGGCGATAAATATTCTTCGTCTTCTATATATTAAGGTCCCGCGATCAATTTATTGATCATTATGGCTCCTATGAATGTAGATGGGATTTGCAAAGTTTCTGTGCCTGGTGTTGATGAAGATATTTCACTGGTTACAAGAGTAACTGAGTGAGGGTATCATGCACTGGGGGTTGGAAGGCCTGAGGCAATAGACGCAAATGAGTCAAGTGTTGTCGCCTCAACTGTTTGTAACTTAAAACGTATTTGAACCCACATAGGCGGAGCGGTCACTAGACAGCCCCCATGGACCGCTTTTGTGGGATAAAAGAGGAAATGGCATTACAAATGGTTAATGGTTGAAAGGTTTACAAAAAGAAGTTGAAAACATTAAAAGAAAAACGTATTTAATAGATAGGTGTAAGCTAAAAAAAATTGAACTGTTGTTTTTATTATGTAGGTTTAAATGCTGGACGTAAACCCTTCATATCTATTCCAATACAGATCAAATATTGAGCTCCATATGCTTTCACTTAGCCACATATGTGAAGATCTCTCACTAAACTTCCGCAATCTTAGTTTTTTATCTTGTGTCTGCACGTGATGGTCTCTGATAGCACCCCCCCCCCCCTTTTTCCAAACCCCAAGCACTCCTTTCCGAATTTGTAACACTAACAATTGACGGAAACGGCTATCACTACAAAGTGCATCCTCCCTTTTTTTCTATTTTCTCGTACTCGCCAATTGAGTAAAGCATCTGCTCTAAACAAACAAAAATATCATTAAGTCGCCTACTATGCTCAGTGCTAAAAGTAGCTCTAAATTCGTCCACCTATTACAACACTCATCCTGCTGTTCGACTTGTAAGGAGGGAAAAATAGGGGGAGAAAAAAAAAGGGGGGGGGAATAATTTTGAGCACACCATCATTTCGGAATTAACAAAACTTTTTTTAAAAAATGTATTTTCTTTATATATTTTATTTTGTATTTTCGATGTAAAACGGGAAACTGTATAAGATATTGATAGTATTATTTTACACCAATATTTAGTTTACTCCATATGTTTTGTTTTTCCTTATCAGCCCAAGTACATTACATTACAATTTGTAATATTTGTGTAAAAAGATATATCCATAAATATATTTTTGTATTTCCCCCCCCCCCCCCCCGTTAGATAAAGTTACAAACAGAAAACTTCTAAATAGTTCTCTTCTAATATATATAAATTATCTTTATTTATTATTATACCAACACCTGGTGTCTTTAACTTGATCACGTTGCATCTAATGTCTAAAATTCTCTTCTCGATCTTTGACACTTCACCTAACAATTTTGGCATCTTTTATTAATTCGTGAAAGATTTGCCAAAATCCCCGATAAGAAGAACCTTCGTGAAACCCTGCATGCTTAAGTTTAAAGGTTATATCTACATCAAACGATGTATATTTCATCGCCTTATGATTACCCAACAGCCCAGGCATGTTTACCTGCCCTCTAGACGATAATACGCAGGACCTCATCAATACCATCTGGACCACGCTTCACCTTTCAAAACAAGGAACTCACCCAGTGAAAACAAGTGAAGCGTAGAGTGCTAACGATGGCTACACTGCTTTGAAAGAGACATTGTAGAGTTGTTGGGTTTTTTTTTTGTCTTCTTTTTGGGGTTACTTTTTAGCTCATAAACAAAATGACAGACAACGCTGGATGCAAATTTCTCAGTGTAGTTTATAGTTGAATGTGTAGATATTATCAATGCATTGTGTATAGTTGAATATGTAGACATTATCATGCAATGCGTATAGTTGAATGTGTAGACATTATCAGGTATTGAGTATAGTTAAATGTGTAGACATTATCAGGCATTGTGTATACCTGAATGTATTTAAATTATCAGGTACTGTGTATAACTGAATGCTAGACATTATTACGCATTGTGAGGACACACTATTAAGTTAAAATGTGAGGTTTAAAATGAAATTTCTTATCCCTGTATCAAGAGCCGTATTTATGTTCAGAGGAAATAAAGATGGATTATCCAATGATATCCATGTTGACCCGAAAATCAAGCAGCGCTGTCCGAATAAAACACACATTGCGGAAGTGCATAGTGTATACTGACCTAGAGAAAGTTTTCCAAATTTTTTTTTGCTAGCATCCGCGCGTCACAACGGGAAAACCACAAGGTCTGGGATTATTCTTTATAGGATTATAAGCTGGTTCTTTACACAGCAAATCGCCCCTCTCTACGCTGCTGGATTACTCAAAGAAACATGATGTGGATGACACAGCTTGGCACCAGTGGCGACGCATTTAGTTGTCGGAATGTTTCCTTGTACCAAAGTTAACCGTATGCGGTACGCCATCTCCGGGTTTTGAATTCAGAGTCCCATCCACCCAGACCACCAGCTTGAGATTTTGATCAGTGTAGACCACTGGGCAACCCTGTATGTAAAACGGATCCATGGCGGTCGACATGATCATCATCAACTGTTTCTAGTGAGACTATAAAACTCAACGTTGTTTCTAAATCAGATGGCATGTATGTGCGATAACACACATTCGAAATGCGTTTGTATCTTACGTGCCCGTGGAAGTAGTTCAATGCTCTAAGCCAGGCCTGCACAACATACGGCCCGCGGGCCACGTGTGGCCCGCCAGCACCCGATTGGCAGTCCGCGAAATAACGAAATATTCTATATTATTATCATTTTCTTAATGGATTTCCATCTGTCCTATCATCTTTTGGCCCGCACAAGCTTTTCATAAAGTATTTTGAGTTGTGCATGCCTGCTCTAAGCCATAAACGCCGGAAATTGGTGGTTTCCTGAACAAAATTATTCCGCGCTGGAGCAGAAAAAAAATATCGTTCTTTTGTTCCGGATAAAGTTATTTTATTTGATTTATTTATTTAAAGACTTTCAAAAAATAATTATTATCTTCTTGTCTTTAAGTTTGGAATTAATTTTTGTTTTGCTCTTTTTGTCTCTCTGTCTCTCTCTTTATCTATGTCTCTCTCTCTCTGTGTCTCTCTCTTCTCTCTTTCTCTCCCTCTGTCTCTCTCTCTGTCTCTCTCTGTCTCTCTCTCTGTCTCTCTCTCTATCTATCTCTCTCTTCTTTCTCTGTCGCTCTCGGTCTCGCATATTCAATTTTTTTTAAAATCTAGTGATCTTATTACTTTAGTTTACACGCCATCAAGATTTCTTAAAACTGTAAATAGAAATGTATGGCTGTGAGAAGACGTAAATATATTTCAGCATAGTTTAGCTCTGAAGAGAAACATTTATGTAAGCCTTTTTAATGGTGTCATGTATCAATGTAACATTAAATTTTACCTCTAGGCTTTGCACTGAGTCGTTCTACTCAACCTCTTGTTATCCGTTGTCCACCCCTGTCCATAGACAAACAAGGAAGTGCTCTAGAAAGAATGAAACAAGTCGACAACTTAAGATGGTTTTATCACAAATGTTTCGTTCTGTGCGAAGTTTTGACAAAAACACAATAAATTTAGAAAAGCAACATTCTTAAGCCTCTCAAGTGTTCTGTTTACAATATATTTTTGCTTGGATCTTTCAATAAAATTATGACAGCTCAACTGAGCTCAAATGGTAAATGCCACTTACCCCCAATATGTCTTTTTGCTTTTGAATTTTTCAGTTAAAATTTTTTTTTAATTTATATCTTAAAAATTGTGTTTTTCTGTTTGTTATTTTCTTTTAATGTAATATCTAGTATGAAATGTTGCTTACAAGTTGTGAAATGTTTGTTCTCAAGTATCAGCCTTACTTCATCGTGCACTTTGTTGACATTTTTTATAATTATTCTGAGATTATCTCGCCCTTGCCACTCAGTAGTACGATGAAAACAGAAACGTATTTGTTACAATCTTCAAGGTATTTTCGCTCTTTTCTTGACATGATAGGAGCAGCAGGGACTCTCAAAGTTTTCATTTGAATATTAGGATATATTCACAATGAGCAATAAAACTTTCGACACTGTATTATATATATATATTTATTTATTTATTTATTATTGACTTAATCGTGTTGTAATAAAGCACTTATAAGATAAATAGCGTTTAAAAAAATATATATATAAAGTGTGATTTTCAACAACTTTTCTAATTTTGCTTTTTTCGTGTCGTATTCTCATTTGTCCTGTCTGCTGAGGAAGGCTCTTGGCCGAAACGTTCTTCCCTTTAAGGCATGTCTTTCGAATCAAGCTTCCACACACCTTGTTCTACGATTTCCTTCCGACAGTAGCGTTGCGAACGTTGTCTTCATTCTTTAACTATTGCCAACTCTGTGCTCAACAGATGCTACCCGTGTTTCCCCTGTATCCAAGGAACACTGATTGGAACCATGGTAGTATAAAGCCGGCTCAGTTGTTTTGGTTTATACCCTGTACACATAAATCATCCGAATATGCCAAACCTAGAACCAATTACATTTTTTTTCATGATATGTAGATGGGTCTATGCTTGAACGGAGGATGATATCATGGCGATCTCAATTTGATAAAATGATGGATAGCATATATATGTCCATCTACATATGAAGTCGCATCCATTTTAACTGTGGTCCTGACATATCTTTCTTTGAAAATGTTCCCACCGTTAATAGTGATTTAAATAAATTAACCATCACCCACAAAATTACGAATAACTAAAATAACACACAGTTTTTTTCGTCTAATTGTCTCGCGAGCCTGGGGGTCCATCGGTCGCAGTTTGAACGCCCTTGAACTAGCAGATCGTGACTGAAGCCTGATTTCAACGGCTCATAATTGTGTCACAAATCATGACAACAAGTGTCTATCCCGCAGCTCTGCTTTATGCAACAGCCCCGATAAAGTAAGAAGATTTCATATCGAATAATCTGAAAAACTCTCAGCGCTTTAAAATATTATCCTTATCTCATTAGACGTCCTTTTCTCCATGTTATGTGAGCCTACATTTATTTACCTTCACTCGCCAGGGGTTGCTGTAATCGCATTGGTAGTCTGAAATATGCTTGAGTGATGGAATGAGTTGGGCGCATATCCTATGTGAGAAGCACTGCCATGTCAAGGAATATAGCATTCAAATTTGGATTTAAGGAAATTTTTGACAACTTTTTTGTTTTCAAAAAAGGACCGCCCTAGACATTCCTTTTACCATTATATGGGAAGAATGGCCGAGCGGTCTAAAAAAACTCAGTCCAATTAGCTGGGGAGTCTGCAGTTCAATCCCCATCGAAGCCAAGACAAACAAAAACAATCTCAAGCACCCCGTGTGGATTGGACTCGTTAGCCTTGGACGGCAACTCATCTAAGAGAAGTCGAACTCTGAATTCAAACTAGGAGCCAGTATGATCAATAAATTGATCGTGGGCCCTAAAATTTAAAGATATATTTTCAAATATGTTTAAATTGTTTTTAAGTTACTTTCATATGTAGTTGTAAAAACTTGAATTATTTAGTACTTTTTATCTTATCACTCTTTTAAGGGGGAAATTCTTTGTCTTTTGTTAAAATTAGAATTTCAGACAGCATCTATAAATAAATTATAAAAACAAAAACAAAAACAACAAACAACAGATTGTTTCAAATGTATTTTGTTATTAATTGTATTTTGTAAAATTAAAATTAAAGATTAACAATGACTTAAGGACTCAGTTTGAATCTAATTCGTTTAATTATTTTAATTGATTTGTTGACGTTTTTCATCGCCACGTCATGTTTGTTTTTCTTCATCATTTTATTTATAATTAACGCGCTTCAACCACACAATATGAAAGCGTGTATTCTCTTAAAAGTATGACAAACTTCATCACCCACACAATATGACAGCGTACATTGACTTAACAAAGTGACTTTAATTTCATCACCCACATCATGTGACAAACTTCATCCCCCACACAATTAACTAATTTCATCCCCAACATCATGTGACAAACTTCACCCCCCACACAATTAACTAATTTCATCCCCCACACAATTCGACTAACGTCATCACCCACATAATATGACAAACTTAATCACCCAAACAATATGACAAACTTAATCACCCATACAATATGACAAACTTCATCACCTACACAATATGACAAACTTCATCACCTACACAATATGACAAACTTAATCACCCACACAATATGACAAACTTCATCACCTACACAATATGAATATCTTCATCACCCATATAATATGACAAACTTAATCACCTACACAATATGACAAAATTCATCACCCACACAATATGACAACGGACATTGTCTTAACAATTTGACTCTAACTTCATCCCCCCACATCATATGACAAACCTCAACCCCCCACACAATACGGATAACTTCATCCGCCACACTATATGACAAACTTAATCGCCTATACAGCGAGCCAGTGTGAACAATGTCAGAAAATATGGAAGCCGGGCTATTCCGTAAAATATCTCCCATGCCGTGGCCCCCCTGTTTATTTTCTGATATTAACATGGCAGCACTCGGTGCGCCGTCACTCACAGGCGGAAAGCACTTATCCCAGGTACTGATACACGCTGGAACTCACACTTGGCGCAGGCTGACGCCCCAAAACGAAAATTTCTGTATTGAAATCAGAATTAAATCTAAAATGGTATCACATTCTGAGTGTGTGACTCCGACACCAGTGTGCGACGTCATTCAGCATCGTTGGATTTTGTAACGAAATCCAAGTGACGTAGTATGTAATTATCTCTGTCTGGAACTCTTTCTATTTCGTTAATTCCAAAGTAGACGACAGCAACAGGCGCTGCTAAAATTTCCGACAAAATATCTAAACTGCATAATTCGACTCAAATACCTCCAATTGACTATTTAAAGAGTTTACAATTGACTATTTAAAGAGTTTACAATTGACTATTTAAAGAGTTTACAATTGACTATTTAAAGAGTTTACAATTGACTATTTAAAGAGTTTACAATTGACTATTTAAAAAAGAGTTTACATTTGACTATTTAAAGAGTTTACAATTGACTATTTAAAGAGTTTACAATTGACTATTTAAAGAGTTTCCAATTGACTATTTAAAGAGTTTACAATTGACTATTTAAAGAGTTTACAATTGACTATTTAAAGAGTTTAAAATTGACTATTTAAAGAGTTTACAATTGACTATTTAAAGATTTTACAATTGACTATTTAAAGAGTTTACAATTGACTATTTAAAGAGTTTACAATTGACTATTTAAAGATTTTACAATTAATTATTTTAAGAGTTTACACTTAACTATGTAAAGAGTTTCATGTCGTTCTAAATCACGGCTGCAGTACGTATTTTATGGTTTGTTTTGCTGTATTCATGAAACATTTTTTCTTACACTTTCTTAAACATATTTGATTGTATTTTTCCCCCTTTTTCTCGGTGGTAACACTTTTCACGTAAGGTTAGAAAACAAAACGAGCAAAAGAAATCAAATATTACAAAATTCCTTAACAGTTTTTTAACACCTCAAAGACGCGGTAATAAATCAAGAAGTCTGTCAATCCTAGATAAAACCACTTGTGTTTTTTTTTCAGTAATCACATTTCCATCGCCACGTCTGATTCACATTTTCCCGGGAAATCCAAGATTTTTGCGTTGTTGATTTTTTTTTTTTTGGGGGGGGGGGGGGGGGGGCACGCCTGAACAAGAGTTATTATGTAGCAGCTTTCAGCGTCTTTCCCCCCAAAAACGAGTTTTATAGATGGTGGATGAGTTGTTCGGTGTCTGGTATTTTTACCTACAGAACAGAAAGGACATGAAAATAGTTGTACTATCAGAAATGACGGCAAAATGGAAGGAACACACAAAAAATGTGAATGATTTGATATTTTTGCATGGAAACAATATTATAGATTCAGAATTCCTTAATGTATTTAGCACGGAACTAGCATATTGATCATCAAGACGTTGACTGCATTTGTACGAAATATTGACGGCTGGACTGTCTTATACAAATTATAGTTGTTTTTTTTTGTTCTTTTTAAACACTAATCATTACTTAAAGTGTGATGGCATCCAAGAGATTTGTTGGAATCAGGTATGATGGAATCTGGTATGCTGGAATGAGATATCTGCTATGTTGGAATCTGCTATGTTGGAATCAGGTATGATGGAATCTGCTATGTTGGAATCTGCTATGTTGGAATCTGCTATGTTGGAATCTGCTATGTTGGAATCTGCTATGTTGGAATCTGCTATGTTGGAATCTGCTATGTTGGAATCTGCTATGTTGTTTTCTAATATGTTGCAGTCTGCTATGTTGGAATCTGCTATGTTGGAATCTGCTATGTTGGAATCTGCTATGTTGGAATCTGCTATGTTGTTTTCTAATATGTTGCAGTCTGCTATGTTCGAATCTGCTATGTTGCAGTCTGCTATGTTGGAATCTGATATCTTTGAATCTGGTATGTTTTAACCTGGTATGTTGGAATCTCGTATGTGGGATTCTGGTATGTTGGAATCTGGTATGTTGGAATTTACTATATTGGAATCTGGTATGTTGGAATCTGCTTTGTTGGAATTTACTATGTTGGAATTTACTATGTTGGAGTCAGGTATGTTGGAATCTTCTATGCTTGAATCTGCTATGTGAAATATGGTATGTTGTAGTACTAGGTTTTATAAACAATAAAATGGTGACAGATATTTTCAATCAATCCAAATTATTCGTTTGGGGGGGGGGGGGGGGGGGCGTGCAACCTTGTGATAATTGATGTTTCTTTCCTAAAATAACTGAATTTTTTTTTTATTGCTTATACCCTTTTTTCGTAACAGATATTGTTATAAAAAGAAGAATATAAGACTCCATTTATATCCACACAATTTACTTTTTCATTTTGGTCCTGGACTTATTAAAATCATGGACTTATCATTATCTTGGACGTATTATTATCATGGGTTTATTATAACTTATTATTATCCTTGACTTATTATTCAAAACCCAATTTAAAAAAAAAAAAAATCTTTAAAATTGTGATGTCAATAATTTGAACTCATACTGTGTATCCATATAATAACATGAAAATAATTTGAACTCATACTGTGTATCCTATAATAACATGAAAATAATTTGAACTCATACTGTGTATCCTATAATAACATGAAAATAATTTGAACTCATACTGTGTATCCTATAATAACATGAAAATAATTTGAACTCATACTGTGTATCCTATAATAACATGAAAATAATTTGAACTCATACTGTGTATCCTATAATACCATCGTGAGTAGTGCATGCATCCAGCTTGGGGACGTCACAGTTTTTACAAGAGGAATTTTGAGTGGCTACAAAAGCGCACTTGCATTGTATACTCTGGCTAAATATGTGTCTTATTCTATATCTTTTACGCTGCGAGGCATATTTGTGTGTATTGACTTCAACATGTGTAATGGCCCACTAGCGTCAAACATTTGTAATGGCCCACTCTGGTCAAACATTTGTAATGGCCCACTCTTGTCAAACATTTGTAATGGCCCACTCTGGTCAAACATTTGTAATGGCCCACTCTTGTCAAACATTTGTAATGGCCCACTCTTGTCAAACATTTTAATGGCCCACTCTTGTCAAACATTTGTAATTGCACACTTTTATAAAAAAAAATCTAACCTATACACTTTTGACTTATCCATCTAAAATGTAGCGTACACAAATGTGACTTACCGTATCCATCTAACATCTAACCTATACACTTTTGACTTATCCATCTAAAATGTAACATATGCAAATGGGACTTATCCATTTCAAATGTAACCTATACAAATTTGACTTATCCATTTCAAATGTAACCTATACAAATTTGACTTATCCATTTCAAATGTAACCTATACAAATTTGACTTATCCATCTCAAATGGAACATATAAAAATTTGTCTCATCCGTCTCAAATATAACATACACGAGATGACTAAAAACTGGAAGCTGTTTTTCATGTGTCTATAAAAAACCCATCCGATCATTTCTCTGTTCGAATTTAAAATCGTGTATTTGCAAAAAAGAGTCTAAAGTGTGATCCATCTCCACAGTTTTGACCCATTTTATGATGAAAGTCTAAAGTGTGATCCATCTCCACAGTTTCGACCCATATTTCTATTGAAAGCCGTGTGTGATCGGATCAGACCCAAAAGCACTTCCACTCAACTCTGAAATGATGATATAACGACCCCCGATAACTTTGAGTCCATGCATGGCGTGTCTCTGTCAATTTGTACTTTATGGACTTCTTCTTTTGCCAGTATCTTTTTCTTTGCATGTTTTTTTTTAAATATACTATATTTTGTGTACGCAAGGTTATCGCGTGTAGAAAGTCAATGGGGAAAAATCCAGTAATAAAGCTCGCCGCCACAAATCAGTCAGGTCTGCCATGAAAGTGCCACGTAGGCATTAAACAACTAGATACACGAGACCTTGATCGGTGGCTGCCACAAGGCGACCGCCTGCTCGGGCCAAACAAACAATTTATGATCAAATCCAATTGAGATGAAGATGGTAGATTTGTTGACACAAGATTCGTAGCAAATGCGTATTTCCCTCTCCCCCCACCCTTTTTTTTTTGTTTGTGTGCAGATGTTGCTTTTGTTTCTGTTTGTGTAGGTGTGTTTGTGTGTGCGTGTGTGTGTGTGTGCTTTGTCTAAAACTTAACTTCAGTTATGGCTCCTGGCACGCATTGGAAGTCAACATCATCGGCAGAAAGGATTTGATCACATGTTTTTCCTAGATAATATGAGTCACAATTTGTATTGCTTGGATTTATACCAAATTCGTCTTAAGATGTACGCATTGGAAGTGTTGCCGCCGAACTGAATGGTCAAAATCTCTCACTCTCTCTTTTGTCTCTCTTCTCTCTCTTTATATATATATATATATATATATATATATATATATATATTCTGCTAAGAAATCTGCCAGCTTATATATACTGATTAGTCAAGCGGTCTAGTAAATAAACCCTAGACATTGCGTCACCTATAGCATTCTTTACAACAGATAGAACGCACTCGAAATTAAACAACCTTTTCCAAATCAAATGCAAGGTGGGTTAGGGCTGACACATCACATTTACTCGGTGACGTCAATTTTAAGGCAATACTAGGGGGAGACAAGTGGTGGTGGCTGAATATAAGCTTACACATATGCCATAACAATATGGCTCGTCACGATCCTGGCAACGTTTTTACAAGTTTTAACTTGATGAATAAAAAGAGAGGCCCTTAAATTCAACCAAAGTTTTCTTCATTTTTTCATTGAAGTACTGACACAATGTGGCTCATCAAGAGCCTGACGTGAGCCATTGTTTCAACACAATAACAAGATTTAACTTGTTGAGTTAAAAGATAGACCACGAGTAATTCCCCCTGTGGTGATGCCAATGTTTGCTCCCCCTTTTGTCTCGTAAGAGTATGGCGTGAGATAACTCGAAGGAAACAGTCTCTAATTTACATAACGTGGAATAGAACGTGTCGCAGGTGTTTCATTGTGAAACCTTCACCAATTATAGACTCCGGTCGTGTGAAAGAAAATTACTCAAATGTATTTTAAAAGCTTTTTGTGCTGTAACAAATTTGTCAAGTTCGTTTAGCACTGGACGAGTATGGGAAGCGTTGTTTATGTTTTAAGATTTCTTTTCATTTTTTTTTTTAAATAGAAAATTCAATTTGAGAAAAATAAGACATTTTTGTTTTAGAGAGTAACAAAAATTATGTTATGGAAATGATGTTTTTAGCTCTTCTGTTGCCAGCTGTCATATCGAGTCACAAAATTAAAAAAAACAATATTGCTTAGAGGCTACCATTTCAACAAGAAAAATGAGAATTTGCGAGCCCAAAAGAAAAAAACAACAAAATAATTTTTAGTTTGACGGTGTTAAAAATAGACAGGCAATGAGATGTCTAAAAATCGAAATGTCTTGTCATTCATAACATTACCTAAATATATTATAACAGTTTATTTACTACTGTTAAGTGAACTTTATATCCGACAAAGCGAAAATGATAAATTGAGCCAAGTCTGATATAGATTAATACTTAAATTCAGAAACAAATTTTAATCATCACTCAATTAAACATTCTAATGTCAAAAGGAAAATTTAAAAAAAAATTTGGGTCGTTTCTTTAGTGTTTGTATGTGTTTTTGGTACCGAAATTTTAATAACGGGAAATTTAATTTAAATGCAATATTTTTATAAAATATATTACTCACAACTGATAAGTGTATTTTTTTTTATTTTATAAAATGAGGGAACAAAAGTTTTTGGTTATCTAAATATTTTTTTACTTTCAATTTTTAGGTTGTTTTTTTTGTTTTTGAGTATTTTATTCTCTCTTTTCTAAAATTCTTGTTTTTAAACGATGCTTTCCCTAAATGGAAAATACATCCCACACGTGAAATAAATGGCTCTTTGGTAAGGGCATCATTAGGGCAGTAAGTGGAGGAGACGATGGTGATGAGCGAGGAGCTCATAGTGGATTGGTTGGGATAGTGTAGTAGGATGTGATGGGTCGAGTGAGAGAGTAGGAAGTTGGAGTTGGAGTGGTGTTGAGACGTAAAAAGGTGGGGTGGGGGAGGCCTCGAGAGTAAGTCGTATTGAGTAGGTGTGGTGGGAGGATATTAGTTTACGTGAATGGGCTGAGGGGGTGGTGGAGAAAAAGATTGGGTCATTGGAGGCGGTTGGCTATGGGAGATGTTAAAGTTGGGAGATGGTGTGGAAACGGTGTAAGAATGAGGAGGGTGGAGGGCATGTGATGTCGAGGCGGGCGGGGAGTGGCGAAATAGTTTTACTATTTGTGGGTGGGGGTTGGAGGTGACAAGAGTTTTGAAAAAAATTACTATCACTGTCCTGAGTAAACACACAAATAGGTCACAATGCCGAGACTGGCTCATCTACTTTAGAATTAAACAGAAATAGAACGTCAAAATTTTCTTGGGTTTTTTGTTGTTGTTTTTTTTTACTTTCTTTTGTGGGGAGATTTTCAGCATAATGATTTTTATTTTTAAATGTTTGAAACTCATGACAATGGTGGATGGCGAAAGGAAGATATGAGAAGCATCGTGGGTTTATTTTGTAATCACGCCAACAAAATCAAAATGTTTACACGCATCTATCATCATGTCTGTCCACGTTTACCGCGGAGCATCTAAGAAACCGATGAACGTCGAGCCCCACAAGTACCGAGAGGAAACGTCTCAAAAACATCAAAATATGTATTGTTATATTTTAGCCCAGAAGGTAAGAATCAAAAGAAAATGAAGCATCTGTGTTGTAGTCGGATTGTTGAGGTTGATCTGGAGGTAAAAGTGATGGGAAATGAATTCAATCATCTACGGTGCTAATGAAAATTGAGTTTTCCAGAAAATTCTGACGGTGAAGATGGAATCGTGCGGCCTTAGTGACGCTTTAACGAAGTTGTGACATCATTTCCGCTTAAGACGAATATAGCTCCGAAGGCGTACAGTGAAAACAATGTAAGGAGATATTTTTAAAAAGTTTTTTTTTTGTATTTTTTTTATAGAATCTTTTTTATAACGGTTCCCTATGTAGCGTACGTTTTATCCAATAACAAAATACATGACAACATAAGTTACGAAATTGGGCTCTAAAACATTATGGGTAGCTTTAATGGAGTGGAAAAAAATCGAAGACATGTATTATTTTTCTTGAGCCTTATTATTTAAACTGTATCTTTTTTTTTTTTACATTATGAAATTGATAATGAAAACATTAACTTATGAATCTCTGGAAGTACACATCTATATAAGTTTGCTTCCTTCCTATATTGACAAAATAAATTGCTTCAATAGAATAATATGTCGTATGAATTTAATATTTTATAAAAGTAATTAACATATAAATTAAGATAAGGAAATTTCTGAATTCATCTTAAACTCTTAGAGATTTAACGGAGCATAGTTTAAAATTTGAAATAGGGATACAAAAATATATTTCCACCGCTAGAGACATGTATACTTTTAAACAAAGGTGGGGCAGACGATGTCCAAAAAAAACGATCTACTCAATTAGACTTTGAAAGCCAAGTATGTTATTAGAAGGGGCGAGAAGATTTAAGATTAAACAAAATTCCACACAGTGGCTTGTTCTTCTCTGATTTGTATCTGCGAAGTATGGCCGATCCTTGCAAACTTGGTGCGAACACAGGCTGTAAAGATATCTAACAACGGTGCGCGACTGTCTGGAAATTACGCACCAAATAACGGAGTCAAGGGTTTTCTGCCATTCTCGTGTTGCGAGCTTTTAGGGCAAATTACTGGCCGTGATTGAAGCATACGAGGCCCGCTAACCCGCCTAAAATAAAATCATTTCTTCTCTATCTCAGAAGTGTAACAGGGAAGACCCAGGGTTGTCTCCCTTGAGATGACGCGGTATTCATAACTCGGTAACCATGGCAATAGGGATTTTGAGACATTTTTTTCTCTTTTGGCATCGAGATGACTATTTTATAACGCCGTCATAAATTTCACAGATTAAATTTGTACAATATAGTTAATGCGTATTTTAAGAATACACTTGCTTTACAATTGCATATAACTGGCTTAATATTCAAACTCATTTCTCACCACTTCAGAAACAGAGGTCGTAACGGTGCGCATATTTAAATTATTCGTGCAAAGCAGAACTAAAAACATTGAACATCCATTGTGCTTGAATGAAGGACCTGTTACATTCTCTAGTGCGTGTACAATCTGTTTATTTTTTTGAAACATAGTTAATAGCCAACATCATGTTTCTTCGTATCCGGAAATTTGATCGAAAGAAACTTCGTCGACGGAAAATTGATCTACGGAAATTTGATCGAACGGAAATTTGGTCGAATCTTTTTTTTCGTTTAGACGCTAAAATTTTGCGTCAAATTTATTTTTGAACGCAGTATTTTGTTTTACTATATAGTATAGTGCGTTCAAAAAGAAATTTGACGAAAATTTTAACGTTTGAACTGAAAAAAAGATTCGACCAAATTTCCGCTCGATCAAGTTTCCGTCGATCAATTTTCTGTCGACGAAATTTCTTTCGAACAAATTTCCGGTAACCATGTTTCTCGGGCCAGAAGTGAATATTTTTTCCTTCTATTTGTAACCAAGCAAATCAATGTTTGTTTTTGCTATTATTGTTCTTTTTATAACATATTTTGTATATGAATTTTAAATTTTTATGCATTTTTGCCCCAATCTCTCTCTGTCTCTGTGTGTGTGTGTGTGTGTGTGTATAATAATTTGTGAATTGATGTGCGTGCTTGAAAGTATGTGCATCTTGGTTTGCCTTTAATACTTCTGTAAATCGACATCTTTGAAACTACTTATTATCTACTTCTTTCGTACTAATGAAATCTACACAATTTCCTTTTAAACTAGTGGTAATTTGCGTCACACATTAACCCAGTGAATAACATTATTAAAAGAAATAATGCACTGGTGGACATACAAACACGTATCAAACAACTCTGTATATCTTTATGCAAGATTTTAACGCTAGTTGTACCGAAGATTACTGAACTAATCCTGGATCAATAAGTGGATACTATGGAAGACTACTGAAGTAATCCTGGATTTCGGATGTGGATACGGTGGAAGATGACTGAAGTAATCATGGATGTTTGATGTGGGTATGATTGAAGATTACTGAAGTAATGAAGGACGTTGGAAGTGGATACGATGGAAGATTACTGAAGTAATGATGGACGTTGGATGTGGATACGATGGAAGATTACTGAAGTAATCCTGGAAATTTGATTTGGAAACAATGGAATATTACTGAAGTAATGTTGGATGTAGATACGATGGAAGTTTACTGAAGTAATTCTAGATGTCGGTCGTGCATATAAACACCATCAGCTATTAGCATATCCATCGAATACATGTATAAATAATATTATGCTATCAAGATCAAGTATATCATGTCACTCTGCCCCCTGCCAGAAGCAAGTCTGACATACGATGTCACCAATAACTCAGGTGTTTTTTTTATTATTTTGGCAATACATTCAAACAAAAGTATGCCTAAATTCACTCGGGACAGGTACGCAAGCATAGACAGAAATAATGCAGTCCGGGTCACGACGTTCCACAGTGCTATAGGTTCTGGAATTTCTATGAATTTTTCGTGTAATAAATAGCGAATTCTTTGGCAAGAAACAAACTGCACAAAATATACACACACATATATATAAAATAAACATAATTTATTTCATTGCTGCAACCACACTCTACAAAGTGCGTGTCAAAGTATACATATATTTCTTTAAAATGTTTAACGACGCACGGATGACGTCAGTGGATGAGAATATATCTATTTTATGTTCCATATTTTTATTTACATTTGGGAATGAAAGAGCTGCTTGTGTAAACATATTCAGGCATCACGTCGCAACTGTTGCTGGTTGGTTCCGCCAACGTGTTCAAACTGGGCGTCACGCCATCATCCCAAGCTGGCCATGTCATCAGTGACAGGGTTGGCAAGCCTAAAACTCACGTCTCCTGTTGTTTACAATATACGAAAGCCCTGTCACGTGATTATCGAATCCATCAGTTTTCGTACTGGTGATTTTAAGGAAGCATAACGCCATAAAGATGTGCGAGATGATCGCTTTTTTCTGGCGATAATTTACTTACCTTAACTCTTTCACGTGTTATGGAGAAGCAGCGCAAAAAATTATGTCTACCAGGTAAAAAAAAAAAGGTCAAAGTTGAACTATTTAGCTGAACCTAATGGAATTTTTAAAAGTTCAGTATAACGCTATTTATTTTACGAGAATTTCGATTACAATCAAAGATTTTGTTTCGAAATGTAAATTAACATTCATCAGTATAAAACATAAAATGAACAAAGACAAAAAATACTTATCTTTATAAAGCCTGACAATCACTACCATGATTTTTTTTTTTTTTTTTTTTTTTTTTGTGTGTGATGTTGTTTTTCAATTATCAGCCGTGCCAAACTAATCAAAGTATTTAATTTATTGAGCAGCTTTTTTTGTAGGCTAATGGACGTTTTTGGGGTGCACCGTGTCTAATGACCACAGTGTCGATGCTAACATGTGATTACGAGGCTAGTATCTGCTCCGGCGTCACGACTATTAGAGCCCATTACCCACGATGCTTCTACATACAACAGGTTTTTTTAAAACGATTTTCTCGGTTTTCTTACATTTTTATACTTGAGTTCATACATACTCTAGATATAAATATATATTTTTTACACAATTATGGACAAAATATTAGAAAACGTCATCTGTATAACATTGCTTGGGCTCGCGCTCTTGGTACTACTGGTCAAACAAGGTTAATCATGAAATGACTTTGCGTTCTCTAGAGACCTGTTTATTTAGGTCAACAAGATATATAATTTCAAGCAAACCTTTCTTTTAATCATGCACATGTTGAAATGAACACTATGAAATAACGAATGATTTATGAATGTTAGTTTTAAGTTACGAATTATTAAGAGGGGAATGTACTCATCACTGGTCGATCTAGTTCAGTTACCGCCCGCCCCCCAAATCCTATCCTGAAAACCCATGGTCTTGTTTATTGGGAATACGACACCAACAAAGTAGAACTTATGTATATATATAAATTATTTCTATGGCATATTTCGTTTTCGTTGTCTCCAAGTTTCTTGAAAATAACCTTAAAATCAGACGATTTATGACGGAATGAAATCTACCTCGGAAAATTATTTCCGTAACTCGGTAGGAGTCAAAGTCCGTAAAGTGATGTAGTGTTTTTAATCTATTTGATTGATAGTCAAATAGTTTCATTTAGTTCAAGTTTGAAATTTTTATAAAGATGTATTGTATATTTATGCCTCTTAATATTTAGGTTGATCGTGCATTTTTAAGATACGTTTTAATCATTAAATTTCATAATATTTGAAATGTTTGAATTTAATATCTAGACTTTACATACACTTGTATTTGCAATATCTATATTTTATCGATTTTAATTAAAATGTTAGACAATTTATTTTCAATTTTATACATTTTAACATGATTCTCAATGATTTCTAAATATCAGATCTATATATATTTAACATATTTCTCAATTATTGACTAATTTCATATGTGTCTATTTTAACATAATTCTTAAGTATTTATACATTTCACATCTATGTTTTAAAATAATTCACCAATATGTCTGAATTTCATATCTATACATTTTGACATAATTGTATTATTTTTTTGTTTAATAATACATATTTAAATCCATTATATTAACTTTGCTTTTCTTCGTGTGTTCTTTCTTTCTATTTGGGTGTGTGGCAAAATTTTTGTACGGCTAATTTACACACTTCCCATCAACCTATCGAGCTGAAACTAGGAAAATAGACTCGCAGCCGCTGACAACACAGTCTTTAAAAAAGTCTACCCCACCCCTAACGCCAAATATCTTTTTTTTTTCAATGGAAAGATGGAGAAAATAGGATTTCACGAAGAAAAATTCCCGATAACTGCGCTAAATGAGATTCTTAAAAATATCGCATATGCTTTTGGTGCGTAACATTTTCTTTTGGTTTTTTTTTCTGTAATAGTTGGTTCATTAAATCTGCGGTGCAAAGGCGAGTGCGGCATTAGAATATTAAAATTTAAACAAAATAAAAATGCATATAAAAGTATTTATTCGAGGGAAAAAAAATTGTTTTGTGGTTTTTCATTGTGTCTTGATAAACTCAAATCTTTCTATTTTCAAAAGGGTTTGTTGTTAACCTTTAAAGGTTTGCGTGGTTAGACCCACACCCATGACATCACCATAACAAATACAAGTATTTTATTACCTGTTCATGACATGTCTTGTGATGTCAGGTGATGTCATGTGATGTCATGTGATTTCATATGATGTGAAGTGATATGTAGGACAACGTGTAGGAGTCAGATCAACTGGTAAAATTGAGCCATGACTTAAATATTACAACGGTCTATGTGCTATGTGATAATCCCTCGGTTCTTACCTGGCGACACTTTGTCAATTTCGCTAAAGCTACTGCTGAATGTTTCGCTCTTAGCTGTTGTATCATGTTCAAAGGCTACTGATATTCACAAGGGACATGCGGATTCACGTTGGTTACCAAATAAATATGAAATATTAATCTCATATTTGCTCACCCCGTTTTGCTTGAAGGAAATAGTAACAAGGGGAGGGACTGCGATCAAGTCAGCAAAATAGAGTATGAGTAAACAAAGTAAATGTTAAACCTGCAAAAAAAAAAGGAACGCAACAAAACAACAGCAAAAAAACAACAGAATAACAATTTTAAAATAGCGCTTAGCAGAGAAGTAGTATCCGAGCGGGAAAAAAAAGAATTGAGGTTTTTTGCTGCCCTCTTGGACAATACTTCTCAGCTAAGCGCTATTTTTAAATTTAATTATGTTTGATTTTTTTGTTGTTTGTTCGCTGACGAAAGCTGCCTGTCGACACGTTCTTGTTATGTTGCGTTCCTTTTTTTTAAGATTTGTCATTACTTCGTTTTAATCATTTCCTGCTTGACGGAAAATATGGCAAAACAATGATATATTATTATATTAATACGAGAGTTAAGTTGAAGTGGTGACTCTTGGGCCCAGGCTAGGGTAGTGTGTGGAAGAAACAGTCAAGCACAACTGTCATAAGTGTAAAGAAAATAGTATACGACTAATTATTTTTAATACCATCGCTACTAATATGTACAGTAATTTTCACGATTACTCCTCAACGTCATCACTGCCTCGGGTTATGGTCGTACTATCCCTGTAAGGCCTGGGGTCAATCACGTGACGACCTCGACAATGAAACGTCATTCAGCCATGACACGTGTCCAAGGTCTAATGTCTTCCCAACATTTAGAGGAGAAGTATTTGCCTCAGCAACGAACAGTGGATCGTAAACGAACAATAAGCTGATGTTTAAAAGAACATCGCTTTAGGCGAAGAAAGGGGCAGTTTGAAAAAGAATCTAAGAGACGAGACAAAAGAGGCGCCCGAAGAAAGGGGTAGTTTGAAGATGAATCTAAGAGACGAGACAAACGAGGCGCCCGATGAAAGGGGCAGTTTGAAAATGAATCTAAGAGACGAGACAAAAGAGGCGCCCGAAGAAAGGGGCAGTTTGAAAATGAATCTAAGAGACGAGACAAAAGAGGCGCCCGAAGAAAGGGGCAGTTTGAAAATGAATCTAAGAGACGAGACAAAAGAGGCGCCCAAAGAAAGGGGCAGTTTGAAAATGAATCTAAGAGACGAGACAAACGAGGCGCCCGATGAAAGGGGCAGTTTGAAAATGAATCTAAGAGACGAGACAAACGAGGCACCCGATGAAAGGGGCAGTTTGAAAATGAATCTAAGAGACGAGACAAACGAGGCACCCGATGAAAGGGGCAGTTTGAAAATGAATCTAAGAGACGAGACAAAAGAGGCGCCCGAAGAAAGGGGCAGTTTGAAAATGAATCTAAGAGACGAGACAAAATAGACACAGTAAGAAAGGGGCAGTTTGAAAATGAATCTAAGAGATGAGACGAAAGAGGCGCCCGATGAAAGGGGCAGTTTGATAATGAATCTAAGAGACGAGACAAAAGACATGCACGAAGAAAGGGGCAGTTTGAACATGAATCTAGAGACGAGAAATTAGCGTTTAATTGGCTGCTATGTTACGGCACAAAATGAATTTTTCTATTGTCTACATTTGCAAATTTTTTTTGTGTCTTTTTGTTTTGCGGAAATAATTAACCATGAGATTAGTAAATACCGAGCCAAGAATACAATTATTCAGCTCAGGCATTTCAACAATTTATTCTAGAAATTAAAAAAAAAAAAAAACTTATAAAAGAAACTGTGGGAACTAAGAAAGCTAACAAATACTGAAAATTTGATAGATTGTGTTGTCATCGGCAGCGAGTCTATGTGTCGAGTTTCAGCTAGATAGGTTGACGGGAAGTGTGTCAATCAGCAGTTTGAATATTTTGCCGTGTCCCATTATGACCACTAAGGCTCAGTATAACTATGACGTGTATTATTCATTTTTTATCGCAATGTAATGTCAAACGTTAATTTGACCAAGGCCCCGCAACCCCATAGCACCGGCACTGTGGTGCAGCTTCTGCATAATTTGCACTTTTGCGAATGGCATATGAGGATGGTCCTGAAGTGGAACTCTCGTCTGCACTTCCCGCTGGAGAACATTGACTGCTGGTCTCCTCCGGGATTCCGCAATGCTCGATTTGCTATAAGGATTTCGCTTCTCTTCATCCATTCCAGTTGGCTTCCCATAATCTTCACTTCTGGATTCTCAAAGTTTGCAAAGAGTATAGAAAAAAAGATAAAATTTGTTTTGCTCCGTATGTTTAAGAAAATTATAATGGTACATTGGCGAGAAACAAGCCCAACCAGATGACTCAAAATTATGTCGTAGTTACAATAAAAGTTTAACATTTTAAATATATTTTTGTGAACCGGGGTGTAACAAATGTTTGGAGAATGAACCCATTTAACCTCTTCTCTGTATATGCTTCTTACTGTAAGACAATTGTTCTTTCTCCTGTCTTCATCTGAAATTCCAAACTTTTATCTTCTACTTCGTGATATACCCATTAAATCAGCCTCCTGGCTTTTTCCCCCTGTCATTCCTGTCGGTTTGTCATTGACATAATGTCTCAAATCTGTCTTCATCAAATAACGGCCGCCAGCAGGCCATGGCTGACGTAGTTACGTGTGACGTGTGACACTGTAACAGTAAATAAAACGACGATCATACATTGTCATGGTTCTGTCATTGAGATCGGTTGTCATCATCCCTTGGGGGTAATAAACAATTCGTAATAGAAAACCAGTCGCCGGTAATAGAGGATGACTTGTGGCTGTCACCGTCATCATATCATGGGCTCTAATAACAAACTGTAGTAGCCATTACTCAAGGGGGTGAACTACTGCTACCATCATCACCATCATCTGAATCCACATACTTCTTAAATGAGATAGGGCCAGGGTTTGTAGAAATGATGCAACAAAAAATTATTTAGGACTGCGAATCTAATTTAGACAGTACTCGGTACTGCTCCGGGCATATGACGCAACAAGACAATCTATGAATGTCGAAACAATGAATGCAAACATGATCCGAAAGAGTATACAGAAAAATATAACCTGATCGCAGACACGTTGGCAGATTAAAATATTTTCAATGACCCACTTTATGGCTTAGCTTAGCGCCTTCAATCATTGAAATTGAAAAAACGTAAATGTCAGAGGTTGGGGTGGAGGGAGGTCTGTTGGATTTCAAAATCACAACATGTCAGATTTATTATTCCAACATCTCGTATAACGGTAGCCCATCCATCAGGTGGAATGTATGTTGGACAAAGCCTGGGATTTAACTTTTTATGAAATCCTGTATGAGATGAAAATATTAGGTTGTTTTTTTCTAAAATTGGAACACAGTACAGGAAAGCTCATTCCTGCCAAAGACAATCAGGGACTGGAACAAGATTCCAAAAGGAACAGTTGAGGCGAAAACACTAGACACGTTTGCGTCTATTGCCTCAGGCCTTCCAACCCCAAGTTCCTGATACACTCGCTGTGTAGCCCTCGCAACCAGTGAAATATCGTCGTCAATACCAGGCACAGAAACATTGCGAAGCCCCTCAACATACATAGGAGCCAGAATGATTAATACATTGATCGTGGGTCCTCAAAACATAGTAGCCAGAATGATTAATACATTGATCGTGGGTCCTCAAAACATAGGAGCCAGAATGATTAATACATTGATCGTGAGTCCTCAAAACATAGGAGCCAGAATGATTAATACATTGATCGTGGGTCCTCAAAACATAGGAGCCAGAATGATTAATACATTGATCGTGGGTCCTCAAAACATAGGAGCCAGAATGATTAATACATTGATCGTGGGTCCTCAAAACATAGGAGCCAGAATGATTAATACATTGATCGTCGGCCCTTCAAATACAGAAGAAGAAGAAGCCAGATATTTATTGTTTTGCTACAAACATATGTAAATATTTCTATTTGTAGAAAAACTATGCCCACACGTAGAAAAAATATGCCTACTTGAAGAACAAATATGCTCGCCTGCTTGAACGTTTTGTAATAATTTTAGGTAAAATTTGTTACAAAGTTTTAAAGCAGGGTTCACTAAACTACGGCCCGCGGGCCGGATCCGGAGCACGAGACTTTCTTTATACAATTTAACTTCAAATATTATGTTTAGATCAAAGGAATCTTGAAACGGGCGGAAACCTACTGGATGCTATGCACCCTAAATTTACCATTTCCATTTTAAATTATTTTATCTAGATTTTCTTGTTTTTTGCAGACCTGTTTACCATCGAAATCCTAACATCGTACAAGACTGTCTCTTAATAGTAAATAAATAAACATACAGTATATATAATTATAATGCAGACAATAAATACTGGCATCACACTCCCTTGTGGGATCGAGTTAAGCTGACGTCAAAAAAAGTTAACTTCTAAAAGTAGAAGACTGACGTTTATTTTGCAATCTGCGGTCACTTTGTTTGCAGACGTGTATTTGCTATAGATATTAATTTAGCTATAACTAGTGGACATACAGATCACATTATCACAATCTGTTTCGGTGAAAATAAATTTACTGGTGAAATGTACAATGGTTCAAATTCGAAGTCAGATCAGCGTAAAACAATATGTATTTAAATAAGGATAAATTAACAAATGACGACATCATTTTAAAAAAAAAACCTATCAAATAACTTGAGCATTTTTGTTTATGGAAAAGCTGGTTTAAAAGAAAAATCAGAATCAAAACCATAAAGCCTGATCCCGCTAATATATTGCAGCCTGATAACTAACACAAACTGTAAAAGGATGAAAGGAAGAGGAGTGTGTGAAAAATTACGGAGATGTTAAAAATCGTAATCACCGCGCTTCGCCGAACGAAGCAATTATGTAACAAAATTACGTCATACAGCAATGCATTGAAAAAAAGCGCTGATTGACACATGAATTTTTAAAAAAAATTGAAACTTCAGGGAAAGGAGAACCTCATCTGTGATCTCTACAGGAGCATCAAAGGATTTCGGAGAAAGTTGTCATTGTTTGAAGCACAACTGGAAGGAGAAACTTGTTCTCATTTTCACTTTTTCAAAGAATTTTTCGCTACATTCGCCAAAGATGTAAACTTCGATTTTCCCAAAAAAAATTATTCGCGACTTGTAAAAGCATTTTTGGGGAGATTTTCCGATATTGACAGAACTGAGAGTGGCATTCTTCTGTTCCAGAAGCCGTTTGATTTTAACCCTGATCATGTGCCTGTTGAACTACAATTAGAGCAATTGCAAGTAAATGACTTGTTGAAAGAGACGCACAGAGACGGAAAACTTGTTCAATGTTACCTCTGCTCACCTGATTTTGAGTTTCCAAAACTGAAGAACTTTGCCGCTGGTATGGCATCAGTTTTTGGAACAACTTATGACTATAAGCAAACATTTTCAAAAATTGAAGTATGTGAAGTTATCACATCGAACGATATTGACTGAGGAACATTTGAAAGCAATTCTCTTGATTTGATACGACATTACAAACCAAACATTAGTGACATGTTGCTAGCCAAATGTCAGTGTCACAAATATCATTAACCTTTCTTGCTGCTTAGCTTGTGAGATTCGAATATGTGTGCACTAGGTCTGATGTAACTATCTTTTTTGCTAGCGTCGCCTTCTTTGAAATCTTTTTAAAGTAAATAAATATGTTGGTTGCCTTTGTTTTTATACATTGCACGCCACTCACCTTTGATTAACCTGGAATGCTAAACTTAAGTTTCCATTTTTCCCCCCAAAGTTTTCGTTCTGGCTTGCAAGTATTGTACATAACGACTATAGTGCCCGCACTCGTCATATTGTCAGTTATCCAACCACTGCGAAAAAAAGTTTGATGATTGCTGGTTTTATCAAAATTAGATGATTAAACATAATAAGTTATTATATAAAACTGAAAGCATTGACAACATTTTAAAATATCTTTGTTTAGTTTGTAAGTTTAGCAAACCCGGGAGGAAACCTATTAAATATATGGGAGAGAAAAGTACTCCGGAAAATATACAGACCAACAAAAAGGATGGAGAATACAAACCAACCAGGAATTGTACAGTCTATATCAGGATCGCACGCTATTAGCAGAAAGTTTAAAAAGGACAGGCTACCCTGGGCGGGATACTTATAAAGAATGCCAAATGAAAGAGGAGTGAAGTGGGGTGAACCACCAAAACTCCAGAGAAAAACGGCTCATAGGCAGACCTAGGCGTAGATGGACGGATGATGTGGGAAAAGATCTACGGCTAGGTAGATCAGTTAGTTCTGAGTGAAAAGATGTGGTGAGGCAGGCCAAAGTTCTACATATGCTTTAGCGCCACAGGGAGGGATGAAATGTCTGAGTGGAAGGAAGTGGTGAGGCCAAAGTCCTACATATGCTTTAGTGCCACAGGGATGGATGAAAGGTCTGAGTGGAAGGAAGTGGTGAGGCAGGCCAAAGTCCTACATACGCTGTAGCGCCACAGGGATGGATGAAAGGTCTGAGTGGAAGGAAGTGGTGAGGCAGGCCAAAATCCTACATACGCTGTAGCGCCACAGGGATGGATGGAATGTCTGAGTGGAAGGAAGTGGTGAGGCCAAAGTCCTACATATGCTTTAGTGCCACAGGGATGGATGAAAGGTCTGAGTGGAAGGAAGTGGTGAGGCCAAAGTCCTACATATGCTTTAGTGCCACAGGGATGGATGAAAGGTCTGAGTGGAAGGAAGTGGTGAGGCAGGCCAAAATCCTACATACGCTGTAGCGCCACAAGGATGGATGAAAGGTCTGAGTGGAAGGAAGTGGTGAGGCAGGCCAAAATCCTACATACGCTGTAGCGCCACAGGGATTGATGGATGAGTTACGTTTTGGAGCTGTAACATGATAGGCGTATTGAAATGTTCTGTTCAAGGTCAGGACAACAACAGGGCACTTAAGCTCATCCAGTTTGACTTGTCTACAGGCATGCGACAAAATAGCACGAAAACAAGCGTTTGTCATTAATTTTTCCGACTTGGCTTCCCTTACAAAACAAACATTCTTTTTTAAAAATGTAATGCTATAACCACAGCATGTTATTCACCACGGGCCATGTTTACAAGCGAGCTGACAAGAGATAATTATGGGTTGATATGAAACTATGATTTTCAGGAAAAGAAGAGACGGGGAAAATTATTGCTCCCCACGCCCCTGGGAATGGCAGGTCTTTGCTCGACAGTCGAGTACAATACATGGAAAACAGGATTATGTGTAAATTTGATTTTTTGAGTTAAGAAAAGGGGGGAACTGATCAATTTCGGATTGTTTCGCTTCGCAGAATTCGGTTGATTTCCTGTGCGCATAGTCCTTAAATACGGTAAAGCTAGATCTGCCTCAAAGCAGATTGAGTCAGTTAATGTAAATGAAATCATAATTAAATCTATTTCTTTAATCATTTTTGTAAACCCGCAAAAGGCATTTTTAAAGTAAAACTAAAATTCTTACATAGCGTTACGTTTTTCGCACACCTGCAGGGTCTTTAATTGATTGTGTTTTAGCGTGAGACTGCCAGCAAGTTAATCTGGTTAATCCAGTTAATCTAGTTTGAGCTACTGCCTATAAACTAGGTTGTGCATAGCTGCCGTGACTGAGTCAATGAAGCACTAGTATGAGGCATTCAGATTAGCCGATAGCGCTAATACCTAATTTCCCTAAAACACTTAAACATCCTCAGACTTCGGCCAATCTTTTGTCAATCATAATTATACGGGAATCGATGCATTCGTTTTGTAATGATTTTTCTTTTTTATAATCGCCGTTTGTTGAAATTCAGTCAAGGCGATGTTTGTTGAAATTCAGTCAAGGCGATTTTGTTGAAATTCATTTAAAAAATTGTCTGTTGAAATTCAGTCAAGGCGATGTTTGTTGAAATTCAGTCAAGGCGATTTTGTTGAAATTCATTTAAAAAATTGTCTGTTGAAATTCAGTCAAGGCGATGTTTGTTGAAATTCAGTCAAGGCGATTTTGTTGAAATTCATTTAAAAAATTGTCTGTTGAAATTCAGTCAAGGCGATGTTTTCAATTAGTACATCAGTGAAATCGTTGAATGTTTGCATTTCTTTGTTTGCATCTGTTAAAATTATTTGCAAGTTTGTTGTTGTCGTTGTTGGTCTTAATTTTTTTAAATTTTTTTTTGGGGGGGGGGGTGGGGCTGGTATCTGTATTTTGTTTTATTTCGCCAAGAGATAGATGTTGTTAACAAATCGCTATCAGAAGTAGTGTCTGTAATAGTGTACTAGAAGACACCCCCAATGTATCCCCTACCCCCCTGTATCCCCACCAACCCCCCCTGTATCCCCTACCCCCTGTATCCCCACCACCCCCCCTGTATCCCCTACCCCCCTGTATCCCCTACCCCCCTGTATCCCCTACCCCCTGTATCCCCACCACCCCCCCTGTATCCCCTACCCCCCTGTATCCCCTACCCCCCTGTATCCCCACCACCCCCCTGTATCCCCTACCCCCCTGTATCCCCACCACCACCCCTGTATAAGTGATTGTATCAATATTGTTGTTGATGTTCCCAGTTTCTTCCCTTGATTACTTACTGCTATTAATTATTTACAATTATTAGCGTTGGTCGTAATTAAAAGTGTCTGATGGCGATGGCCACTAACGTTAAGTTAATTCTTTTCTGTACAATTGCACAGACTTAAGAGTGCATTTTACCAAAACACTCAACAGGAATTATATAGAATTCCTTTGAGTTGTGGTGTGTGATAAATCTATTATATTACGTAATTTCGGCAGATCTCGCATATTAAATCGTTATAAATAGACTTGACATTCTGATGTGTAGACAAATCCTTATATGTAGACACATCTTCATATGTTGATACATCCTCATGTTTAGACACATCGTTGTGTGTAGACTCATCCTCATGTTTAGGTTGTATAGACCAATCGCGGAACATCATACAAGTCCACCAAAGAGAAAGGTATCTTCTTGGTAAATTGTTTTTTTATTCTAGTATAATAAAAGGTACTCGCATTGTCGGTCAAATTATTTTCAGATAGTTTGTGGTTTTGTTTCATTATTTTGTGACCTCCCCCTGAAAAAGGTTTGGTAGAGCTACGTTAAAATGGTGAAGAGCAGGTCTTATGTTATTAAAGACAAGGGATATTGTGATTTTAAGTCACGAAAACTAAGAAATTAAAATTCCATCTGTTTATTGTATCAATGAAAGAAGGAATTTTGTCACATAAAGCATTTCACGACCCTCACATCTCGTCTTTACCTCTAACCTTCCGTAAACTGTCAGGCCATATCAGTTACACTTTCAGACAAATTATTTACACTTTCAGACAACTCATTTACACTTTTAGACAATATCAGTTATACTTTTAGACAAAACCTTTGCACTTTCAAACAAAATCGGTGACACATTCAGAAAAAACTATTCACCCTTTCAGACACAATGATTTACCCTCTCACTCAAATCATTTCCCTTTCAGACAAATCCTTTAAACTTTCAGACAAATCAGTCACACTTTCAAACAAAATAATTTACCCCTTCAGTCAATCAGTTACTCTTTCAGACTAAATCCTGTACTATTTCAGACAAAATCCTTTACCCTTTCAGGCTAAATCAGTTACACTCTCAGACAAAGTCATTTAAAAATTTTAGTTCAATCCAGCAAAACCTTCGTAACACTATCAGTTAAAATCAGTTCCAATTTGCTTTAAAGTACAGGTGTCATTTAGTTTTCACATATTTTCATTCAAGCTGCCCTAACAAGTTCTGTTGTCCAGTGTTCAAACTATTAATCTCGTCCGTCAGCAACAAACAAGAAAGGGTTTATGACAGGAAGTGACGTCCTGTTTACAGAGAAGGACCAAGTCAACGCTTTCATCCCCCCTGGCGCACTAACCTAGCCGTGCCCTGGAACTATAAACACATTTAGAGCATCGTCGTGACACGCTAAAAGGGGGGGGGGGGGGCTATGGCGGGTTTCTGGGTGGACCAGAAGATAAATCACATGTGTAAATATATATATATATATATCCATGTTTACGTTGTGCTGTGTACATTTCAGACCTGCAAGGGCCCTCTGAAGATTTCGGGCAGTGATGGTTATCTGACTTAAAATAAATGTTTAACAGCGCATTATTTTTCAGAAGAAGAGAAACTGCACACGACCACCTGTGATGAAAAGATTGGATTTTCTTCTTAAAGTAGTTTACAATGTAAACGGCGTGACCGATTCTCAGCGGCCGTCACCTTCATAAAATCACGTTAAACGGTCATTCCTTCCCCTCCCGCTCCCCACACACTCTTAGAAGATTAATAACGGGAGAGGCTGCAATCAGGTTAGCACAATAGGAAATTAGTAAAACAAAGTAAGGTTAAACATGAAAAAAGGAAAGCAACAAACGACGAACGTGTCGACAGGAAGCCGTCGTCAGCGAACAAACAGAGAAAACATAATAAAATTTTAGCGGAGAAGTAGTATCTAAGAGGGCAGCAAATAGATAGTGCTAGAATGGAGAGTGCTAGAATGGATAGTGCTAGAATGGATAGGGCTAGAATGGATAGTGGAAGAATGGATAGTGCTAGAATGGATAGTGCTAGAATGGATAGTGCTAGAATGGATAGTGGAAGAATGGATAGTGCTAGAATGGATAGGGCTAGAATGGATTGGGCTAGAATGGATAGTGCTAGAATGGATAGTGCTAGAATGGATAGTGGAAGAATGGATAGTGCTAGAATGGATAGTGCTAGAATGGATAGTGGAAGAATGGATAAGCTAGAATGGATAGTGCTAGAAATGATAGTGCTAGAATGGATAGTGCTAGAATGGATAGTGCTAGGTCTTAGAAGATAGCCGTCACACCAGCGTTTCCCAAACTTTTCAGTTTTACAAACCTTTTGACAATTCTCCCGTTGCATCAGGGGCCGTTGGCAGAATTATTATTTTTTTCCTTTTATCAGACTTCAAAACTGTAACGGATATTTTTTATTTATTTTATTTTAAATCGGTAATTAGTCAATTGTATTGCAGTCGACGATTACCATTCAACTCTAGTGGTTAATTTTATATATATATATATATATATTTATTTATTTATTTTTTGTCAAGGCACTGTCAAGGCAATGTAAATGCAATGTCAAGACAATGTCAAGGCAATGTCAAGACAATGTCGATGCAATGTCAAGGCAATGTCAATGCATTGTCAAGGCAATGTCAACAAGCTCACGATTTATGCCTTTGGCATTAATCCAAAAAGGTGCTAGAGATGCCATGGTGGCGTTTAGGTCACATCCGATGTTCTAAGTGTCAGAAAAATAGATCATTGTCCATGAGAAGAATATATAGGCAGGAGCTTTCCAAACCGTGTCGTGACACGATAGTTTGTCTCCTTCATGCTGCAGGTGTGTCGCGTGATGAAAGGAGAGACAAACCGACGCGATTATTTGGACATCAGAAATGCATGATACCGTAGTGTGGCCTTCTCAATCTATCACGTGAATTCATTCGCCTTGTCCACCTGTTACGTGTGTAATCTGGTACACCAACATGGCCTTGTCCACCTGTTATGTGTGTTATCTGGTACATCAACATGGCCTTGTCCACCTGTTACGTGTCTTATCTGGTACACCAACATGGCCTTGTCCACCTGCTACGTGGGTTATCTGGCATCCCAAAATGGCCTTGTCCACCAGTTACGTGTGTTATCTGGCATACCAACATGACATTGTCTACCTGCTACGTGGGTTATCTGGCATACCAACATGGTCTTGTTTACCTGCTACGTGGGTTATCTGGCATACCAACAAGGCGTTGGTTTCTAAGTTAGCCAGGATTTTGTAACGCCAAAAAAGTTCAAAATGTTTTGTGTTGTCTTTTTTTTTTTTTTTTTTTTTTTTGGAAAGGTTTCACAAAATGTTGAAATTTGCTAAAATTGTCATATCTCACATTGGGTCAGCATCCCAGGCGTCTCTTTATCTCACATTGGGTCAGCATACCAGGCGTCTCTATCTCTCACATAGGGTCAGAATCCCAGGCGTCTCTATCTCTCACATAGGGTCAGCATCCCAGGTGTCTCTATCTCTCACACAGGGTCAGCACCCTAGGCGTCTCTTTCTCTCACATAGGGTCAGCACCCCAGGCGTCTCTTTCTCTCACATAGGGTCAGCATCCCAGGCGTATCTTTCTCTCACATAGGGTCAGCATCCCATGTGTCTATCTCTCACATAGGGTCAGCATACCAGGCGTCTCTATCTCTCACACATGGTCAGCATCCCAGGCGTCTCTATCTCTCACATAGGGTCAGCATCCCAGGTGTCTCTATCTCTCACATAGGGTCAGCATCCCAGGCGTCTCTTTCTCTCACATAGGGTCAGCATCCCAGGTGTCTCTTTCTCTCACATAGGGTCAGCATCCCAGGTGTCTCTATCTCTCACATAGGGTCAGCATCCCAGGTGTCTCTATCTCTCACATAGGGTCAGCATCCCAGGTGTCTCTTTCTCTCACACATTTAAAAAGTCGCACTTCGGTGCAAATAATGGCAGGCACTATAGAGTGTAATTATAGGAAAGAAAGGGAAGGATATTAAGAACTGTTCATTAATAACCTTCGTTTAGGAGGGAGAAAAAAATATTTCAAAACGTAATAAAAACTTTTTTAAAAATCCTTTATCTTAACTTCGATTTCGTTCGTGTGCTTCTTTGTGGTGGAAAAACCTTTCCGTCATCTTATCGAGCTGAAACTTGGCACATAGCTCTTTGCCGAGGACAGCACATTCTGTCAAATTGTTTAAGCCCCGCCCCAAACCTCAACAGTTTTTCACATACTATTTCGTGGTAATTTTTCACTTACTCATTTGGAGTAATTTTTCAAATGCTATCTTGGGTAATTTTTTACTTACCGTTTTGGAGTAATTTTTCACTAACTAATTTGGGGTCATTTTTCAAATGCTATCTTGGGTAATTTTTTACATACCATTTTGGAGTAATTTTTTACATACTACTTTGGGGTCATTTTCACATATACCAATTGGTCGTGGTGCAGGGCCCAGATCTTTTTAAGTTTAAATGAAACACTTTATGGAAGCGGATTAATCATGGTGGAGCTTTTTGAATGTTATCCAGTTTTATTTAACAGATCTGGTATTGTTTTATGTCAGCCTGGACAATATCATCGCAGCCGAGGGATAATAAACCTTAGCTCTATTGTATTACCATGAATTTCTATCTTCAAACCACGTCATGGAAACTAACATTGAACAGACATTATTGGACGAGGTGAGTCTAGTTTGTTCCGAGCGGTCTCTCATGTCTGGGCACAGTAATCTTTGTCGTTTTTCTACCAAGCTTTTCTTCCTTACAAAAAAATTTCGAAATCAATTGTTTAGTTTTTACCAAAGCTCTCTGCTTTATAGTTTGATCTCTCTATGGTCAGAAGATGTCCCCGTTTAAGAATCGGAAAATAAAATCGTGCTATTCGGATTCTGAGTGATTAAAGAAGATATGAGACAAAGAGAGGATTACGATGACATAGAACAACAACAAAGGATTCGCTCCACGTTAAATTGTCTTTGGGGCTACATTTGAGAGATTAGCTCCATACGTAATTGGCTTTGGTTTATATTTGAGAGATTAGCTCCATATGTAATTGTCATTGATGCTATAGTTTAGATATTAGCTCCATTTGTCATTTCTATTGGTGCTATATTTTAGATATTAGCTTTATTTGTCATTGTTTTTGCGCTATATTTGAGAGATAAGCTCCATTTGTCATCGTCTTCGGAGCTTTTATGTGAGAACATCGATATTAAAGGCGGCATTTACTTTAAAACGTCTTGAAACTTTTTACAGCTTTTCCATAAGTTATTTTTAGTTATGATGTTTTAGATGGGTAGATTGTCTCTCTGTTTCCAATTTTTGTATTAATGGAAATCCATTAGTTTTGGCCTGGGGAAAGAAATTTATATTGATTGGTGGTTAAGCAATGTACATTTATTTTTTTATTAATATAATGCTTTTGTTTTAAGATGAAACAAAAATTGAGTCCTTGTGTCATGAATGTGTATATGTTTAGATATGTCCCCCTAAGGGGTCGTCCATTAATTACATCAACAATTTTGACACCTTACTCCCCATGTGAACAACTGTCAAATTTTTAATGACCTCCCCTATTTAACTATGTCAACATTTTCTAACACCCCCCCCACCCGCCCCAAAAAAAATTATAATATAAATAAATTTTACTTTACGCTAATCTATTTTAATGACACACATTATAGGGAAAATATTTTATTACATTATCAACCAGTTACAAAGTTTTTACACTAAAATTTTATAATGCAGAATCAATTATAAGGTTATTAAAGACTAAATATCATTTTTTGTGGTATAAATATGATTATTGTCAGTAAAGCTGACAATTATAGTATAGTTTCTCGCTGCTATCATTTTCCTGTGGAATAGCCAGGTTTTTCCTCTATTGTAACAATGGGCAGCAAGGACATCATTTGGGTAGGACAGGGGGGCATTTGCAGGTTTTATTTAAATGTATATGTATTGTTGCTTCTCTAGTAATAAGCAACTTAACATGCCGACCAAGTATTGGTTTTGTCCCCCCCCCCCTTTTATTCATCCCTGATGGGCATGGTCAATAGCTATTGATTTATTATTTTCATCTTGGGGAACTGATGTACCAGAGAAGTCAACATCATCCTCATCTAACCATTCAGCACTTAAAATAGTAGTATTGTCGATGTGAGCAATAATTGTCATAACCTCTCTCTCTGTCTCCTTGCAGATATCGCATAGGTCGAATATTGTTTTTGTTGAGGAGCAGGTACTAATTTCTTATGCTCAAGAGGGCATTGTCGGTGCTTTTGAACATGCTTTTTCAACATGATGTCTGAAGCAAAATAGATTTTACATATTTTTAAAATCCATTCAAGCATCGATGTTATTATTGTTACCCCTAATTATCAAAATATCATTTTTTTACACTATGAATATCATTTATCTTGACTGCACATGACAAATGAACCTTGTCCTTGTTCCATACCTGCAACATGATATTGCAAACATACCGCCCTAGTCATTTGCGACAAAACAGAATCTACAGGTGAATAGAGGCCAACTTTTGACTTCTCTTGCACTAACAAAGTGTGCTAAAAGCTGACCAGCCATCTGAAGTGCACAGACAGACACACATTAAATAAATCTTATATTGTCAAAAGCCGAAATATTATACCACTATTTACACTCACTTACACTTATATAAAAAAAAAATTAATAATTTAATAACCAGTCAATTTTTAAGATTGAAATTTTAAAAGCGAAAACATGATTGTTGATGTCAACAAATTATAACCTCCCCATCTTCCTTGTTAACAACTGTCAAACATTTCCTACCCCCTTGCCCCCCTCTATTTTTTGACATAGTTAATGGACGCCTCTGAGAAGTTTTTAGGAAAGGGGCTTCATGTAAACCCTCAAATTTTTGACACAAAATAAGTCGTAATGGAAAATATTCCTTTTAAACAAAAAAAAAAAGAATATGATTGTATTTTTTATTCAGCTGCAAACACTCGTGAACCTTTGCCATGGCAACCACTTTCATATGACATCAAAGTACAGCTGATATCTTAACATAAGTGATAAACACTGTAACGTTAAAGTCATTAAAATGGACTATAAAGCTTTTTTACAATTTAAAACACATACAAAATTTTTTAAAAAAACTAACAAAATTAAACAACCCCTACAAACAAAGTTGTTCAAATAAATCCTTTGTAAATTGTAACATCGAGCAAAAGGGAGGGAAGGGGTGGGCTGAAACTTTGACAACACATGCATACGAGTAAAGCATTTTATAAAAATACCAATTAGTGCTACCCCACTCCCCTCGCAAACGCATTTTTTTTCCACGCCACTGAAATATATTAATATTCTAATGGCGCACCCGCTTATGGGGACTGCAACGATCTGAAAAATCAGTGTATATGCCCTTGTTAATCTTTTTCGCCTAGAAATTACAAAAATGTCTCAGATAGATACGTTTTTTTCACACAAATTCGCAACGCTACGCAGCCGCGTGCCCGATCTACAAGTTCTGCTTTATTTCCAGATACCCGATCTACAAGTTCTGCTTTATTTACAGATACCCGATCTACAAGTTCTGCTTTATTTCCAGATACCCGATCTACAAGTTCGTCTTTATTTCCAGATACCAGATCTACAAGCTCTGCTTTATTTCCAGATACCCGATCTACAAGTTCTGCTTTATTTCCAGATACCCGATCTACAAGTTCTGCTTTATTTCCAGATACCCGATCTACAAGTTCTGCTTTATTTCCAGATACCCGATCTACAAGTTCTGCTTTCTTTCCAGATACCCGATCTACAAGTTCTGCTTTATTTCCAGTTACTGGCTGATGCAATTCCCGTAAAAATTTCTAAATTTTTTCAACTCGCCATGTCTCAAATGCTGTTTTCGCCATGTGAGCAGCCATCTTTGTACTTTTTATGTACTCTCCGGTATGAATGATAACTCTGGGTGACAGGGAAAGTTGCAGTCTCCTATAGGGCACTGCAATCGTCTGAAGAAGCAGAGGTTTTTGCCCTTGTTAATCTTTTTCACCTAGAAATTAGAAAAATTTCTCAGATACATACGTTTTTTCCCCCCACAAATTCGCAACGCTACACAGCCGCGTGCCCGATCTACAAGTTTTGCTTTATTTCCAGTTACCGGCTGATGCAGTTCCCGTAAAAATTTCTTAATTTCTTCAAATCGCCAGGTTTCAAATGCTGTTTTCGCCATGTGATCAGCCATCTTTGTACGTTCTTTGTACTCCCCCGATATGAACGATAACTCTGGAGGACAATGGAAGTTGCAGTCTCCTATACACAGCAGCTTTCTTTCACCAACAATTTCATAAAAACAATGAAAATATTACGCACCAAACGCACTTGCCTTATTTTGTAAAGAATCTCAGTGCAGTTATCGGGAATTTCAATTTATCCTCCCTTTCAAACACAGTAAAAAAAAAACAACAACTGATTTGGTGGGGTTTGGGTTGGAGGGTGGTGCTGAAAATTTGCAAGAACTTAATGTCATCGGCAAGCGAATCTTGTGCCAAGTTTCAGCTCAATAGCTTGACGGGAAGTGGGGCAATTAGCCGTCCGAGTATATTGCCACAAAGCCTTTTCAGCCAGCCACAGAGAAAAGCGAAGTTAAAGTTAAGGATTTTTTTTTTTAAAAAATGAACTAATCAACTAAGAAAACACGCCTCTCGATTGTAGGTCTCTGCACTTGAACCAGACACGTTCAGGTGTTAAACAACAGAGGTAGTTATACCCTGAAAGCAATCTTAGTCATTCTTTCTAGCCACTTTCAATGGAATGAATCCATTTTATATTGCTAAAGCTGAGCCGCTGGGACAGCGGTTCTCGACCTGTAGGTCGCGACCCCTTTGAGGGTCGAACGACCCTTTCCCATGGGTCGCCTAAGACCATCGGGAAACACATATGCTATACAATTATGAAGTACTAACGAAAATTACTTTGTGGTTGCGGGGTCGCCGCAACATAAAGGACTTTATTAAAGGGTCGCGGAATTAGGGACGTTGAGAAACACTGCACTAGGACATCAATTAAATAATAGCCTCAAAAGCTTTGCCTGAAATGCGTAGGACTCTTAAAGAAATGTTTACAAGTTTTTTTTTAAAATGCTATTTTCTCCCAACTTGTTTTTTCTCCCACAGAAATACTTAAGTATCTTTGCTTATTGATTTAGTCCGACTTGTTAAAGCTTGTTGTCTTCGTTAAAAGAATAAAGTTCCTAGGGTTACATTCAGGTATGTTTCTTTACCGTAACAATTTAAATATGTCTAAATGAGAGATTCTTATCCTGGGGATGCAACGTTCACGTGAGCATACAAGAAATTATATTTAATTGTCCCAAGACCTTGACGTCAGATATTCGATATTTTAAAGAGGTGAAGGCCGTACACCCCATTAACCTGATTGAAAAGAGGTAAATGGGATAAAATTTGGCAAATAACTCCGGTGTTAATGGACAGATGACCTTGTCGGTGTGTGAACTACAAATGTGGCTCAATCATCCCGTGTCATAGATGTAACTCCATCGTCTTTTGTTATAGATGTAGCTCAATCGTTTAGTGTTATAGATGTAACTCGATCGTCTAGTTTTATAGATGTAACACAATTCTCTTGTGTTATAGACGTATCTCAGTCGTCTAGTGATATAGACGTAACGCAATCGTCTTATGTTATAGACGCAACTCCCCCCCGGGATTCCGGTTTAAAGTCTGTAGTGGCTTGCCGATTTGGAAGCGCTGGCCACCGACCCCCTCGGCGTTAACCCGGGGCACATTACCACCATTGCGTGTCCCGCGTGGCAGACACGGCCATGCATGGTAGTTGCTGGAATAAACAGCTCCTACAGGGCTGCCACCTGTGATGCTTCACGGGGGGGAAGAAAAGGCAAACACAGGGTAGGGATCATGATTACAAGTTGCCGTTAAGGGATATGAGGCGATAGGCTGTGGTGGAAGCCTATGGCCGGTGATTCTAAATATGCAGCCCTGAGAAAGCTGCTCCTAGGCAACCGTTTCGTCCCAGCTACTTCGCGAATTAGTTGCGAGGTAGAAACCCACTGTAGAATCCCTCTTAGAGGGCGTCCAATGCTTCCCCGGGACGGGTGTGGGGAGATATTAGGACGTTAATTTACCGTCCCGGCCCCTAGGAAAGTGGACTACGGACGCTTGAAACACAGCGTCTTCGGTCGACCAGACGTCTCCGGGCCGGGGGGGGGGGCCTCCATCAGCAAACTCGATCGAGCAGTTGCTGGTGGGGGCGTCCAACGCCCGGGGAGGTCTCTGGCGTCTTCCCGCACGGCCCGGCGTCGGGGACACCCGGCGGCTGGCGGGTGTGGGTGGACGCCAGGGAGGGCATTAGGAGCACTAGCTCGACGGCCCGCTGACGCCATTTCCTAATGAGATATATAGACGCAACTCACTCGTCTTGTGTTATAGACGTATCTCAACGGAGTAGTGATATCGACGTAACTCAGTCGTCTAGCGATATAGACGTAGCACAGTCGTCTAGCGATATAGACGTAGCACAGTCGTCTTGTTTAAAAACAAAATATTTTAAAATAGGTTATTTGGCCGTATGTCTAAAATGTCTGTAATTATGGTTAATTTCGAACTTCGTGTTTAGAGCAGGCGAAATGGAATAAAAATATACGTGATTTTACTTTGATTACAACATCATAATAGTTGTGTTTACACACTTAATTATTCAGTAATCGGTGAGTATGTATTCCTGTCTCGCATCAGCTACAGTAAATGCATAGCGATATTTCTGTGTTAAAAAGTCGATCACTGCTTCAACAATGATAGCTAACAAGTTTAGAATTAAGACCTGTCTCCAGTTATAAGAGCTGCTACCTGCAAAGCTAGCTTGCGAAACAGGGAGATCATTTGGGTAGGGCAGGGTTGGGCATTTACCCCCTCCCTCCCCCTCGAATTTGCAGGGTTTTTTTTAAAATTGCTATGTGCTTGTGGCGTCTCCAGTAATAAACAACATAACAAACCGACAAAGTTTTGGTTTAGCCACCCCCTGAAAAAAATCTGAAATTACGCCCCTATCGCGAAAACTAACATTATTTTTTTTTAAAAACAGATAAGAGAATATAACAAATATTTTAAAAGTCTGCTACATAAGGTCTACGATAAACTATTTTTTTTTTTTTTATTTCTAATGTTAATCATACATTTTAATGGGACATTATTTTGATAAGGAAAAAACAAAGTTCACATTACATTTTCATTCAGACTCCAACAAACTCGTTTGACAGCGAAATACTCGCGCCCAAGCGGAAAGGGGCCAAAATAGATGCAAATATATTTAATCAATATATATTTTTTTTCAGAAATCGGGCGCCAAAATTCAGTCTTGTCAATGGCGAAAATGTTTCTTTGGCACGGCCCTGGGCCCCAACTACCATCCCGTCTACCATCTCACAAATCGGTGCTAAATAATCGGCCCCGGCAAGCCCACAAAGAAGACCTTCTGACACCCACGTCTGTTGTCTGTGTTAAACGAATGAACTGTTTGAACTGATAATGTGGGTCATTCGCCAAACAATTGGTCTGAGAGAAAATGACCAAGTCTTAATCCACTCTCAATCTTACTCTCGTATGTGTCCAGCAAGCGGAGTGATACTTAGCGCTTGAAACGATCGGCCAAAACCTTTTTTTTTTTTAGAAAGCATAAGATGAACAACAAAGCAATTATGGTTAAATAGGGTATTAGCCAAACTCTGGTTTATAGCGCTTGGGATTTAGATGATAGGAGGCCGTGACCTGAACTTTATTGCACTTAAAACCGCGGGAAAATTCATGGGTATCTTAGATATTAAAACATATATATATATTTACCAATTGATTTAGTCGTTTGGTTTAATGTATCATGACTTAGTTAAATGCAATTTTACAAGCATCATTCTTTCAATATAAAGCAAAATATGCCAACTCTTAAATCAATTTATATGCCAACTCTCAAATCAATTGTATGCCAGCTCTCAGATCAATTATATGCCAGCTCTCAACTTAATTATATGCTAACTCTCAAATCCATTATATGCCCAACTCTAAAAATAATTTCTACTACCTGATTTGATTTATGGAAATTTAAATTTTTGATGTTTTATTTTTGTAATATCATTTTATTGTGTGTTATTTTCAATATTATTATTTTACCGTTTTTTTGTATATATCCTCTTGGTGTTTTTGTAAAATAAATTCCTATATTTCATTATTATTTATCATAAGTTTTTTTAATAATTACCAAAAAACTTTTAATCATTACTCATATATAAAAAAGGAATACCATCTAAATCGTCTTTCTTTATTATGTATGTTTTATGTTCAGCTCATTTACGAGTTAGTTTTAACTTATACGAGACCTCTACGATTCTTCAGTTTCACAAAAGCTATCTCTGTAATATATGTATTTTCAGCACAACTCATCCCTTACATTTCGTTTCTCATCCTGATTTGTGTGTTAACTCTACAATCACGATCTCGCAGCAGGCGAACGAGAAAATCTCACTCGATCCTAAGACGTACGAAGAGGCACTTCATTTCAATGCAAGAGACCCCGGAGGGGATACTTGGTTAATTTTTTGACATCAGAAGGCAACAATTATTTGCTTCTGGAGGGCTAACATAAATAGCTTGAACTCACATCGTCTTCCCATGTTGTTGTGCAGTAAAATGGCGCTATTCACTCATGCTTGGCCTCCTTGGCATCACTCGTCGGTTGGAAAGAAAACGCCGAACAAACATGAAAAAGGCGTCTGTACCTATTAGATTAATGTTGTGCAGCCCTTTACTGGAGCTGGAGGTGAGCCAAGCCCCGGGGCTGTAGACCACAGCTTAACGACTGTTGTAAAACTGGGGTGCAATATTGTTAGCGTTTAGAAATAGATTGACTCGTGGGGCTGCAGTGATCTGTTATTTCTGTCTGTCATGTCAGTGCTGTAATAGATTGTCTTGTCCTAAATTTGGGGGGGGGGGGGTGGAGAACTAGAATTAAAACGTGCTAATTAAGTTCTTTCTCAAATATATACTGAGTAGTTTCTAACCAAAAAATGAAAATCCGTGTAGATCAGTTATTGACCGATTTCAGGCCACACTACTACGACCCATATTTATTTTAAGAATCTTATTCCGAAATATATATGTGAATTATTTGAAGATAAACTTTTTCACGCCACTGGAACTAGCACTCAGAGGCGTAACTGGGTTTTTGACACCCTTGGCTAATTTATTTTTTAAATAATAAAAATTAAAAAATTAGAAGTTTAGCGGCGCCTTTTTTTAATTGGCGCAGGCCGGCGCCCTTGGCAACTGCCCCAATACCAAGCCGTTGTTACGCCACTGATAGCACTCGCCCCCTTCCCCAAATGGGAGATCACCCCCTACCCCCGGCTGGTAACTTCTTTGCTAGAAAGATTGCTGGAAGTGATTCGATTTTCGAATTGCTTAATACAAATTTATTTAGAAGCATTTCCTTATTATTCCAGATCAGGTAGATTAGTTTTCTATTCATTGGGACCTTATCAGGTTAGTTATGCATATTAAACTTAGACTGGCTCTGGACCAAAAATGTCATTAAGCTTCCATTATGGAAGGCATGCTCCAAAACAGATTAGTCCCCCATCTGACCTGGACCCGACAAGGTGCTGATCCCATGTATTAACGTATTAAAACCAGCAATAAATATTATCCAGAGAGATTGTAGAGAAACGCGTGTCATTCCCCTGAGGCTTAAACTGCAGTAACATAAAAAATATGTTTGCTATTTATTTATTTGCCACCGTCTGACGTCAAGTCAGAGAAAAAGATGGAAAGATAACATCAAAGACTGGACGAGACTAAAACTAGGCGATGCTATGTGTAGTGCAGAAGAACGAGAGGAATGGGGATGGATAGTTTTCATGTTAACCGTGGCGCCCTAACGATCCAAGAACTAAGGGACATGATGATGATGATGAAGTCTATGCATCTGCGATGTTTCTTCATCGCTCTTCAATTGAAATTCCAATTTTCCATAAGAATTAATATAAACGGCGCTTGTAAGTGCTTCCTATCCTTGTTTGATATTAGTTGTACAAGTAATTATCTTTAGCCGGTTACATATTTAAAAACAAACAGCAACCCCCACGGTCGTTACATGTTAAAACATTTTTTTTAAAAATTCAATCAGAAACCTTCGCAATTCGCCAACTATATTTAATGCGTGACGTTTAAACCGTGTGCAGGTAAAGGCCGAGCTAAGCTACCTGTCTGTCTTCCATTCGGCAGACGATACATCAAATATTGGACGCTGCCAACCAAATACCAATGGCGTCGTGACTTTAATGATATAATTAAATCAAAACAATAGGAGGAATTTTTCTAGACAGCAACAACAACAACAACATTTGATTACGTTGCGTTGATCTCAAAATCCAATCCGGGGCGAAAACACAGGTAGCAGCGAGTCGTTGTATAAAGAAACAACAACGTGTCGGAGTGTATACCATCTTACGCTCTTTGGGTGGGCGATGCTAAATTTAGATTACCGTCTCGTTGCAAGCACGTTATAAGATAAGTTATACATTAAAAAAAAAATAAAAATATTTTTTTTTAAAAAGTGTAAAATACAACGATACATCGTGACCCTCATCTTAACAACGGGAATGAAATCAGCGTTACCGCTGCGTGCGTGTCTTTGCGATTTGCAAAGAACATTCAGCTCATAGGTGCCCTTCGCTTTTTTTTTTGTTAGTCATATGACTGTAACAACTGTGGAATTTTGGGGGACTTTTACTGAGATGGTATTAGTTCATTTTTAGAAAAGCGTGTTGTTGTTTTTTAAGTGTTTTAAATAGTGTTTTATTCTTTACTTTTTAGTCTTTATTACAATGTATCTATTACCACTTAGGACCTAATTGTATTGTCATTGGTGGTGGGTAGGTCACTTATGACCTAATTGTATTGTCATTGGTGGTGGGTAGGTCACTTATGACCTAATTGTATTGTCATTGGTGGTGGGTAGGTTACTTATGACCTAATTGTATTGTCATTGGTGGTGGGTAGGTTACTTATGACCTAATTGTATTGTCATTGGTGGTGGGTAGGTCACTTAGGACCTAATTGTATTGTCATTGGTGGTGGGTAGGTCACTTAGGACCTAATTGTATTGTCATTGGTGGTGGGTAGGTCACTTAGGACCTAATTGTATTGTCATTGGTGGTGGGTAGATCACTTAGGACCTAATTGTATTGTCATTGGTGGTTGGTAGGTCACTTATGACCTAATTGTATTGTCATTGGTGGTGGGTAGGTTACTTAGGACCTAATTGTATTGTCATTGGTGGTGGGTAGGTTACTTATGACCTAATTGTATTGTCATTGGTGGTGGGTAGGTTACTTATGACCTAATTTTATTGTCATTGGTGGTGGGTAGGTTACTTATGACCTAATTGTATTGTCATTGGTGGTGGGTAAGTTTACTTATGACCTAATTGTATTGTCATTGGTGGTGGGTAGCTTTACTTATGACCTAATTGTATTGTCATTGGTGGTGGGTAAGTTTACTAATGACCTAATTGTATTGTCATTGGTGGTGGGTAGGTTTACTTATGACCTAATTGTATTGTCATTAGTGGTGGGTAGGTTTACAAAGCTTTAGCTAAAGTTGAGATCAGGATGTGGGTCAAAATGGAGACGCAAAATTTGATCCCCATGTGTCACTCAAGTATCGGTGGAAGTCCCTGGCGACCCACTGATCATGAAGGTTTGTATTATCATTCGGGGTGGGTAAATGTACAAATTTGCAGCTCAGTTGTTAGGAAGTGGGTTAAAATTGAGCCTCAAGATTTGACCATATATGTCACTCAAAGGTCAGTGGAAGTCACTGGTGACCTACTGATCATATAAGGTTGTATTGTCATCGGGGTCGAGTAAGGGTACAAAGTTTCAGCTCAATTTGAGATCAAGAATTGGATCAACATTGAGATTCAAGATTCAAACACCCACACATAACAAACAAACGAAAAGAGCAACCTTATAAAAAGCGTAGCGCTAAACAAAACCTAAACAACATAGTTTTTCGTATAAATCGGGAATATTCTTTTATCCTGTCTTTAAAAGGGGGGAAAAACTGATTTTGGAGGCTGGGGTCGGGAGTCAGGTTGAGAATTTGATAGTATGTGTTGTCATTATCATCGAGTCTACATGCCAAATTTCAGCTCGATAGGTTGATGATCATTTGATCGAATAGCTGTTCCAAGATTTTGCCAGCCAGCCAAACACGAGCAAAGCAAAGTTAATGTAAAGGATTTAATTAAACAAGCCCTTAAAAGACAAAGTTGTTCGTATAAATCCCAGGGGCGTGAAAAATTGACAAAATAAGCATACAAATAACGCACTTTATTAGAATCCCAATTAGTCCCCCCCCCCCCCCCCAAAGGCTCGCAACCACACATTATTTTCACGCCCCTGAGCTACATTAAAACTCTAATGACCCACCAGCTTTTACACGGCAGATTTTTTTTTACCAACTATTTCAGAAAAACCAAAGAAATATTACGCATCAAATGCATTTGGGATATTTTTTTTTTAAAGAATCTTATTTAGAGCAGTAATCGGGAATTTTATTTCGTGACATTTTCCTCATCTTCCGCTTGAAAATTGGGTAAAACTGCCTTTTTGGTGTTGGGGTTATAGCTGAGGTTGAAAATTTGACAGAATGTGTTGTCGTTGGCAACGAGTCTATGTGCCACGTTTCAGCTGGATAGATTGACAGGAAGTAGGTCAATAAGCCGTACGAAGATTTTTACCAGCCAGCCACACAAAAAATTGAAGTTAGTATAAAGAATTTAAACTACTACTGTTTTCAAAAACGTACTCAGTAAATTTGAAGACATCAGCCCGTGCCCCGTGAATGATGACTCTTCCGGTGCCCCGTGAATGATAACTCTTCCAGTGCCCCGTGAATGATGACTCTTCCGGTGCCTCGTGACTGATTACTCTTCCAGTGCCACGTGAGTGAGGACTCTTCCGGTTCCCCGTGAATGGTGACTCTTCTGATGCCCCGTGACTAATGAATCTTACGGTGCCCCCTGTCTGATGACTTTTCCTGTGTCCCGTCTCTTCCGTACCTCGTTTCTGATGATTCTTCCGGTGCCCCGTGACTGATGACTCTTCCGGTGCCCTGTGACTGATGACTCTTCCGGTGCCCTGTGACTGATGACTCTTCCGGTGCTCTGTAACTGATGACGCTTCCGGTGCCCTGTGACTGATGACTCTTTTACATTTGTTTGTTTGTTTTTTCAAGGAATCTAAATGAAAGAATGAATATTATAGCCATAATTTAATTCAGTGTCTTCATTGACTGACACATGATACATCTTCTACTTTTTTGTGAGGATTCGCCTAGCGTATGTAGTGCACAGTCGCCATGGTGTTTGCTTGGAAATATGCAATGAATTTGTAACGCATCAATGTCTTCGTTTCTCTCTAGAGTATGGATATTTTATAGTATTCTCTCTAGAGCATGGATATTTTATAGTATTCTCTCTAGAGTATGAATATTTTATAGTATTCTCTCTAGAGTATGGATATTTTATAGTATTCTCTCTAGAGTATGGATATTTTATAGTATTCTCTCTAGAGTATGGATATTTTATAGTATTCTCTCTAGAGTATGTATATTTTATAGTATTCTCTCTAGAGTATGGATATTTTATAGTATTCTCTCTAGAGTATGGATATTTTATAGTATTCTCTCTAGAGTATGGATATTTTATAGTATTCTCTCTAGAGTATGGATATTTTATTGTATTCTCTCTAGAGTATGGATATTTTATAGAATTCTCTCTAGAGTATGGATATTTTATAGCATTCTCTCTAGAGTATGGATATTTTATAGTATTCTCTCTAGAGTATGGATATTTTATAGTATTCTCTCTAGAGTATGGATATTTTATTGTATTCTCTCTAGAGTATGGATATTTTATAGTATTCTCTCTAGAGTATGGATATTTTATAGTATTCTCTCTAGAGTATGGATATTTTATAGTATTCTCTCTAGAGTATGGATATTTTATAGTATTCTCTCTAGAATATGGATATTTTATTGTATTCTCTCTAGAGTATGGATATTTTATTGTATTCTCTCTAGAGTATGGATATTTTATAGTATTCTCTCTAGAGTATGGATATTTTATAGTATTCTCTCTAGAGTATGGATATTTTATAGTATTCTCTCTAGAGTATGGATATTTTATAGTATTCTCTCTAGAGTATGGATATTTTATAGTATTCTCTCTAGAGTATGGATATTTTATAGTATATTACAGTAAAATTTGAGATTGGTTTAATTTTTGGCAATAGAAAATATAAAAAAGGCATCGTTAAATAAAATACATGAAGACACTATGCAATGATGAATGTAATTGAAACTCAAATATAAATTAAGATTATCCCCGTGAATGAGTGGAGAAAAGAAACATAATTGAGAAATTATACAGAATACATTTGCGCTCATTCGAGAGGCGGGGAGAAATTGGATATAAATAGTTAAATGGCCACATTGCCACAACACAGCATTTTTTGTTATTGTTTTTGTTTACAGTTCACTATTTTAAATACAGACAAGTACTTATGTACACATTTTGTCCAATAATTAGTTGATTTACACCATTAAAGAACTATTGTATTTTTAAAAAAACTCAGGTTTGCGGTAAACCAATATATTTTCGCTAAAAGTAAAACACAGACAGGGGAGAGTATTGTATCCTGTCCCGAATGACTAAGTCAAAAAGTATCCGCCGGGCAGGAATCCCCTCCCCATGCCATGTGGTCCACTTGAGTCCTTCTAATGGTGCCTGGGCTATAAGAACGCTGCAAACATTAGAGGACGGTGCCAACAAAGTCCACAAGTATCCCGTGGGCCAACTGGCCGAATATAACTGTCACGTCTGCAGGAACAAAGATTCGTTTCTGCGTTGTTATTTCTCCGGGAAGCTATCATGATTGAACCATCTTATATATCAACCCTGGCTGTTTACTCTGAAAATAATTGTATTTCTCAGACTTGGATAGTTCAGTTTTCTACTTGCATATTGGAGAATCGATTCTGAATTTTGTCTTTTTTTTTTTAAACCCACACACAACCACACACAAATACACACATCTTTAAAATGAAGTTTGCACTTAACATTTTTAAACGCATATTTTCCCCCCTTTAAGCTCAGTGTGTTTTTAATGGCTTTAGGAGTCGAACTTAATTTCAAGATATTTACTCCAGTCCAAAGATTTGTTTACGATACTGTCTTCAGTACAAATTACTGGTTATCGACTACCTTACTCCGACACGGTACGCCTGGTTCCTGAAATTGTAAATTCATTAAGTGTTTCATTGTATTTAGGGGGTGAGTTATGTGATAAGATCGTCATGTACATTGGCAATGCTGAATAAACGTCACCTCTTAGAAAGTACAAGTGAAATAAAAAATATATATATAAAGAAAAACAACAACAAAAACACTTTGTGGGCGGCCATTTGACGGAAGTAAACATAGCGTAAGGATGGGGGGTTTGCTTCGACTTCCTATTCTCAAAAAAAAATAATTTAATTGGCATTCTAGCTAGAGGCAAGGGCTTGATGTTTGAGAGAGCACACAGTCTTATCAGCTAGTGACCCGCGGCAATGAGGTAAGCGTCCACAGGAACTGCAGTTTTGAAATACCTCTGTAGCACTGAGTGAGCTACCGACTGGATCTGTAGTGTTTATATATTGCTCCGTAACAATGAGGTAGCCGTCCACATGACCTGCAGTGTGTATGTGGCTCCGTGACAATGAGGTAGCCGTTCGCAAGACCTGCGGTGTGTATGTGGCTCCGTAACAATGAGGTAGCCATCCACTGAATCTGCAGTGTGTATGTGGTTCCGCAACAATGAGGTAGCCGTCCACTTGACCTGATATGTGCATGTGGCTCCGTAACAATGAGATAGCCGCCCCATGGATGTACACTGTGTATGTGCCCGTAACAATGAGGTAGCCGTCCCCTGGACGCACAATCTCTAAATTTCCCCGTAACCGATCGATGAAAATTACTAGCGGATCAGTTGTTTACATTTCGAATAATTAGTGAGATTCCGGGCTCCGTTGTTGTCGAGCCGTCTGCCACGATGGCAGGAAATAAGGGACGTAACCGGATCAAGAACCTAATCACAGAGTAGTTGACGAGAGGACAGTCCATTATGTTGACAGTAGCGGCCCTTTCAGCGGAAAGCTTCTTGACTTGATGGACAATTGCTCGAGTTTATTTCCTGCGGTTTTTTTGAACATGGAGAATGCAGTGGTTCTTATGTTTTTTTAATTTTTTAAATTTTTTTTTTTAAATCAGAGAAAAATATAGGCTATATAATGCCTATAGACATAAATATTCAGCATAACGAAATTTATCCCAGACTGCAGCAACAACAACAGCAACAAATGTGCGAAATAACGTGGACAAGCATTATTTTCTAACGAAGTGGCTATTGGTACCCGGGTACCAGAATTGAGAGGTTGGGATTAAAAAATGATTAAAAATATTATTGTTGGGTTTGTAAGACCAAATGAGGTATCAAATGAAAGATAATTGAATGGACTATATGTTTGAAATCTTAATTCTTCATTTTAACTAAAATAAACTACTACAAATGACATCCGAATAGCATTAGTCAAAATGGACCCAAACACGCAGCGCCGCCATTCGCACCCGGGTACCATTAGACTCAATCTCAACCTCTCAATTCTGGTACCCGGGTACCAATAGGTGCAGCCATTTTCTAATAAGTCCTTGTGTCCAAAAAAAAGAATGTAACCGTTGGAGAAGAAATGTTTTGCCCGGATTTTACCATCAAATTTTCCCTTTCGTTTATTTCCCCACACTAGATCATAATCTTCCCAGTCCTATTAGCTCAGATTCGCGTTTTCTTTTGTGTTCACTTTTTGGTTGGTTTGCTCTTTTCCGTTACAGCATGTAAGAGACGTCACACGGGAGATGGCGTCGGCATGTAAGAGACGTCACACGGGAGATGGCGTCGGTGGGCCGTCGAGCGTGAGCCCTTAATGCCCCCCGGCACACCTCCACATGGGCTAGGCGCCGGGTCTCCTCGCCGCCAGACCGCGCGGCGGCACGCCGGGAACTTCCTCCCTGGCCTGGGGACGTCAGGTCGCCCGAGAACGCTGCGTTTAAAGCGTTCGCAGTCCACTCTCCGAGGGTCAGGACGGCTTTGATTCCACTCCAGGGGTAGGTGTTACATTACCCCCCCCCCACACCGCCCAGGGAGTCTTTCGGTAGGGACGGAAGGGTGGGACGAAACGGTTGCCTAGGAGCGGCTTTCTCACGGCCGCGTAGCTAAAATCATCGGTATAGGCCAGGGGTGGCCAGACCTGTAGTAACTGAGAGCCATTTTTAAATTGAAAAATTCTTGAGAGCCGCATTGAAGCACTATGGGTCACGACCCCACTCGCAATGAAAAATTCGTTGTGTGATTTATTTTTAAAAATTACTTTTTATTCGAATTTAATGATTTAAACATTTCAATTCTTTTAACCCTAACCGTATGTTGAAGAAATATATGCGTTACAGTTACACAATTGAAGAAATATATGCGTTGCAGTTACACAATTGAAGAAATATATGCGTTGCAGTTACACAATTAACAAATATTTAAATATGTAAAATTTATGAATAGTATTTTTTTTTAAACTTTCATTTATTTTGATATCACATATTTCAAACGAAATGTTTTAATTTCATAAATTGTTCGCGAGCCGCAATGTGAACACAGAAGAGCCGCATGCGCCTTGCGAGCCGCGGTTTGGCCACCGTAGGTATAGGCATTCGCCACCCCTACCTCATATCCATCAACGGCAACAAGTAATCATGTTAGACACATCTACTCCCGTTGCGTTGGGAGTCGTGCCGTCGGCATGTAAGAGACAAATTGGCCGACCACCTATCTCCAGTAATGTTTTGATTTAACACAGCCCATGCAGGGTAAGGATGAAATGCTTCAATATGATTGACATCACATTTATTTGACCAATGCTTCTCAAACTTTGGGCAACGGTCTACAAAGACAGTTTTGGTCTTGCGTGCGCGTTTCCCACAACGTCACAAAAACGTCAAGGCCCAGCGGGAAAACTGTGTGTGTACCCTTTTAATATGTATTTTGTTTTAAAATTCTTAAAGTGCAGTTCTGCGGTCAGCTGTCCGTCTCAGCGGGGTTGGCGTCGGTTGCTGTTTGCTAGGGATGTGAGTTAGGGGGCAGCGTCGGTTGCTGTTTGCCTAGGGATGTGAGTTAGGGGGCAGCGTTGGTTGCTGTTTTCTAGGGGTGTGAGTTAAGGGGCAGCGTTGGTTGCTGTTTGCCTAGGGATGTGAGTTAGGGGGCAGCGTTGGTTGCTTTTTGCTTAGGGATGTGAGTTATGGGGCAGCGTTGGTTGCTGTTTGCCTAGGGATGTGAGTTAGGGGGCAGCGTTGGTTGCTTTTTGCCTAGGGATGTGAGTTAGGGGGCAGCGTTGGTTGCTGTTTGCCTAGGGATGTGAGTTAGGGGGCAGCGTTGGTTGCTTTTTGCCTAGGGATGTGAGTTAGGGGGCAGCGTCTGTTGCTGTTTGCTAGGGATGTGAGTTATGGGGCAGCGTTGGTTGCTGTTTGCCTAGGGATGTGAGTTAGGGGGCAGCGTTGGTTGCTTTTTGCCTAGGGATGTGAGTTAGGGGGCAGCGTTGGTTGCTGTTTGCTAGGGGTGTGAGTTAGGGGGCAGCGTCGGTTGCTGTTTGCTAGGGATGCGAGTTAGGGGGCAGCGTTGGTTGCTGTTTGCTAGGGAGTGTGAGTTAGGGGGCAGCGTCGGTTGCTGTTTGCCTAGGGATGTGAGTTAGGGGGCAGCGTTGGTTTCTGTTTGCATAGGGATGTGAGTTATGGGGCAGCGTTGGTTGCTGTTTGCCTAGGGATGTGAGTTGGGGGCAGCGTTGGTTGCTTTTTGCCTAGGGATGTGAGTTAGGGGGCAGCGTTGGTTGCTGTTTGCTAGGGATGTGAGTTAGGGAGCAGCGTTGGTTGCTGTTTGCTAGGGATGTGAGTTAAGGGGCAGCTTTGGTTGCTGTTTGCTAGTGATGTGAGTTAGGGGCAGCCTTGGTTGCTGTTTGTCTAGGGATGTGAGTTAGGGGGCAGCGTTGGTTGCTGTTTGCCTAGGGATGTGAGTTAGGGGGCAGCGTTGATTGCTGTTTGCCTAGGGATGTGAGTTAGGGGGCAGCGTTGGTTGTTGTTTGCTATGGAGTGTGAGTTAGGGGGCAGCGTTGGTTGCTGTTTGCATAGGGATGTGAGTTATGGGGCAGCGTTGGTTGCTGTTTGCCTAGGGATGTGAGTTAGGGGCAGCGTTGGTTGCTGTTTGCTAGGGATGTGAGTTAGGGGGCAGCGTTGGTTGCTTTTTGCCTAGGGATGTGAGTTAGGGGGCAGCGTTGGTTGCTGTTTGCTAGGGGTGTGAGTTAGGGGGCAGTGTTGGTTGCTGTTTGCTAGGGATGTGAGTTAGGGGGCAGCGTTGGTTGCTGTTTGCTAGGGAGTGTGAGTTAGGGGGCAGCGTCGGTTGCTGTTTGCCTAGTGATGTGAGTTAGGGGGCAGCGTTGGTTGCTGTTTGCTAGGGATGTGAGTTAGGGGCAGCCTTGGTTGCTGTTTGCCTAGGGATGTGAGTTAGGGGGCAGCGTTGATTGCTGTTTGCCTAGGGATGTGAGTTAGGGGCAGCGTCGGTTGCTGTTTGCTAGGGATGTGAGTTAGGGGGCAGCGTTGATTGCTGTTTCCCTAGGGATGTGAGTTAGGGGGCAGCGTTGGTTGCTGTTTGCCTAGGGATGTGAGTTATGGGGCAGCGTTGGTTGCTGTTTGCTAGGGAGTGTGAGTTAGGGGGCAGCGTTGGTTGCTGTTTGCCTAGGGGTGTGAGTTAGGGGGCAGCGTTGGTTGCTGTTTGATTAGGGGTGTGAGCCAGGGGGGCAGCGTCGGGTGCTGCCCGCCTAGGGGGTATATATCAGGGACAGCGTTGCCGTTTAGGGAACGAGAAGATGAGTGCAATTTCTACCACAGTTTTCAACCGCGGTTATTTATGAACGTTTTCCAAGGTCTCAAACGTAGGGTATCATATCCATCCGCCCGACTGTTTAGAGTATTTCAAGATGAGTGTAGCAGAATTAATTAATATATATAACAACATATAGATAATTACATATTGATAATTACCTACAGATAATTACACCCACCAACTAAATCAGACCAAAACAAACTATGGATAGGAAATCTGTAAATAAAACGCAAACAGAAATGAGTTACTCACACAACGGCTAACAAAACTGTGTGTGAGACCAAAATGTTCACGCTCGACCTCTGTAAAGAACTTCATGAAATGATAATGCACACGTCACTTGTAAGTCGTGTTGTAGATAACATAGATATACGGATGACGTCATTTCTTCAAATATTTTTTTTTTTACCTCTGAGTCTTACGAAATATTTTGAGCTGAATGAACTCGGACCTATGACTGCCAACTCCCCCCCCCCCCCCCCAAACCTTTCCTCACCAAAAAACAACAACAGTAACATAAAATACGACACGAGAACATCGCTGTACTTGTCAACTGTTGTAACTGGTCAGTGCCGTCATCAACAGGATGTTGTCAACAAAGAGCTGTCCTCAAGGGTGAAAGAGCTGTCTTCAAGGCAGAGGAAACAAAAAATTGAACCGGATAAAAAATGCCTTTCTGAAACCGTTATTCCAGATACATGGAAAACTAAGAAATACGTTAAAATGCTTCCAGCAGATGGAATTTGTCGATACAATTATTGTACAGGGATTTGATTTCTTTTTAAACTTTCAATTTATCAAAGTTTTATTACCGTTATTTAGAATGCGCATATTTTTCTTGAATAGGCCCAAAAATTTATTAAATTAAATTCCATCATAATAACATCATAAAAATAACTAAATATATTATATTTTATTAGCGGAAAAAGTGAAACGCTGGTTCCATCATTTAATTTTTTTTCAAACGGCCAAATATAACATTTACATCGTCAGAAGGGTGAGTTGGTATGAGATGGTCTTGTAGAGCTTGTTTCTTCCTTTAAAAGTTAAATTATTCAATTCTCCCCCATTCCCCCCTCCTCGAGAAATATAATGACATCAGGTAATAGTATGATTTCACTCATCTTCATTGCCATTCATGACCTCAGTCAACATGTTTTCGGTAAGACTTTTTCCATCATGTTTTCTCTTCCCAATTAATTCTCTTAACAGACAAAAAATAAATGTATAAAATCTTAATAAACCAATTGTCCTTGTAACTATAGCTTAGATCAATAATATAGCACATGACTACCTGGCATGGATTACTTTCTAGATCAATAATATAGCACGTGACTACCTGACATGGATTACTTTCGTACCAAAAATAAGTCACCCACTGGTTTGTAAGCATTCCTTTTTGTTTACTCGTACTGCTATGTCATTGTAAAGGTCACTTTAGGAGTCCTTGAAAAGTCATTGTAACGGTGATTCAAAGGGTCGTTGTAAAGGTCACGGTATAGCTCATTGAAAGGTTGGTCATTGTATAGGTCATCGAAAGGTCACTGAAATGTCATTGTGAGGTCATTCAAGAGGTCATTGTCAAGGTAATTGTAAGGGTTACTGTAAGGGCTATTGTAAATGTCATACCTGGATATCCCAACTTACAATTATATATTCAAAAAATGGAATTCTCTTTCCCTACACATCCGCAATATACCAACCATAACAGCCTTCAAAACTGCACTCAAAACACATCTCTTTAAACTCTACTATCCTGACTGATTGCCCCCCCCCCCCTTTTCTGACCGATAAACGATGCTGCTGGGTGCTTTACATTTTAAAAAATTTATGGAATGGTTCGGCGAATACACATTTATTTATTTTATTTAATTAATTTAAGTTAATTTTTAAAATCATGATTATGTTTGTTAAATTATATGTACAGCGTGGTGAGACCAGCCCTAGGTTGGGGTACTACGCTATAAAAAAAACGTCTAATAATAATAATATTATCCAATGTGGATGAAGAAAAACACCTCTAAATCTTAATGGATGAAACAGACACGACTCACGTTAATATCAGGCTTACACCTTCTCATAAAATACCTTTATGTCACCTCTCAGTTTTTGAAGACACTCCACACTCCACACTCCACACTCCACATCTCCTGGTCATGAAATCTATTCATCATTATTTTTTTATTTTTTTTTTATTGTTATAAAAGTATATGTACAAAAAGAGATAAAGAAAACGCTTAAAATGTCTTTGATCCAGCGATTCTGATTTACCGAAATTGCTCAGTCGCCATTTTGATCTGCTCGTAATCTTGGGGATCTGAAGAAACATCGCCAGCCCCTCGGATATCATTGAGTCGAATTTTGTGATAATAATCGCCTTTGAATTGCGGCAATAAAAACAAAAACAACAACATCATAAGGAATGGTTGGAACCGTAAATCCTGTATGTATTTCACAGACCTGAAACTTTACGCGTGGGAGACTTTGTGTTGCAGACTGATAGATGTTTCACATTCACCTGGGTTTTTTTCCTCCCCCCCCCCCCAAAAAAAAAATAAAATAAATAAATAAAACTGTGACCTACTTTGAAATGGTCTAAAAATAATTGTAAAAATCCACCTTTTTGAAATATAAAAATACGTAGAATATAAAAGTTGACTGTGGTAAACATAAGTTACTGGAAGCTTTTCCATGGAGCCATTTATTACATTCAACGTTTCTCTACACACTTGAGAAAATATCATCTAATATTATTTGGAAAAACATTATAAAAAGTCTTTTTTTTTTCAGTTCTTTAAACAAAAATTCTTACTTGCTGGAAGCCACTTCTTTGGGTTAGGTTTTCATTGGTTTAACTCTAATAAGATTGCTTCTATTTTCATAAGATGAACACAATTTTAAAAATTAAGAAAGAAAATAAGTTTGAACTCTCTTACGACCAGTCCCACTGTCTTGTGTGTGAAAGCCGGAGCTTAACGCGCTGTATTACATTTCCCTGACCCAGTGGCTTAATTTTGTTAGAATCTTGGACGTTGGTCATTTAGCACATCCCTCGTCGTTATGGTTGTAATTTGCAATATGCTTTTTCACATTTAGATAAGAGCCAGAATATAATATTGACTTCAAACTACATTTACAACGGGTTCATACCTTAATCGATGTTCCTTACATCTGGCTAAATCCACAGAGAAGATTAAATATAGACACTGGATTGTTATTTTTTTTTTAAAACTTATTCCTAAGATTTATCATAAAATTATTTTAATAATTCGATTACCCCCATTGTACTACGTCTGTAATATCAACATCATACACCGAACAGTCACTGCTTTAATCATTTTCATTTAAACACTTCAGCTTCTAAAGACCTGACCTAAATAACTTACTGTATGTTTATTAAAGCTAAAGTCATTCGGTAGTTAAGATTGGGGCCATCCACTAAAAAGAACAGATAGATATTACCAAAATTGTGTTTTCCAAGATAATAATTTTAAAAATTTAAAAATCCGGAACACACTACTGTGACACTACTGTAACACTAATGTGACACTACTGTGACACTACTTTGTGGTAAGTTGCTTTGAAATCCCAAACTTATGTGATTAGTTTTTAATATCGTCTCAAAACCGATGCTTACTTCGCCTTCATCTCTCTTTCTCTCCCTCCCTCCCTCTCTCCCTCCCTCCCTCTCTCTCTCCCTCCCTCTCTCTCTCCCTCTCTCTCTCCCTCCCTCCCGGTCCCTCCCTCCCTCTCTCTCTCTCTCCCTCCCTCTCTCTCTCCCTCTCTCTCTCTCCCTCTCCCTCCCTCTCTCTCTCCCTCCCTCCCTCCCTCCCGCTCCCTCCCTCTCTCTCCCTCTCTCCCTCCCTCCCGGTCCCTCCCTCTCTCTCTCCCTCCCTCCCGCTCCCTCCCTCTCTCTCTCCCTCCTCCCGGTCCCTCCCGCTCCCTCCCTCTCTCTCTCCCTCCCTCCCTCCCTCCCGCTCCCTCCCTCTCTCTCTCTCTCCCTGCCTCCCGGTCCCTCCCTCCCTCTCTCTCCCTCCCTCTCTCTCTCTCTCTCTCTCTCCCTCCCTCCCGGTCCCTCCCTCCCTCTCTCTCCCTCCCTCTAACCCTCCCACTTCCGCCTCTCTCTCTCTCTCCCTCCCTCTAACCCTCCCACTTCCGCCTCTCTCTGTCACTCTAATGTTATCCAATGTCACGGGTGCTGTCAGGTAGAGAGGCGACAAAATTTACCAACCCTTAAAAACAACGTTTTTATATAAATCCTCAATAAAATGTAAAAAATAGCAATTGAGATTGGGGGGGGGGGGGGGGAGTTTTGCTGAAATTTTCTCAAAACATGCATACAAGTACAGCACTTGATAAGAATCCCAGTTAGTGACCCCCCCCCCCCCCTTACGCCAAATCTCACAACCGCACATTTTTTTCTAGCTCCTGAGCTATATTAATATTCTAATGACCCACCGCAGATTTTTTTCAACAAACTATTTTAGAAAATCAAAAGAAAATAGTATGCACCAAGCTTGACAGAACGTTTTGCCATCGGCAACGAGTCTGTGTGCCCAGTTTCAGCTCGATAAGTTGACGGGAAGCGGGTCAATAAGCCGTCCGAAAATTTTCTAACTAAAAACAAAAACGAATGTCGATAAAGGATTTAAAAATAAAACGGATTACTAACCTAGGTGTATAAAAACTTATCAGGATTTTATTAATCAATTTTGTCTGAATATTAGTTATTAAACATCAAATTTTCTTTGACTTCGACTCCGGACGAAAAAGCTTAAACGGCTCCAAACACAAGGGTCTTTTTTTTTTTAAAAGACCACTCGACAAAAATTGACTTGTTCACAGAATAGCTTCGATCCTGACTAGGACGTCCCGCTGTCTGCAATGCCAAGCTACAAGAAAGAGAACACAAGATGGGGTTTTTCTTTAAAAAACCCATATCTTTTTCTTTTTTTAAAAAAAATAACGGCAATAGCTAATGCGCCATGCGCGAGACGGAAATAATTGCTTCCGCTGTTGGAAGCTGAATCTGTTATCGGGGGTCTGGGTGGATATTCTAACAGCAGCCCCCACTCACGGAAGGGAACAGGAAGAGCGGAATTATTACAATAACGGATGAAGTGCCTTTATTTTTGTTAGCGTTGCTTAAGTCTCGATCTCTTTGTGACTTGTCTATTTGATTGTGGCGCTGAATTAATAATAAACATCTTATGTTAGGATAGGCTTACGCGTGGTTAACTTTATTTCGTAGCTCATGTTGGTTTTGAAGATGGAACACACAAAAAACGAAAGTGAAGTTGGAGAAGCCCGTTAGTGCAGCGGTTCTCCACCTGTGGGTCACGACACCTTTGGGGGTCGAATGACGCTTTCCCTAGGGTCGCTTAAGACCACCGGAAAACACATATACTCTACAGTTATGAAGCAGCAAGGAAAATAATTTTGTGGTTGGGGGGTCACCACAACACGAGGAACTGTATTAAAGGGTCGCGGCATTAGGAAGCTTGAGATCCACTGCGTTAGTGAGTTTAGTGTTATGTAAGAATAAGACACGTACTTCTATGTAGTCAAATTAGAAAATGCGCGTTGGACTATGTTGAAAAAAGTGTCGAATTCGATTCTGTAAGACCGACACTAGCTTCTAAAACTTTTTTAAGTACGGAATCAGACAAATCCGGCCTTATAGTATCAACGAAGATACGTTCGTTAAACAAAACTATTTCGTAAAACATTCTTTTCAATCATCAGTATGCGGTCCATTCATCAATGCTGGGTGGTGCGAAGGGTGCTGTCCGCCCCCGGGCGCCACGTTTCTCTTTGTATTAACAGCGCGGCATATTCTGACAAATACAGAGTTTTTCATGGAAGGAGGGACGCAGAAAAAATAATAAGCTTGGCCCGCCGCCTCGTGTGACACCACCCCAGAGCTCAGCCATTACATATAGTGCCTCTGCGTGAATCTATCAGACCCTTGTATTCAACTGTGCACTATGTTCCCTCTAGCACAAATGTCATGGCGTGACCAAACAAACGATGTTCTTTGTATGGACTTCTGGCGCGTCCCATCCCAGCACTCCTGTACATCCGTCGCAGAGATCACTTTAATCCAGTTATCAAGAAAACTAATGGAGGTCGAGGGCAGGTCTCGCAGTCAGGTCCCACAGGAAGGTCTCGCAGGCTGGTCCCACAAGCAGGTACCGCAGGCATGTCACTCAGGCAAGTCACGCAGGTTAGGTCCCGCATGCAGGTCACGCAAGCAGGTCACGCAGGCAGGTCACGCAAGCAGGTCACGCAGGCAGGTCACGCAGGCAGGTCACGCAGGCAGGTCACGCAGGCAGGTCACGCAGGCAGGTCCCGCTGGCAGGTCCCGCAGGCAGGTCACGCAGGCAGACCACGCAGGCAGGTCACAAGGGCAGGTCACGCTGGTGGGTCACGCGCATCCCTCTCAAGTATGTAAGTGCGTGCTGCGATCTCATTCTGCCCGCTCTAACGGATGACAATCAAAAACGCCCGCCCATGACCGACACAGATTCGACCTCCCTACTAATCCACCTGCACGTATCACGTGACGCAAACTCAACACCAAAAGTGTTTCGGTCAATCACTGAAGTCCGTGATAAGAGCCATCGATTTTGTATGTATTTTGGGGGAAGAAAGGAGAAAGGGGATAGCGCCCAACACAATAACATGATTACAGACGGGAAATGGGGGGAAGGGGGTTGCGTCAAAACTGTGGCCGTGGGGTTAAAATTAGAAGCTGACCTAATGACACTGAAAAAAGGACCCATAAATCCAGAGCAATTTTTATACATTTGTCTTTTTTTTTTTAAATTGTGAATAGACCAAGCGCTCATTCAGTCTGAGGGTATTTCAAAGTGCATGAGGCACTAGTTCTAATTGTCTTTGCTGGATATTTCATGTGATGTCCTGAACTTTCACACCTCCCCCCAAACCCACCCTTGGTGTTCCCCAAACCTACCGTTGGTGTTCCCCCCAAACCCACCCTTGGTGTTTCCCAAACCCACCCTTGGTGTTCCCCAAACCCACCCTTGGTGTTCCCCCCAAACCCACCCTTGGTGTTCCCCCCAAACCCACCGTTGGTGTTCCCCCAACCCACCCTTGGTGTTCCCCCAACCCACTGTTGGTGTTCCCCAAACCCACCCTTGGTGTTCCCCCCAAACCCACCGTTGGTGTTCCCCCAACCCACCCTTGGTGTTCCCCCAACCCACTGTTGGTGTTCCCCAAACCCACCCTTGGTGTTCCCCCCAAACCCACCATTGGTGTCCCCCCAAACCCACCCTTGGTGTTCCACCCAAACCCACCATTGGTGTCCCCCAAAACCCACCGTTGGTGTTCCCCCAACCCACCCTTGGTGTTCCCCCAACCCACCCTTGGTGTTCCCCCCAAACCCACCGTTGGTGTCCCCCCAACCCACCCTTGGTGTTCCCCAAACCCAGTACTTCACAAGCCCACACTTTTTTAACGTAAGTGTTCGTGTCAGCCCCCATATGTTCATATTTCTGTATGTGTCAGCCCCCATATGCTCATATTTCTGTTCTTGTCAGCACCCCATATGCTCATATTTCAACATGTGCACCTGATCCACCAACGTATTTTTAGTGTTTAAAATAATAACTCTACGCAGGTCTGAAATCTAAATAGTAATTCAACATTTTTTAATGATCATGTTTATTGCAACTCTATGCCAACGAAAAGGAGAAAGGGAGAAAAGGGGAATGGGGGGGGGTAGTTTGATATAGTGGCGTAGCGAGAGGGGAGCAAGGGGGCATCATGCTCCGGACGCTACTCACAAGGGGGCGCCAAATGGTCCGCAAAACAAAAAAATTGCTGGATAATTTTTATTATAATTGATTCCTGGAAAATATATTTTAAATTTAGTGCCAGTGTAATATAATAAATGTTAATTCGTAAATAAAAAGGAAAAAAGGGAACACTAATAGTCTTAATCAAACTGTAATAATATATTCATAATAGAACTGGTACGTCGATAAAAGGTTATACTAACTAGACGAAATAATTCCGATGATTTTGGCAATCTAAAATTAGCCGACCAAAGAAAATTGCGGATAAATTAAAATTTAAATCTCGGCCAATGAGAAAATGTATTTGAACGAAACTGTGTAGGGTTTGCAGAACAAAAAACTACCGCCAGGCTTATTTCTGGACATTTTAGTGTGCGATACCATTACCGAATAGATAGGCTAAGCTTTCGATCGATACCAAATATGTCTACATTCCGTTGTAATTATATTATAAAAGCGAAGGGCGCGTAAGGGTCTGTCGGAGCCTGAATTTTTCCCCCGAAGACGAAATTTACTCTTACCATACTACTTTATAATACATTTTAACAACTTTAAATTAATTTTTTATGAAAATGGTAAAAACCAAAATGTTTCTTAGATGTTTATCTAGTAAAATTCACTATAATCTCATTTTTTTTATAAAAAATTATATTAATATCGATATTTTCCCCCGTGGACCTCCTTAAGTTATTTTGTGCGTGTATTTTTCAGTTTTGCGTACTTGTCATCGCGCTCTGCTTAGAATAAAAATTAAATGTTATTAAATATTAAATGTTGCATGTTATAAGTTTAATGTTAGCATAAATTATAGTGTATATTTCACGGTGTTACTACCTTTCAAGTTTAAGGCATTCTTGGTAAGTAATAAAATAAATAAGATTACTTACTTCATCTACTGAATTATCACATTAAGAGATGGCGTCTGCGGGCCGTCGAGCTTAGAGCTCTTTATGCCCTCCCTGGCGCTCACCCACACCAACCAGACGCCGGGTTTACCCAACGCCGGCCCGTGCGGGAGAACGCCAGAGACATCCCCGGGCGTGAACCGTCCCCACCAGCAACCGCTTGATGGGGTTTGCCGACGGAGGCCCTCCCCGTCCGGAGACATCTGGTCGACCGAAGACGCTGCGTTTAAAACGTCAGCAGTCGACTCTCCTAGGGGCCGGGACGGTAAATTGACGTCCTAATTTCTCCCCCCCCCCACCCGTCCCAGGGAGGCATCGGACGCCCTCTAAGAGGGATTCTACAGTGGGTTTCCACCTCGCAACTAATTCGCGAAGTAGCTGGGACGAAACGGTTGCCTAGGCGCAGCTTTCTCGGGGCTGCGCATCTAGAATCATCGGCCAGAGACTTCCACCACAGCCTCTCGCCTCATATCCCTTAACGGCAACTTGTAATCATGATCCCTACCCTGTATCTGCCTTTTCTTCCACATGTGAAGTTTCACAGGTGGCAGCCCTGTAGGAGTCGTTATTTCCAGCAGCTACCATGCATGCCCTTGTCTGCCACGCGGGACACGCAATGGTGGTTATGTTTCCCGGGTTAACGTCGAGGGGGGCGGTGGCCAACGCTTCAAATCGGCAAGCCACAACAGACTTGTCGACCGGAACCCCGGGATTACTACATCTACTCGACGATTCTATTATTCAATGAATAGGGTATGAAAAAATTTGTTAACAGTGTTAAATAAAACAATTGAAAAAATAGACAATATTCAATTTGTATTACTATTTTTAGTTTGATTTTAGAGATCTTGAATCATTAGCGACTGAACTAGCCGAAATTCGAGACAAGCTCTGTGAAGAGGCAATAGAAAAAGCGAAGTCTCTTTGTGAAAAATGGGATATTGATACAACAATACGTGTAAGATGACGCCGCGAAATGCCCGGAGAATCAGCTAGAGATGTTGGTCTTTCCGCAGAAAGTGAAATTTCTCGCGTTATGAAAAGCGGTCTTGATCGTCTCTAACAAGAAATATGTACACGATTTACACGTTTAAGTGACCTTAATTTCATATTTGGATTTCTACTAGACGTTGAAAATTTATTAAACAAGGATAATGTTGATAACGACCTTGAAAAAAATTGTAAAAATTTGGGTGAATTTTATAATACAGATTTCAATGGAATAAAACTCTTTATCGAAATATGTGACAGCAAAATGTTACTCCGCAATAGAAAAGAAATGGAACCTAAAACTCCATTAGAATTTCTTACTTTTATAATCTCGTATGGAGAAGATGTTTTTCCAAACCTGAGAGTGGCACTCGAAATACTCCTGACTATATCAGTATCAATTGCTAGCTGCGAACGTTCATTCAGCAAATTAAAATTAATTTAGACATATCTACGATCAACGATGGGACAAGATCGCCTAAGTGACCTAGCATTTTTAAGTGTGGAAAGATAAAAATTTGAAATGATCACCTTTGATGAAATTATTGATAAATTTGCTTCATCAAAAGCAAGGAAAATGTATACATAGTAATTAGTTTTATTAATGTATTATAATCATATTATTATTAAATATACATATCCTTAGAGATAATAAATATTTACTTTTTTATTGTTTTAAAACTGCTTGTTTTTTAAATATTTCTTTATAAATTAAAAAAAATAATAATAGATATCTTTTGAACGGCTAATGTGCTTATGTGGTCCCCTTATTGGGAGTCACTTCCCTTTGTTTATGATAGATTTAGAGTTCGGTTTAGGGTGAGCGACAGAGGGACCAGTAGCGTGCAATTACCCTTTTGAACTAATTCTAGATAATCATATACATTTCAAAATCTAGTCTTGTTTGCTCAACTATATTTTTTGTCTCAAATTTAAAGCCTAGCTTGAGCCTATGACTTTATTTATTAATTAATTTGCAAGTATATTTTACATATAATATTGTATTGTTTTCGAATAGGGGGTGCGCTAAAAAGGTATTGTGCCCCGGGCGCGAGTTAAGCTCGCTACGCAACTGGTTTGATATTAAATTAACAACCCAAGCTTGAACTTGTTGATAAAAAAAGTGTGGGGGGGGGAGGGGGGGGGTTCTCAGAAAATTTCGATTAACCATTATTGCGCTTTATATTTAAAGCTTCTAATGGTTCTTTGAGATAAGCACACCAAACACATTCTTGCACACATAACTTGTAGAGATGTGCGTTTTTATTCCTATTTTTTATTTACGACGCTATCTACAAGATGGTACTGAGATTATGATCATAAAATAAACATTTATTTTGCAACCTTAAAAAGAAATAATATGACCAAAAAAAATTAAACAGATGCTATGTGGGTTTATCGCTTCTTGTACATCAACCATTTTGTATACCCCCCCCCCCCCCCCCCCCCCAAATCCCCCATCGAATTCCTGTTGGATTTTTCAACGTAAACTTTATCTTGAAGGTGCGTTCTTTTTATGAACATTAGGAATGACTTAACCACACGTCCACACTGCTACGCTACTTAGCCACTAGATTATGGCCATGAAAAAACACATGAGAAGGCATAATAAGTCAGCGCGATTATTGCCGAGACCCGACGAGGCTACGCTACGGTGTCGAGATTGCAGCACATAAATATCTCTCACCCTTGAGACAGTTAAATATATTTTAGTAACATCTGATGGCGTTTTGGAAATCCAGATTCTAAGTTTATTGAACTCAGGGTTGTTGTCTTGTTGTAGCGTTTTAAAACTGCGTTTATTTTTCAGACATATTTTAATGAAACAAAATGTGTTTTTTTTAAAGATGTAGTAAGATTTACATTTTCCTTAATTTAAAATGATTCATAAATTATTTTTTTAAAATATACATTCGTTATCTGGGCTGTTTGAGAAAGTGTTATCTGGGCTGTTCAGGAAAGTGTTATATGGGCTGTTTAGTAAAGTGTTATCTGGGCTGTTCAGCAAAGGGTTATCTGCGCTGTTCAGGAAATTGTTATCTGGGCTGTTTAGCAAAGTGTTATCTGGGCTGTTCAGGGGAGTGTTATCTGGGCTGCTCAGGGGGGTGTTATCTGGGCTGCTCAGGGGAGTGACCTTATAGCGTATCTCCATGTTCTATATATTAGGACAAGAGCAACATTTCTTACGATGAAGCTTGTAGCGATAAATGTCTACAAAGTCCCTATGATACATTTTCAGATCAGGGGTCGGCAACCTAAGACACGCGTGCCTAACTTGGCACGAAGAGACGTTTCGAATGACACGCGAAAGACCAAAAAGAATCAAATATCTTATTAATAAAAATGTGTCCCATAAAATAGTTTTGTCTCGTTGAATGAAGTGGAAATCTGACTTTGACACACTGTTACCCACAGCATGCTGACCTCTTTTTTACTGGTCATTTTGAATTTTAAAAATTTGTCCTGTCCTTCTTCGGTGTGTTTTTTCACTTTTAATTTTACAATATTACTTTGAGCTCCGTGCGTAGGAAGTGGGGGTGAGGAGGGAGCGGTACGCCCCGGGGGCCACACTTGGAGCTTCATATGGAGCGGTGGCATTTTTAGCCAAATTGCATATTTTTCTTTTCGTGGAAAGGGGTGGCAAAAAAAAGCATGGCCCGCCCCAGGCGACACCAAACCTGCTACGCCATTGTTTGGGCTAGTGATAAAACTTTTAACCTTGCGCTGCGATCAATTCGTGGCTAACATAACCAACAGGGTGGCGGACACCTCCACATGGAATAAATGCATTCAAACGTTCGCCGCTATAAATAGCATCCCACCAGCTGTTTGGCATGCTGCTTTATGGGCCACCATAAGGCACTACAACATCAACAGAAGGATATGCAGCCTCTATGATAAGGCCACCAGTGCAGTCTTCTTCAACAATAACATCGGAGAATGGTTCAAGCCCACGGTTGGAGTACGACAAGGCTGCTTGCTCTCCCCCACCCTGTTCAACATCTTCTTAGAAAGAATTATTTCAGATGCACTGGAACAGCATGTAGGGACAATCAGCGTTGGTGGCAGAACAATCACCAACCTACGCTTTGCGGATGACATAGACGGACTGACTGGAAGCGAAGAAGAGCTAGCCAACCTAGTAAAGCATCTCGACAAGACTTCATCGTCCTTTGGCATGCAAATCAGTGCAGAAAAGACACAAATGATGAAGAATAGCACCACTGGCATCGCCACTGAAATTAAGGCTGGCGAGGAAAGATTAGAGACAGTTGGCAGTTTCAAGTACCTTGGAGCAATAGTTTCCGAAGAAGGCTCCAAGCCCGAATTTATGGCCAGGATTGCGCAGCACTAAAGAAGCTCAAGAAAATATGGCACGACAAAAATATAGCCCCAGCACCAAAATCAGGCTGATGCGCTCATTAATCGTCTCCATTTTCTTCTATGCCTGTGAGTCATGGACACATCCTTGGCATCTGCTATATAGACCATATCACCAATGAACAAGTGAAAGAAAGGATTCGTCAAGCAATTGGGCAGTACGATGACCTCCTGGTGTCTGTAAAAAACGCAAACTTGAATGGTATGGCCATGTGATTAGAAAAGGAGGCTCGCCAAAGAAGTCATGCAGGGCACAACAAGTGGAGGGAAAAGAAGAGGAAGACAGAGAAAAAGGTGGGAAGATAACATCAAAGAGTTGACGGGACTAAAACTAGTCGATGCTATGCGTAGTGCAGAAGACAGAGAGGAATGGAGAAGGATAGTTTTCGGAGAAGGATAGTTTTCAAGTCAGCTGTGGCGCCCCAACGGTCCAAATACTAAGGAACATGATGATGATGATGAGCTGTTATATACTGACGTTGAAGGGAGTTGAGAAGCAAGCTCATCGTCCATTTTGTTCATAACCGACCACAGAGGTTGAGCCACTTGGTAAAAATTAGAGGTTCGGGTTTCATTCTAATATAACTAACGAGTCAGTTAAGCTAAGACACACGCAGGTCAGCTGTGACTGGCCTTGCTAAACTGCACCACATATAAAAGTTCTATTTTAGCTATATCCCGGACAGATTTAACATAATCGGAGCAACGCTCCAGTCATTCGTGTGGACCTCTTTGCAGACCCCGGCCTAAAACATTTCTCTTAATTTAACGTCACAAGCAAGACAAACAACGCCAAAACGGAAGTTCTCGTCTCAGTAACAGTAACTCTTTGATTCGATAAACTGCCCTTGTTCAATCCGATTAAGTTGCAAATTACAGCCCTTACCCATTTTTTTTTCAAACCTGGGCTTCCCATAACTGTACTTTTGTTCTATTGACCGTGTAGACAGGCCAGCCAGACTCCGGGCGACCACTTCGGTTCTCGTGACATTTGTTTGCTCAGTTGCTTAATTGGTCGACGATCGATCCGAGCAAGATTTTCAACCTATGGCTTCCAGAGGCTGACCGCAACACCGATTTTCTAGACGAAAAACCATGCTACCGTTTATCGCTTTAATTATCTCAACAAAAAGTCTGATATTATTTCATTAAGACTTTTTTTTTCTAAATATCTCATGAGGTTTGTTGACGTCTCTTCCGCACTAGTGGAGGGGGTGATCATCAAGAGCCGTGGAGACCGCTAGGACAATACAACACGCCTTCAGAGTTTGTGTGAAGCTGACGGTTAGATCGTCAGTAAGTCCACTAACACGAATCAATCATCTTGGCCCTGGTAATGGTACACGTGTTTAAATTAAATTATCTTTTTTTTCCACCATGAAATCATAAGCTGAAACGGATTTTCTTTTTATAATTAAAAAAAAGAAAGAAAAAGAAATTTAGAAAAATACTCGTCTCTCCGACATTATCTTAGCCAATTATGAGTGTGATTACAAGCAACTTAATGTAATGGAAAGATTGTGTTTTACAACATTGTTTATTAAAGTGACTCATTTAGTGACTCATTTAGTGACTCATTTAGTGATTCATTTAGTGACTCATTTAGTGACTCATTTAGTGACTCATTTAGTGATTCATTTAGTGACTCATTTAGTGACTCATTTAGTGACTCATTTAGTGACTCATTTAGTGACTCATTTAGTGACTCATTTAGTGACTCATTTAGTGACTCATTTAGTGACTCATTTAGTGACTCATTTAGTGACTCATTTAGTGACTCATTTAGTGACTCATTTAGTGACTCATTAAGTGACTCATTTAGTGACTCATTTAGTGACTCATTTAGTGACTCATTTAGTGACTCATTTAGTGACTCATTTAGTGACTCATTTAGTGACTCATTTAGTGACTCATTTAGTGATTCATTTGTTATGTTGTGTTTTATGTCATCGACGTATTAACCTGCATTTTGCCCGTGATTCATGTCATGCACTTACTTCCCCTAACCCCGGTAGACCATTATGCCAAGTCGATAATGATCTCCTATGGGAAGTATTTTAGTGATACATCTTAAGCTTTTAAAATCACTTCAAAAGATGTAGGAAATTGTGCTTTTTTGTGTGTTAATTTCCAGATTCCAGATGCTACAGATGCCATGCTAATTAGGGTGAAGAAATCACACTTCAAGCCATTCTTTGGCTCTTAATAACTTAAAATAAACATACAAATAGTAATGGTTTAAAATAAACATACAAATAGTAAAGGTTTAAAATAAAGCTTCTTTGGATTAAAGCATTTCAAAGATTTTGATTTCTTGTTTCAGTCCACCAACGGCTTCCTGGGCATCTCGACACGCCGATCTGTTATTCTGTATAGTGGCTGATATAAGACGTATGTAGTGGCTGATATAAGACGAATGTAGTGGCTGATATAAGACGAATGTAGTGGCTGATATAAGACGTATGTAGTGGCTGATATAAGACGTATGTAGTGGCTGATATAAGACGTATGTAGTGGCTGATATAAGACGTATGTAGTGGCTGATATAAGACTTATGTAGTGGCTGAGATAAGACTTATGTAGTGGCTGATATAAGACGTATGTAGTGGCTGATATAAGACGTATGTAGTGGCTGAGATAAGACTTATGTATTGGCTGATACAAGATTGTTGTAGTGGCTGATATTAGACTTATGTAGAGGCTGATATTAGACTTATGTATTGGCTGAGATTAGACTTTTGTAGTGGCTGATACAAGATTGTTGTAGTGGCTGATTTTGGACTTATGTAGTGTCTGATATTAGATTCATGTAGTGGCTGTTATTAGACTATCTTATGTCGAACCAATTAATACTTTTTTCTGTAGTGGCTGATAATAGACTATCTAATGTTAAAACAATGAATACCTTTTCTATAGAAGCTGACAATAAACTGTCCAATGGCCGTACCAATGAAAACCTTTTATTCTGAAATGTCTACAATAAGCTAATAATGTATCCGGAATATGTGCGACCCCCAGCACTGAACTCTATCAGGAACTTCCTTCTCCACAGCTCTATGTCGGCAGCCTTTGAAGACCTGGAAGTAAAGACGGCCGATTTAAAACTCCCTAAGCCTCATAAAAAGTTTCCTGGGCGGCACCGAGCCGACATTTCGTGGGCTGCCTTTAATCACACAAAAGTTGTTTGATTTTTTTTTCTCCCGGCAAATACTTTACTTGTATGCTGGGAATCAGTTCTCAAGTGTTCCGATGTTTGACATTTTCCTTGTATTTTTCTCACGCACAAACAACACTGTTAAAATCCAGAGATGGAAAACGGCAGAGGCGGATCTTAAATCAAACTTTTTTTTTTTAAAAATGGGTAAAAACGGTCTGGTGGGTTATACTATAGTCTCAAATTTAAAATCAGTTCGAACGATGTCATTTGTTATGTCAGTGTGCATGGTTGTGTGATTATATGTCACCGTTACACGCTGTCATGCATTTTCAAACACTGGGTTTAAGGGGGTGGGGATCCACCAAAAAGGTTTGGGGGGGGGGGCACTAATTCCTTGGCATCTTATAAAACGATAACATTTTCTAGCTGCGGCTTCTGGGCATATAATTTCCTGATATGACGTCATCGTGCCTTGGCCACAGCGCTGTGACCTTTGACCTGTTGACAACAAGATGCACACTTTGTTTAAAAAAGGTCAACCATGTTTATTTTACTTGTTGAAATTTTGCCCGTCCGCCATGTCTGTTATGTTTAGACCGATCGCGTTGACAGGTGGCTACTGGTTAATCATTGTCCTGTCAACAAATGATACATACACGCACAGCCGTGTGGGGGGAAAAAAAGACAACTGTCATGGGAGACCTCGAGATTTTTCATGTTAGCTAATACGTCCATGCATAAAAATAGGGATTTCCCCCTTTGAAAATCCGTGCGTTCGATCCTGGGAGGTCGGCTAAATCAAAATCCTGGTAAACACAAAAAAAAATTACATGATTGTGTTTTCTCATTCAGTTGTAAAATCTTTGCTACGACACGTAAGTTATTCGCCTTTTTAAAAAATTAAATAAAAATACGTATTATTTTGTGCCGACCAATTAATCTTCTGTCTTTTTGTCACGTGTTTTAGTTTTTGTTTGCTGTGATTCAATGTTAAGTTTTGCAGTGTAGAACAATTGAGCGGCGGCATGTTTGCGTGCTTAAATCAGACGTTGAGGATGTAATGGACGTAATGGATTAGGCTATTTTTGTGTGGTTTGCAATCATCTCCGTGCACACATTGTACGTGACCCGTGCCAACACTTCCCGGCACTTTTTCCCGAAGCACTGTTCTAAACGTTTCCCATTCACCACCTAACCCACTTCCCTACCAACTACCTCACCCGCTTCCCCACCAACTACCTCACCCACTTCCCCACCAACTACCTCACCCACTTCCCCACCAACTACTTCACCCACTTCCCCACCAACTAACTCACCAATTGCGCTAGCCACTATCTCACTAAATTTTCCACGAACTTACTAACCCACTTCCCTACAACTACCTCACCCACATCCCCACCAACTACCTCACCCACTTCCCCACCAACTACCTCACCCACTTCTCCACCAACTACCTCACCCACTTCCCCACCAACTACCTCACCCACTTCCCCACCAACTGCCTCACCCACTTCCCCACCAAATACCTCACCTACTTCCCCACCAACTACCTCACCCACTTCCCCACCAACTACCTCACCCACTTCCCCACCAACAATATCACCCACTTCCCCATCAGTTATATCACTAACTTCCCCACCATGGCATTTAAATATTATCTATTTCCTGTCTACCAAGTAGTTCTAAGTGACTATCAAGTTGTTCTAAGTGACTAGCAAGTTTTTCTAAGTGGCTATCAAGTTTTTCTCAGTTACTACCAAGTATTTCTAATTTACTACCAAGTAGTTCTAAGTAACGCTCGAGTAGTTCAAAGTGACTATCAATTTGTTCTACGTGACTATGAGGAAGTTCTAAGTGACTATCAAGTAGCTCTAAGTGAATATCAATTTGTTTTTAAGTGACTATGAGGAAGTTCTAAGTGACAATCAAGTAGCTCTAAGTGACTATCAATTTATTCTAAGTGGCTAAAGTAGTTCCAGATGACTATCCAGTTGTTCTAAGTGACTATCAAGTAGTTCTATATGACTATCAAGTTGTTCTAAGTGACTATCAAGTAGTTCTAGGTGACTATCAAGTAGATCTAAATGACTATCAAGTTGTTCTAAGTGACTATCAAGTATTTCGAAGTGACTATCAAGTAGTTCTAAATGACTATCAAGTAGTTCTAAGCGACTATCAAGTTGTTCTAAGTGACTATCAAGTAGTTCTAATTGACTCTCAAGTAGTTCTAAATGACTATCAAGTAGTTATAAATGGCTATCAATTTGTTCTAAATGACTATCAATTAGTTCTAAATCACTATCAAGTTGTTCTAAATGACTATCAAGTAGTTCTAAATGACAATCAAGTTGTTCTAAGTGACTATCAAGTAGTTCTAAATGACTATCAAGTAGTTCTAAAGGACTATCAAGTTGTTCTAAGTGACAATCAAGTAGTTCTAAGTGATTATCAAGTTGTTCTAAGTGACTATCAAGTAGTTCTAAGTGACTATCAAGTAGTTCTAAGTGACTCTCAAGTAGTTCTAAATGACTATCAAGTAGTTCTAAATGACTATCAAGTTGTTCTAAATGACTATCAAGTAGTTCTAAGCGACTATCAAGTTGTTCTAAGTGACTATCAAGTTGTTCTACATGACTATCTGGCTTGTCTCCGTTCGTTAGTTTACTTTATATTATTTCGCAGGAAGGCTCTCGGTCAAAACGATTGTTGATTGCTTTGGTTTTGTTATTCAATATTCTTTCTAGCTGGTGCTGATTTTTTCACAAGGCTTGAACTGTTGCCCGCCCGAACATCATGTTATACTTCGTACTATGACATAGCTGTCCGTTAAATATTGGCTGGGTTTAACTTGTCTAATAGATTTTCATATAGGGCTTTTTTAAATTTAAATTTATGTTACTCTTGGAATAAAATTATTATTTTTTTTTTTTTCATTTTCACTTTGTGTGTTAAATAAGTATGAAATACTAGCTAATATACCCGGCGTTTCTTTGTTTTCCTTTCCGAACAAACAAACAAACAAAAACAAAAAAAACAAAAACAAAAAAAAAATCAACTTCGAAAGCAATATCAGACTACAAGAAAATTTGGCTCGCGTCAATAAAATATTTTGCTATAAAACAAATAAAATTTAAACATTTTATCCTAGAAAAAGCCGGAATTATAAAAACTATTTGTAAACATTCTCTTTCAGTTAATATTCAAGCTGAGCACAGTCAAAAGATGATTTTTAAAAAAAAAAAAAAACTTTTAAAAAACGTCTTAATAAAAGAGGTATTGACCAGGTCCAAAGCAATGACCGTTTATCAACGAATATAGTATAGGATCCCCGGCAGAAACCCGTTTCCCAGGGTTATCCTTAAGATAAAGCCTTTATAAAATTCATTCAGATAAATACTGAAGTCAAATGTTCAAAATTATATATTTTAAACTGAATCGAAATGGTAACAAATGGTGCCATGTAAATTTTCACCTTTAGGGCCAGCATTACAAAACAAAAGGACTTTAATGATACCAATCAAAATGAGCATTTTAGGTTGTATAATGAACTCTTGTAAACATTGAATTTAGCTTTCAGGGTCCATTTCCTTTCGGTAAATATTCAAGCTGAATTTAAAGACCGAATCCAATTTTTTTTTACTATATTATGATAAAGGATATTCAGCAATGCTAAAACTACGGCCAATTATTGACAAAAATAGGATCCTCATTGAAAAATAGCCATTTTAGTTTCACTAAGACAGGGGCTCTACAATAATCATTCAGATAAATATTCAAGTTCATTAAATATTACGCATCAAACGCACTTGCGATTTTTAAAGAATCTCAATTTCTGACAATTATCTGGAATTTTAATTTGTGAAATCAGTATTATCATAATTCTTTCCAGGGCTGGGTTAACCTCTAGGCAAACAAGGCACGTGCCTTGGGCACCAAGCGTTTGGGGGCACCACAATTCCTCAAGAAATTTTTTTTTGAACACATTTAAGTCCAGAAACAACTGAAAATTGAACAAATGATATGAAAATGAAGAAATACATTATAATAAAAATTCACATTCAAGTTTGGTATAATCTTGAATGCTTAAAAATTAAGCGCATAAAAAATTTAAAAAACTCCTGGTAAATGGTAATGAGCAAAATGCGGACCATGCGGACTCACTCGTCTTGTAAATAAATAATGCGGTCGTATTCGAATTTTAAAAATTTTTGGGAAGTTTTATAAAAAATGTTTAACCATTTTTATATTTGCAATAAATCATATTAAAATAATAACATTAATTAATTAATTCGACACTGTTGAGACCCGCTGGTCCTCACTTGTGTGAGACCCGCTGGCTCACACAACCTACCGGTCACTTGTCAGTCGCTTGTCACGTGATCACTCAATTAGGCCAGTACTGATGATAATAATGACTCATAGTCAGAAACAATGGAAGTTCCCGGTCAACCAGAAAAATGGTCAGCGTGCGACCAAGCTTGTGACCTAGGGTCAGCTGGTGAACCATTGGTTGACCAGGCGAAAAATTAGCATATAGTATATTAATCATATGTATGACCCAGAGGTCACCGTTAACTGGACTGAGGTCAGCGTTAGTTCGATCCGAGTATATATAGAGTTGTAAGTCAGTTAGTCGCTCTCTCTCGTCCCTGTAATTACGGTAGTGTAATTGACAGACAAGTCTGAGCCTGGCTTATGACTATTTGCTTTTTGGAGTGTGTCCAATCAAGTGTCGTAGGGTTGGTAACATTATTATTGTTGTTAGTTTCACATGTTTGTAATGTTAGCATTTTGTTAGAGGATATGTTAGGTTTATAGTTAGTTATCAAGTCATTGTTAGAGTACCACGTTATATGTATGATTAGTAATATTGTGATAAGACTGTAATTCTTAGATGTAGCTTATGTTGTATCTATTATTCTCTTTACAGCCAGTTAGTTAGTAGTTAGTAGTTAGTTAGTACAGTTGAAGAAGTTAGTTTAGTAAGTTAGTACAGTTAGTACGTTAGCTCAGTTCAGTCAGTTGAATGAGATTAGGCTCAGGGCTATAGAAGCATATGCCATAGCAGAGCTCAGTAGACTAGAACTCAGTACTGTATAAGACGTCAGCGGTTAACAGTTTAACCCTGACGCAGTAATTGCACAAGGCAGATAATAACGAGCGAGTAACGCACTAGAGAGATAAGGTCAGCAGACGACCCAAACAGAAGTGTTGTAGAGGTAGCAGAGCGTGGCGAGCAGTTCCTCCCCACCCCCTGCACAGCTGAGTGACCAGTGGCTTTGTTGTGTGCTGTACGAGTCTGGCAGTGTGTATAGCAGACGAGAAGCAGGCAAGAGAGGGCAAGCCGAGACGACCGTTCCACCGAACGTCCAGCATCATAACATCGAGTTATTAGTAAAGCATTGTATTTGTATCGACATTAAGTATTACCATTTGTATGTTTCTATATGTATTTAGTATTTTAATAATTAAAATACTTATTTGTGGCTGAACCACCGGTGTTATTTTGTAATAGTAACGTTATTGTGAGTGAGGGTTAATTTGGTATAACTGTTGATTGTAGTAATCATTCCCTAGACATAGTCATAGTAATACTAATCAACGTAGCGTGAGGGACCTTTATCTATATATATATCCCCTGTTCTGAAAGTACCAATTTCGACATTCTGGGGACCAGAGAAATATATAGATAAGAATAGAATTTTCGACAGACACGGAACCCCTTAGTAATAGACACAGAAACATTTGAGAACGATTTAAGCTAGATTTAGAGTTGACAAGTAGCTTTTGTATGTATGGATCTTTGTATTATTTTAAAAATGTTATTGCTTGTTATCTGGCTAGAAATTATAAAATTAACTGCTATATTTTGGCACAAGTAAATGACAATTTAAAATTTCATTTGACTACAAATTGTTTTTCTGTTTTATAAATGATAATTTTATAATTTGTTAAAGTAAATAACCTAAAATAAAAAGAATATATATAATATAGATTTTAAAAAAAGCGAATCTTTTTGTTTATTGTAAAATGGCGTTACTTTAGTTTATTTACCTAATGCTTTAACTAAAACATGTAAGTCATTTTGCTTGTAAACAGTGTTAAAGGGATTACGAGTGTTAATGATTATTCCACTTTATAGTCATAATCTACCTACGTGTCCTTAGTTCCTGATAAGAAATAAGATCTTCTAAGCCTCATAGTATATTCCTTTTCCGACTAAGTTTTCCCAGGTAACATATCATGTGTGAAGCTTTAACATCATCTTTAGCTATGCTGGTGTCAGTCCATCTTGACAACATATACTCACACTTATCATCTTTTTATTCATCATCACTCGTTTACAATTAAACAATAAAAATATCCTACATTTGTCTTCTATCTTAGAACATGCACATGTCGTGAAATAGGAATAAGGGAATAAGAATATAGCCCAAAATTATTTCCAAAAAGTCAGTGAAGTATTTGTAGATGAAGTAAAGGCTTCCGGTTATTTCAGCTTGTCAGTAGACTCAACACCCGATATATTTCACATATAGATCAGTTAAGCGTTGTTCTTCGATATGTAGCAGATGGAGAGCCTATTGAACGCTTTTTAACTTTCTTGGAGCTGAAAAATCACACCGGTGAAGATATGGCTAAGCAAGTGCTGCAGTACTTACGTGAAGTTTGCAAAATTGATTTTTCGAAATGCAGAGGTCAATCCTACGATAATGCAGCTAATATGTCCGGGTGCTACAAGGGCATGCACAAAAAAATTCTAGAGGAAAATGAGTTTGCTATATACATACCCTGTGCTGCCCATTCACTAAATCTTGTAGGCAGAAGTGTCGTTGACTCCTGTTTAGAGGCAGTAAACTTCTTCCATACAGTGCAACTGATCTAAACAGATGGAAGATTCTGAAAAGATGCCTTGTGAATGAAACGCTGGTAAAGTCTCTTTCCGATACCAGATGGGAAGCACACGCTGTTGCAACTGAAGCTATCCTAAAGTCTCATCATCAAGAAGATCAATCACAGAAAGGAGACACCAGAAGACAAGCATAAAACATTGCAAAGAAGATGCAAGAATTCGAATTTGCTTTCATGCTTGTTTTTTGGGAAGAGGTATTACAGCATTTTCACAGGGTTAGTCAAGCTCTACAAAATGAGCATGTGAACTTGAAAACGTGTGCTGATTTGTATTCTTCACTATCAGATCGCTTGCATAAATCTAGGAATGAATTTGAAAGATTTGAAATAGCTGCAAAAATAATAACACCAGGTGTAGATTATAAGTCAACTTTGACCCGTAATCGTAAACGAACGACAGTGGTCATTGATGGTGATGCCCCTGAGGTATCTCTGAATGCCATAGACAAATTTCGTATATCTACATTCTACGCCATTGTTGACAAACTTGAGACAGAAATGAGTAGACGAGGGCAAGTATATAATGATGTAGCAGTTCGATTTTCTTGTTTGGTCGATGTATCACTATCACAAACATCTCAGTGTTGTGAAGAACTAATAAATGCTTATCCTAAAGATCTGAACAACAATTTATATACTGAACTACAACAGTTTCATTCAGATATTCGCCACAAGTTTCCTGCATCAAAATCGGAAAACAACACATTTAATCATGGAGAATTATACAAAGTAATAGCTAGAGACAACTTCGAGTGTGCCTTTCCAAATGTTGAAATCGCCTTGCGCATATTTTTAACATTAATGGTTACTAACTGTTCAACTGAGCGCTCTTTTTCTCTGAAACGTACAAAAAATCCAAATAGATCAATGAAACAAGAAAGGCTCGATTCCTTATCTCTGCTTATGATCGAGGCAGATGTGTTGCGTAAAATTAACTTTGACGATACCCTCAAAGACTTTGCTAGATGTAAAGATAGAAAAAACAACTTTAAAATGTAAATGACAATATCTTTTTGATTTTTTCATCTAATAAAAAATAAAGTATTTTTGTCTGTTATTCTTTCAAAATTTATTAACAATTAATTTTAATACAGAAATACTTTATTGTAGGTTTTATATAAGTGATAGTAGTACAAACTACAAACATATTTGTTAACAACTGTTTTCTTTGAATAATATTGAACATACCAGCGGTCACGGTAAATGAAAGATCAGGGGCCCCGGGCAGACGGGGGCACCCATGTGGGTGTGTGCCTTGGGCACCAAAATGGCTTAATCCGGCCCTGATTCTTTCATCTTTCCATTTGATAAAGGGTGAAAATCTAATATTTTGGGCGTTGTGTTTGGTGGGTGGGGCTGAAAATTTGAAGAAAATTTTTGTTTAGTCAAGTTTCAGCTCGATAGGTTGACGGGAAGTGGGTCATTTAGCGGTCTGAAGATTTTCCCAGCCACGAACAAAAGCGAAGTTAACACAAAGGACTTTTAAAAAAGGGAAATCTACTATCGACTGATACTGTTCCCTAGTGTATACAAAGTCTGCATTTGAGACGTTGCTGTGTAAACTGAACCGACCCATTCAGTGACATAGTTTTACTCAATGCTGATTTGTGACTAATCATTGACCTTCGAGTCTCCCGTCCCCCACACTTATCTACCATTTAAAGATTTGAATACCAAAAAAAAAGATTAATAAAACAACCCCATAACTGTAAAAAAAAAAAAAACAACAACTCATTACGCCAAAGCACTCTTTGTGCACTCCCCTGAACTATGTGATGATTCTAATCTGACGTTTAATCCCCCCCCCTCCCCTTGTACAACACAACGAACTGAAGTTTCTTAAAACGATATACAACACGTATTTCCGTCAATCTAAACAATAGATTGTATTCAACGGCTTATCTTGAGGTGCAAAAATTATTTTAAATATTTTTTAAAGCATACTGTTGTGCAAAGATAGAACAGATCTTTATTTAAAAACGTGCACCAAACAAAAGAACACCGAAAGCCTTCCTTTAATAGATGTTTGAAAGCGCACAGTTCTGAATAAATAAAGGTCTCTAAAAATGTGTACATACAAAGATAACTTAACTTGAAAGTCCCTCGAAGCTATTGGAAAATTATAAATAATTGTGTTTTACTCTTTACCCTCTTCATTTTACGCTCACTGTACAAAATTCGTCAGCATTTGGAGAAATTTTTGTAATTTGAAGTCGTACCCGCCGACTATCCATGACGAACGGTCACATTTTTGTTAATATAGCTTTTGGGATAAAGAGATCATGACCAAATATTCCAGGAACCTTCTGTAGGCTTTCTTTTCATTGATCGACAAATTTAGAACGAAGTGACTATTCGTCCAAATAGAATGAGTAAAAATAGCCCCGGACACGCAGCGCACCCGGCTCCCAGTAGACTCACTGCTATTCGGATGTCATTTGTAATAATATATTTTAGTTAAACTGAAGAAGTAAGTTTACAACCGCGTAGTTCATTCAATTATCTTTCATTTGATACCAAATTTTGTCTTACAAACCCAACAATAATGTTTTACAACCTCTCACTTCTGGTACCCGGGTGCGAACAGTCGCAGCAAATTTAGAAACACGGTCTCACTGAGGTTTATATAAAGGCTTTAATGACCTTCTGTACATTTTGAGATGTTTTTTCTTGTTAAAGGGAAGAGACCGTGGTATTCTTTAACTTCTTTTTTTAATGAAATAATCTCCCCTTTCTGCAAAATAATATAAATAATTTTAAAACTTAATTTTTTAAATAAAAGTTCCATATGAATAAGATAGTCGTTTGACTGTTGTTAATGACTCGTAAAATAATTTAATAATATTGACCTTTCATTAATTCCAAATTGAATGGCTGTTTACTAAAGGCGCTATCCATTTTTCAACCCATTATCTCGAGATTGTTGAATTCTTTCATAACTTTTTCGTTTTATTTTTATTTTGTTGTTGTTTTTCCCATTATGTATTAAATTTTTTCAGTTATATAAAAAAGCACTGGGCGGGGAATAAACAGACAACATGTAATATAATGTGTTCATTAAATAATACCATGACAATATAAATTCAGAGAAGAATTAAACACAACCACGAAAGCCAAGACCCTGCAACATCACCATCCTCAACAACAACAACAACAACAACAACAACAGCAACAACAACAACAACAACAAATGAAATGTGAACATGGATGGCGCTTGGTACAAATCAATCACATGTTCCCTTTATTTATAGATACATGAGAACAATGTGAGAGCAATGTGAGAACGATGTGAGAGCAATGTGAGAACAATGTGAGAGCAATGTGAGAACAATGTGAGAACGATGTGAGAACAATGTGAGAGCAATGTGAGAACAATGTGAGAGCAATGTGAGAGCAATGTGAGAGCAATGTGAGAACAATGTGAGAACAATGTGAGAACGATGTGAGAACAATGTGAGAGCAATGTGAGAACAATGTGAGAGCAATGTGAGAACAATGTGAGAGCAATGTGAGAACAATGTGAGAGCAATGTGAGAACAATGTGAGAACAATGTGAGAGCAATGTGAGAGCAATGTGAGAGCAATGTGAGAGCAATGTGAGAGCAATGTGAGAACGATGTGAGAGCAATGTGAGAGCAATGTGAGAACGATGTGAGAACAATGTGAGAACAATGTGAGAACGATGTGAGAGCAATGTGAGAGCAATGTGAGAACGATGTGAGAGCAATGTGAGAACGATGTGAGAGCAATGTGAGAACGATGTGAGAGCAATGTGAGAACGATGTGAGAGCAATGTGAGAGCAATGTGAGAGCAATGTGAGAGCAATGTGAGAGCAATGTGAGAGCAATGTGAGAACAATATGAGAGCAATGTGAGAACAATGTGAGAGCAATGTGAGAACGATGTGAGAGCAATGTGAGAACGATGTGAGAGCAATGTGAGAACGATGTGAGAGCAATGTGAGAGCAATGTGAGAGCAATGTGAGACCAATGTGAGAGCAATGTGAGAACAATGTGAGAGCAATGTGAGAACGATGTGAGAGCAATGTGAGAGCAATGTGAGAGCAATGTGAGACCAATGTGAGAGCAATGTGAGAGCAATGTGAGAGCAATGTGAGAACAATGTGAGAACGATGTGTCTTCCCTTCTTTAAAATAAAGGCTTCGGTCATTGTCCTGGTAAATATAACGTGTGACATGTTCACGGTGTGTGTCCTCTGTTGAAAAAAACGCAACACATTGAACATACCGGTTGTCTTCATTCCTCTAAGTCAGTGGTCTTCAATCTTCATACTACCGCCACCCTTTCATACAGCTCCTCGTGTTGTAACGACACCCAGCCACAAAATTAATTTCATTGCTACTACATAGCTGTATATGTGTTTTCCGGCGGACTTAGGCGACCCTTATAATAGGGTCGTTCGACCCACACCGGGGTCGCGATCCACAGGCTAAGAACCACTGCTCTGTGTGTTACCAGTCAGTCAAACTGAAGGGCATAAGCGAGAGGTACCGTTGTTACATTCGATGTTATCTTGAATTATTGTTAAGTAACCTCCAATATATCTTTTTTTTTTTTTCAATGACGTCATTCTTGGTTACTAGACGCAGTACGTCAGTTGGAATAGTTAAAGATGAACTGAATGACTAAAAATACGACATTGTTTAACGCAAAGTAACATGTCCAGTGAACTCTTTGAATCACAGATCACGTGACTAGTCAAAGCTAGAAAACGCCTAGTGTCATTTATCAAAATATTAAACTGTTTCTACAAAGTCTAAAAAAAAAAAAGTTACCTTTATAAAAAATTATAAACTTGAGACACGGTATTTTCATTCATACTGATATACTATTACACCGCCCATGCTGACTTATGATTAGAAATGGAAAAAAATCGGACCCTAGAATTCTTTTTATTCCTTTCCAATTAGTATCACTGTTCCTATCTCTGTCACTGGTACTATCTCTGTCACGGATCCTATCACTATCACTGATCCAACCCTGTCACTGATCCTATCTCTGTCACTGATCCAATCCCTTTCGCTCATCATAACCCTGTCACTGATTCTATCCCGTCACTGTTTTTATCCTGTCACTGATCATATCCCAGTTACTGATCCTATCCTGTCACTGATCCTATCCTGTCACTGATCCTATCCCTTTCGCTCATCATAACCCTTTCACTGATTCTACCCTGTCACTGATCCTATCCCTGTCGCTAATCATATCCCGTTAGTTCTCCCAAGCGGCTCGCAGAGGGAGTCTGTCCCCTTGCTTGAGTGTTTCAAACATCTTCATCTGGTCCTTGACCAGCGTGTTTATACCGGACAGGTCGATCTTCTCCTCCGGCAGTCGGAGGTACCTGCATTTATTCATGTCCTTCCACAAGCCCATCAGGCGCTCCTTGTATCCGTTCTCTGGGAAGTACGTGGGCGTGTCGTCGAACTCAGCCGTCGCGTTGGTACGCCTATGGTATTTATGCTTGACGCGGGTGTCGGGGGTGAAAATATCTCTGTTAATACTAGTTTCCAAGGGCGGCGCCTCGTTTTCTAATGTGGGGGTCGTTTGTACAAAAGTCGGGTTTTTCTGCAGATAATCGTCAACTTTTTGAAGAAATAGTTTCGTTCGTCTATCAAGAGTTGCTGCCCTTATGGTCTCCTCCTCCAACAGTTCCTGGCGGCGTTCTTCGTACACGTTTTCTCCCAAATTACTGTGGACAAATTAAAGTCTTCGTTACAAAATATTTTTTTTAAGTTTTCTATATAAGGTCTCTTCAACAAAATATTCTTAACAAATCTTTCTTTTAAGAAGTCTCCTTAACAATTTTTTCTTAACAAAATCTCCTTAAAAAAGTCTTCTAAACAAAGTCTCCTTAATGAAGTCTTTTTAATAATGTATTCTTAAAAAAATTCTTCTAAACAAAGTCTCCTTAATGAGGTCTTTTTAATAAAATATTCTTAACAAATTATTCGTACCAAAGTCTTTTAACAAAATCTCCATTACAAAGCCTTCTTTAACAAAGATTTTATTTTAATAAGTCTTCTTAATAAAGTTTTCTTATTAAAGTCTTCTTAAGGAAGTCTTTTGAACCAGCTTAACATTAGGCTGTTCTTTACACACAAAAAAAAAATGTATTTTGTGATTTCCTTTTATTGGCGAAGTGCTTTATTGTATACTTTTTTCTGATTACTGTTCTAAATTGTTTAAGGCACTTAATCAGTGGTTCTCAACCTTCCACTAGCTGCGACCCCTTAATACAGTTCCTCATGTTGCGGCGGCCTTCAACCGCAAAATTAATTTCGTTGCTACTTCATAACTGCATATGTGTTTTCCGGTGGTTTTAGGCGACCCTTATAATAGGGTCGTTCGACCCCCAAAGGGGTCGCGACCCACAGGTTGAGAACCGATGCACTAAATAATGTGTAAATGGAAAGAAACAAAACTATTCTCCTTCTTTCTAATATTAAGTTATAATAACGTCGATACTATTAAAGGTACGCGATCATTGTTATGTGTCTCATGTATGGGCTGTTATAAAATATTTACATCAAATATTACATATCTTTGCATTTGATAATTTATTTCCACTCCAGAGATTTTAGCTAAAATTAACTGGAATGTTGCATTATCAGTTTTATTGAACTCATATTATAAGACTACCTGTCTATAGAGTCGTTAGATCCGTGAGACGGTCTCCGCCCTCGATTGTACTGGGCTGGCGCCGTACTTAGCCCCGCCCGGGCGTCTTTCTCGGCAGTGGCGTGGCTGGAAAACGGCGTGTGCGAGTGCTGAACCGCCGACCATGATCGAAAAGAAAACATATTTTTCCCAGTTGTTTCAGGTTTATCCGCCTCTGGAATGGTCAACGTCCTGACCCTCTTAATCACCTCGGGCGCAGGGCCTTCACTTACGCTTAACAGATCTGAGTCTTCTTTCACGAACTGCACCGGAGTTTTTCGTGGTCCGTTGGAACTCTGGAGAACAGCAGCGGAACCTGGTCGTTGGGGTTGGGACGAACGTGGAGGCGCATCCGTAAAGGCGCCCGTCACAGAGTTGCTACGCTTAAACCTGCTGGAAGCCGCGGGCTGACATAGAGAGGTGGCGGACTTGCTGGACATGTCGTTGCCGTCTGGCTGTACAGATATCCTTGGCAGAGCGCTTCGGACGGCTCTGCGGCTGGGCGTCCGGCTGCTGCTCAGGTTCAGCCGTCTGGACGCAGCGGCTATTTTGATAGCGCTTCCCAAACATACGTCACTGTACCTTGGTTTGAGTTTACCCTCCTGGTCGAGCTGTCTGAATTTGCTGATGTCTTCAGCGGGTAAGTGTGACTTAATTTTAGAGACTTTTTCCTTAAGTTTCCTATATTTTACCTGAGGAAAGCAAACAAGTGATAGGACATTAAAAACCACAAAGCTATCGGTGTATACGAAAAGAGTGAAGCGTAATTAAAATTATAACGAAATAAAGCAAAAGTATTCCCTCCTTCATCCAACCTAATATACATGCAATACTTGAAAATGATCTAATAATTTTAATAATTAATAATAATGATGTTAAAAACAGGTGATGATAAAATTTTAAAAAATAAGATAGTCACATGGCTTCTCCGCATTCGAATTTAAAAAACAATTAAGCTGATATCGTACCCTTGCCCCTTTCATGAAAGCATATACATGTTACAAATTATGTGGCCGAAAGGTAACATAATTTTGTTTAATTGAATGTCTGTAATAATAGTGAATTGAATGTCTCTGTAATAATAGTGTATGTGCTTTAATTGATCGTTTTCATGAGCAGAAATGTTGTTAGTCTCTTGTTTAGTGTAAATACTTTGATGGTCCTGTTGTCCAGATCCAGGAGTCGTATGGCGTAGCTCTGCTCCAGTCGCAGTGTCTGGAGGGACTTCTCCAAGACTCTTTGCTCCTTCAGGTTGTACATGACGGCGGCCATCTCCCTGTCACGACCGGCCTTCCCGGTGGCCAAGTACGTCATTACGTCCGGTTGACGCTGAAAGTTGGTCAGAGTAAATGAAGACGTTAGGCCAATGATAAAACTTGATGTTTAGGCCAATGATAAAACTTGATGTTTAGGCCAATGATAAAACTTGATGTTTAGGCCAATGATAAAACTTGATGTTTAGGCCAATGATAAAACTTGATGTTTAGGCCAATGATAAAACTTGATGTTTAGGCCAATGATAAAACTTGATGTTTAGGCCAATGATAAAACTTGATGTTTGGGCCAATGATAAAACTTGATGTTTAGGCCAATGATAAAACTTGATGTTTAGGCCAATGATAAAACTTGATGTTTAGGCCAATGATAAAACTTGATGTTTGGGCCAATGATAAAACTTGATGTTTAGGCCAATGATAAAACTTGATGTTTAGGCCAATGATAAAACTTGATGTTTAGGCAAATGATAAAACTTGATGTTTAGGCCAATGATAAAACTTGATGTTTATATTAGTTAAGGAACTGAAAATTGACTTTTTTCAAGTTTTTTACAAGCCATGTGTATCGTAAATAAGATACATTTAGCTTACATTAAAGGGAGTACCATTACAAAAAGTCATGCAGATAGATTAAGTCATTCAGATAGATTAAGTCATTCAGATAGATTAAGTCAATCAGATAGAATAAGTATTTCAAATATATTAAGTCATTCACATATATTAAGTCATCCAGATAGATTAAGTCATCCATATAGATTAAGTCATTCAGATAGATTAAGTCATTCAGATAGATTAAGTCATCCAGATAGATTAAGTCATTCAGGTAAATTAAGTCAGCCAGATAGATTAGTCATCAATATAGATTAAGTCATTCGGATATATTAAGCCATTCGGATAGATTAAGTCATCCAGATAGATTAAGTCATCCATATAGATTAAGTCATTCAGATAGATTAAGTCATTCAGATAGATTAAGTCATCCAGATAGATTAAGTCATTCAGGTAAATTAAGTCAGCCAGATAGATTAGTCATCAATATAGATTAAGTCATTCGGATATATTAAGCCATTTGGATATATTAAGCCATTCGGATAGATTAAGTCATCCAGATAGATTAAGTCATCCATATAGATTAAGTCATTCAGATAGATTAAGTCATTCAGATAGATTAAGTCATCCAGATAGATTAAGTCATTCAGGTAAATTAAGTCAGCCAGATAGATTAGTCATCAATATAGATTAAGTCATTCGGATATATTAAGCCATTTGGATATATTAAGCCATTCGGATAGATTAAGTCATCCAGATAGATTAAGTCATCCGGATAAATTAAGTCATTTGGATATATTAAATCATGCAGATAGATTAACTTGTAAGAAGAACATTTCAACTATGTGAAAATTGTTTGTTTTGGTTTTTTCAAAAATTATCTCATATATTAATCAAGATATAAAGTTGTTGAATCTATTTTAAACGAGAGAATACAATTCTTTTAAACGAGAGAATACAATTCTTTTAAACGAGAGAATACAATTCTTTTAAACGAAAGTTGTGCAACCATATTTTAATAAAAAAAAAATTTTTTGCTTCCTATTAGAAATTTAACTACACATATTTCAATTCTTGGTAAAGTGATTATACGCACAATTTTTTTCATGAATAAAGACCTCTATTCATCACCATGTGCAACAAATATAGGTACTAGGGCTTAACATAGGGAATTTATTTTTTTCTACATGTACGGTCATTATCCGTGAACTAGATTGTTGTTAATGTTTGGAAAGGGAAGTTGTTGATCGTGTGAGTGTTTTTGTGAGTTGTAAGTCGTGAGGTCAGAGCGTGAAGTTGGGTTGTCGTGTTGAGCTTTTAGTGTATGCTGGGTGTTTGTGTGGGGATAGAAAATGGCAGTGCTATTTTAAGATCGAGAGGGAGAGAAGCGAGTTGAGAAGAGTTGAGAAGGGTGAGAGGAGTTAGTTAGTCGAGAGTGGCGTCAAGAGTTTGATGAGTGCAATAGTAATGATGTTTGCGCGGAGGACGTTTTCTTGAATTGGTAGCTCGTCTGTGCAAATAACTATTACAGAAACGTTGTATTTTCATCCTGGAGTTTGTGATTTATATCGTGGGATAGTGTTGTAATCCCTAGATCACGCGGAGTCTTCTGACCGTTCAGTAAATGTAACTACTGCAGGATTTGTTGAAGTGTGAGGATGAAGATCCTAACATGTGAAGTCTTAAGAGGGTCGTAACATCTGTGCTACTAGATCAACGTAAGAAGGCCGTAACAATTGTGATACTAGACACGTAAGAAGGCCGTAACATTTGTGATACTAGGCAATGTAAGAAGGCCGTAACATTTGTGATACTAGACCAACGTAAGAAGACCGTAACATTTGTGATACTAGACCAACGTAAGAGGGTCGTAACATCTGTGCTACTAGATCAACGTAAGAAGGCCGTAACAATTGTGATACTAGACAACGTAAAAAGGCCGTAACATTTGTGATACTAGACCAACGTAAGAGGGTCGTAACATCTGTGCTACTAGATCAACGTAAGAAGGCCGTAACATTTGTGATATTAGACCAACGAAGGAAGGCTGTAACAATCCGATGGATCCAAGTGTGACCAAAAAATATTTAACTTCTCATTTTCTATTATATGTGCCCGCCTTTAAATAGCAGGCCTACCGACAGCCATGCAGACGGTCCTACAGACATTCCTACACCATACCTTTGACTCTTTATTAATATAATAGTCACCTCCCCCTAAAGAGAAAGAAAAATCAACCTGTCTACCAGAGTTCAACCGTCATGCATAAAGCTCGCAGAATTACAACATTTTTTTCACTGAGTAATAATGATATACAAAATGTGCAGATTTGTGGGGATGGGGGCGGTTTTGAAGAGGAAGCAGGACTCACCAGAAGCAAACCCAAACTGTAAAACCATAATGTTAAACCATAATGTTAAACCAAAATGTTAAACCAAAATGTTAAACCAAAATGTTAAACCAAAATGTTAAACCAAACTGTAAAACCAAACTGTAAAACCATAATGTTAAACCATAATGTTAAACAAAATGTTAAACCAAAATGTTAAACCAACATGTTAAACCATAATAAATCTACGTTATCTAAAAAGAGCGCTATTTAATTATATGAGGTTATGGGGCGAGACGCTAAAACAAATGTACATTGCTATCACCTTTTCTCCACGCGGGATATTGATTGCTTGAAAGGCAATGCAATCAAAATCTGTGCAAATATCCAGTCCGAGATAAGGTCCTGGTAACCAACACAAATAGCGGAACTTTTGACAAGGTCGGAGGATACGACTGACTGGGGGGTCTAGGTCGAAATAGGGAGCGCCCCCCCCCCCCGGGGCGTCGGTGTGTGGGGGGGATGCATGAATCAAGCAAGAGTGTCAAAGGGGCGATCCAGACGGCATTATGACGAGTGGCTATGGCTTTGGTTGCTGAAATGAGATGTATTGTGGGCGACATTGTGCTTTGTGTTCACAGGTTTACATCTTGGTCCTGACAATTGCACACACCCACCCACCCCCCCACTCCCCGCCCGCCCCCCCACTCCCCGCCCGCCTAGGGCTATTGTGTGGTCTGTTAGGTTGAGGTGATACATACGTCAGCGTGTCTTTAATTAAAGACACAGCCTTCATTTCAAACGTTTACTCTAAAGCAGCGGATCTCAACCTGTGGGTCGCGACCCCCCTAGAGGGATCGCCTAAGACCATCGGAAAACACATGTACGCTCCGGTTATGAAGTAGTAATGAAAATATTTGTGTGGTTGGGGGTCGACACAACATGCGGAACTGTATTAATGGGTCGCGTCATAAAAAAGGTTGAGAACCACTGCTCTAAAGGTACATTTTCTTTTAAATTTATCTCAGAATTTCCATTTTTTGTGTGGTCTTTTAACTCCCAGTGGAGCATATGCCATCAACAATTTCTTTCAACTCCCAGTGGATTATAGACCATTGAAAATTGCCTTTAAAACCTTACGCTCTCTAGCTATCCTCTCTAATTATTTCCAACACTTTCCAGTCATTGTTTCATCTATGTTGACATCTTTTAAACTCTTCCCATCTCATCCTCATAGTCTGCAAAACAGCTCCCATTCAGATTTAACTGTCACTTTTTCAGGGCATCCCATCTCTAGCAATGGCGGTCTTGAGTTTGAATTCTGTAACGATGTTTTAGCAGTATTTTTTTTTTAATTTGACGGGTCACTAGCCAAATTCAGAAAGAATACAAACAACCAAGAAGCTGTGAACCTGTTAGCTTTTCCCTCTTGCGAGTAGCTTGGCCCTCTTGCCTGTAGCTTGGCCCTCTTGCCAGTAGCTTGGCCCTCTTGCCAGTAGCTTGGCCCTCTTGCCAGTAGCTTGGCCCTCTTGCCAGTAGCTTGGCCCTCTTGCCAGTAGTTTGGCCCTCTTGCCAGAAGCTTGGCCCTCTTACCAGTAGCTTGGCCCTCTTGCCAGTAGCTTGGCCCTCTTGCCAGTAGCTTGGCCCTCTTGCCAGTAGCTTGGCCCTCTTGCCAGTAGCTTGGCCCTCTTGCCAGAAGCTTGGCCCTCTTGCCAGTAGCTTGGCCCTCTTTCCAGTAGCTAAGCCCTCATGCCAATCTCTTGGCACTCTTGCCAGTAGCTTGGTCCTCTTACCAGTAGCTTAGCCCTCTTGCCAATCGCTTGGCACTCTTGCCAGTAGCTTGGCCCTCTTGCCAGTAGCTTGGCACTCTTGTCAGCAGCTTTGCACTCTTGCTAGCAGCTTGGCCCTCTTGCCAGCAGCTTGGCCCTCTTGCCAGTAGCTTGGCACGCTTGCCAGTAGTGTGGTACTCTTGTCAGTAGCTTGGTCCTCTTACCAGTAGCTAAGCCCTCTTGCCAATCGGCTGGCACTCTTGCCAGTAGCTTGGCCCTCTTGCCAGTAGCTTGGCACTCTTGTCAGCAGCTTGGCACTCTTGCCAGTAGCTTGGCACTCTTGTCAGCAGCTTGGCACTCTTGTCAGCAGCTTGGCATTCTTGCCAGTATGCCCCCCACCCAACAACGTATAAAGTTCTGGGAAACGTTTCTTAACCTGCTCTTAATTGCCATGCTCTCCCTCAGAATTCAAACGCAACGCAATTGGTGTGGGGAAAATACAAACAAAGCCGTTCTGTTTAAGAACCTTTTCTAAAAGTGATGACCACACAACTCAACAAAAGTATCTCAGATAGACTCACACAAAAGCTTACTCAGAGTTGTGTGTGCTTTACTCATTTATAACTTTGGCATTATAACTCTGGCATTATAATTCTGACATTATAACTCTGGCATTGTAACTCTGGCATTATAACTCTGGCATTATAACTCTGGCATTATAACTCTGGCATTGTAACTCTGGCATTATAACTCTAGCATTGTAATTCTGCCATTATAACTCTGGCATTATAACTCTGGCATTATAACTCTGGCATTATAACTCTGGCATTATAACTCTGGCATTATAACTCTGCCATTATAACTCTGGCATTATAACTCTGCCATTATAACTCTGGCATTATAACTCTGGCATTATAACTCTGGCATTGTAACTCTGGCATTATAACTCTGGCATTATAACTCTGGCATTATAACTCTGGCATTGTAACTCTGGCATTATAACTCTAGCATTATAATTCTGCCATTATAACTCTGGCATTATAACTCTGGCATTTTAACTCTGGCATTATAACTCTGGCATTATAACTCTGGCATTATAACTCTGACATTGTAACTCTGGCATTATAACTCTGGCATTATAAATCTGGCTTTATAACTCTGACATTATGATTCTGGCATTGTGACTCTGGCATTATAAATCTGGCATTATAACTATGCATTATAACTCTGGCATTATAACTCTGGCATTATAACTCTGGCATTATAACTCTGGCATTGTAACTCTGGTATTATAACTTTGACATTATAATGCTTGCATTATAACTCTGGCATTATAACTCTGGCATTATAACTCAGGCATTATAACCCTGGCATTTTAACTCTGGCATTATAACGCTGGCATTATAACTCTGGCATTATAACCCTGGCCTTTTAACTCTGCCATTATAACTCTGGCATTATAACCCTGGCATTTTAACTCTGCCATTATAACTCTGGCATTATAACGCTGGCATTATAACTCTGGCATTATAACTCTGCCATTATAACTCAGGCATTATAACTCTGGCATTATAACTCTGGCATTTTAGCTCTGGCATTATAACTCTGGCATTATAACTCTGGCATTCTATAAAGTGTTAAAATTTTTAAACAAGTTTTTGATGACTTTGATAAAGAGAAAAAGATAATGGCGCGCGTCTCTTACAAAAAAATTTAATAATTCAAAACTATCTCAAGAACCCGAAAACTATTTATTGTCCGACAGTTTTTTCAGTCCCGAACAGTCAGATTATTGCTGTCATTTTTCTGATAGGCCAGTCAGTCCATTATCTACGTTCAAGTGTATGCGACAACAAACATATCCAGGTATCAGCATGGGATCTCAATGAATAATGTTACAGGACGTCCTGATGTTATACTATTGTTACCTGTTTTACCATACAGCGGTGTCTTTTTCCTACTGGCAAGACAACATCAACAGTTCCACTCCCCTCCACACACCCCACCACACACCCCACCACACCCCACCACACATCCCACCACAAAATCCACCACCAACAAAATGTGAAGTTTGCCTTTCTTATTCCTCGTTTGATCATTAAAACGAACCACGGATTTTAAGAGTGACTGTATCATATGTCTGCGTTTATAGAATACAGTGAGATTGTTATGTGCTTTAGTTCTAAGATCTGAATCTAAAAATGTAAGATGACACAGTAAACACAGAAACGAATTTCACCATTATTTTTAACAATATCAAATGAAATATACTTGTAGTGGGGGGGGGGGGAGTATTTTAATTATTATTCTGTTTACGTATAGGACGAAAGAATCGGATAAAAATTCAACACACCCCCACCCCACCCTCCACCCGAACTTACTAGTGATCCAATGTGTCCCAGTCAAAGAGTTCAATAGAATACATAGTTGAACATTGTGTTCTTGGCGTAGACTCACTGACTAATCGACGTCATGTGTTTCCTCACACCAAACAATTACTTAAACACATTAAAATCTCCGAGGTTATGCCCAGCAGGTGTTACGAAGCAGTTTGTCCCTACACAGGTCGCTGTTGACAACGGCACTGGTGAATGAGAACTCACATTTGGCTTGTTTTTAGTTTTGACATTTTGTACCGTTCTGAAACGGTTGAACATTTACTTTCTGCCCATCTTGTTTATCTATATTTTCAACTTCACAACGGCTACATACCGTTTTTTTTTTTTTTTTCAAACACGTAATGAAATAAATCTACTGTAAAAATGTAGGCATTAAAACTTTTACGTATAGGCGTCCCCCGTTAGGAACAGAACAAAATAAAATACTTTCAAAAGAAGAATGTGTCCAGGAACTTGAAAAAGTTCCTATAAAAAGATTTCAAAAGAACTACTCTGTGGTTTAGTGGGCGTCTGGTCAAGAACTACTCTGTGGTTTAGTGGGCGTCTGGTCAAGAACTACTCTGTGGTTTAGTGGGCGTCTGGTCAAGAACTACTCTGTGGTTTAGTGGGCGTCTGGTCAAGAACTACTCTGTGGTTTAGTGGGCGTCTGGTCAAGAACTACTCTGTGGTTTAGTGGGCGTCTGGTCAAGAACTACTCTGTGGTTTAGTGAGCGTCTGGTCAAGAACTACTCTGTGGTTTAGTGGGCGTCTGGTAAAGAGCTACTCTGTGGTTTAGTGGGCGTCTGGTAAAGAGCTACTCTGTGGTTTAGTGAACGTCTGGTCAAGAACTACTCTGTGGTTTAGTGGGCGTCTGGTCAAGAACTACTCTGTGGTTTAGTGGGCGTCTGGTCAAGAACTACTCTGTGGTTTAGTGGGCGTCTGGTCAAGAACTACTCTGTGGTTTAGTGGGCGTCTGGTAAAGAACTACTCTGTGGCTTAGTGGGCGTCTGGTCAAGAACTACTCTGAGGTTTAGTGGGCGTCTGGTCAAGAACTACTCTGTGGTTTAGTGGGCGTCTGGTCAAGAACTACTCTGTGGCTTAGTGGGCGTCTGGTCAAGAACTACTCTGTGGTTTAGTGGGCGTCTGGTCAAGAACTACTCTGTGGTTTAGTGGGCGTCTGGTCAAGAACTACTCTGTGGCTTAGTGGGCGTCTGGTCAAGAACTACTCTGTGGCTTAGTGGGCGTCTGGTCAAGAACTACTCTGTGGTTTAGTGGGCGTCTGGTCAAGAACTACTCTGTGGCTTAGTGGGCGTCTGGTCAAGAACTACTCTGTGGCTTAGTGGGCGTCTGGTCAAGAACTACTCTGTGGCTTAGTGGGCGTCTGGTCAAATGTGTCTTCGGTTTTATAAATGGGCTTTTGTTTACTTTTGTAATCCACGCCCCTTCGAAACTCCACCACATAGAATGAACTAATGACTTGAAACTCGATATTAAAATGTCAGGTATTAACAATGACCTAATAAAGTAAAACTTTACATTTAAATGTCAGATTTTAACAATGACTCAATCAGGTTAACTAGATATTAAAATGTCAGATTTTAACAATGACCCAATCAGGTTAACTAGATATTAAAATGTCAGATTTTAACAATGACCCAATCAGGTTAACTAGATATTAAAATGTCAGATTTTAACAATGACCTATTCAGGTTAACTAGATATTAAAATGTCAGATTTTAACAATGACCCAATCAGGTTAACTAGATATTAAAATGTCAGATTTTAACAATGACCTATTCAGGTTAACTAGATATTAAAATGTCAGATTTTAACAATGACCCAATCAGGTTAACTAGATATTAAAATGTCAGATTTTAACAATGACCCAATCAGGTTAACTAGATATTAAAATGTCAGATTTTAACAATGACCTATTCAGGTTAACTTGATATTAAAATGTCAGATTTTAACAATGACCCAATCAGGTTAACTTGATATTAAAATGTCAGATTTTAACAATGACCCAATCAGGTAAAACTCGATATTAAAATATCAGGTAATAACTATGACCTAATGAGGAAACAAGTCAATATTAAAATGTCTGGTATTAAAAATGACTTGATAAGAAATATGATCAATTTTCATTGTTTTTCCCCATTTAATTATTTTTTTAATTACAGAGTGGGTGGGGACGTTCCACTACCTTTTTATACACTAATTGTTTTTAACAGAGGAAACGTCTGTTGCCACAAGGCCTAGGAGTGTAAGCATGTAAGAGCAAGATGTCTCACTGCAACTTTCATTATCTCTCTTACCTCAACAATTAATGTCACTATCAAACTTACTAACTAAGTGTAGGTTTTTGTGTCATTGTGGTAGAGTTGTCAATGTAGTGCTAGACCGTTGACAGCGCTTGTATTGGCACTTAAAAGTCTTTTCTAAAGTGATTTTGTCATAGCAAGCAGTCGTGACATGTCATCGCAGTGGACTTAATGTTCCTTTCTTCTTTCCCCTTTTGTCTGTATTTATTCACACAGCAACTTCTGTTCTGCCACATTCCTCTTGCTGTTCTGTCTGATACTACACTTCAGCTAAGTGTTATTTTTATTTAATTCTGGTTTTTTACAGTTGTTTGTTCACTGACGAAGGCTATTTGTCGACACGTTTTTTTTGTGTGGTTTTTTTTTTTTGCGTTCTTTGATTTTTTCCAGGTTTCCTCATATATTTTTTCACTCATTACCTTGACACGTCATGAAATTTAGATCCAGGTCGGGCTTTTTCCTTGCCCTCTTTGTTCCGGCCCATTCTCTCATCTGTGACAAAGACGTTGTCGAAAACAATGCGATCAAAGCATTGTTGTAAACCAGCAGGCCAGGCGACATTTTTTAAAGGACATTCTTATAGGAGACGACAAGCATAGGTTTGTTTGGGGGGGGGGGGGGCGCGAAACTGACACAAGTGCTGAATCAGTAGATTCGTATTAGAAGTGTTCCAGACAATGACATAGGAATGGACGGGGTGGGAGCCGTCGGCCCCTGGTGTCGCTATTTCATTAATAAGGTGTTGGTGGCACTTTCGGGCATGTGTAACGAAAAGAAAGGATTTTAGGACTAATGTCATAGGTTTTACTAGCAATCACCACTCAGATCGTGAGAATCTGAAACTATGACTGACTGACTCAATTCTAAACAGTTTATTTAGTCATCTATTCTGACCTAGTTACATAGAAGTATTGGGAGGAAAAGAAGGAGTAAAGTAGAGAAACAGAAGCCATCAAGTAGGGCAACCGTGACGTCAACTAAGGCGATAGTTGAGTCAACAACGAGGGCAACAGTGATGTCAACTAAGGCGATAGTTGAGTCAACAACGAGGGCAACAGTGATGTCAACTAAGGCGATAGTTGAGTCAACAACGAGGGCAACAGTGCAGTTGCTGCACGTAATAATCAGTCACATAGTGAGAGAGAGAGAGAGAGAGAGAGAACAATCTTTGTCCATAGAAATGATCAAAGTTTAAGAACTGGTGTTCTCGATTTTATATTTTAAAGAAGACTGTATACGCATGCGCCAATACGAGTTTTATTACGTCAATCAAACGTTTTAGTTCTACCGTCCGTAAGTGTTTATTTAATGTATTTTTAATACCAGACACGTCATTTTTTTTAAATGATTTGACCAGCTTGAAGATGTATTGAGATTGTCTGAAAATCGTAAACATGGAAACATATTTCTCCATTGTGTCATCACGATGTTTGAAAAAAAATATTAAAATGTTCAACCCTCTGCTTTTTTTTAATACGTTATGTTTAGCCACAGAACATATTTATTTCACCAGTTTGCCTCGTGGTAAGGGGTATGTTTGCTTTATGGCTAGTATATACTGCGTACTCCAATAAACATCATGACTTTAAGAGGAAGCCATAATTTTTCTTATGTTTACACTGCAACCGTAAAAGATCTAACAGTGAGCGGTAAAACCCATTAAAACTTACTTTTGTCTTTTTTTCCCCTTAATACACTTAGACTATCTTATATAAAGTAGTGTTAGCCCGAGTTGCCCAAATTACTCTGCAACCCACGACATGTTTGGGTTAATGGAACGCTTATCGTTTTACAGGGGACTGGAGAACTTAGGAAATAGTCTTGTGGCTTAAAACATCCAGCAAAATTGTAAGATCATTTAAAGTATTTGAACATTATATCATAGCATAACAGGAAATAATTAGCAAGTGGCTCGTATTTTCTCACGATAACTTTTCCTCACACACTTCGAAAAGCCACGTCAACCCTTTGAAAAGCCACCCCGCACCCATAGAAAAAACCACCCTTCTTGGGTTGCAATGTAAGGAAACCCTAATCTAAAGAAAGGCTTTTTATAACGTTCAGTGAGATACATGTAAGTACAGAATAGCTATCTCACAGCAGTAATGGAGGATTTTTTAAAAAAATAAATAATTTAAGTTAATTTCTTTCATATGTTTAACATTAACTTCAATTTCGGGAAAATTGATAGAATTTTATAAGTAGAAATTGTGGTGTAGTTTGTGTGTGTAGTAAATTAATATCCATTACGGACTATTCGGTTCAAGAGTGAAACCTGACCACAAACAACCTACTGTTTGCTATCAGTTGAAATGGAAACCTAATCAATAAATGACGGATGCTCTGTACATTATTTTAAACCTTTTATTGAACCGTCTGTCGATGACAAAATATTTTTTTAAGAGTGAAAAATGCATACGAATTTCATTGCAAAAGATGACATTTTTTCACGTGAGTTTATTGTTAAATTTTTTTTTATTTTTAAAGATAAGCCTTTGTGAAATTTTTATCATTTTTACTAAGCCCAAACTAGTGAATTGTAATACAAAACTAGTGAATTGTAATACAAAACTAGTGAATTTTAATACAAAACTAGTGAATTGTAATACAAAACTAGTTAATTGTAATACAAAACTAGTGAATTGTAATACAAAACTAGTGAATTGCAATACAAAACTAGTGAATTGCAATACAAAACTAGTAAATTGCAATACAAAACTAGTGAATTGCAATACAAAACTAGTGAATTGCAATACAAAACTAGTGAATTGTAATACAAAACTAGTGAATTGTAATACAAAATAGTTTGGCTTACTTACATTGATTGCGTCAATATTACTGATCTTCAAAAAATTGCTTACTATACATTTTTTACTTTATTTTGACAACTTTCGTTGATATTTATTTTAATAAATTGTGTTTATTTGTTTTAATGTCTTTGGGAAACAAATAAACCATATGGGGTTCAAAGTTCATTCAGTTTTTGACAACATATAGAGTCAAACTACAATAAATACTAAACAGTTCTGTAACTCACCCATCTCAGTCGGCTCAGGTTGCCACCTACGTCCACCTGTTTGTCAACCCAAGAGAAATGATTTCACGACCGATCACCGGGATCGATTTCCTGCCAATTGTCTCCCCTTTTTTTTCCATTTTCCGCCCAACACCGTTGTTTGCCTGTAACCTGTTAGGTAGCGAAACATTGCACTCTTGATTCTCCTGCTCTGATAGGCGGTGGTACCCCCTTAAAATCACTACCCGGTCTTAACGTTACACTGACTGGGTAGATGACCTGTCGGTCCGTTATACTGACTGGGTACAGGACCTGTCGGTCTGAACGTTACACTGACTGGGTAGAGGACCTGTCGGTCCGTTACACAGACTTGGTAGGGGACCTGTCGGTCTGAACGTTACACTGACTGGGTAGATGACCTGTCGGTCTTAACTTTACACTGACTGGGTAGAGGACCTGTCGGTCTTAACGTCACACTGACTGGGTAGAGGACCTGTCGGTCTTAACTTTACACTGAGTGGGTAGATGACCTGTCGGTCCGTTACACTGACTGGGTAGAGGACCTGTCGGTCCGTTACACTGATTGGGTAGATGACCTGTCGGTCCGTTACACTGACTGGGTAGATGACCTGTCGGTCCGTTACACTGACTGGGTAGATGACCTGTTGGTCCGTTATACTGACTGGGTAGAGGACCTGTCGGTCTTAACGTTACACTAACTGGGTAGAGGACCTGTTGGTCTTAACGTTACACTGACTGGGTAGATGACCTGTCGGTCCGTTATACTGACTGGGTACAGGACCTGTCGGTCTGAACGTTACACTGACTGGGTAGAGGACCTGTCGGTCCGTTACACAGACTTGGTAGGGGACCTGTCGGTCTGAACGTTACACTGACTGGGTAGATGACCTGTCGGTCTTAACTTTACACTGACTGGGTAGAGGACCTGTCGGTCTTAACGTCACACTGACTGGGTAGAGGACCTGTCGGTCTTAACTTTACACTGAGTGGGTAGATGACCTGTCGGTCCGTTACACTGACTGGGTAGAGGACCTGTCGGTCCGTTACACTGATTGGGTAGATGACCTGTCGGTCCGTTACACTGACTGGGTAGATGACCTGTCGGTCCGTTACACTGACTGGGTAGATGACCTGTTGGTCCGTTATACTGACTGGGTAGAGGACCTGTCGGTCTTAACGTTACACTGACTGGGTAGAGGACCTGTCGGTCTTAACGTCACACTGACTGGGCAGAGGACCTGTCGGCCTTAACTTTACACTGACTGGGTAGATGACCTGTCGGTCCGTTACACTGACTGGGTAGATGACCTGTCGGTCCGTTACACTGACTGGGTAGAGGACCTGTCGGTCCGTTACACTGATTGGGTAGATGACCTGTCGGTCCGTTACACTGACTGGGTAGAGGACCTGTCAGTCTTAACTTTACACTGACTGGGTAGAGGACCTGTCAGTCTTAACTTTACACTGACAGGGTAGAGGACCTGTCAGTCTTAACTTTACACTGACTGGGTAGAGGACCTGTCAGTCTTAACTTTACACTGACTGGGTAGAGGACCTGTCAGTCTTTACTTTACACTGACTGGGTAGAGGACCTGTCAGTCTTTACTTTACACTGACTGGGTAGAGGACCTGTCGTACAAATGTGTGCTTGTCCTGGCAATTTGATCTTCTCAAAATATGGCTTAGCTTTCCGATAAAACACAATATCAAATTTAGCGTCTGGCTTGTGACTTCTTTATTTATTTTGATATTTTTTTTCCTTCACCTCTTAAATTCATCTACAGAATATTTCAGAACGAAATTTGCACTCTCGATGAAAATAAAAACATCAAAAATTGTCTTTCAACTTTGTGCCCCACCGGACACATATATTTTTTTTTTAATTACTGAGCCAATAAAATGGCCGGCAAGATTTTCTTCACTGTAACTCTTAAGTCAAACCCGTCAAAATCTCACCGAGTACCGCACTCTTATACTCCCTTTACATGTACATGCACGTTTCTGATGTTGTACACAAACAGATATGTACACTCTTCTCTCTCTATGTGTGTGTGTGTTTTAAGTTTTAATGGTTGTCGTAAACATAAACCTGTCTCGTCTGTAAACGAACACCCTATTGAGTTCTGGAAACTGATAGCGCAATGAACGGTGCGCGTAGATTTAAGGCGCAATAATGCAATGCGCGGCATTTCATCCACAGATTGTGTGGTCTGGTCCACGGCTAAAGATTTAGGTCACGAACCTGGTGTGGGTTCTTCTTGGTGGCTTTTTTTAAAAATACATTTATTCAAGGATGTTTAAAATTCAATTAATGTAAGAGGTTATTCCTCAGGTTATAGCACCGATAAGTAAATATTTTAGTCTAGGTCTTGTACTGTAGTCATTGTCCAATGACTATCGTTGTTTTTATGCTATTTCTGTTTACTTTGTTCTGCCAACATCAGAGAGGAGTTCCATATCGCAAGGATCTCCATGAACACTGATAAGACAACAAACGAGTAAGAGGTGAAGAGGCGGATACGAGGAGGAGCCTGAGATCAGACAGCCTAGTACTCAGACTGATGAGGGCGAATCCTACCGGTTCTTACGCTTGTTTGGGTTAATAGGATCGTATGAGAACCGTTTAGGAGTCATTAAGTTTTAGCAATCTTATTTCTGTGTTTGAGCTATAAGTGACGAATAACGAATAAATTATGTTTGAACCAGCAGGTCATCATGGACTGTATTCGTGAGACTACACTCTTTTAAACCATGATGCATTCTCTGAAATAAATGACATCGACAGACCCATGCACGAATTATAGTGACCAGCTGGCGAAATGACGTCTAACATCCAACTTATAAATATATACATTCATAATCCAGAGCATATGAGAAGCCTGGGATTTATGGTTTTGTTTAACATTAGTGGGCCTATGACAATCTTAAGACGTAAAGCTGTCAAATAAAGAGCGACGACGTCACTGACATTTTTAAGAATCTACATTATTCTTTTTTTTTTTTCCTTAATCTTTTTTTTCTTTACACAAATGGAGCACGATATTATGTGAAAAATAAATTGCTAACATAAATAATACGTAACCTATTTAATATGTTATGTTTGTTTGGTCCATTTTTATTTATTTACATTTTTTTTTAAATTCGAAAACTCTTCATTCAACAAACATAAATAACAAATTTATATGCAAACAGACTATCATCCATAAATTAAATTATTTTTTTTTACAAAAATTTAATCATTGTGAAAAAAATAATTGTTTTTTTATTTATTTTAGTAGCATGGTCCCATTTATAAAAATCACAAATGGAATTACTAGCAGGCTCCCTGAAGAGCACGCTGTTTCAGCAATGCAATAATTTTATATTGCAGATTATTCTTGCAGTCATATTTGTCATATTTAGTTTCCTGTAAACGTTAATCTTCAGGCGAGTTCAAGTAACAATTTCAGATGTCTATTTTCAAATTATTTAATGAAAAATCAATTTAAAAAAAATTAGAGTGCAACATAAAATAAGCCATAATCATACAATTTTGAAAATTACTTTAGATGCCAGTGTTTCGCAAACGTTTAGTGATTCTCGGCTCCCTTGCTTACTCCAGGTTTCCTCCAGGGTGCCCAATGTCCAATTCTAACAAGTACATTGGAAAACAAAAAGGATAATTTGAATATTCTTTGCCCCCCCCCCTCCTGTGAGGAAACCGTGGCTCCCCAAGTCACCCCTCAGCACCACTCTTAAGCAAATATCGAAAGGAGATGAATTGTTGCTACATATAAATGTAAGCATATTGAAACTGTAGCAAATAGATCACCTCTATGTGTAATTAGTATCCATCTCCTCAATAAGTTCAAACGTGAATAGTATTATCTGCATAAATCCTCATTGCAATCTAAAAGCATTTAAGAGAAGAATAAGTTACCGAACGGCAATTACAAACGAAATTATAGTGCACAACGCATGAACTCACCTATGGGACATAGGAAGACTCGAATAATGAGACATTTACTTCGCCTCCCTATATACAAGTCATATTTATTTTAAACCAAATTATGTATTAAATACCAATTCCTAGACTCCAAGCCACCCCCCCAAACCTTTTAACAGATTTTATATTTAAGCCACCTATAAAGACACTGTTTAAAAAAATTAATCGTCTACCATAAAAACACATTACATTCTCCAACCAAAAAAAATATACATAGTATTAAATACTGGGAGTTCCTGTCAGTAACCTTCAGTGTTTGGTAACTGTCTTCTGAACAAATCATGGCTTCGTTTCTGTAAATACTTTTTTTTTGTTTTTAAACCAAAACTTGGCCTGATATCTGCATCTAAGCTAAACCTTACGCTTAAAATTAAATAGCAGAAAATGTTTAAAGTTTTAAAAAAAAAAAAAAAAAAAAAAAAAAAAAGTTTTTTTTGTAATAACAAGCTAAATTATAACTGAGAATTCAATTATCTTTTTAGTATTATTATTATTTTTTTTTTAATTGAAACAAGTGATGAAAAATCTCAGCATCCATAGGAGTCGGTTAGCGATGATGCTCTTACTCTCCTGTCTAAGATAATTAGTCACCGGTGTAACACGGTCATAATTTCTTTTATGCCCATAATATATTATATATATATTGAGCACTCTAAACTATATTCTGAGTAGTGAATCGTATATTTTTTATGTCATCTTTTAAAAATATGAAATCTGCAACGTTATTTATACTCTCGTAAATCAGCGCCGCCACGACCGGAAGGTGTACAAGAAGTTACCGACAATGGTGCGTGACACTTGCATTCCACACTTGCACGGGTGTCTCTACTTCCACGGACAGTGCTGGGGAACATCAATACCAACTGAGAATTCAAATCATTTTTCAAGTACAATCTGCAACTGATAGTGTCACGGTTTTATTTACTTACGCGACATAAAAAGTTGATTTGTATCCCTTAATCGTTTCAATTTTTGTCCAACTTTTTCCATTTGTTTTTGGGTTTTTTTAAAATAATTTTTAAAAAATAATTTTCATATTTTCCTTGAGGGGTTGGGGGGGGCTTTAAATGTTTCCTCTGTATGTGATCTATTTTTACCAACATTCCATTAACTTCATGTGGACAATGGGTAATACATTGTTTTTATAACGGAAATTTAAAAGCTTATAAATAAATCTGTTTCGCGGGGACGCATATATAATTAAATGTTGGTCCGACGCTTGGCTTGAAGAGAGAGTGAAACTAGTCAAATGCATCTGGTTCACTACTTAACCAATCAAATTTTTTTTTAAATTTCGCGAAATTTCAAATTGGATTTTTTTTTTTTTTTAAAGGGAAAGAAATACGCGCCTGCCTGTCTACAGTTTTAACAACGTTTCAAACGTGTGGAGAAAATAATAATTGGTTACGTTTAATCTTGTCATACAGAAATTGTGTACATTTATTTTAAGTTATTTCTCGTTGTTTAAATGTATATCTTCTTGTTTAATTTTGAAGTATTTCTACTTTTGGATCATGATTAAAACAACCGAAATTTTTTTTTTTTTATTTCTATTAACATATTAATTGTATTCTACTTAGCCAGTGGTTCTCAACCTGTGGGTTGTGACCCGTTTGGGGGGTCGAACGACCCTTTCCCCAGGGGTCGCCTAAGACCATCGGAAGACACATATAAAGTAGCAACGAAGATAATTTTGTTGCTGGGGTCGCAAAAACATGAGAAACTGTATTAAAGGGTCGCGGCACTAGGAAGGTCGAGAACCACTGTACTAAGCAATTTAAGTCTTTAAAAGTACAACGTATTATTCTTTAAAAATGGTATTTGATTTTATTTTCATTATATCATATGCATAATGGCAATAAACTATTGTAACTGATTAAGTGTGTCGCTGCTAAGCCCTATGCAAGTCTCGTATTGCTCAACGAGATTTCGGAGATTAAAGAAATATTTGAAACTGAAGTAAAGATATATTTTCTTTGACGCAACGAGTTTTCTGATTTGATTTCATAGTATAATTGAAGGTTCAATTGTGCTCAAAAGTATTAAGACAACATGGCAGGGGCACGACCGAATCACACCAACTATTGACATATTCTACAGTGCAACTATTGGACGTCTTATGACCTTTCAGTATTTCCTGCTGGTGTGGAAATTTGTCGTTTTTTTTTTTCATTTAACATTGATTAAACAGATTTAGCACAAAGCGGGTAACATCGCTAAAACGAACCTACCTTGACCGGAAGAATTATTTGAAGAACTATGCATTGGTAAAACTAAAAACATTTTGGGCGGACCATCCCCCACCACCCCGCTAGCCATCTACCCATCCATCCATTCATCCACCTATCCATCTATCTTCATCACAGATGCATCAGATCAAGTCGAGCAGGGCAAATTCTATTCCTCGTAGTTAGGACCGAAAGATTTAAACATGTATGTGTTCCCCAATCATTCAGAGTTGACCAGCGTGCTCTCCCGACTGTTACAAAATCTAAGTAGTCGCTCTTAAACTCAGTATTGTCACCAACTCAGTGCAGTTCCATGGCACATGACCGCTGAACTTTATTTGCGCTTGAGAAATACTTTAGATTTCTTGTGTTAAATTGGTTTAGTTTAGAAATGTTTGTCTTTGTACGAATAATTAAGTGTATGCTGAAAATGAAGATGTACTTTCTATTCAAAAAACATTTCCATTTTTTATCAATAAAAGAATATTCTCTTCTCTTAATAAACATATCACGCTGTAAAGATGTTCTTCAGTTGTGCCAATTGGGTTTAGGGGGGGGGGGGGGCGCGGGGGGGGGCGCGGCGCAGAGGGTCTTGATTATTGTTTTCGACTGTCTCAATGACCTTTCGTTGTGTGTGACCACATCTTACAGCTTAATAAAAAAATGTATTCTGTCAACAGGTGCTTAACAACATTCCTGTATTTAAATCAGTTGTCTCTAGTAACTCGCAATGGTGTAGAGCAGGCCTGCGCAACATACGGCCCGCGGCCCGCCAATACCCACCTTGCGGCCCGCGAAGTAACGAAATATTTTTTTTAAAATTATTTTCTCAATAGCTTCCCCTCCCCCACCCCATCCTATTATCTTTCGGCCCGCACACGTTTTTCATAAAGTATTACGGCCCGCCTTACATTTTAAGTTGTGCAGGCCTGCTCTGGAGGGTATAAAGCCGTTTCTATCGACAAGAAACCTCTTGACTAAGCCATCATAGTTACCTACCATGCCCAAATGTGATTAAGTCTAAAACACAAAGTACCCCCCCCCCTCCTCCGGGACATATTTCCAATGAACAGCCTGCATTTGATCTTACGACGGTCTCAAAATATGAAACCTTAAAAACGAAAATCCTTTTTTTTCTGACAGAGTCGAGCTTGCCGCTTGAATCTCCACAAACAAAACGTGGGGGCGATTAGTTGAGCGATGATTGTACAGGCAAAGGATTTCAAACACTGTGACGAGACGTGGAAATAATGAGCCATTAAAAAGCCCAAAACAGCGAGAACAATGGGCACGTGGCCCCTTCAAGGGGCAGGATATACAATGAGATATCGTTGACCCGTCCCATGATGCCCTGGGGGGACTTTGTTTTACATCGGGGGTCTGCAATATATACAGATCTCAGCCCACGTCACCTGTTGTAAGAGGTTTGGTTTCCACATGTTTCGTGAATGGCAGACAGCTTTATGCATTGACAGCTTTATGCATTGACAGCTTTAAGTATTATGATTCTTCAATAACAACACGTTAAAAGTTAATGTCGTTATAAAGATTTCGAGGATCGTTCTGCCCAGAATAATGGAATGTCTTGTTCCCACTCTTATAATTAGTGAATGTCTTGTGCCCACTCTTATAATTAGTGAATGTCTTGTGCCCACACTAATAATGATTGAATTTTTTGCGTCCACTCTTATAATTAGTGAATGTTTTGCTTATAGTCCTATTTTTAAAATATACGATAAGCTAGTGCCATAATCTACGCATAATTTAATCTTAAGGAAATAGTAGAACAAGGCATGTCGAAGCTAATATCTAATGACCTATCATCTTGGTTTAGGACAATCCAACTTCCGGCGATAAAAAATGACGTTCACTCATGTTTTTAACTAGTTTCTATTCTTGTCGTATTTTCATTTGTCCCGTCTGCCGAGGAAGGCTCTTTGCAGGAAACGTTCTTGTCTTACTGTCCAGTCTGTCGATTCCAGCGTCACATAGCTTGATCGCAGTCCTTCACTTAATTAACTTAATACAATTTAACCTTGTGTCTTTACTTACAGTTTTGAAAAATAAAGTGCTGGGATTAATATGGAATGTTAATAACAAAATTAGCCACGTAAATATAATCCCGCAAGAAGTGGAGAACGGCCGCCAGTGCTAAAATGGTCCCATTATTTTTATCAATGTTCCATCATGTTATATAAAAGGTAAGTTACATTTCATAACAACCTCAGCTGCACGATGACCTTATACTTGTACTGCTCATTTATGGTATGGACAATTTTTTAATTACAATTCACATGGAGGGTGTGTCAGACATGGAGGGTTTGTCTGACAAGGAGGGTGTGTCTGACACGGAGGGTGTGTCTGACGAGGAGGGTGTGTCTCACAAGGAGGGTGTATCTGACTAAAATGAAACATGAAAGTCATGGGAATAAATTTAAAGCTGTATAGCATACAATGAAATTCATTTGAAACGTAGATATACTTAATTTAATTTGATATTTGATATACTTAATTTCATGTGCTAAGTATGTATACTTCATTTCGTTCCATGCGTATATCTATTTAATTTCATTCGACGTGTAAATATATTTTATGTCATTCGACATGTATATATATCTAATTTATTCGACATATATATATATATATATATATATATGGTCATATGTGAATGTCATATACCTAATTTCATTCGACACATATATATCTAATTTCATTCGACACGTATATATACCTAATTTCATTCGACACATTTATATATACCTATTTTCATTCAAAACACACACATATATATATATATACCTAATTTCATTCGACACGTATATATCTATTTCATTCGACAAATATATATCTAATTTCATTCGACACGTATATATTTCTAATTTCATTCGAATTCGACACATATATATACCTAATTTCATTCGACACACACACATATATATATATATACCTAATTTCATTCTACACCGTTATATACCTAATTTCATTCGACACATATATATGTTAGGTGAATGTATGAAAAAGTGGTCAGCTTAGTTGTTTGAAGTTGTTTTCTCAAAACAAACTTTTAGACAGTTTGTTCTGGGGGCAGCTGATTGATTCATGGATGGTAGAGGTGAGTGTGGGGCCTCAAGAAAAATTGGCCTAAGGGTCTAGTGTTAATCTCAGGCTTATCGTTAAATATCACTAATGGTTTGGCTTATCTCAAAGGCTAATATGGTAATTTTAGCTTTCAGTACGGACACACCAATTGTGTAACATGTTTCTGTCTGTTAATATTGACCATTTTATTCAGGTAGTGCATCCTTTGAAATGACGCTGCTAATCCCATAATATCCATCCAACATCCCTCGATAACCAAAAATTATTTAAAGTCCAATAGTTTTTTTGTTTGTTTTTTAAAGACATTTTCGACAGTCTGGATGAAACATCCGGTCCTACGGTAACTTTAAAAAAAAGGAGTCGATAAATAGCAGGATGAAATATATATAACTTAACCAAAAATGTGAAATAAAAGTTTTGTTTTAAATAATTAACTCAAAAATTACTTTAACTTTTCATGACACCTACCACAGTCTACTGAGTTTTACAGTTCGTACAATGGATCCAGTTCCACGTATAGTCTATATTCCAGGATAAATGCTCCTATTCCACGCTGTTAGTGTAAGGATCCATCCATCGATCGACTCCCACTTAGAACATCCACTAACGTGTATCCACTACGCGGCACTCACACACATCCAACATCCACGGCGAATAGGAATCAAACTGAAACATCCCGAAGAATTATCCAGATCGATCATTGCCCAAAACCAGGCAACCACAGCCCACTAATAACCCTTTGTACGAGGAAAAAGAATCCCGATTCAAGGTGGAGGGGGGGTGTGGGGGGGCCCAATTTTTCTACAGATCCCAGTGTGACAAAGTGTTATAAGAAATCGATCCCATAAGCAGATACAAGGAGCCACATTTTTCTCTCCCACTTGTTTCTTGCCCACGTCTTAAAGACGATCCACTCATTATTGCGGCTATTATTATTTTTTATCTTTCCAATCTCCACTCTGACGTTGTGGTGTGACCTTTGACACCATTATTTGCGTGTGTATTGCAGGGAATGGGATACTTATTTCTTTATTTTTTTGAAAGAAATCGTTTGTTCGTTTTGAGTTGTAATATATGAACATATTGTTCACTTGGGGTGTCTGAAATTAGCGTCGCAATAATAGTATTAGTTCATTGGCATATGATACAGTGGACATATGTCATTGTCATTTCAATTATATGACACAGTGGAGATATGTGAATGTCATTTGATTTATATGACACAGTGGAGATATGTGAATGTCATTTGATTTATATGACACCTGGACATATGTGAATGTCATTTGATTTATATGACACAGTGTGGATTTTAAGAAGCTATGGTTGAAAAAGAGATATAAGAACAAAGTATGATAAACTGGAGTTTTTTGACAGGACAAGAGATTTTAACGTTTTGGCTTAAAGGCCTTCGTCAGAAAACAAGACGAAACGACAGATCACAGAGAAATCTTTTTTGCCGGAAGTAGGATCACGGGAAGTGAAAGAATATAAATATTAGTACTGTGAAAAATAAAGTAGAGAATCTTAACGAAACAAAAATATTTAGAGATACATAAAATCTAAGGAATAGGAAAAAACAGAGAGAGAGAGGGGGAGAGAGAGAGACAGAGAGAGAGACAGACAGACAGACAGACAGAGAGAGAGACAGACAGACAGAGAGAGAGAGACAGACAGACAGACAGGGACAGACAGACAGAGAGAGACAGACAGACAGACAGACAGACAGAGACAGACAGAGAGAGAGACTGACAGAGAGAGCGAGAGACAGACTGACAAACAGAGAGAGACAGACAGAGAGAGAGAGAGACAGACAGACAGAGAGACAGACAGACAGAGAGAGAGAGAGACAGACAGACAGAGAGACAGACAGACAGACAGAGAAAGACAGACAGACAGACAGAGAGAGAGAGACAGACAGAGAGAGAGAGAGACAGACAGACAGAGAGACGTAAACAATTAAATGCGTTAATTTTTACTAAGTTTTTCTAGCAGTTAGTACAAATGAAGTTTTTCTAGCAGTTAGTACAAATGAAGTTTTTCTTTGATACTTGTACGACCAGTAGATGCACGAGTGATGACACCAGAAGATGAATTACTTCTGGCTAATACAAAAACATTATTTGGATTAATTTTTTTTTTTTAAACACACCTGGGGATATTCCCTTGGAAACCAATTCAATCTAAAGATAATAAGAACATACATCACTTCTGTGTGATGAATAATGGTATTATGATTGACGGTGTCCAAGCAATAAACGCTACCTTATTCAATAAGTGTTCAGTAAACGGACGTTTGTAACAGCCACTAGCCAATCTTTTTTTTTTGTATTTAAAATGTTCACTACGTCTAGTCTTAACTGAAATTGGTTCAGGACACACACAAAATGTAAAATATACTACACTAGGGCGTAATTAGGTGCGGGGTTTTTTTTCACTCTGGGTTCGGGGTATTTTGAGCGTTGGAGAAAATACCCGGTAGGTCCGAGTGTTACAAAACACTAGTTAACTACTTCTTTTATATGATATAAAAGCCCATTCCGCTGCCTGTAAAGGAAGTTCTATCAAGATTTACGAGAAAGTAACTTAATCCTCTTGTATTCTCCAAACAATAACCACCCCGCCTCTGGCACTCTGTCCGCCACAGACAAGTAGAAGTGTAATTAAATCTGCGTTCAGCGGTGTTCAGTATTTGTTCCGTGTCAATATACCTTTTTTTATCTGCCTTCAAGTTCAAAAAGCCAATTTAAAAAAAAAAAAAATGAAAGTGTAAACCTTATCTGGCCGCAGCGTCACAGAGAAATCACCCGTGGCGCCGACAAGGTACAGCCGAGACATCAGGGCAAAACCTCGTGTGAATAAATTGACTGCGTCTGCCATGGGCGTCTTCTTAAAAGTAAGGAGGGCCGCACGTGTGAACTCTTTTGTTGCTACTTGACATTCGGATTTTTTTAAAAATCCATTTGGTCTTTCCTTAAAATCTCCAAGAGGGCGGGGTGTACTGCCATCGGTGGCGGAGGAATTACGGTGCGGATGGGGGGGGGGGGGTCCGCCAAGGGGCTGGGCCTTTTTTTAAAAATATATTGAGGGGCGGCATTTTCGGTGAACACGCATATTTTTTTTCCCGTGAGAGGGGGCGCCTAAAAGTGTTGGTCCTCCACCCCAACGGGTTCCTCTCCTAGCTACGCCACTGACTGCCATCGATCTAGAAAATTATAAATTTAAGCAATATATATTGGAAATCTTGATTTGAGGTTAAAATAAACAACGTACAGGTCAGCCACATTGAGCTAGCATAAAATGTGTTGTTACGTTAGGCGTCATGTTTACATCGTGAGACCCGTGCATGAACTCTGGGTGACCCCAAGTTCGGCGACGATGGGTGTGGTTTAATTACAAATAGTCTCCCTTGACCTCTGCATGAACTCTGCATGAACTCTGGGTGACCCCATGTTCGGCGACGATGGGTGTGGTTTAATTACAAATAGTCTCCCTTGACCTTGACTACAAGTAAACACGGTCTATAGTCTTTAGAATTAGAATTCTTCAGAACTTACGAGACGGGTCGGGGTACAGAAAAAATGACGAGCCCCTTTCTGGAAAAGTCTCTAAGAAAGACTATAAATAAGGCGATCGACATAAAGTTGGAGAGACTGCGAGACAAAGAGAGGACATAGTTTTGCGATTTCGATACTGTACTGATCTTAGTTATTGTTGTTAATATTTACCGTGTCTGTGTGCACCTTGTCAACCTTGCACCGGAACCATTTCAATGCCATGTAAGTCAAAAGCCTAAGTTCTATTCTATTTAGATTTTGTAATTTTTGAATTAACTTAATAAATTATTATTTGTGGTTAGTCCTAGTTTGGGTATCGTTCTTCATTAATGTATTTAATTAACGGTATCGTTCTGTGTTGTGTACTGTTTATCAACGAGCGATATATTGCATAATATATTAAAATAAGAGATTAAATTCTCTACACTTATAACGGTATGTAATAGTGTACAAGGAAAGATGCAGAAATAGACAGAATAAACTTAGATCGGCATAAAAGTCAGACATAGGACAACGAAATATAAGCTATATCATTTCAGTTTATAAGATGATTGAATGTATGGGAAAACGTCGATGCATACTTTGTTTCGATTTCCTTTGAAACAGGTAATCTATATAAAAGATACATTAATTTTATTAGCGTTCATAAGCTGAAATATGTATAAAATGCCATTAGTAATTTTATATATCTTTGTAGAAACAACAGATGTTTTTTTTTTGTTGTTTTTTTTTTAAATTGTAGGTCGATTAAAATCGAATTGACCCTTTAGAGAATATAAGCGGTCTTACCACTAATCGGCATACCTACTTACGACTATAATAATTTTAAAAAATAATCCCCTATATAGGGCTCTGCAATCGTCTGAAGACGCAGATGTTTTTGCCCTTGTTAATCTTTTTCGCCTAGAAATAAGAAAAATGGCTCAGATACATACGTTTATTTTCCCCACAAATTTGCAACGCTACACAGCCGCGTTATTTCCAGATACCGGCTGATGCAATTCCCGTAAACATTTCTTAATTTCTTCAACTCGCCAAGTCTCAAATTGCTGTTTTCGCCATGTGAGCAGCCATCTTTGTACGTTCTGTGTACTCCCCGGTATGAACGATAACTCTGGGGGACAAGGGAAGTTGCAGTCCCCTATAAGAACACGCTGAATCACCACAACAAACAAACAAAAAAACACAATTATATATCAGCCTCACAAAGCTGCAATCAATCACTACCACACACATTTACTAAATTCTACACACAATAAATCCATACCGACATTATTAATTTGACCTGACTCTGAAGTATTTCTCAGTTATTTATTCAACTACAATATTTAATTTACTTTAACGAAACTAAATTCCTCGTTGTTTCTTATGTAAGGGGAATAAAGTTATCTTTTAAGAATAAATTTACGGTGCAATGGAATGTTGAAATAACTTTATGTAATTCTGAACAAAAACAATCTTTTTGGTTTATGCTATTATATTATTTATATTGTTTATATTATTTATATTGTTTAGTTTGCGAAATAAATCTTATCGAAGCGTCTGATCACCCTCTTCTTCTTGTTTAAACACACCAAATGAACAATCTAACAACGGTGGTCTTTGAATCTCAGTGTTTGAACACTTGATCCTCTAATTGCCTACTCTGTGTGGAATACTTTATTTACGTCTGGGCTGTAATGTGTGTGCAGTCAACCAGTGGCGTAGTGAGGGGGGCATCATGCCCCGGGCGCTACTCACAAAGGGACGCCAAATGGTATATTTTACTATAATATTGTATGGTTTTCGAATAGGGGGGGCGCTAAAAAGGTATTGGGGGCGCTTAAAAGATATTGTGCCCCGGGCGCGAGTTAAGCTCGCTACGCCACAGCAGTCAGCCTTACCTAAACATTTGCCATCTGGCCTGGCAGATAAGCCATAACCCACGTCACACTTGGATTCATTCATGTCCAGCAACAAGCCCTTGGCCTCCGGGGTGCACAGTTCCAACAATGAGGAAGGTTTTTGTTGAACTGTTTTAACGCTATAATGATATAGACACCTCGTTGAGGCTTGAGGTCTATGGATTAAAACTCACTGAGCCGTGTCGTGTTGTACAGCCCCACGCGTAGTGTGACAAGCTGTAACTACAGAACACTTGAAAACTCCAAGAACGCGTAGGATATGTTGTATGATATCACACGCCCTTGTTTATCTAAGCTTTTTTTTTTTACCTTAAAAACTAAAGAACAGAGATGCTTTACATTCCTTCTCATTCTGCACATGAGATCGGGTGGATTTTCTACTTTTAATTTACACCTCATTAGTGTCAGGATCGATTGAATTGTGAAACAAAGGAATTTACGAAACTGTGTTTATGTCTTGCATCTGTCACCTTAGAAGTGTGCACTGGTTCAGCAGCTAAGCCTAAATTGACTTGTTGAAAATGATTTATACATACCTATTATTAAGTGCTTTGAAAAAAAAAAAAGTTTGAGAATTATCGTTAACTATATTAAGACTTCCTAAACGTACGTCAGGAAATAATTAAAACACAGTTAGGTTAAACCTGAAAAAAGGAACGCAACAAAACAACTAACGTGTCGACAGGAAGCCTTCTTCAGCGAACAAACAGAAAAACGAATAAGATTAAAAAATATCAAAAAATTATAATAAAGCACTTAGCTGAGAAATAGTGTCCCAGAGAGCAGCTCATCAGTTGGTGGTGGTGGTGGTGGTGGTGGTGGTGGTGGTGGTGGTGGTGGTGGTGGTGGTGGTGGTGGTGGTGGTGGTGGTGGTGGTGGTGGTGGTGGTGGTGGTGGTGGTGGTGGTGGTGGTGGTGGTGGTGGTGGTGGTGGTGGTGGTGGTGGTGGTGGTGGTGGTGGTGGTGGTGGTGGTGGTGGTGGTGGTGGTGGTGGTGGTGGTGGTGGTGGTGGTGGTGGTGGTGGTGGTGGTGGTGGTGGTGGTGGTGGTGGTGGTGGTGGTGGTGGTGGTGGTGGTGGTGGTGGTGGTGGTGGTGGTGGTGGTGGTGGTGGTGGTGGTGGTGGTGGTGGTGGTGGTGGTGGTGGTGGTGGTGGTGGTGGTGGTGGTGGTGGTGGTGGTGGTGGTGGTGGTGGTGGTGGTGGTGGTGGTGGTGGTGGTGGTGGTGGTGGTGGTGGTGGTGGTGGTGGTGGTGGTGGTGGTGGTGGTGGTGGTGGTGGTGGTGGTGGTGGTGGTGGTGGTGGTGGTGGTGGTGGTGGTGGTGGTGGTGGTGGTGGTGGTGGTGGTGGTGGTGGTGGTGGTGGTGGTGGTGGTGGTGGTGGTGGTGGTGGTGGTGGTGGTGGTGGTGGTGGTGGTGGTGGTGGTGGTGGTGGTGGTGGTGGTGGTGGTGGTGGTGGTGGTGGTGGTGGTGGTGGTGGTGGTGGTGGTGGTGGTGGTGGTGGTGGTGGTGGTGGTGGTGGTGGTGGTGGTGGTGGTGGTGGTGGTGGTGGTGGTGGTGGTGGTGGTGGTGGTGGTGGTGGTGGTGGTGGTGGTGGTGGTGGTGGTGGTGGTGGTGGTGGTGGTGGTGGTGGTGGTGGTGGTGGTGGTGGTGGTGGTGGTGGTGGTGGTGGTGGTGGTGGTGGTGGTGGTGGTGGTGGTGGTGGTGGTGGTGGTGGTGGTGGTGGTGGTGGTGGTGGTGGTGGTGGTGGTGGTGGTGGTGGTGGTGGTGGTGGTGGTGGTGGTGGTGGTGGTGGTGGTGGTGGTGGTGGTGGTGGTGGTGGTGGTGGTGGTGGTGGTGGTGGTGGTGGTGGTGGTGGTGGTGGTGGTGGTGGTGGTGGTGGTGGTGGTGGTGGTGGTGGTGGTGGTGGTGGTGGTGGTGGTGGTGGTGGTGGTGGTGGTGGTGGTGGTGGTGGTGGTGGTGGTGGTGGTGGTGGTGGTGGTGGTGGTGGTGGTGGTGGTGGTGGTGGTGGTGGTGGTGGTGGTGGTGGTGGTGGTGGTGGTGGTGGTGGTGGTGGTGGTGGTGGTGGTGGTGGTGGTGGTGGTGGTGGTGGTGGTGGTGGTGGTGGTGGTGGTGGTGGTGGTGGTGGTGGTGGTGGTGGTGGTGGTGGTGGTGGTGGTGGTGGTGGTGGTGGTGGTGGTGGTGGTGGTGGTGGTGGTGGTGGTGGTGGTGGTGGTGGTGGTGGTGGTGGTGGTGGTGGTGGTGGTGGTGGTGGTGGTGGTGGTGGTGGTGGTGGTGGTGGTGGTGGTGGTGGTGGTGGTGGTGGTGGTGGTGGTGGTGGTGGTGGTGGTGGTGGTGGTGGTGGTGGTGGTGGTGGTGGTGGTGGTGGTGGTGGTGGTGGTGGTGGTGGTGGTGGTGGTGGTGGTGGTGGTGGTGGTGGTGGTGGTGGTGGTGGTGGTGGTGGTGGTGGTGGTGGTGGTGGTGGTGGTGGTGGTGGTGGTGGTGGTGGTGGTGGTGGTGGTGGTGGTGGTGGTGGTGGTGGTGGTGGTGGTGGTGGTGGTGGTGGTGGTGGTGGTGGTGGTGGTGGTGGTGGTGGTGGTGGTGGTGGTGGTGGTGGTGGTGGTGGTGGTGGTGGTGGTGGTGGTGGTGGTGGTGGTGGTGGTGGTGGTGGTGGTGGTGGTGGTGGTGGTGGTGGTGGTGGTGGTGGTGGTGGTGGTGGTGGTGGTGGTGGTGGTGGTGGTGGTGGTGGTGGTGGTGGTGGTGGTGGTGGTGGTGGTGGTGGTGGTGGTGGTGGTGGTGGTGGTGGTGGTGGTGGTGGTGGTGGTGGTGGTGGTGGTGGTGGTGGTGGTGGTGGTGGTGGTGGTGGTGGTGGTGGTGGTGGTGGTGGTGGTGGTGGTGGTGGTGGTGGTGGTGGTGGTGGTGGTGGTGGTGGTGGTGGTGGTGGTGGTGGTGGTGGTGGTGGTGGTGGTGGTGGTGGTGGTGGTGGTGGTGGTGGTGGTGGTGGTGGTGGTGGTGGTGGTGGTGGTGGTGGTGGTGGTGGTGGTGGTGGTGGTGGTGGTGGTGGTGGTGGTGGTGGTGGTGGTGGTGGTGGTGGTGGTGGTGGTGGTGGTGGTGGTGGTGGTGGTGGTGGTGGTGGTGGTGGTGGTGGTGGTGGTGGTGGTGGTGGTGGTGGTGGTGGTGGTGGTGGTGGTGGTGGTGGTGGTGGTGGTGGTGGTGGTGGTGGTGGTGGTGGTGGTGGTGGTGGTGGTGGTGGTGGTGGTGGTGGTGGTGGTGGTGGTGGTGGTGGTGGTGGTGGTGGTGGTGGTGGTGGTGGTGGTGGTGGTGGTGGTGGTGGTGGTGGTGGTGGTGGTGGTGGTGGTGGTGGTGGTGGTGGTGGTGGTGGTGGTGGTGGTGGTGGTGGTGGTGGTGGTGGTGGTGGTGGTGGTGGTGGTGGTGGTGGTGGTGGTGGTGGTGGTGGTGGTGGTGGTGGTGGTGGTGGTGGTGGTGGTGGTGGTGGTGGTGGTGGTGGTGGTGGTGGTGGTGGTGGTGGTGGTGGTGGTGGTGGTGGTGGTGGTGGTGGTGGTGGTGGTGGTGGTGGTGGTGGTGGTGGTAGTTGCGCCAGACATTATGATACACAGTTAACTATGTGCAGAAGAAGTGACTCGGGTGTATTTCTTTGTACCTGTCATACGTACGGGTTATTTAATTCCTGCAACGCTACAGAGGATATGATTAACGATTAACGCAATAAGTAATTTAAGTGACCAGTTGGAGGCTGCACCCTATCCATACCTTAAACCCGAAAAATGGCCAGTTGAACTCTAAATTCTGTCCTCAAATTCTGATTAAAAAATTTGCTCGTACAGAAGTTTGTCCCAAATGAAATGTGTTAATTTAAAATTTAAAAAAAAAGCTGGGGGGTTATAAGAAATGTGTATGTCACTGTAAGTGAGAAGTGGTAAAATTTTTGAAATTTTGATCAGATATATTTTTGTTCATCCAAAACCTGTAAATATGGAAGGGTAAAATAACAAAGAATAAAGACAGTCATTAATATTTCAGGGTTAAATAATTGTATTTCTTCTTTTTCTGAAAATAATAATTTTTAAAATAGTCATTTAATTTGAATGATTATCTCGGAAGTTTTAATATCAATAAACGTCTGGGCGACTTTGTCCTTATTTCTAATTATAACATATGCTTGTACATACACTGCCTGACGCCTGATTCTGTTAAAAAATCTAACTGACATACATCGACTCGTCGTAATCCTAAATATGTTTCCACTGAATTGACCTGTTTGTTTCACACATATTTTTTTATGCGGACGTGTGAAATCTTTCTTTTAATAATAATTAGAAGTTGTTATATACGGTGATCTCTTGCAACTATGAGACTACTGAACCTTACATTTCAATGTTCATAAGGCAAATCATAAACGATCCATCTACCATTTATTGAGCTGCTTTGTAAATCGTCTGGCTAGGGTTAGTCTCAATCATCTCAAGCGCTATAGGCTCTTCACTTGCTAATAAGGATTTTTTTGTGTAATAATTTATGAATCGAATCTATACCTATTTACCGAGACCTGCCTTAAAACGACACGTACAGAAAAAAAAATGCAATTTAATCAGAGACATAATCAAGCATAAGAGTTTTTTCCATCAGATAAGAGGGTTTTGTGCCTGGCTGCCAGGGAAATGGGATCGTTATTTGATGTAAGAACCGCTCTTGGTGAGTTAATTAACAATGGACTTGCTGCAACTACAGGCCGTGAATGGAGTCTCCTGTATGTCAGACACAAAAAATAGAGGTCTGTACTCGTTCAATAATGGAAGTTAGGGAAATGTCTGAGAAACGGTGGGGAGGGGATGGGGCGGTTTCTATGTACATGATGTCAGGGGAACAAGTGCAGTCTGATTACGTCAATAGTTGGCATGTACGGGTTATTTCTGCGCTCAAATTAATCGACTTTATCACATTAAAAGAATTTTTATTTTTATGATCCAAAGAAATAACCTTTAGTTGTGCATGTAATGTAAGTAGATTTTTTTTTGATAAAAAATGTTACGCAATAAAATCAATATAACAATGAAGGTTGCTATTGAAGCTATGGAGGCAGCTATTCAAGCTATCGAGGTTGCTATTGAAGCTATAGAGGTTGCTATTGAAGCTGCTATTCAAGCTATGGAGGTTGTTATTGAAGCTATGTAGGTTGTTATTGAACCTATGGATGTTGCTATTCAAGCTATGAAGGTTGCTATTGAAGCTATGGAGGCTGCTATTCAAGCTATGGAGGTTGTTTTTGAAGCTATGTAGGTTGCTATTCAAGCTATCGAGGTTGCTATTGAAGCTATAGAGGTTGCTATTGAAGCTATGGAGGTTGCTATTGAAGCTATGTAGGTTGCTATTCAAGCTATCGAGGTTGCTATTGAAGCTATGGAGGTTGCTATTGAAGCTATGGAGGTTGCTATTGAAGCTATGGAGGTTGCTATTGAAGCTATAGAGGTTGCTATTGAAGCTATGGAGGTTGCTATTGAAGCTATATAGGTTGTTATTGAAGCTATGGAGGTTGCTATTCAAGCTATGGAGGTTGCTATTGAAGCCATGGAGGTTGCTATTGAAGCTATGGAGGTTGCTATTGAAGCTATAGAGGTTGCTATTGAAGCTATCGAGGTTTCTAAGCTGGGATAGTTACATAAAAACACGGACAACAGACGGAGCACAATGATCCATTGACCGAGCCCCGTTGAGACTCGAGTACTTTTGGAAGACAAGTTCTTTTTGCGGAGGAGGGCTCAAGTACTTTTGGGGATACTCAGTATTTTGGGGAGATTTAAGTAGTTTTGTGGGAGACTCAAAAAATTTTGGGGAGGATCGTGCTATTGTAAGTGTAAGACTGGAAATATTGGGGAAAATAAGTACGCCAGTGCTGTTGGGAGATGCCGGTACTACAGTGGAAAATAAGGTACCGTTGTGGAGTTGGACAGGCTTGAAAAAGATGTATCCGTCCCTGGCTCTTGGTACACGATAGAACGTCCGACTAAAAATTCCTCTCCATGTTTTATAGAAAAAAATGGTGAGCTTTTAATCGAAACTTCCATCAATAATTAATCAGAGGCAATGATCGACTAAATCGGTTCAAATAGCTTCACGAATTATTCTGCATCAAGTGGATGGTTCCTTGAAATTTGGTTTTGTTCTCCATCTCTGAATCTAGGGACGGAACATTTTGTTCTGTTATAAAATAAAATAAAAATCAGTGTTGAAGTCAAATTTTGAAATACTGACTAAACATGTTTATATGAAATATTATTTCAAGGCGTTCTGAGCGTTTTATACTCTAGGGTTAGGGTTAGGGTTAGTGTTAGGGTTAGGGTAAGATACGGAGTTTAATCCAAAAGTGACGACTGACTTCTGCTGTTCGAGATCAAGGCCATGCCTTCAGGGGCGTAGCTAGGCTTAACGCCTACTGTGGTGGGCTAAGATTTATGCCGCACCCTCCGACGGAAAAAATCCCTCTACATTTGCCTGAAAATGCCGCCCCCCTATATAAAGAATAAAAGTCCCCCCCCCCCCGGTTTGACCTCCCCCTCTCCGCACCTATCTTTCCTACGCTACTGCATATCTTCCCCACTTACCTCGCAGGTAAGTCAGGCGAGCCTGTACGGCTGGACACTCTCTAAACAGCGCTCATTCGTCAGTGCGTGGAACGTTGAAGAAATACAATATCTTCATGCCCATTTTATGTACGGCGGATATCGAATTTTACAGCCTTCAACCAATAAAGATTTGCCGGGTAAAAAAAACAACCAAAATGAAAGGAAAAGGAAAAGCAAAAAATAAAATAAAAGTGGAAAGAGTAAAAAAAAAGAAAAAGGAAAACAAGACAAAAAGTGCAATAGCTCAGCATAAAAACCCTGGTCTGTGGGGGAGAAAAACGAAATCACGTGACACTGGAGCGTGCGTCTGAATGACGTCTGGAATTAATTAAGTGCCGCTGTTGGGCGAGCGCGAGAATAACTTGTTAATATGCCTTTATAGGTCTCACATAGAAATACATCGATCGGAGGAAGTTGGCGGATCAATCGTCCTTTTAGGAAAACCTGTACATTAAGATGAAAGGGAGAGTCGGTGGGTTTGTGTGGGGGGTGGGGAGAGAGAGAAATTGGGCAACAATATTTCTTACGAATGTACAACCCGCTTCTGTAGAGCTAATAATCCGAAACTATTGAGTGACCAACCCGATACTATTGAACTACCAACCTCACAGATTTCTATTGACTCAACAAATATTTGATTTTATTTCTTGGGAAAACCTTCTTCTATTAATTGAACAGCCTCGTCCTATTGACACAACTTGTACTATAGTGTAACTTATGATGCACTACAACATCAACACAAACCTAACCAGAATGATATGCTGCCTCTATGATAAGGCCACCAGTGCAGTCTTCTTCAAAAATAACATCGGAGAATTGGTTCAAGACCACGGTTGGAGTACGACAAGGCTGCTTGCTCTCACCCACCCTGTTCAATATCTTCTTAGAGAGAGTTATGTCAGATGCACTGGAAACGCATGTAGGGACAGTCAGCATTGGTGGCAGAACAATTACCAACCTACGCTTTGCGGATAACATAGACGGACTGGCTGGTAGCGAGGAAGAGCTAGCCAACCTAGTAAAACGTCTCGACAAGACTTCATCGTCCTTTGGCATGCAAATCATTGCAGAAACGACAAAAATGATGACGACTAGCACCACTGGCATCACCACTGAAATTAAGGTCGGGGAGGAAAGATTAGAGACAGTTGGCAGCTTCAAGTACCTCGGAGCAATAGTCTAGGAAGAAGGCCCCATGCCCGAATTGATGGCTAGGATTGCGCAGACCAAAACAGCACTAAAGAGGCTAAAAAAATATGGAACGACAAAAATATAGCCCCATCACCAAAATCGGACTGATGCGCTCATTAATCATCTCCATTTTTTTATATGCCTGTGAGTCCTGGACATTAACAGCAGAACTTGAAAGGAAAATAAAGGCGATGGAGATGAGATGTTTCAGAGGCATTCTTGGCATCTGCCATAGAGACCATATCACCAATGAACAAGTGAAAGAAAGGATTCGCCAAGCAATTGGGCAGTACGATGACCTCCTGATGTCTGTAAAAAAAAAAAGCAAAAACTTGAGTGGTATGGCCACGTGACCAGAAAACAAGGGCTCGCCAAAGAAATCGTGCAGAGCACAACCAGAGGAGGAGGAAGAAGAGGAAGACAGAGAAAAAGATGGGAAGATAAAATCATAGAGTGGACGGGATTAAAACTAGGCGATGCTATGCGTAGTGCTGAGGACCGAGAGGAATGGAGAAGGATAGTTTTCATGTCATCTGTGGCGCCCCAACGGTCCAAGGACTGAGGGACATGATGATGATGAAATTGTAAATGATGTAAGCACTTCACGATGCATATTGAATGAAGCTTCTTAATATAAATGATTAAATATAGTAGTTTATATATTCATTGCACTGTATTATATTGATAAAACCACCCATTAAATGTTCCTAATGAATCCTCAATGTTATTGTATTTTGTATGTCTTGAGCGCATGCAAGTACTGTTTGACCAGTGCGCATGCAAGTACAGTTTGACCAGTGCGCGTACAATTACAGTTTGACCAGTGCGCGTGCAATTACAGTTTGACCAGTGCGCGTACAATTACAGTTTGACCAGTGCGCATGCCAGTACAGTTTGACCAGTGCGCGTGCAATTACATTTTGACCAGTTCGTGTGCAATTGCAGTTTGACCAGTGCGCGTGCAAGTACAGTTTGACCAGTGCGCGTGCAAGTACAGTTTGACCAGTGCGCGTGCAAGTACAGTTTGACCAGTGCGCGTGCAAGTACAGTTTGACCAGAGCTCATGCAAGTACAGTTTGACCAGAGGTCATGCAAGTACAGTTTTACCAGAGCTCATGCAGGTACAGTTTGACCAGAGGTCATGCAAGTACAGTTTGACCAGAGGTCAATCAAGTACAGTTTGACCAGAGGTCATGCAAGTACAGTTTGACCAGAGCTCATGTAAGTACAGTTTGACCAGAGCGCATGAAAGTACAGTTTGACCACGCATTGTGGCCACGTGTCATTGGCGGCACACGCTAACGAGCTGAGAAATGAGAAGACCTTTTAGTCTTCGGTTCATGGTCTGTTGAAAAAAAAAAAAGTACCGATAGGATGCATCTGATAAATATTTTAAAAATAAAATTTAAAATAAAAAATATAAAAACCATTTAGTTCTAATCGTCCTGCCCAACACTTGGTTCTGATTACTATGCTGACACTGGGTAAACGGTTACATTACATAGGTGATTGTGTTAAATGGTTTTTTATGACAGCTGAAATATAATCCTCTTGTTGTGGCTGCCATTTGACTTGAGTGGCTGGCGGGTGTAAAAAGGGAGATCCAACTTAACCCCCCTTCTACTCGCCTCCCTGCTTTGATCATTGCTAGCTCCGCCCTGCCCGTTCAATGAATGAATCACACGTTAAGTCGGAGAGTGTGGCTTCGCTATCTGATGTAAATATTGAATGTTTCAAGTGTCAAGTGTATCATACCAATGTCAACATTACTTCCCTTTATATTCCAAACAGCCCTTTGATATAAAGATATTAACTTACATAAGGTTTGATCTCATCAACTTGTAGACAATACATTAAAATTGAAAAAATCAAGGGGGATTATTCCCTTTATTTCTTCAGATATTAATTTACCAGATTGCATACCTTGTTTTATTTTTTATTTTATTTTTTGAACTGCGGACAACTGATTGGATATACAAACTGTTAAATTAAATGTGATTATTTAGGAAGTATTAACATAATTTTTAAAAAAAATAAAACAACAATTGATCTTAGTATATAACTTATAACGAAAGCTGGCTAAATTGTGGGCCGATAAATAATAGTTTTATTTTAAAAATCAATAACTTTCTATGGAAACGATTTTTGTTTCTGTAATACATCTATTCTGACGTGGTCTTCGGTCAAATATTTGTATCGATCCAATTTAGTGCTAACTGATCCTGTCTATTCCAGCTGAAATAAAACTATTCCAAAACGAATGTTACCAAGAGCCGTGGTTTGGAATACGTAGTGAAAATAGATCAGGATTTCCCATTCAATCACCACTCAGGTCTGGGAATACTGCGATAGTTTGGGTCGTGACGGTTTGGTGTGTGACTGTTTAGGTTGTGACAGATTTTACTGTGATTGTGTTTTTTTTTGTGACTGTTTATATTGTGACTGTTTTGGGTTGCGACATTACTGCTTATGAGTGGTATTCATGGTTAACAACTGAAGACTTTTCAAAATAGTGATTTGATGCGATTTTAATACAAGTCATTAAGAGGTTTGATGAGTATGTTTTTAACAATACGGAGAGTCGGAATGTTAAGGGCCATAGTCTTTTCTCTGAGCTTTAACGTAGACTAGACTCAGGGCACTTAGGGCAGCAGAAAACTTTTTGCAAGTCTGTCGCTGTTTAAAGACAATATGGGAAAGAAAGATTGTGACTTTCTGTGCAAGTTCACGCCGAGAGCTTTAAGAAACGACGGGCTGAGACCATGAAGTCAAGTTTACATCTGTCGTCTGATGTCTGATTCATGCGTCATTTATCAAATCAGTGATTCTACTTTTTAAGGCATGTGTCGTGGTGGCAAGGATCGATAACTCTGTCGACCTTACCATCAGTGCTAGAAATAGAACTGCTTCATAGTTAACTCCCATGGGACTCTGCCATCGCTTGGTGTTGCTTTGATTGAAGAATGTTATTGCACTTCAAATATTTTTTTATCTCCATTGTATTACGTCATGACGTCATCCTAATAAAGGCCTTGTACCTTGCTCTCTTAGTTTTGTGAAGATCAAAAGTACGCGTCGTACTATCAGTAGTTAATTTAAGCTGGTACTTTGTTTAAACCATGCATGTTTTATCCCCAAGTTGGTTACATGTGGATCTCTTCAAAATGTATAGTAAATGTGCCTTTTTTAAATTAACATTAACTTCACAAGTGCCCATGTCAATGTCTAGCTTCTATGATATTCATAGGTACTCGTGATATTGTATAGCTACTATGATATATACTAAGATACTCATGTCAATGTAAAGCTGCTATGATATATTCTAAGGTACTCATGTCAATGTAGAGTGTCGCTGTTCTTGTACCATACCCATTCCCTTTGATGCTTCATTGGCCATTATATGTTGCAGACGTCACTACTGTCCACCATGAACTCTCAGTAACTAGACGCTGACATGATGACAGCTGAGGAGAGATTATCCACGCAACCTCATCCGAGACGTAATGAGAGCATGCTCTGTATGGGTTAACATTAGAATTCTCTGAGCATCGAATTCTATTCAGCGAAAATCTCCATAAAATATAACTTTATTTATTGAAACGAAATCTTCCATTGCAATCCAACACATTAAATGGGGGAAAAAAAAGGGGGGGGGGAATACAATATCCTTAATGCTGTTAATAGATGTTTTTATAGCGACTAGCTGTTATTCAATGTTATCTAATCCAAATATTTCTGACCTTACTTCGATAGTCTTGTATCAGCCAACGTCCTTTGGGATCTTTGTGTTGGAACTGTAGCCAAGTTTAGGACAGGAAACGGCTTGATCCAAATCATTGTGTGTTTCTGTCAGATACAAAAAATCTAAGAATACGGAGGAGTTAAGAGCTAGAGTGTGGAGCGATGGCTCAACAGCCGGAGCAGGAGTGTCAAGTGATGGTACACCAGCCGGAACTAGAGGGCGAGTAGTCATAACATCGCCCGGAGTGTGCGATAATGGAAAACCTAAATGTCGCATAATGTATAATATTTTTACCGTCTAAATTTCTAAGCTAAGAAGGGAAAACACTGCTTATGTTTGATCCTTACGATCGTACTAGCTGGTGTCAGTGGCGTAGTGAGGGTGGCATCATGCCCCGGGCGCTACTCACAAAGGGGCGCCAAATGGTATATTTTACTAAAATACTGTATGGTTTTCGAATGGGGGGCGCTAAAAAGGTATTGGGGGGCGCTAAAAAGGTATTGTGCCCCGGGCGCGAGTTAAGCTCGCTACGCCACTGGCTGGGGTAGCGCAACCAAGTTCAAGTAACACGTATAAAATAAGGGAAGAGGTTCATAATACTAATTTCAGAGTGAGCTCCATATATCCACCAATGCTTAGTTCTTTTGACTCTTAAAAAGCGTGGGTAGTGATAAGTACTGTTGTTGATTTTATTGGTCGTTGACCAAAAGTCGTGTCTAGTTAATAGGTTATTTACCTATTATTACGGACTGCTATTAAGAGAGAATTGTATCTCTTATTTTAATCTATTGGCTCGTTTCACAACGGTTCATAATAAAAAGACGATACCAAAGTTTAAAAACAATAACAAATAGAACGATACACAAAGTCAGGGCTAATTACAATTAATAGGTTTTTAATGGGTGAATTTCTATGAATTACAAAAGTAAAAGAATTTGATTAAAATTATTACCTTACAGTACGACTGGTACCGGTACTGTATGTGAAAATACAATGAACACTTGTTTGAACTCATTGAGAGAGTGTGTGCATGTAACAGGGGATAAAGCCATAGCAACATTGAAAGATCTATCTTATGTTCATCTATTAAAACTCAGCTACCTTCAAAGTTAATTAGCGTCGTTGAAGTCATTTGTTTTCAACATGCGGGTCCGCAGAAATGCCCTGCAGGTCCACAACAATAAAATCAAGTTTCTCTTTCTCAATAGATTGATACGTTCAGTTCTGTTTCCACTTCCGTTCTTTCGCTATTTGCAAACTAGAAACTATAATTTATACGATTAATGAATAGTGCACGAAATAATAGATTTATATTCACCTCGGTGGTCAGTAAAATATTTATAGTTTTTCAGGATAGTATATTAGTAGCCCTTGTAAACAGTGAAATATCCTCTTCAACACCAGACACATAAACATTGAGAATCCCCTCTACATGCATAGGAGCCAGAATGATCAATAAATTAATCGTGGGCCCTCAATATACAGAAGAAGAAGTGACTGTCTTCAAGCCATGTAAATAAAATTAGAAGTAGAACAAGATATGTTTAGGCTCAAAATTTAAAAACGAGACAATTTAGTGCTCGTTTCAGCTAGATGCCTTCTTCAGCAAAAATACGATACAATAGACAACATATACATTAATTTTTTTAAAGTATAAACTTTATGTTTTCGAAGATCTCAATAAAGTCAATGTAGCTCAATGTTCAGAACAGGAAGCGCTCTTTTATTGTTTGAAATGGAAGTTGAGTTGTTCAAAACCAAAACGTGCGTCCCACATTATTCTCTGGTGCGCACTGAAACGGTAACAAAATTTAAGTATTATCAATGTAAAAATTATAAACAGAAAAAAAAAATCAGAATAGAAATGAATTGAAATAAAGGATCACGAGTAATTGAGTAGTGATTTATTCCAAATTGGTCATATGGTCTTGAAAATTTAAAATAATTTGTTTTCATTATTCACGATAACTGGTGTCTTGGTGCAACAAACTAGACCCGTGATGAAAACATCTGATGTGCCCACTGTGTTCGCTGGTGTTGAAATGGGATGATACGGAGGATGGCTTGTTTTATTCAATATTCCGAAGATGTTCACTGAAGCTATCAGATAGCCTTCTTCCCGTCTCACCTATATAACAGGAACGGCATCTACTGCAAACAATCGCATGTATCGTATTTCGACTAATACACTTGAAGCCCTCTTTCATTCTTAAGGTTCTCTTGTGGAAGCCAATTTATGTTGGTTTCCAGAACATAGGGATAAGTCAAACAACGGCTTCTTGTGCGTCAAGTCTAGTCTAGAACGGCTTCTAGTCACTGCGTGAAAGGGGTCAGCTCGAAGGTGACTGTATGTTGGTTTATGAGGTGAAAAATCGGTATTCACTTTAAAGGTTAGGGTAATGTTTATAGAATTGTCATATATTTTTTTTAAGTTGCTCTAATAGGTGGGGTGGTTTGATTTTAGAACATCAATAAGTTGTTGGAGTTGGTTCGTTTACATGGTAGTGATGCCGATGCCATAATAAATGTATAAGTTGTAAAGTTATGTGATACAGGTTGGAAATGTCTTCTCTACCGTGTGTTCAAAGTGACCCGTATGAAGGCATCTTGCTGACGGTGTTCACAAGGCTTTAAGATTGTTCCTCGAAAACAAACCGCATCCATTAATTCATACTGACACCTTTATCCGACGGGTCGACCTGGTACTCACCATCAACTATTGGACGTCTGCTGATGAAGGAATCTGACACGTCTTCTGATGAAGGAATCTTGGACGTGTGCTGATGAAGGAATCTGACACGTCTTCTGATGAAGGAATCTTGGACGTGTGCTGATGAAGGAATCTTGGACGTGTGTTGATGAAGGAATCTTGGACGTGTGCTGATGAAGGAATCTTGGACGTGTGCTGATGAAGGAATCTTGGACGTGTGCTGATGAAGGAATCTTGGACGTGTGCTGATGAAGGAATCTTGGACGTGTGCTGATGAAGGAATCTTGGACGTGTGCTGATGAAGGAATCTTGGACGTGTGCTGATGAAGGAATCTTTGACGTGTGCTGATGAAGGAATCTTGGACGTGTGCTGATGAAGGAATCTTGGACGTGTGCTGATGAAGGAATCTTGGACGTGTGCTGATGAAAGAATCTTGGACGTGTGCTGATGAAGGAATCTTGGACGTGTGCTGATGAAGGAATCTTGGACGTGTGCTGATGAAGGAATCTTGGACGTGTGCTGATGAAGGAATCTTGGACGTGTGCTGATGAAGGAATCTTGGACGTGTGCTGATGAAGGAATCTTGGACGTGTGCTGATGAAGGAATCTTGGACGTGTGCTGATGAAGGAATCTTGGACGTGTGCTGATGAAGGAATCTTGGACGTGTGCTGATGAAGGAATCTTGGACGTGTGCTGATGAAAGAATCTTGGACGTGTGCTGATGAAGGAATCTTGGACGTGTGCTGATGAAGGAATCTTGGACGTGTGCTGATGAAGGAATCTTGGACGTGTGCTGATGAAAGAATCTTGGACGTGTGCTGATGAAGGAATCTTGGACGTGTGCTGATGAAGGAATCTTGGACGTGTGCTGATGAAGGAATCTTGGACGTGTGCTGATGAAGGAATCTTGGACGTGTGCTGATGAAGGAATCTTGGACGTGTGCTGATGAAAGAATCTTGGACGCCTTTTGATGAAGGAATCTTGAACGTCTTCTGGTGAAGAAATCTGGGACGTCTCCTGATCAAGGAATCTTGAAAAAAAAAAGGGTGTGTTGTTCTTGATAAAGATTCAACCCACATCAACATATTCATTCTCCGTGCCTTTTGAGCCTCCTCATCCTTGCCACAGTCTTAATCCCACGTAACAAATTCAAACTGATAGATTCGTTCAATGTTATGGTCAGCACACGTTACACTGACTTGGCATTACTTAAATGGGATAACCATCGTCGAATAAACTTGGTCAGACGTTAACTGTATAGATAATTGGTGCATGTTGTTGTATATTTTGGACTAAATAAGGCTGATTATAAAGCTTATTTTAACCTGACATGTCTAGATAAAACAGGAAACCACCGTGAAGCTAAACTATCAATAACATGTCGACAAAATTAAACCTGGAATTCGACGCGATTCGTCTTCCTGTTTCCAGGCAAAACAAGCGCTCAAATTGAGGTCAACACTGTTCAAAATCTTCGTCTCGTGTTTTTTTCTTCTTCAAACGCCAAGTTAAGTTTTGAAATACGCTAAAAAAATTCTTTTTCTTTTTTTTTTTTTTTAAATTTTGAAGATTTTTTACTTCATGTACTTTTAAAACCTGGTAAAACCCCAAAATTCCAGTATGGTCGTATCTGTACATGTACTTTTGTAAACAGTTAATAATCATTATCTCCCCTTTACAGATAGCGTCTCTTTTTGGTATTGGGTATTAATGAATAAAACGGTGTTTTAATCAAGTCTCTAAAGACACACACTTGACATCATCACAAGGAATCTTGGTACTTTTTTAATGCTATGTTTAAACAGACGTGTTAACCTTTAGTTGTCAGAACATTATGTTTGCTTATATTTTATTTCTCTGAGACAGATTTTGTATAAAAGTTCGTTCTTATTTAACTTATGGTTTGTGTATAAAATGTTTCTCTGAGATGGACTTTGTATACAAGTTCATTCTTAATGTCGATCGGCCAACCTGTTGTAACGTCAAAAAAAACCAAAAACTAATCATTGGTCGTTTGGGATGGGGAGGTTGTGGGGAAAGTTTGCGTTTTAAAAATTACAACAACAAAAATGATATCAAAGTCAAGAAAAATATCATCTTCAAGAATAACGGAAGTTATTGTGGTATGAACAATGATAAAATTATAGCAAAGAGAATGCATAAACAGAGAGAATATTAGATGACAGGGTATTGATTTCACCTGCAGGCACTTCAAAAAAGGATGGAAACCAAACCCGTTGGATCTTTCCGCAATCTTCAATATCAAACTCATCTGGTTGGATTAATCTTTCATATTAGACTTGTTAAAATAACCCACAGCAATGTTACTGTTATAAAGCTATTATAAAAGACTAGAATTAGGTTATTACTTTACTTTCTTGGAACTTCGGAACGTCGACAATTGAACGAAACAAACTTTAATTTAAAAGAATGAAAAAACTTTTAACGAAACATTTCTTTTTTAATAGTACGTAATTTACACCTACAGAAACTGGTTATACAAAAATCTACTTTCTTTTTTACTATTTGTATTCTCTGATTTATCTTAACATATCATTATGTTTCCTCAGATTGTAGGTAGAAACTGAAGCTCCGGTACTTCTGCAACAAGGAAAAGATGGCAGAAGAACTAAGTTTTCGTGTAAAGAACCTAAAAAGGGGCAATATGATTAGACACCCGCGACTCCTCCACGCTGCTGCTGTATTGAAAACACACCCCCTTCCCATAAATTAATTTTCTTTATTATTCCAACACCCCTCCAAGTTCGCGACACGTCATACCCGCGCCCCAGAAGGCTAACCGCATCTTCGAGCTACACACACACCCAGCTAACGAACCCCCGTCTGAGACCAAATGAGATTAGAGCTAGCACGAAATGTCTGCCCACAGCTTGCCTCTCCCCACCCCCCTCCAGCCCCCAGCCCAGGTCAATGTTTTCATTGCGTCAATTATACACTGGGCTATCTACATGGATGCCCCCCCCCGCTGGCCCAAACCCCACGATGGCGTTCAAGTGAACAGATGAATACTGATTATTACGTTACATTGGAAGGAAGTTAAAGACGGCTGGGGGTCGACATTTTTGTTGTCAAGTTTAATGAGTGGACACGCGTGGGACCTAACATAACCAAAGAAGGATATGGAGGGGTGACAGGCTGGAATTTTATTTTCGGGATCAAGTGATCGCCCTGGTTCGACCCGGTTGTCGTGCGCTTATTTAAACATTGGCTAAACGTTGGCTAAACGTTGGCTAAACATTGGCTAAGCATTGGCTAAACATTGGCTAAACATTGGCTAAACATTGGCTAAACATTGTGTTTCAATGTGTTCGGTATAACGAGATTACATTTACACCTGAACAAAGGGTCAAGTAGATAAATGGTAAAATGGAGAATTTCATAAGTCTATCAAGCGGAAATTATCGCAAAACAGATTCTGTTACATGCTGTTTTGCCTTTTTGGTAAATCCGAGGAGCAAGCCTGTGAAAAGTCTATTCTTTATTTCTTTGAGCACCTCGTTCAGATTGTTAAGCTAACCACTCACTCCCTTTATTTCTTAGTGCACCTCGTTCAGATCGTTAAGCTGACCACTCACTCCCTTTATTTCTTTGAGCCCCTCGTTCAGATTGTTAAGCTAACCACTCACTCCCTTTATTTCTTTGAGCACCTCGTTCAGATTGTTAAGCTAACCACTCAATCCATAGGATTTGGTTCCCCGGTCTACGGATGATTTTTTTTTAAATTTCCGTCTCGGTTGTTTAAATCATTGCTTCTAAATCAAAACTGATGAAATATGCTTAATGTGATCTAAGGGATACGAGACTTATAGGAAGAATATTGAGATTACAAAAAGAAATGTTACTGCTGAAGAAAATTGTATATTTTTGCAAGATAAAAATTGATATAGTAAATGTAACGATTTTTTAAATTTTAAAGTGCTTTAATTCAACATACATAATTCACTGTGTAACAATGTCCGTCACAAACGTTAAGGTTCAGTAACGAGCTAATCAAATTTCCCCGCGCTAAATATGATTCTTAAAAATATCGCAAGTGCGTTTGGTGCGTAATATTTTCTTTTGTTTCGCTGAAATAGTTGGTGAAATAGTTGGTGAAATAGTTGGTGAAATAAATCTGCGGTGTTTTAAAAAAATGTTGGGCTGTGACATTAGAATATTAATAAAGTTCAGGGCACACCGGTGAGGGGTAGCACCAATATGGTATCCTATGAAGTGCTTTATTTGAATTCGTGTTTTGTGAAGTAACTTTTGTAGATGGGAGTTCGTGTATTCCAACCGCCATTGTTTGTGGCGGGCTACAGCTAGTAACTACACATGTGTGCATTATTAATGTGATAATTTCCCGTGTCTGACAATGAGGCTTATAGAAAGGTTACTAATCATATAATCTTTTTAGCTACTCCCTCTATCCATGTGGTACGGACCCGTGTACAAAGTGCGGATTGTTGTCAAGGAAGATTACTTTTACTTAATGCGTCAAAGAAAAGTATTCCATTTTACATTTTTCACACAAAAAATGAATTTGATGAGTTTTTTATTTTTGTTTATTGTTTTTAAATTGACCAAGTATTCTCAAACTGCAACATCTCAGCATACCCATACATCGACTTGGACCGTCATCCATCCCTGTGGTGTTTCAGCACACATCAGAATACCCATGCAAGACTTGGACCATCACCCATCCGTGTGGGGCTTCAGTCCATGGATGGCTTTTGGTCTTCCCCATCACTTTTTTCCCACTAAAACATATAAGATGCTATTCTTTGTCCGTTCTTGGATCCGACGTTAATGTAGATCTACGTCTGACCTTGAGCCGTTTCCCTCTGGGTTTGGTGTTTTGTATCTTTCACCCGTCTGTCATTTTGGCTTATATTTTTCTAGGTATTCAGACTTGAAACAGTCATGCTGGTAGAAGACGAAAAACATAATTTGCCACTAACTATAAGAAATCATTGTTAATGATAAATCACATCCGCTGACGATTTGTGATCAGGTGAAAAACAAATCTCAAGAAAGTAGGTTACATCTTTAAACAAAATATTCTATACGGGGTAGCTGTTAACAGCTTACTACTTCTTATAATCACAGCATTATTCCTATAAAATTTCAGATCCCTTTAATCCACTAGTATTTGGTTTTTAATGTCTATGTGAATGTTTTATTATATTATCAAAATTCGTCACAAACACACGGTGGTCAATCATTTATTAATTTTTTTATGGATGTATTTTTCTTTGGCAATGACCGTTAATTGTTTACACCAAACAATCACGATACATCTGGATTAAACAGCAATTAAAGACTACATCCATTGTACATTCGATTAGTTAGCTGACATGAGGGGGGGGGGGGTTCTTGGCAGTAATCCACAATAATGGATGACGGTCTAATGCAGTGAACCATACTTTACAATTAAGTAATTAAGTGAGCAGTGAGTTGCTTTTCTCCCTTTTTTAAGATGCCTTTTTCCCCAACACAGTCAGTGGCAAAGTTATTTAAACAGGCGGTCCAGTGTACTCGTCCTTGCGCAAATTTGAGTAAAACAAAATCCGGTCATCACAGAGCTATTTGCGTGCGAGCGCTGTGACCGGCCATGACGTCATCTACGTCTCTGTATTTCTGAATCCATCTTAGACGCTGGTGAGTGATTTATTTTTTTTTTTTTTTGTATTAGAAAAGGTAAATCACTTGTTAATGCGTCATTGAAGCTCATTGAAGGAACGGGCAATACCCTCTGACACGTCTTTCAGCTGATCCGTAGCCGGACCCCGGCAGAAAATGTCTGCGGCGTAAATAGTTTGGAAATCCAGAACGCATTTAGATTTTAACTTTTAAAAAGATGGAAGGAAGAGTGAAATAAGATAATCTTTTTTTTAAAAAAACACCACCATTCAGTCAAGTTTAAAATTCAATAAATCGATGGGAACGGGTGAAATGCCTGAAGCCATTACTAGATTTGACGCCAGGCCTTACATGTTGAGTGTGAGCAAATACGACCGGCATGTCTTCACGCATAGCCGTCCGCTGTGAGTGACTCAATTCACATGACGAGAAGACTGAATCCCTGATATTGTGCGGCCATCTCTGGGCGGGACAAAGGATTATATACGGTATGTTCTATTGGTGGAATAAAATAAGATCAATATTATACACAGGAGAAGGGGAAAAAAAGAATACTAACGGCCTGGCTTTTCTTCCATATAAAGAAACTAGGGACGCGTCAGCAATACTTCCGGTATTTTTTTGGTTTAAGTGCTTTTCTGTGGTCATCTCCATTTTAGAAGTATTCTACATCTAGTACTTCAGTATGTGCGTATTCGAGTACAGTGGTCGGGAACTTGTGACACATTGGGGCTCTAAATGGTTCGTCATCACTGACCTGGTACTTGCCTGGTGTCATCATGTCACCGCCACGGGGTAGATTGGCAGGAATGAGAGAGGGTGGGGACTGGAGTGTTGCCTAATGTAATCAACAGCAAAATTAATCTGCGCCTCGCTACATTGGTTTGTTAGATGTTCACTTACTGCGCTGATTTTTTTTTTTTAGAACATGAGGACCATTGTACAAGAATATTCAAGAAAGAAACTTACATCAACTCTTAATTTATTACTCTATTATACGGCTTAATGTTGTGATGTATTTTATACAGTACTCAATATGTTCCTTTGTAAACACATCCCCCCACACCCATCCCTCCACTCAGAAGAAACCAACAACCCACCAATCTACTGCCCCCCCCCCCCCCCCCCTTTTCACAACAACCAACTCTAATTTTCCCCGGGCGTAGAAAAGAATATTTTACTCTGTTTTGAAGCATTACAAAAGACGTCTACCCAAGGGGATGTACAGCCGCGCTGCATTGATCGAGTTCTTCCCCCTTTTGTTGAGGGGGTGGGGGCTGATTTGAATGAGCCTTTGTGGACGCCTTCATTAGTCATTGAATGGTTGGCCGGGTTGGCTTATCCACATGTGTTAATAGTTATGTAATGATTGGTCGGGTTGGCTTATCCACATGTGTTAATAGTTATGTAATGATTGGTCGGGTTGGCTTATCCACATGTGCTGTCGTTTAATGAATGGACTGGTTGGCTTATCCAAATGTGTTGTCATTAACCGAATGGCCGGGTTGGCTTATCCACATGTGTTGTCATTAACCGAATGGCCGGGTTGGCATATCCACATGTGTTGTCATTAACCGATTGGTCGGGTTGGCTTATCCACATGTGTTGTCATTAACCGATTGCCCGGGTTGGCTTATCCACATGTGTTGTCATTAACCGAATGGTCGGGTTGGCTTATCCACATGTGTTGTCATTAACCGAATGGCCGGGTTGGCTTATCCACATGTGTTGTCATTAACCGATTGGTCGGGTTGGCTTATCCACATGTGTTGTCATTAACCGATTGGCCGGGTTGGCTTATCCACATGTGTTATCATTAACCGAATGGCCGGGTTGGCTTATCCACATGTGTTGTCATTAACCGAATGGCCGGGTTGGCTTATCCACATGTGTTGTCATTAACCGATTGGTCGGGTTGGCTTATCCACATGTGTTGTCATTAACCGATTGGCCGGGTTGGCTTATCCATATGTGTTGTCATTAACCGATTGGTCGGGTTGGCTTATCCACATGTGTTGTCATTAACCGAATGGCCGGGTTGGCTTATCCACATGTGTTGTATTTAACCGATTGGCCGGGTTGGCTTATCCACATGTGTTGTCATTAACCGAATGGCCGGGTTGGCTTATCCACATGTGTTGTCATTAACCGAATGGCCGGGTTGGCTTATCCACATGTGTTGTCATTAACCGATTGGCCGGGTTGGCTTATCCACATGTGTTGTCATTAACCGATTGGCCGGGTTGGCTTATCCACATGTGTTGTCATTAACCGAATGGCCGGATTGGCTTATCCACATGTGTTGTCATTAACCGAATGGTCGGGTTGGCTTATCCACATGTGCTGTCATTAACCGAATGGCCGGGTTGGCTTATCCACATGTGTTGTCATTAACCGAATGGTCGGGTTGGCTTATCCACATGTGCTGTCATTAACCGAATGGCCGGGTTGGCTTATCCACATGTGCTGTCATTAACCGAATGGCCGGGTTGGCTTATCCACATGTGTTGTCATTAACCGAATGGTCGGGTTGGCTTATCCACATGTGTTGTCATTAACCGAATGGCCGGGTTGGCTTATCCACATGTGTTGTCATTAACCGAATGGTCGGGTTGGCTTATCCACATGTGTTGTCATTAACCGAATGGCCGGGTTGGCTTATCCACATGTGTTGTCATTAACCGAATGGTCGGGTTGGCTTATCCACATGTGTTGTCATTAACCGAATGGCCGGGTTGGCTTATCCACATGTGTTGTCATTAACCGAATGGTCGGGTTGGCTTATCCACATGTGTTGTCATTAACCGAATGGCCGGGTTGGCTTATCCACATGTGTTGTCATTAACCGAATGGTCGGGTTGGCTTATCCACATGTGTTGTCATTAACCGAATGGCCGGGTTGGCTTATCCACATGTGTTGTCATTAACCGAATGGCCGTGTTGGCTTATCCACATGTGTTGTCATTAACCGATTGGTCGGGTTGGCTTATCCACATGTGTTGTCATTAACCGATTGGCCGGGTTGGCTTATCCACATGTGTTGTCATTAACCGAATGGCCGGGTTGGCTTATCCACATGTGTTGTCATTAACCGAATGACCGGGTTGGCTTATCCACATGTGTTGTCATTAACCGATTGGTCGGGTTGGCTTATCCACATGTGTTGTCATTAACCGATTGGCCGGGTTGGCTTATCCACATGTGTTGTCATTAACCGAATGGCCGGGTTGGCTTATCCACATGTGTTGTCATTAACCGATTGGCCGGGTTGGCTTATCCACATGTGTTGTCATTAACCGAATGGCCCGGTTGGCTTATCCACATGTGTTGTCATTAACCGATTGGTCGGGTTGGCTTATCCACATGTGTTGTCATTAACCGATTGGCCGGGTTGGCTTATCCACATGTGTTGTCATTAACCGAATGGCCGGGTTGGCTTATCCACATGTGTTGTCATTAACCGAATGGCCGGGTTGGCTTATCCACATGTGTTGTCATTAACCGATTGGTCGGGTTGGCTTATCCACATGTGTTGTCATTAACCGATTGGCCGGGTTGGCTTATCCACATGTGTTGTCATTAACCGATTGGCCTGGTTGGCTTATCCACATGTGTTGTCATTAACCGATTGGCCGGGTTGGCTTATCCACATGTGTTGTCATTAACCGAATGGCTGGGTTGGCTTATCCACATGTGTTGTCATTAACCGATTGGTCGGGTTGGCTTATCCACATGTGTTGTCATTAACCGATTGGCCGGGTTGGCTTATCCACATGTGTTGTCATTAACCGAATGGCCGGGTTGGCTTATCCACATGTGTTGTCATTAACCGAATGGCCGGGTTGGCTTATCCACATGTGTTGTCATTAACCGATTGGTCGGGTTGGCTTATCCACATGTGTTGTCATTAACCGATTGGCCGGGTTGGCTTATCCACATGTGTTGTCATTAACCGAATGGCCGGGTTGGCTTATCCACATGTGTTGTCATTAACCGAATGGCCGGGTTGGCTTATCCACATGTGCTGTCATTAACCGAATGGCCGGGTTGGCTTATCTACATGTGCTGTCATTAACCGAATGGTCGGGTTGGCATATCCACATGTGCTGTCATTAACCGAATGGCCGTGTTGGCTTATCCACATGTGCTGTCATTAACCGAATGGCCGGGTTGGCATATCCACATGTGCTGTCATTAACCGAATGGCCGGGTTGGCTTATCCACATGTGCTGTCATTAACCGAATGGCCGGGTTGGCTTATCCACATGTGCTGTCATTAACCGAATGGCCGGGTTGGCATATCCACATGTGCTGTCATTAACCGAATGGCCGGGTTGGCTTATCCACATGTGCTGTCATTAACCGAATGGCCGGGTTGGCTTATCCACATGTGCTGTCATTAACCGAATGGCCGGGTTGGCTTATCCACATGTGCTGTCATTAACCGAATGGCCGGTTGGCTTATCCACATGTGCTGTCATTAACCGAATGGCCGGGTTGGTTTATCCACATGTGTTGTCATTAACCGAATGGCCGGGTTGGCTTATCCACATGTGCTGTCATTAACCGAATGGCCGGGTTGGCTTATCCACATGTGCTGTCATTAACCGAATGGCCGTGTTGGCATATCCACATGTGCTGTCATTAACCGAATGGTCGGGTTGGCATATCCACATGTGCTGTCATTAACCGAATGGTCGGGTTGGCATATCCATATGTGTTGTCATTAACCGAATGGTCGGGTTGGCATATCCACATGTGTTGTCATTAACCGAATGGTCGGGTTGGCATATCCACATGTGCTGTCATTAACCGAATGGTCGGGTTGGCATATCCACATGTGTTGTCATTAACCGAATGGTCGGGTTGGCATATCCACATGTGCTGTCATTAACCGAATGGCCGGGTTGGCTTATCCACATGTGCTGTCATTAACCGAATGGCCGGGTTGGCTTATCCACATGTGCTGTCATTAACCGAATGGCCGGGTTGGCTTATCCACATGTGCTGTCATTAACCGAATGGCCGGGTTGGCTTATCCACATGTGCTGTCATTAACCGAATAGCCGGGTTGGTTTATCCACATGTGTTGTCATTAACCGAATGGCCGGGTTGGCTTATCCACATGTGCTGTCATTAACCGAATGGCCGGGTTGGCTTATCCACATGTGCTGTCATTAACCGAATGGCCGGGTTGGCATATCCACATGTGCTGTCATTAACCGAATGGTCGGGTTGGCATATCCACATGTGCTGTCATTAACCGAATGGTCGGGTTGGCATATCCACATGTGTTGTCATTAACCGAATGGTCGGGTTGGCTTATCCACATGTGTTGTCATTAACCGAATGGCCGGGTTGGCTTATCCACATGTGTTGTCATTAACCGAATGGCCGGGTTGGCTTATCCACATGTGTTGTCATTAACCGAATGGTCGGGTTGGCATATCCACATGTGTTGTCATTAACCGAATGGTCGGGTTGGCTTATCCACATGTATTGTCATTAACCGAATGGCCGGGTTGGCTTATCCACATGTGTTGTCATTAACCGAATGGCCGGGTTGGCTTATCCACATGTGTTGTCATTAACCGAATGGCCGGGTTGGCTTATCCACATGTGTTGTCATTAACCGAATGGCCGGGTTGGCTTATCCACATGTGTTGTCATTAACCGAATGGCCGGGTTGGCTTATCCACATGTGTTGTCATTAACCGAATGGCCGGGTTGGCTTATCCACATGTGTTAATAGTTATTGACTGGCTTAGATTTTTTGTTCAGTTATGTTCAGACATTGGCCTAATGGGGGGAGGGGGAGATAAAAGGGGGGGGGGGGTTCCACACACTTACGTTTTAAGAAATGGTTCTGTTGGCTAATACCTTTGGGCAGTACTCATGAAGTAGTCATCTCTTATATTGTAAATGTAGAGAGACATATGCACGGCATTTTAACATTCTTTGAATTATAAGAAGTGGTTGAAATGAATCTCAATTTTGCCTGAGATCTGAGTACTAAGTAAACCACAATCTGATTGGGTCGGAGTACTAAGTAAACCACAAAATGATTGGGTCGGAGTACTAAGTAAACCGCAGAAGGATTGGGTCGGAGAGTCTGCAACTGTTGGCTGTCTTTTATACAGCAGAACAGATCATAATTTTTTTATTGCCGTTAAGCTTAAACCAAAAAGACACCGTCATTAAAAAATATCATCATCATCGTGTCCCTTAGTCCTTGGCCCGGTTGGGCGCCACAGATGACACGAAAAGAATATAGACCTACTTACTTTTATATAGCATCTTAAAAGTACTTTTTGCTTCATTTCGATAGCATTTAATCTGAAAACTTGAAAATGTATCTCGTCATATAGTAACAACATAATTTCTAGGGGGGTTGGGGGGGGGGGGGGAATTGTTAAAATACGTTTCTTTCCTCGGGATCGAATATTGGATATTAAAACTCCTTTTACATTTTTTTAGGTACCATTGTGAAACTGTTGCAATTTCATCACTGCTTCGGGGGCCATTCTTAAGATATTTAAATTCTTTCTATTTCAATTTCTTTCTCTTTTTTTTCATTTTCCCGCTGACCTACATTTTGGCTTACACAAAAGTACAACGTCTTGCAATAAGTTAATTCACGATATAACACTTGAATTAAATCAATCCTTCACCCCATCGATCTATCACATCAACAACTTCCACTCATAGTTCGATTTCCTCTCACTAGTTTTCTCCCTCATTTCATCCCCCCTTCATTCCTCCTCCCCTTCATCCCTCCTTACATCTAATCAACCTTCCTTTCATCCATCCACCCCTTCATCCCTCCTCTCCTTCATCTCTCCTTCACTTCATCACTCCTCCCCTTCATACATCCTCCCTTTCATCCTTTCTCCCCTTCATCCTTCCTCCCTTTTTTCGCTACGCACATTCATCCCTCATCCCCTACATCCCTCTTGCATTTATCCCTCTACCCATTTATCCCTCCTCCCCTTCATCCCTCCTTGCATTCATTCCTCCTTGCATTCATCCCCTTCATCCCTCCACACATTCCCCCCTCCACCAATTCATCCCCCCTCCATCCGTCTATGTTTTTGTTTACTCACATTCAAGCCAACAGTAAATCGATCGACCTCACTGTCCATGGGCGCTAACGTTCGGAGATTTGGGAGAATATGACATAAGGCTGCCTGGGACTGCCATAAACGGGAGATATTTAGTAACACAATCCGTGGATTAGACGTTACGGGCATTTTAGACGCGTGTGAGAACATATGGGCGTTCATTCAAAGTTGAGCACCAGTCGTAGGACATTTCGGTGATGCTTCAGTGGTTATTCAATCTTGAATATGTCACTAGGTTGATGGATCTGATCTCAGTTGATGATAACAGACGGAGAACACGTTCCAGACAAACGTCAGCTTTGTTTTCATCGTTGGGCAACCTAAGAGATGAGCGAAGGTTCTCCTTCAACGATATTTCCGCGTGGGGTCTGTGGACAGTTATCCCAACATATCTTTTTAAAAATAAGTCTCCTTATTTTGTTATATTTTTTTATCATTCGTTTATCAGTCATGACTGGGTGCGTGTTGAAAGAGAGAGAGAAAAAAGGGCCCTTAACTCAGCATATAGGATGTGGTGTGAAAAATTCCCTTAGAAATTATTTAATTATTTAGACAAATTCTCTTACATCGTGATGCATTTTGGGAAAACAAACGACTTCCTTTTTTAAAGAAGAAATGGGACACTTAAGACAACTAAAAAACGAATCAAATGCATTTTTTTTTTTTTTTGGTTTCTAGGACAAAAGTGAAGGTACAGAAATCACACAAGCGGTATCATAAGAACAGTCAGGGTACAAATCACATTGGATCAGTATTTCCGTGACTTTAAGAATGACATACGAGACCGAATTTTCGGTAGAGAAATTCGTCCCACGTTGCTTTCATATTGCAACCGATTGCATCCAAGTTTAATCAGCCATCTTGGTTGTTAATCATGATGACAGCATCGTCTTTGTAACTTTGTGTGTAGTTTTGAGCGATAGTCAAACTGAGATTTGTGTTAGAAAAAAAAAAAAACATTTAAATAGCTACCAAATTTTTTTTTTTTTACTCTTTAAGCTCCAAGTGGATAATTTTGAAAATAATAATAATAACTTCGACCTCAATATTCCCAGAACACGTCCACGGAGAACCGACTAGAGACAGAATTTGATAATCTCCCACTTTGTTCTTCTTTTTTTTTTTCAACGGATTTCGGTATCGTTTCTTAGTCTCAATGTTGGCGAATTACGGATACAACAAGGCGTGATACATGTCGTGATGCATGGTGTGATACACGGCGTGATGCATGGTGTGATACACGGCGTGATACATGTCGTGATACATTGCGTGATACATGGCGTGGTACACGGCGTGATACATGGCGTGGTACACGGCGTGATACATGGCGTGGTACACGGCGTGATACATGGCGTGGTACACGGCGTGATACATGGCGTGGTACACGGCGTGATACACAGCGTGATCGATGTCGTGATGCATGGTGTGATACACAGCGTGATACATGTCGTGATGGCGCAGATGTGTTCAGTTTGAGGTTAGAAAGTTGCTAAGTTAAAGAGAGAGAGAGACAGAGAGAAAGAGAGAAAGAGAGAGAGAGAGAGAGACAGAGAGAAAGAGAGAGGGAGAGAAAGGGGGAGGGAGTGATAGACGGACAGACAGACAGACAGACGGACAGACGTACAGGTAGGCAGACGGACAGACAGACAGACAGAATCGGACAGGTAGACAGACGGACAGACAGACAGAAACAGACAGAGACAGATAGACAGAGTCATAGAGACAGATAGATAGATAGATAGATAGATAGATAGATAGATAGATAGATAGATAGATAGATAGATAGATAGATAGATAGATAGATAGATAGATAGATAGATAGATAGATAGATAGATAGATAGATAGATAGATATATGGATGGATGGATGGATGGATGGATGGATGGATGGATGGATGGATGGATGGATGGATAGATAGATAGATAGATAGATAGATAGATAGATAGACAGACAGACAGACAGACAGACGGACGGATAGACAGACAGACAGACGGATAGACAGATAGACAGATCGATCGTTCAGAAAATTCTAACACAATTTTTAAGTTTAATATTTCATTAAGTTACATTCAAGTCATAGACTGCAACATTTCCTCAGGGGTTTATTATTTAAAACCAAGCCAACGATACACTGTCGTTATTCAGTATCATGATCAGTGCAAAAGAGGATTATCATTGACTCTAGTTACATATTAATGAACAGCGTAAGCATACATTTCTTGTTTATTCATCGCAGGATTACTCCCAACCACCCACTTTCCAAAAGATTGTTTATTTCGGATTAAGTTTAATATTAAATGTTGATTAAAAGAACCCTGGTTTAAACCCCCCCCCCCCAACCCCAATGTTTGTCGTAAATTTGGAGTCCACTATTTCCTCTCTGTCTACGTCACCGCCAGTGTTATCTCTCACTGCTCTCTATTAGCCTATTTTATATCTAACTGTGCAGTAAAGGAGTCAGTATTCTTTTCTACCATCACATCAGCATACATCTCTTCTATAAATTGGACATAAGGAATTTTGACATATGAGTTATGGTGCTACGGTGTACTTTTAATTTGAAAAATCAGTTTTACTGTTCAAACATTCAAGGATTTTATGACTTGATAGAGGATCTTGTGAGCTTCTAACTCCATCCACACTTTCCCGGAAAACACAGGGGCGTAATACACACAAAACACTCACGCACATACACGCTCTCACTCACATACACACAAATACACACACGCACGAACAAACACACTCACACATGCGAACACACACACTCACGAAGACACACGCATATACAAAAACACGCTAATACACAGCTGTGCTTCGATTCCCCTATTCGAAGTATGCAGATCTACCTTAATGTGTAGATCACAGGCAGCTCGCCACTGGCCTTGCATACTTATAATTGCTAAGGATAAACTGAATGTTTAAGCTTCAATTATTATTTTGTATTCCAAAATGCAATACATTGACTGAGTTTAACACTTATCACGGGATAAACCGGTTGCGTGCGTACTTAAAAAAGGGGGGGAGGGGCTTAGGGGGAAACCCCGGGGGCACATTTGGGTTATATATATAAGGCATAATATAAATAGTATTTTTATCTGTGTCAGGGGGGCGGTAACTTTTGAGAGTTTACCCCAGGAGGCACTTAATCAAAGTTAAGCAGCTCCTAATAGTAATGACTGATGACACAAAAAAAATCATTTTTGATAATAAGTAAAACTCCATATTTTGTGTAGGTTTAGGAGAGACATGTTTATCGTTTCCGGTAAGGTAATATGGATCTCAGATGTGTGAGTTAGATAATATCTGTGTGTGTCTCAATGAGTAGCTCATACTGCCACAATCTCACATTCAGTCATGGACAGAAACCTGCGCATCTCGTGAGAACTTGATCTCTCTAACTGCAGATCCATTACTTGAAACAAATATCTCGATGCCGGATAATGATAATCCACGAGGTCACACTCCCAACTGACATCTGGAGGGCACCCTGCTCACCTGGCCAGTGGTCATTTGTCATTATGTTGGGCTCCCGTCCATGTACAGCTCGCTAGTCTTGCTCCACGTTTATGTTGTTGACCAGTGAGCAGATATTATTGTATAGCACTGACATATCACCTAACTCTCTGATGTATTTGGCAGCAAAACTGTAGGAAAATAGTTTGTTTTTTATTCTTAATAAACTCAAGATGTACGCCAATCGGGACAACGCATGCATAGCGATGGGGAAAATCGGATTGTCTGTGAGAGCAAAATTATTTGGCATTGTCGAAAAATGTAAAGAAAAAAATTGTGTGCTTAATTTTTTTTTTAAATCTGTGAAGTCATCTAGTGTCATCTGTTAAAAAAGAAAACATGTCGCTAAATCTGTAAAATCATATATTTACATCCTTAAAATCATCTAACTAGTTATCCGCATTACGTTGACGGGCTTTTTGTACGCCTACAGATAGCAACAGTTTCGCCTACGGAGAGCAACAATTTCGCCTACAGATAGCAACAACGTTCGCGCGTGCACGGGACTGCTCCTGAGTGGAGCAATTTAGCCGTTTGCAATAATTGCACGGGGGGAGTAGCAGTGGATTGTGGCGGGACCAGGCGAGGCGACTTCGTATATTCCTTGACGTAACGGGACAGAGATAGTGGCTGAACCATTGAGCGATTTCTGAAACTCTATCCCCCCCTCTGGGGTTTGTGTTAAAATCAACTTTCACCGTGGATTGTTGGGTTTTTTTCCCTCCCCGCCGCTTATATCAAGATATGGTGGGTTAGTGTCTTGTGATCATGCCAACGAGAGGACATCATGAGTTGTGTCCTGTGACGGCTGGACATGTGTCGCAGTTCAATGGCGCGTGATTCACGAGTATGTTCACGGGTGTCCGATTTCTGAACCAGGTGTTGGATAAGCAACGATTGTTGTGGTGTGGATGAACGGCGAACTGTGTGGTAGAACTCTTTTGGTTGTAATTTCGATTCGATTTGGATGGGACCATAAGAGTTGATGCTGTTTTAGATCAAACTGCTGTGGTGTGGGTGAACAGCGTACCGAGTGGTAAAACTCTTTCGGTTGTAATTTTGATTCGATTTGGATGGGACCATAAGATTTGATGCTGTTTTTAGATCAAGAGATAAAAAATGGGTTCTCACTAGCAACGTGAAAGGATTTACTGAACTTTTTCTCAGTGCGAAATAACCAGAAAGTTGAGACCAGAAGGAGTTTTAAAATGCTTGACTTGATGACATTTCCGGTGTGTGCTCTGCTCCTTGTTGCATTCCGGGAAACTACGGCTAACAATAACAACAACAACAACAATAACAACAACGTTCGCTACCCGTATAACTACGGTGATGGTAAGACATCATTGTAACATCACTCAGTTTGTCTTCCATATTTTTAAATAAACAATGTGATACGATTTTGAGGTGCATACATTATATATACTGTATGTTTATTTCTTACAATTAAGATAATGTTTTGAACGATTTTGTGATGATATTGTACGATTTTAAGATTTTGGGTAAACAGGTCTGATAGCAATTTAAATAAAACATGCAAATTCAAGTGGGGGCAAATGCCCCACCCTGCCCTACCTAAATGACATCCCTGAATGCAGGCCTTCTAAAACGATTTTAATGTGAACGTTAATTTACGAATAAAATGTAACAAGATAAACATAGAAAATTAAAGATATTTCCTTTATTTATATCTCCAAATGTAGTTTCTGTGTATATGAATTAATTCATGGTTTTACCGTGTTTAATTTGTAAAATAAAAAGCTTTAAGATTCTCTAGAGCGCGAACTATAAGATAACATGTGTGACTTATCTGAACTATAAGATAACATGTGAGACTTATGTGAACTATAAGATAACATGTGAGACTTACGTGAACTATAAGATAACATGTGAGACTTACGTGAACTATAAGATAACATGTGAGACTTACGTGAACTATAAGATAACATGTGAGATTTATGTGAGCTATAACATAACATAACATGTGAAACTTGTCTTGGGCGTATCACGACAGCATGATTTGTTTGATATTTATTGAAGATTCTTCTTTTCACTTATAAAGAAAATAATTTTAACACTCGACCCCCCCCCTCCCGACCCTCACCCCACCACCAGATCCAACGGACAAGGTTTTAAGATATTTGTTTCAAGTCTGTCCCCCAACGTTAGCCTATTTATGAAATATCTTTTTTTTTTCAAACCTACACATCATAATTTCTAAACGAACTCTTGCACAATAAATCCTTTAATTTATTTCCTTTATTTTCTTCATGCAATTGATTTCTTTTTCCAAGTTAAATTCAGCCGTACGTGCCTCTCACGTTATCTCAGACCTTTAACAATCAAGACTTTAATCAAAATTCTTAGAACAATATTTTTCACATCAATCAGCTGAGCTCTATTGGAGACATTCATAACCTGCACTCAGTCATTTCTCTGCTAGGTTTAAAAAATTAAAAACTTGCAAATGTCAGTCCCAACCCCTTCAAACCCCACCCACTCAACCCACAACCCCTCTCAACCCCTCAAAACCCCACACCTCTATGCCACCCGCTCTACCCCCACCCTCTAAACCCCCCTCAAGACCCCTGAACCCCCACCCTCTTAACCCCCAACCCCCCCTCAACCAAAACCCTCTCAACCCACTTCAACCCCCACCCTCTTAGCCCCGTCAACCCAAACCCTCTCAATCCCCCCCTCAACCCCATCCCACTCAACCCCCTTCAACCCCCAACCTCTCAACCTCCCTTAAACCCCACCCTCTAAACCCCCTCAACCCAAACCCTCTCAACCCCCCTCAACCCCATTCCACTCAACCCCACCTTCTCAACGCCCCACCCTCAACCCCACCCCCTCAACGCCACCCCCTCAATCATCCGTCTCCAATTACAAAAAAAAGACATGAAGTACACCGGTAATGATTCATTTTTTTTTCGTTCGGTTCACAAACCTAAAACTCGTTCTCTACGATAGAGATTCGCGTCCGGGGCGTAAAGAGCTAATTGCTTAATTAGTTATGTTCATTGAATGCACTTGCTCTCTCCGTCACGTCTCTTCTTGACAGCTACTTTAGTTGTTTTTTTTTGTGTTCGTTATTTTTAAACTTTTCTATAACCCTGAAGAAGCGAAGTCATATTTCAGAGCACAATTATTTTCTCCACACAATTTTATGTATAACTATCAAGCAGCAATATCAACTTTGAATATATGTAAAGATTTTTTTATAGCATGGAGTATGAATTTTATCCGGACAAAGTGGCGAATGCTCTATTCGTTTGTACGATCTTATAAACAAATGAAACGGCTACCGAGAGACTGTCACGTGACAAGATAACACCATTTTATCACAGATATTTCTGTTCTGAACCCCCGCCCTAACCCACTCAAATCCCCCTACCCCAATAATATATGATCCCAGAAAATCACTTAGCCTTAAACTATTTCGGGGAGTGAACAATTTTAGACGGATTTATAAATTTTTTGCTGCGATAACATATAATAATTAAAGATACTTAGTTGGATAAATTCTCATGAATTATGAGCAATTTAGTATATTTAAGATAAAAAATTTACCAAATAACTGTATTTTTGTTAAAAGGCTTTTACTCTAGATTAAAAAAATAGGGCAATACTTGTATGGATATTTGAACCTTTACATGCATTTATTTTTTTTTTTTTCTTTTTATTTTTTTCCATTTCTCATTTATGTGATTGTTGCAACTGATTTCTTTCTATGGGAATGTTTTTTTAAACCCAGATACGTCACAAATACAAAGCATATATATACAGCAACACAATTAATTGCCCCACAAAGAAAACCGCAACCATTAACATTTCTCCCCACCCCCTTGACAAACTGACTTTGGGGGTTTCATCTAATGTGTTGCCATCGGCATTGATTGTATGTGCCAAATTTGAGCTTGAAAGTGTGATGGGAAGTGGGTCAATTTTCCGTCCGAAGATTTCGCCACAAACACACGAAGAAAAGCGTCTATAAAGGATCTAAAAAGAGCACTAAATGGTACATTTAATCGTCACCGATTAAAATGAATGAAATACTGCAAGCAAATATTAAGGAGGTCGATATATTTGATCATTCAAATAATTAAAGCAATCTCGATATAGTATTCGATTCCAACTATTTGAAATCTTTTTTTTTAAATTAAATTTACCTTGCCAACAGTATAAATGCCTATGATCTAAGATTTTGAAATAGGTCTTGCTTAAAACAGTTGTCCATGTGTTGGGAATGAATACACTTTGATTAAAACTCATTTCCATTTAATTTGATGAATAAAAGAATTGTATCTTATCTTGATTAACAAACATTGACAATTTGTTTAAAATTGCAATTTCTTAATAAAAATGTGATAACTTTTAAATAGTCTTGACAATAAAGAGCAACGCCAGCAAAATAAAATAATATTATAAATAATGATAATAGTAGTATGTTTAATGTAGACGATTCCATGAGCGTTGACATAGGTAAAAATGAAAACTAATAAAAAAAATTCAATACATATTTCAAAAAAATAAGATTCATCGTGCGCATACAGATGGTGCATGTGATGATGCATGTTATGGTGCATGTTTCATCAATTATTTTTTTATATCGAAATAGTTTCTTTTTTTCCTTGACATTTGTTTGATTTGTTACATTTGTTATATTTTTTACATTTGTTATATTTTGTTACATTTGTTACATTTCTTACATTTGCTACATTTGTTACATTTGTTACATTTGTTATATAGTTTACCGGATAACAGAAAGTAAAAGGGAAATTTAAAACGCGCATAGTTGACTCTGTTAATTTCTTAAATGCCCTTTTTTTCCCCTCGTTTTTAATATCAGAATAATAGAAATTTTGGAAAATACGCCCTACCCATTTGCCTGCATTAATCTAAAAATGAAACTAGTCTGAACTAATTTTAAGAGTTTCAGATCTATTCCCTTTATTATTTGTTGTATTTTTTTTTTTTTTAATATGTCATTTTTGTTTAAATCTAGAGATTTGGGAAATAATTATGCCTGAACGTTGATGAAAGACTTTGACCAAAAGCGCCATATGTTCAATGTAGTGGCGTAACTAAGGTTAGTGCCACCGGCGCTCATCACACACCCCAACCCCCTTTTTTCCCCCCACGAAAAAGACTTCTGCTGTTGGTCTAAAATACCGCCCTTCAATATAAGGAAAAGAGTGCCACCTGAGGCGAACCTCCATCTCCCTCACCCTCCTTTCAATGCCCCTAATTCATTGATTTGTAATTTATCTTGTTAATATTATTATGCCTACAGTAAGAAAGATAGGACCCGTTTTAGTAGACATAAGGCATATATAGACCCAACCAATAAAACAGTATTTATTCTAGTAAAATCTCTTATATATATTAAGCTTCTGGTGTGACTCGTGAACTGCTTCCATTACCGGCCGGCTGCTTCATAAAAAGCTCGCTGCTTCCTATTCAGCGTATTTGTTATTGAGATTATATTACAAATAATTCTATTTTTTTGAAAGAAAATATGTTTCAATAATGAGTTTCTTTAGTGCCCAAAATATAATTCCCGATAACTACACTAAATGGTTTTTTTAATAACGCAAAACTGCGTTTGGTGCGTAATATTTTCATTTTAGGAAAATGAAATCATCTCAAAATTAAGTATGGTGTTAAATAAATGTTCGGTTTAAAAGTGGTTGAGTCATCAGAATATTTAATATAGTTCACGTGAAATAAAAAGTGTGCAGTGGCGTATCATGGGGGAAGGGGTGTAGCAAAATTTGGGATTCTGAAATGTGCGTTACTTGAGTTCATGTTTTGTCAAGTAAAACTATGTGGGTTATATTTGTCTTTATAGAATCCAGCGGCGAAAATAAGATGGGACCAAAGGCATACCCCAGGGCACAAAATCTGGGTGAAATCAGCTTATGTAGGGCGTGGACGCCGGATTCAGAGCTGCCGCTGGTTGCCATTATGCAAACTTTTGGTGTTTATAAATGCTCTGCACCCCCCCTCCAGAACACCCGAAATGCCCCCTTCCCGAACACATGAAATTCCCCCTTCCCGAATGCCCCCCTTCGGTTCAAGGTCTCTGAAAGATACACGGATTTCAACGAATACAGATAACTTCATATTATCTTCATTTGTCAATCTTATGGACGAAGTTATCTTCCTAGTTATTTTACCCAGACACAGGAACAATGCATCTACGCACTTCCATTTCCTGACATTCTACTGAGCTAAACTACTGTGAGAAAAAATACAAACAGATGTTGAAATCGACAACAGTGCTGGCAGAGAGGAAGCCCATGAGGTCCAATCAAGAAGCCCATGATTAATAGACGTGACATCAAAAAGACCATGTTTCATAGAAGTGCAATCAAGAAGACCATGTTTCATAGAAGTGCAATCAAGAAGCCCATGATTCAAAGATATGCAATCAAGAAGACCATGTTTTATAGATTTACAATCAAGAAGACCGTGTTTTATAGATGTGGAATCAAGAAGACAATGTTTTATAGATGTGGAATCAAGAAGCCCATGATTTATAGATGTGCAATAAAGAAGACCATGATTGACAGATGTGCAATCAAGAAGACCATGACTGACAGATGTGCAATCAAGAAGATCATGATGATTGACAGATGTGCAATCGAGAAGACCACGATTGACAGATGTGCAATCAAGAAGACCATGATTGACAGATTTGCAATCAAGAAGACCATGATTGACATATGTGCAATCTAATTTCATTAATAATTGTTGTTTTTTCTAGCAAATAAAATTAATCTTGATATTCTAAATGAAACACACCATAATCTTCATGTTAATCTTTAATGCAGTCATTGACGCGAATTTCTAGCTTTAAACAAAATAATTTAAATAATCAAATCAACCTGACCTCACACCTCACTCTCACACCTCACTCTCACACCTCACTCTCACACCTCACTCTCACACCTCACTCTCACCTGCAGCGTGCAAATATTTTGTTGAAAATAAACATAACTATTATTATAATGTGATAAACCTCCATGGTGTCAGTGGTCGGAGTGGGAGAACAGCACCGGAAGTTGGAGTCGTCAAACGTTCCGCCCACCGCAACTGTATGCGCTCATAACATGATTTCATAACACCCCGGTTGGGGGGGGGGAGAGAAAAAGTTGGGGGGCGCGGGGAAGAACACTCTTTGATGTGGACGTGCTTCACCAAACAGGTGCCGTACATCAGCTGCTCACTCTTGTGTGATTCCGCCCCGGCAAGGGGGGTGGGGGCGCCTCGTTACTTCACCTGTCACAGGTTACGGGGGGGGGGGGGGTCACGTTTCCTTTCAACGTCAATAGCACCACCCCCCCCCCCCCTTTCGCGCTTCAACACGTTTTGTGTTATTATTGTTGTTTTCCAAAACTCGAGGGAAGAAACAAAACAAAATTAAGGATGAAGACCTTGTATTAGATTATTCTCTATGAGATTTTTTTCTATGAAGGTTAGGCCTATAAATAAACTGGTGACCAGCTTTACCACAAATATGTGTAATACACGCGTTTTAAAAATTCCCACGGCTCTAACAATGAAAATGTTTAAAATGGACAAAATGTCGTTTTTTTCTTCTTTTGTTGCCCATTTTCTATTTTTTTGTTTTTAATTTTAAGTCAAGAATGCATACGTCACTAAGACTTACAAACCGGATATATGACACGACGTCATACATACTTCTTACTTTTGTCAAGTCCTACAAGTTGTGATGATGTTTTCTTTTTAAATGTTGGCAGCGTGTATGTCGGTTTAAAAAGAAATTGGATGATACACATCCATCGACTGCAGTCTTTCAATAGATTCTTTGATACACATGACTGCTGTCATTCAATGGATTCTTTGATACACATGACTGCTGTCATTCAATGGATTCTTTGACATGTATTTCCGCAGTCATTGTGTGGATTCTTCGATACACATGACTTCCGTCATTCAATGGTTTCTTTGATAAGTATTGCCACCGTCATTCAATGGATTCATTGATACACATGATTGCAGTGATTAAATGGATTATTTGATACGTATTACCACAGTCATTCAATGGATTCTTTGATATGCATGACTGCAGTCATTCAATGGATTCTTTTATACACATGACTGCAGTCATTCCATGGATTCTTTCCGATGACTTACTTACATAACGTCCATCGTCATAATACAAAGTTTATATTTCATCCCGATGGTCATCGCATCACGTTCCACCAAGGAATTATTGCGAGTCTCTGCGCATGTGCAAAAAAGTGATCATAAGGGGGGGGGGGGGTCGCATACCCTTGCACTGCATCGATTTTATAATTGACTCAAGGGTGTGGGAGGGATATGGTTGGGGGACACCACGTGTTATGTTAGACAGTGTTCCTTTAAGTCACCGTAGTGCCCTGTTAGGATTCAGGGATTAGTTATGTGTCCGGAAGATGGGAACTGCGCAAATTAAACAGGTGCGTCAACTATGCTGTTGATGGCAACAAAATACATATGGCATGAGACATAGAAAAAAATATATAAAAGTTTTGTATTTTTAAAATAAAACATCATGGATACATGTAAATGGTGATTAATCAAAGTGGTTGTTTCATAAATTAGTTGTAAAACACGGTGGTTTGATTTATAAAATAGTGCTTAACCCAGGTGGTCGATTGGTCAATGAACTATGTAAATCAGTCATTTTATTTATTATATTTTTTTAAAAATCTTTTTTTCAGTGATTATTCTCATTAATTGCTAGGCATCTTGAAATATCATTTCAATATTCCTTTCAAACATTTTTTAAAATGGTTTAATCTTGCATCAAACATTTCATTCTTTGACAAACATCGCTGTCTCGGCTCTCGGGAAAGTTTTCAGATCGTGCCATGGCGAGTAGCAAAGCGAAACATCGACCTGAGACATTTGATATTAAGGCCCGGTCAGCCACAGCTCGTCACACGCTCAAGATTCAAATTCATCAGCATAAGTGAAGCTTGTTTCGTGTTGCCCTGATGAGCACACAACACGTGTTGACACTGACCAACTGTAACCTACGTCATAACCCCCCAGCTTATTTCCGACCAGTTGATGGCTCCTGTCTCTTATAAAAACCCCAACCGCCGAGACAAGGACAACGGAAGTTGTCTTTTTTTGTACCCTGGTCTGTAAGGGGGCGAAACTGATGGAAACTTAAAACCTTAAAATATTACCATTCGTTAATCTGTGTTTAAGCCGGGCATTATTTTCTCCAATCATTTAATATTTATACGTTCGATTTTTTTTAAAAAATCTGTACAAAATTGCTCTGGTTAAAATATTAAGTCTACCGCTGTAGCACTAATGGTTTTCAACCGGTGTGTAGTCACTGATAGACTGGTAGCTTTGACTTTTCTTGGTTAAAATTGCTGTTGGCGTTGGCTAAAAACGCAATGCTGACTCAGTTCGTGTTTCCACCATGACACGATGTTTGCGCTCTGCGTTGCCTGAATGTCCATACGTTAAGAATATAGCATTTCCGATCATAACAAGCACGAGCTGATTCAAAAGAAAATGCTTGCCAGGTAGGACTACACAAAAATGCTGGCCAGGTAGGACTAGAGCTACGCTAAAATGCTGGTCAGGTGGGGCTACACAAAAATGCTGGCCAGGTAGGCCTAAACAAAAATGCTGGCCAGGCAGGACTATGATAAAAGAGCTTAGAACAATCTGTTTACCTGAAGCTATTAACACGGATTAAAATTGAGTTGCCGGTCCTGTTTTACCATGATAACTGAAACTGGTGATTGGCGAAAGGTATTGCATGAGTTTTTAGAGAAAGGCACGAAAAAAAAGTTTTTTTTTAATGTAGCTTTTTTATAAATACAAGAAAACCTGGGGAATATAATTGTAGTCTTTTTAATCCAAATTAAAAAATATTTTTTTTTCGAAAGTTGCTTCAAGTTATTGTTAATACGTGAACGGTGTATCGCAGAGTCGCGGTTATTGGTTTTAGCATTTCGATAACTTCACATGTCTTACCTGTAAGCTCATTGCCGTTTACTATTATGTTATCTGGGAGCTAAGACATAACTACGACCACTCAACTGATTGTCTTACGTTGACATTTCCCCAAATCGGTCGTAGGTAACAAAGGTGGTATAGTCGAGATTGTCACTCCAGGATTGGCCTAGTGAGCCAACGTCGAAGTGTAGTACTACATAGCTACTCCATCGTCTCGCGAAGGCGAAAGGGTGCCATATATAATTTCGTCAGCCCAACTGTGTCATTTTCCCCTTTTATTACTTAAGCGCGTTTTTTTTTTAATTTAAAAAAAAAAAAATCCTTCGCTTTCGTTCGTGTGTTTCTTCCTTTCTTTCTTCGAGTCAAAAGACAAAATCTTCGGAAGGCTAACTGACCCACTTCCCGTCAATACATCTGGCTGAAACTTGGCTAAAAGACATTTTGCTGATGGCCGCACGTTCTTTCAAATTGTCAGCCACAACAACAAACCCCTGAAAAATCAATGTTTCCGGGTTTTAAAGGGGAAGCAAACCGCCCCACTTCCCGTCGTTCTATCTAGCTGAAGCTTGGTACATAGACTCGTTGCCGATGACAACGCATTTGATCAAATTGTCAGCCCTACCCCAAACCTCCCCCCAAAAATATGTTTTTTCCTGTTTTTCAAGGGAGGATGAATTATTTTTAATTAATTATTTGTTCAATGGTGCATGTTTTGGTGTGGAAATTAAATGTTCTTTGTATTTGTGACATTACATAAATATACATCAAGTGTACGTCAAGGATTTACATGAAAAACGTTTTTTAGGAGTTGCTTTTATTACTTTAACATTCACCTCTATTGTTGTATTAGAATCAGACGTCATTGTTTGCGTTATACATTTTTCAAACTAAACCTGTATCTGATCAGTTCCCCCCATACGTGACATTCAAACAACTCTCTATTTCAAACACCAATTTTTTATATTTTTTTTACATTCAATAGTCCACTTTTTCTTGAGGGAAGGGTTGGGGGGGGGGGTTTCCCCACACCTCTCTCATTTCCAGGCAAGTATAAAAAAAACCAGTGTACTTTTAAACCAAAACACCGTCCTAAAGACATCCTCGTTAATGGCATGTTGTGATATTACCTGATTTATATTTAAGTGTCCCGTACAGTGCTCTTAACGTAACGTCTGGCAGAGTACAGAGATGATCAGATGTTAAGATAATTACGGTAGGGGATGGGGGGGAGGCATCCCTTGTTGGTAGGAAATAAACACATCCTCTCCCAAACCAAAATGATGTCTACATCGGCGATGATGTTTCGTTTTGTTGTTGCTGTTGTTGTTTTTTTCCCCGTGTGGAATAATATTCCTCTCCTACGGTTGAGTTTGTTTTGTTGCGCTGACCTCCAAAACCATGACTCGTAGCTGGTTGCATTATTCATGAGATCACTTTCATCATATTGTTAGATCAGGGCTATTCCAGTGGGATTGCAGGAGTTCTCTGTCCTTGCCTGCACATATACCGACTTTTGTTACTGCTGTTGTTGTTGTTTTTAATGCTAATTTGTTGTTTGTCTGTTTTAATTTCATGACGTCAGTACGTTTAATAATGAAAATATAAATTCTACCATACACATAAAAGTGCAAATAAAGATATATAAGAATGAGCTAGGCTGACCGTAACGCCAAAGAACCGAAAAGATTTAATTACGTTCGGATTTTAAAAACGATCATAGTTATTTTCTATTATTTTACGGAATTAAATAAATTTAAATGTCTATGATGTTTTAGACGTGAAAAATTGGTTGCGAGATTCTTCTTTAGATAAAATAATTCTTTGTTTTACGATTTTCTGATAATGTATAATTTAAAAACAAGGCAAAAGTGTGTTTAAATTTTTTAAGAAGATATCAATATATCAAATTCTTTAATATAAAATATAAAATTTTTGTTGTACATTTAAGATTATGTTTTTCAACAATTTTAGAGAAAAAAAGTTGTAGTTCAAGAGCACGAAAAGGGGTAAATCTCAAGTATTTCTCTCGCGTAGAAATCGTCCCTCAATTAACTTCTTTAGTGACAAAAGTGATATAATTAGAGATAATTTAGCTTGGGTAATTTAAGTTCATTTTTAGAGAGATAAAAAGTAGTTTAGGGTCGTGAAAGGGAGTAAGGTAGGTAAAATATACAGCAGATAAGTATTTCTAAGAAATTAATGATATTAGAAACGTAAATATCCCTACATATATTCTTATTTTTAAAGTAGGAATGGTGATGAGATTTTGCAATAGCAGGTAGAAATTATCGCAAAGGACCTTCCATTATTATCCCGATAACATCGGGTCATATATTCTAGTCATTTATACAAATGTATTTGATAAAGAGTGTTATACAGGCCTTGGGAGAGATTTGACCACACAAAAAAAAACACTTAAACCCGAATCAAATCTCTGATAGAAATAGAAACGATACAAAAGTTAAAAACGAGTTGAATTTTGAATTATTTTTTCTCACATGTTTCATACATTAACACGATGAAGTTTAATGTTGCGCATTCCTTGTATCAAGATATATCATTGACGTTAAAAAAATGTCTTCGAATTTATATTTTCATTGCGCTAACAATCTCAAAACTCAAAACAAAAGGAGACATATCGATACCAAAATCTTTTCATTTAAAACTACAGAATAAATGTTACTTTAATTTTATAATTTAGAGTGATTTAAGTGTCTAAACCAGAACTGGTCTCCCTTCTAATAACTGGTGTTATATTTTAGTGATTAAAATGAACTGAAATACTCTATACTAAAAAAAAAATTGTAAAGAAACAGGTGCGCTAAAAATTTAACGATTAGTCTGGAGCATGAGAGATGGCAATAAAATCAAATGCCATATTTCTTGGGTAGAACAAGTTCAGATGGGATTTTTAATAAAAATGTTGCAAGGTGTGGAAAAGTGCACGAGGAATGTAAATGGAGTGGACGACATCATCGCAACAGCCACATTTCAACACCAGGGAGCCTAGTTAAGGTTGCCATAGCAGCATAACACCGCGGTGCACGGTTTTTTAAGCGTAATAAACTCTCTTGCGTTACGGCTGGCGGCTTTAGTTGGGCTAATGTATATTGTGTCTCTTTGTTCTTCTTGGCATTACCTGATTGGCAAACTGCTGGTATCTATGCTATAGACTAGATAGAATCATGTCAGAGATTTTTCAGATCTATTTCTGTAAACCCTCCTTAGAAGCTCTCGCCATTCCGCCCCCTTACGCGTAATGGCGGTGAATACTTTTTTTTTTCTTTATTGTGTCTATTATCTTATCTCTCGGGATAAGTTTCACATGTCTGGAACACTCTGGAAGCGTTTAGTTATCCCTTTTCTTTACTTACCCGGGAAATACATAGACGAGACGGTTTGAGTTTATTCTAAATTACCACGTCTGGGACAACTGATTTACCGGTAATCTCATCTCATAAAAAAACCGACGGAGCCCTGACCTCTATTTCTCGTCTCTTTCTCATTTAGTTGCAGAAATTCAAAATTTAACAAATATTTATTCATAGAACCGCGTCTCGAGTGACAGTGACAACTACAAAAAAAAAAAAAAAAAAAGTGTACGTTTTACATTACAGCACTTATACATCAAAGGTAAATACTTACAAAGTTGATAATGTTCTCCGGACACTTAAAGCCTGTCTGATCTATTAGCGGATGAAACCGCTGAAGTCCGTACTAGAGAAATAAACATATTTAGAGAGAGTTTTGCGTTCATTTAGAGAGTTTCAATAACAGTAACTCCTCATTTTTATAGCATTTTTATATTATAAATTTGAATTCTTCAAAAGTGTCCACGATTTCCGTGAGGTTACCAGCTTTGTTGATTATTAAAACTTCTCTACTCAAAGTCATCTTCATTGACGCATCTGCCCATTCAAGCTGGAGACACTAAACTTCTGGCGCTTTCTGTTCAAAACTTTGCTCTTTTGAATTCAAATTTGCAAGGCAGATTTTCAAACACCCAGGACATAATTCAAAGTACTGGGCGTGTATCTACAATGTTCTATCTACAATGGTGCATCTAAAATATTGCATCTACAATGGTGCATCTAACATGGTGCGTCTACAATGGTGCATCTACAATGGTGCATCTGACATGGTGCATCTACAATGGTGCATCTAACATGGTGCATCTATAATGGTGCATCTAACATGGTGCGTCTACAATGGTGCATCTACAATGGTGCATCTACAGTGGTGCATCTACACTGGTGCATCTAACATGGTGCATCTACAATGGTGCATCTAACATGGTGCGTCTACAATGGTGCATCTACAATTGTGCATCTACAATGGTGCATCTACAATTGTGCATCTACAATGGTGCATCTACAATGGTGCATCTACAATGGTGCATCTACAATGGTGCATCTGACCAGGTAATCTTGGATAAAACCTTTGTCTCGATCTTCGACGCTTCGTTCATGCCGCTATTATACATTACCTTCGGATGTACTTCTATAAATTTCATTGCATGTTGAACTGGATTAAAGCTACCGTTGAGGGATGTGATCTCCGACCCTGTTTTGGTGATAGATGTCCTGTTGAGGCACCCATGCTGTAAATAGCCATCGTTTCCACGCTTTGCTTCACCATACGATTAGTAATGAGGAGGAAATGCATGGCTCATCATTACAACTAACTGTTAACTGTTATTGTGGCCTGACACCTAACCCTAACCAAACATCCCCAGCACTCACTGTTGACTGTTATTGTGACCTGACACCTAACCCTAACCAAACATCCCCAGCACTCACTGTTGACTGTTATTGTGACCTGACACCTAACCCTAACCAAACATCCCCAGCACTCACTGTTGACTGTTATTGTGACCTGACACCTAACCCTAACCAAACATCCCCAGCACTCACTGTTGACTGTTATTGTGGCCTGACACCTAACCCTAACCAAACATCCCCAGCACTCACTGTTGACTGTTATTGTGGCCTGACACCTAACCCTAACCAAACATCCCCAGCACTCACTGTTGACTGTTATTGTGGCCTGACACCTAACCCTAACCAAACATCCCCAGCACTCACTGTTGACTGTTATTGTGACCTGACACCTAACCCTAACCAAACATCCCCAGCACTCACTGTTGACTGTTATTGTGACCTGACACCTAACCCTAACCAAACATCCCCAGCACTCACTGTTGACTGTTATTGTGACCTGACACCTAACCCTAACCAAACATCCCCAGCACTCACTGTTGACTGTTATTGTGGCCTGACACCTAACCCTAACCAAACATCCCCAGCACTCACTGTTGACTGTTATTGTGACCTGACACCTAACCCTAACCAAACATCCCCAGCACTCACTGTTGACTGTTATTGTGGCCTGACACCTAACCCTAACCAAACATCCCCAGCACTCACTGTTGACTGTTATTGTGGCCTGACACCTAACCCTAACCAAACATCCCCAGCACTCACTGTTGACTGTTATTGTGGCCTGACACCTAACCCTAACCAAACATCCCCAGCACTCACTGTTGACTGTTATTGTGACCTGACACCTAACCCTAACCAAACATCCCCAGCACTCACTGTTGACTGTTATTGTGACCTGACACCTAACCCTAACCAAACATCCCCAGCACTCACTGTTGACTGTTATTGTGACCTGACACCTAACCCTAACCAAACATCCCCAGCACTCACTGTTGACTGTTATTGTGGCCTGACACCTAACCCTAACCAAACATCCCCAGCACTCACTGTTGACTGTTATTGTGACCTGACACCTAACCCTAACCAAACATCCCCAGCACTCACTGTTGACTGTTATTGTGGCCTGACACCTAACCCTAACCAAACATCCCCAGCACTCACTGTTGACTGTTATTGTGGCCTGACACCTAACCCTAACCAAACATCCCCAGCACTCACTGTTGACTGTTATTGTGGCCTGACACCTAACCCTAACCAAACATCCCCAACACTCACTGTTGACTGTTATTGTGGCCTGACACCTAACCGTAACCAAACATCCCCAGCACTTACTGATGACTGTTAATGTGGCAAACTCCTAACAGGACCGTCTTAACAACATAGGAGGCCCTTGGCGCAGCAATGCACTGGGCCCCCTAGCAACACAACATATCTGGACCATGAGAAGGGGCGAAGGAAGGGCACTGGCCCCATGCTTAAACAGTGGGGGGGGGGGGACAAACAGTTGGACAAACGAATGTGACTGTTGGACTTGAAATTCATTCGGAAATCAATGAGCATGTAAACTACATATTTGTGTATAAATACATACATATATATATATATATATATATATATATATATATATATATATATATAATGTGTGTGTGTGTAAGGGGGGTGTTTAAACCAATTGTTAAACTTTGGTATTCGCCGTAACAACATTTTTATTTGTGTAAGTTTACTGTCTGCCATCGTAGCTTACTCAAACATGTTGAGCTTGTGTGTAAACATAATTGTAGCTCAACATACTTACACAAGCCCATTCAGGCGAGAGAAGCAGTTGCTAGAATGTTTACCGTAGTCACGGAGGAATAAATTCATATAGAAATAATCGCGTAAATTACAAAAATGTGAGTCACAATTATAAAGAAGGCTTCTGCCATTTACTTTTTTTTTTTTTTTTTTAAAGGTTGCTAAAAAAATATTCGTATCTTCCTCCCCACCCCCTTTTCGCAAAACCACTTTTCCTACTCTTTCTTTCCTAGAGTTATTTTTCTCTGTATCGCTCGGAACATCGATCCTTCATGAACTTGGTGCTCCTGAACCGGTTTGAATGTTGCCACCGTGACCCTCAGATAAGAATGTCACCACTGGACCGTGACATAGCCGATTCACATGAAGTCATTAACCCTAATGATTGAAAGGAAGAACACGTTTTTGGAAGGAAATGGCAGTTGGTTGGAAATAATTGAAACATGTCAAGGAATCATTAGCAAATGAACAATTTAGGAAGGAGAGTTCTTTTTAATATAGTTTTCTTTTGTTTTATTTCTTTTTTTATATTGAATTAATCACCAGGGTGATCTCAAATTAGAGAGGTGGGCCCCCGTTTAATATTAAGTTTCAGATTATGCATTTGTCACTGACTGAGTTGACCTGACTGTCCCCCGAAGTAACCTTGACACTCCCTGGCCTTGGTGAAAGTTCTATAAGACTGCCTAGGGAATGTGTGTTAATTAATGGAACTAAACCAGGGGGTAATTTGTGAGGACTCAGTCAAGGTAACTGAGAGATCGCGTTACTAGTGAGGACTCGGTCATGGTAACTAAGGGATCACGTTATTTGTGAGGACTCAGTCAAGCTAACTGAGGGATCACGTTATTTGTGATGCTGTTATGCTCTCAGAGTAGACAGTGTATCAATACGTGTCTTTTTAATGCGTATGTACGTCTATATGTACCTATGTTTATGTTCGAGATAGATAGTGTTGACGGAAGCTTGTTATACCAAGTAGTATAAAGCGCTAAAAGAGGCTGCACGTTCAATCATTTCAATACTCAAGCTCGCTATATCAGGAGATGTAATCATTCAAATATCTACAATCAATTTATAAAGACGGATTGATTGGCAATATAGAATGTTATGTATTCGAGAGATCTCTTTGGCAGCATGACACGTTTTTGTGACCGTAAACATTACTCGACCAGTTGATATGAATGTGGTTATCTAAAGTCGTTTGCGAGGAAAACCATTAGAGAATGGTAATCGAACGGTGATGACTAAAGAAAGTTTTTGTTTAAAGATACAGGAATATGAATGGTTATTGGAGTCGACGGAATACGATTGTGGTGACGCCACAATGATGAACACACGACGTCGGATATACTACATAGGTGTTTTTTTTTTGAGAAATGGGTTCTCTGGTGAACGTTTTCTCTGAGTAATGTAGTTTAAGAGAAAGATATTTTCTGAGTAATGTAGTATTTGAGAAATATTGTCTCTGAAAAATGTTGTATTAGAGAAATATTATGTATGAGAAATGTATTACTAGATAAGTATTTTCTCTGAGAAATTTCTTCTTCTTCTTCTTATGCCTTTTTACCCCGTCTGGGGCATAGGCCGTCCACAAGAATTTTCCACTCATCCCGGTCCTGTGCTTTCCTTTCCAATTGCTTCCAGGTGTATCCGATATTTTGCTTGTCTGTCTCTAGCTCGCGTCTCCGAGTATTCTTAGGTCTTCCTCCCTTTCTTTTTCCATGAGAATTCCATGTTAGACATTGTCTGGTGATGCTATCTGGGGGTTTTCTCAGAGTATGCCCAATCCACCTCCATCTTTAGGATGTCTTCATCAATGGGCACCTGGTATGTCCTTTCTGATAGATCTTTGTTGGTGATGGTATTTGGCCATTTGATGTTAAGGCATGTGTTTATGAATGTCGGCACTTTCTGTGTAATGCTCGCTGATGTTTTCCACGTTTTGACATTTGTGTTAAAGATTCTGACTTTGGTTTGAAGTTTCAGCTGCTTCGATTCCCATATTTTCTTTAATAACACAAATGCTGATCTAGATTTTCCAATTCTAGACCTCACGTCTGCGTCGGATCCGCCGTTTGTGTCTATGGTGCTGCCTAAGTAATTGAAGGACTCCACTTCTTCCAGTGCCTTTCCTTCCAGACAGATATGCTCTTGGTTGGCTGAGTTTACCTTCATGATTTTCGTCTTGATTTTATTTATATTAAGTCCGAGCTGTGATGAAAAGGTGGCTACATCTTTTGTTTTTTCCTGCATTTGTTGCTGGTTGTGGGACAGAAGTGCAATGTTATCTGCAAAGTCTAGGTCATTCAGTTGTTCCCAGAGTGTCCACTGTATCCCATTCCTTTTTTTGTCTGTGGATTTTTTCATTATGCAGTCAATGGCAAGGATGAATAGAAATGAGGACAAGAGGCATCCTTGTCTGACTCCTGTTTCGACTGTAAAGGCATCTGTGAGTCTACCTTCGTGGACCACCTTGCATGTCATTTCTTCATAATAGCTCTGAATGATCCTGAATAATTTCTCTGGTACTCCATAGTGCCGAAGAAGTTTCCACAATGTTTGTCGGTCCAGGCTATCAAAGGCCTTTTCGTAGTCTATAAAATGTATGTATAAAGGGGAGTTCCATTCGACGGATTGTTCTACAATGATTCTCAGTGCTGCAATTTGATCTGTTCATGATCTGTTTTGGCGGAATCCAGCCTGTTGATCTCGTAGCTGCATGTCGACCTGGTCTTTCATTCTATTCAAAATAATTCTGTTAAAGACTTTTCCTGGTACTGACAGCAGTGTGATTCCTCTGTAATTTGTACAATTGCTGAGATTCATTTTCTTTGGTATCTTAATGAGGTATCCTTCTTTCCAATCTTTTGGAACTCTCTCTTCTTCCCATATCTTTTCAAACAGAGGATGCATCATGTTGACTATTGTATTTATATCAGGTCTCATCATCTCTGCCGTGATGTTGTCCGGTACCGGTGCTTTCCCTAATTTGAGCTGCTAATTTGAGAAATTTAGACTTATAGAAATATCTTCTATCGGGATTTTATTCTCTTTTGATTAATAACTGATTCTCTTGGGGTGTTTAATAAAGTAATCAAGTCTTACGCAAGTCCAATTCTTTGACTTCACTCCTTGACTGGGGGGGGGGGGAGGGGAAAGAGGGGGGGGGAAGGGGCGGCCTTGGAGAGACAAAATTGTGTCCAAAAGAAACTGCGCAGAATAATGCAAACATAGACTTCAGAAAAGTGATGGCTAGATAGAGAGAAAGAGAGAGAGAGAGAGAGTGAGTGAGTGAGTGGCCCGGTAGGGGGGGGGGGGGTGAAAACTGTCACATGACATTACAAACGAAAGATAAACACTGTGGATAATTTTGAGCTCTGTCAAACACACATACACACGTAATCCCTTTTCCCATCATGTTTCATTTCCACGGCTATTGAAGAATGAGGTTTTCTTTCCTTTTTTCTTTTTTTTCTTCTTTTTCTGTCTTCTTATTATGATAAGACGCCATCTGAAACCGGTGGTAAAATCAATTCGGCCATTACACAGCACTTGGAACTCACGAAACATGGCGACGTTTAACTCTTATTATACGTTGTTGTTTTGTTGTTGTTGTTTTTACCAGATGTTGGTTTGGGTGCTTTAGAAATGTTAAGCCTTAATCGAGTTGTTCTTTCCTTGATAGATTGTGATAATAGTATCAATATTACTTACATAAATGCTGCGTAGTGCATTGGACAGCAAATTGGCGTCAACGGTAAATTCGTATAGATCAGCGGTTCTCAACCTGTGGGTCGCGACCCCTTTGGGGGTCGAACGACCCTTTCCCATGGGTCGCCTAAGACCATCTGAAAACACAGATATACAACAGTTATGAAGTGGCAACGGAAAGAATTTTGTGACGGGGGTCGCCACAACATGAATAACTCTATTAAAGGGTCGCGGCATTAGGAAGGTTGAGAACCGCTGGTATAGATCGTACCGCGCTTTTTTTTTTACCATGGCCGCCATCTTGGTTGCCTGAACCCTAAATCTATCCCTCACCCTAACCTGAACCCTAAATCTATCCCTCACCCTAACCTGAACCCTAAATTTATCCCTCACCCTAACCTGAACCCTAAATCTATCCCTCACCCTAACCTGGATCCTAAATCTATCCCTCACCCTAACCTGAACCCTAAATCTATCCCTCACCCTAACCTGAACCCTAAATCTATCCCTCACCCTAACCTGAACCCTAAATCTATCCGTCACCCTAACCTGAACCCTAAATCTATCCCTCACCCTAACCTGAACCCTAAATCTATCCCTCACCCTAACCTGAACCCTAAATCTATCCCTAAACCTAATGATGAGGTACCAACTGTCTGAATTAGCCGCGTCGATCATTCCCCCAGTCTCAGGATTCAATTTCAACATTATAAAACTAATGTTCAACATACCTCACGCCCCACCCCCAACCACACACATACACACACGCGCACACACACGCACACACACATATACAAACACACACATACATATATACACACACACGCACGCACACACACACGCACACACACATACACACACACATACACACACATACACACACATACATATACACACACACATGCAAACACACATACACACACATACATATACACACACACATATACACATACACGCACATACACACACATACACGCACACACACACACGCAAATCTTCTGACAAACAATGAAATGTTCAGTTGGTCTTTGCGTTTATATAAATATAAATATATATATATATTAAAGGAATTTCTTTGGGTTGATTTAAATGCCGGAAAATAACTTTCTATCGGGAATAATTAATATCCGGCTGAATTGTGTAGAGATATTGCTAAATATTGACACAATCGAAAGTAAAAGTTGGTGGGGCGGTAAAAATCCGTTTATGTAATCCTAAGCCTATGAGATTGGGGAAGGGGGGGGGGGGGTTTGCTTGAATATGCTCGGAGCGGTTCGGTATTTTTGTTTTTTTTTGTTACACGAAAGAATGAGATGGTTTTGATTAAGTATGTATACGAGTGCGACTCTTCTGTAAGATATATTCATTATAATTGTTTTTTTTAATTAAATATGTTCTAATATCTGTATCGACTGCATGTGATCAGTATGTGAGAAAGGCCCATCATATAGCTGACATAAGTGTACTCCATGTGCTACACATAAATCCTATACATTTTGATGTCGATCCTGTGTCAGGTTTTCACTTAATTCATTCAGGCGATATTCGTCTGTAACGTTGCTAGAGCAATGCGCGTACACATGTGTAAGATACAATGATATCTGCGGATGCATGGATATATACTGAGCGTCACTGATGTGGATATACTGAGCCGCACAGACATGGATTTACCGACCCACACAGATATGTGGATATACTGATCCACACAGATATACGGATATACTGATCCACGCATATATGGATATAATGATCCACACAGATGTGTAGATATTATTATTATTATTATAAGAAGTTTTCTATAGCGTAGTACCCCAACTTAGGGCTGGACTCACTGATCCACGCAGATTTGGATATATTGATCTACACACATAATATGGATATACTGGTCTACGCAGACATGGATATACTCGGCAGCTGTTACATTGATTGGGTCACAATGGGCTCTAAGTTTGTGCCTGAAATCATTTAATGAACTTTTTTTCTTCTAATAACCGCAATGTTATCAACACAGACGTTCAGCTCTTGAGGTCGACTCGATTATGGTTTAGAAACAGTTTACCGGGGGGGGGCTGCTTCGTGGTCTGGGAGAATGACACCAGATGCACGCCAGACGATACAAACCAATGAGAACAAACATTATTTAATGGTAATGACGGCGGTTTGCCCCTCTCCGCGAATAAGTAAAGAACTTGAATTGTCTCATAGGAACTAAAATAATAAGTATGTTTTTGTTTTTTTCTGTTCAAAATTTAATCTTCGTGGTTTATAAGATAGATTAAAGATTTTTTTAATTACAGTTAGTAAATTAAAATCGACTACATTGTACTAGCATGAACGTGCATGTAAATTTTATATTTCCACTATAGGAATTTATTGTCGAAGCAAATACGTTTAATATCATTATTCCAACAATAGAATTGTTATCAGCTATCCAAATTGCTAACCCTAGCTAAAACAAAAGAAAATATTTAAATTTAAAAAAGGGTTGTATTGAATTAAGGTGGCATTCTATGGGGTACATTCAGGAAGGAAAAAACGTTCTCTTATTTTTCGGAGAGAGAAACGAGCATAATGGGTTGGTGCATATCATTTCCGCTTTCATTTCATTGGTGGTTGACATGGTTCGGCTAAGTTAAAATGGATCCGGATGACGTCACCGTGAATTGCGGGGAAATTAATTATTCAGGGTAAAAGTATACATTTTATTTTAAAAACTATATTTTTGGGTCTGTTTTGATTACCCCTATTTAACTTACTGGAATCGAGTTTAGAAACAAAATTCATGATTTTGGAACCAACCCAAATTGGTAAAAAGTAGACGGCAACCACATGCAAGCTACTCTGCTTTACCAAAATTTGGATGTACCCCATTATAATCCTTAAGTTTAGGTTGCCGGAAGAAGAGGAAGAAGAAAAGTAGACACATCATTATGGTCAATTTAAAGGAAAAAAAAAGAAGTAAGGTGACATTTCTGTGACTCGATATAAAAGGACATTGACATTTTCTCTGCGGGTCAACAAAACTGTTAATCACCGTGATCAATAAAAAATGAGTCGAAATGCCCGATGCACTGGACCACTTAAACGTTAAGTGAAAGTCGTTGTATTTTTTCACCATGTTTCACACAGCTTGCTTCTCCAAACTTCTGATCCTGTCGCTTTGGGTTCGGTGTTTGCGAAAACAGCAGTTGTCTTCCGTTGAAATGTGATTTCGTACATTCTTGGTTGACTGGAAGGTTTCTCATTGATTTGTGGCCCGTGTATGAAAAGGGTCTAATTCGGTGTGGATGCTATTGAACGTATGTGACCATGGGGCGGTTAGTTATTGGAAGACATTCAGGCAAACGCACTCCCGAAATATGGCGATAGGGCAGCCGGGGAGAGGGGAGTCAGACACGTTTTATTCGTGCAGATGAAAGATGGGAAAGTGTGTGTGGGGGGGGGGGGTTCCACTAAACCACATTGCGAGTTGAGTTGATTGTGGTCTGTGATTTCCCCCCCCCCCCCATCATAATGACACAGTGAAATGAAAAGCCATCATTAGGTCACTGTTTCACGTATGTCAACTCGGATATCATGCTTCACTGAGCAACGCTTTAGATGTGCCCATGACGGGGCCGCTTGTGTGCCATTTTAAAAAATAACATCATTTAGCTATATTAAAGATGTATTTAACAGATGAAAACACCCCAAGTCCACATGGACGCCCCCATCCGTAAATAGCAATCATTCAAGCAGATACATTCCAATAACGAAACTACACAAACACTTGATTATCGAAGCAGCTCCAAACTTGCAGCATCTAAATATGTGAACTAACTATTAAAGAGTTCGTACGCTATAATGATTACTAGCAAATATACCCGGCTTTTCCCGGGATTGCTTTCAGGAAAAAAAAATCTACAGCCTTTTAGATAACATTGAAATTAAGCAGTTTGTAAAAAAAAAAAACAGCGCTAAGAGAAGAAATTTAAATTCTAAATTTTCCCTTCTAAAAATTATTTTCAATAATAATATCCCAAAGGGATCCCATTTCCCGTTCAAACCCGATTCATAGTGAGATCGAAATAATGTTGGGATCCCATTCTCCAGTATCTATCGTGGCCCATGTAATATTTTATCCAAATATTGAAATATTTTATGTTGTGATCTCAACTGCCACAGATTTTCACATTCTCAAAATTCTATAGATCTATGTTATTTCATGTTGTGGTCCTATCAACCACAGCTCTTCACATTTTCCAGATACCATAGATCTATGTTATTTCATGTTGTGGTTCTATCAACCACAGCTCTTCACATTTTCAAGATACTATAGATCTATGTTATTTCATGTTGTAGTCCTATCAACAACAGCTCTTCACATTTTCAAGATTCCATATAACTATGTTATTTCAGGTGGATGGTTCAGCTTTGGAATGTATTAATTCACGCTTAACATGTAGCCCTGTTTTTTTAATCCGTGTTATTAAAAATAAATTTGGAGACTTTTTCTTTCTAAATTACGCTGGTCTCTATAATGGACTCACTTCCGGCTCTACTACGTCCCTGCCTGAAGAATGCTTAAAGTCGACATTCAGATTACTGTGAGATGGAATTTGGATTTCAATTAAACTGAAGTTAGAATACAATCAGATGAAATTTTGTTTTTCATTTGATTTATTAATAACAATTCTTTGGTATTATATTTTAAAAGATGGTTTTAGATTACAAAAAAATACATTTATATTAAATAAAGAGCTTTGATATAAAATATATTTTAAAAGTCAATATTTTCAAATATGTTATGAAGCTATGAAAAGTTGTTTTTTTAATTATATAATCCAATCCTAATCTTTACTTTGTAAATTACGGTTTTTTAAAGGATACTCTTCTTTTTTCTAAAAAAAAAATTGTAGCTACAATAGTTACGTCTGCTACTTAAAACACGCGAGATTGGATTCTTATTTTAAGTAAGATGATTCATTTAAATAATAAGCATCTGATTATCCCAAATTTTGAGAACCTTTTTGTTGTACCCCACCGGAAACCCCACTGATGATCCCAAATGTTGAAAACCTTGTTGTTGTACCCCACAAGAAACCCCACTGATGATCCCAAATTTTGAGAACCTTGTTGTTGTACCCCATCAGAAACCCCACTGATGATCCCAAATTTTTGGGAACCTTGTTGTTGTACCCCATCAGAAACCCCACTGATGATCCCAAATTTTGGGAACCTTGTTGTTGTACCCCATCAGAAACCCCACTGATGATCCCAAATTTTGGGAACCTTGTTGTTGTACCTCACCAGAAACTCAACCCGAACGTCAATGTTGATGCAGCTCATTGAGGCCAATTTAAGAACACCCCCTCCCCCCCCCCCACTTGCTAACCTAGCCGGGTAAAGTACCTTAAATGAGTTATCCTCCTGCACCCCATCCCCACTCCTTTTTTTTTTCTTTCCTTAAAAATAGTTCACATCTCAATAGGAGACATTTTCGATTTATAGTGTGCTTTATTTGGCGACTTTTCTTCAAGGAGACCATCCTCAGCTGGGAAATCAATAAGCTCCGATGGAAATTGGCGAGCTTCGAACTTAAAAAAGCTTTCTTCATGTTTTTGTTGTGTTGTTTTTTTACCTTGATATCCTTTAAGACTTTGCATACGGCAGGTTGCAAATGTCTCCGATTCCATAGGTGTTTGGGCCAAGCTCATGGCGATGGGGATCACAATTATCATCTAAACACTATAGTAAAAATCCGCGCACTTCACGTGTCTATAACAAAAGAGGCACCTATGTGTTTTAAATAAAGTCTTCCTTATCAAGAAAGGAAAAAACTAATTAATTGTATATCTATCTGCCAATTGATGTTCTAATGGCCATTATTCAAACAGTTATTTCGCAATCCCATCATTCCTTTTCTAAATCCCATAATTTCTTTTCTCAATCCCATTATTCATTTTTCCCAATCCCATACTTGATTGTTCTCAATTAATAATTCTTTTTTCTCAATCCCATAGTTTTTTTTCCCAATCCCATAATTCATTTTCCTCAATCACATTATTCCTTTTTCTCAATCCCACAATTCTTTTTCTCAATCCCACAATTCTTTTTCTCAATCCCATAATTCCTTTTCTCAGTCCTATAATCCCTTTTTAAAGTAAAATATTTTTAATGAAATGTTTGTTACAGTTTTTGGCTTATAGCTCTTTTTGCGTCCCGGACATCTTTAATCTAATGGAAATGCTAAAATATTAAGGTCTTATTTTTCTAAAGTTCTAAAGTTACAAACGCATAATTCAGATGATTTTTTTTACATATTTTTATAAAGTTAAAAAATATAGTTACTTCCTCTTTATTATTATTTTTTTTAATGAAATGCGTTCCTCTGCTAGAAGAAGCTGGTTTATATTTCGTAATTTGACAGCTGATTGTACTACAGCCGGCCGACTCATGAGGTCTGATGGTACTGAATCCGGCCGTATCATCTGGTCCGATGGTACTAATGCGATGTCCCGTCTTCAGCGTTTGACCTACCTATTTGAATAGCAATCATGTTAGGTCGGTCTACCCGGGCCCGGCTTGTTACATTCTAAGAGGCCTGCAATTATCCGTGAGACCCGGGCAATTCTCTTCTCACTTAGACCCCCCTTGATGAGTCTGATCGTTGTCTGGGCCTCTCGAGGAGTCTCATGCCGTTTCTGACAGGCACATCGGGCGGGGGTGGGTGTCTCATTTCTTTCAAGGTGATTTTCACTCCTCCAGTGGGAGTACACTTGTCTTCATCCCTTAGCGGTAATTATTTTAAACTTTCAAAATAAATTTGCTTCCATAACCTCTGAAAGTACGCAGTTGGTCGCAAACAGAGTGTTGTTCTGGACCAAAAAAGTTATTTCACAAGTTTAATTACATTGCATTCATTAACTGACTTCAGTCAGGATTATGTAGATTGGATATTTAAATAGTTTTTTATATGATAAATGGTCCATGAAATTTAAATTTCTTTAGCACATTTTTAAAAACCTATTTTAGATTAATCATCTCGAATGATGACGTCAGTAACTACATCATAGGAATGGCTGTGATAGAAAAAAAAGATTACAACTTGATGATTTTTGCCCTTTTAATCCATAAGATCAATTTCTTTCTTGTCTCTAACTATGACGGGTAGCTGTGACGTCTATCGTTCCAGAATTTTCTATTTTAACTATTGTTGAAGGATTGCCGTAATTCATTCACCTTAATTCTGTCAGAAATTCTTCAGTTTATCTAAAATTTAAAAATAACAAACATTAATTACAGGGCTAGAATCATCATTAAAATTCTTTAAATGATTAAACCATAAAATTCATGATCATTTCTTAACTCAGCTTTTTATTTTCTCATTTACTGATGGGCCGTTTAGATCTTCTGCAATTTTTTTTTTTAAAAAAAAGCTTTATTTGTTTCTGGAGGGCTAGAGAAAATTTTACTCTCAAGCACATAGAAACTGATTCAATCACAAAAAAAAATCGAAGTATCAAAGCAATGTGATCACTTTTTTCAAATGTGATAGGTACAGAGAATTCAATTCACATTTTTTATTTATTAGTCGACGGAATCTTTAGTAGCAACGTTTTATTTACCAATTATATAAGAGGGTTTACCCTGAGAAATTTAGTTGATCAAACTTTCAAGAGGGCAATCTATTTCTAGAATTCTGAGCTATCGGAATTGGTGACGATCAATCTTTCAGAGTTGCCACTATTCAAGGTGTGCTTTAACGTGATCATTTGATGACCTGGCGATATTCACTTGCGAGTGGCGACCTATTTCCTTGAACCTGCTTTCTCGATCCCCGCCCGCCCCCCTCCCCCTTTCCCCCCACCTCCCCTCTTGTCGACACGTCTTGTAATATTCGAGAAAGACGGCCGAGCACATAATTCAATTTGACTAATTGATTGATCTGAGTGCCCGTGGCGCACTGATTTGTGAACACTTCGCGCCCCCCCCCCCACTGACTGGTGCCGTCAAGGACTTTTGCTAACATCAGAAGAGCATCTCTCCGATTTATCGCCCTCATCTCCGATCGAATCTGAGTGGGAAATGATTAAACACTCAAGCAACGTCTTGGGTATTGTTTTTTCCGTTTGGTTAATCATTTACATCAGATTATTATATCATGTAATCAGGGCCGACCCTAACAATTGCGGGGCCCTATGCGAAACGGACTGCGCGGGGCCCATTCTGGGTAGAGGATAAGGATAATAAGTGAAAATTAAGATTTTGTATTAGAAAATAAATTCGGGGCGGGGCCTATGAAAGTGCGGGGCCCATTGCGGCCGCATAGGTTGCAATGGCCTAAGGCAGGCCCTGCGTGTAATCATGTATTGTATTTTAAACCTATAAATCACGATTCTTTAATTGCCGTGGCTGACACAGGTGGGAAAAAGGGGTGGGGGGGGGGGTAGGTGTGCTCAATGGTTCTGATACAACTCAAATGGTAACCTGTTATTATCCCTCCGCGTTCTGATACAACTCAAATGGTAACCTGTTATTATCCCTCCGCGTTCTGATACAACTCAAATGGTAACCTTTTATTATCCCTCCGCTATGGCTATGACACGAATTCTATGTTTATGTAGGTCATATGGTATGAGATTCATGAGTAAAACGATAGGACACCGAAATAAGTATTGAACTATTTTGAAGTAATGTTCCGATGTTATTTACCTGTGTGTTGTTTTTTTTTTAAATATATATTTTGTTACTCAACAGATCCCAGCGTTGTCTTAACAGACGAGCAGCGCTTGTTGAAAGCCTTGACCACCAACTACGATCCTGCCGTGCGTCCAGTGTACAACTCCAAACAGGCCGTCCTCATAAAGTTAGGGATAACCCTAACGCAGATCATAGACGTGGTGAGTCTTGAGTTGCGGTTTCTTGAAATTGGTGCCAGCAGTAATTAACCTCTCACAGATCCCAAGACGTTCACCTTGTTAGAAAATATTAACAGGTTAACTATATAGAAAATAAATATGTATTGATAATGCATTATATATGATATGTCAGTGTACAGCCGCTGTCGGGTTTTAAAGTATCAAAACGTGGGAGAAACGTCTTGAAATAAATTATAAAAAAATTAAACTTCATTTCACTGTTCATTCCTCATTGACTAACCGCAAAACTCGTGAAACCCGCAAAATTTTGGGTCATTACAGTTATGTCAACTGTGCAGAAAGTGTAGATTTCATGAATGGTGCAGATTCATAAATGGTGCAGATTCATGTATGGTGCAGATTCATTAATGGTGCAGATTCATGATCTGCAAGATACAACAGTTCTGTAGTTGGTTTTTCAGTCCAATGAAAAATACATTAAGTCCGAGGCCTCATACGTCGAATTCTATTCCATTAGTTGATTTTTGTATATAATTATATAAGATCTTTGTTTTTATTTGGTTTTTTTTTTCCTTCGTAAGGCTTGCCTGGTGAAATATTCCAAGACTTCATCCGTATCAAAAACCTTTAATCTGTCACATTATTTTGCGCGGCGTGCTCACGTGCAGCCTAATGGTTAATATACATAATCCAATAATCCAAATATTGCTCGTATATTAATTTAAGATAATCCCATGGAGGAAGAAAATCTATATATAACTGACTTTATATTCGTCGCTGGACAATCCTCGTCGAATCTAATATCGGGAATTTATTTGTATGACTTTTTCTTTACATTGTGTGTAACGGATGACATCACGTAGAACAAATAGTCTACAGAAGCGAGTTTGTACAAGCCAAGGGCAAGAAGATGGCTAGTTTCCCCACTACTGTGTAGATGGTCAGTGGTCAGAGACGTTGTGTTGGTTAATTCGGTTGTGTAGATGGCCAGAGACGACAGAATGGTTAATTACATTGTGTAGATGGCCAGAGACGACAAACTGGTTAATTACATTGTGTAGTATGGCCAGAGACGACAAAATGGTTAATTACATTGTGTAGATGGCCAGAGATGAAAAATTGGTTCATCCCATGCTCAGTTTTTAGTTTTCTTAATGTTCTCTTGTACCAGAAGTACAGTAACCTCTGCATTTTAAGAAAATATTGTTATGTAGAAGACGTGTTCACGTCATCTTTCCCCGCGAATGAACTCTAGCTGACCCCAAGCTCGGAACAGCATTTAGGGAGTGGCCAGCTAAAAATAGGCTTTCATGACCTTGTTTACAACTAAATAAAATTAATAGTCTGTATCCTTAGAATTATTGAGAATTACCTGGAGAACTCTGGAAAGAAAAACATTGTGTAAGGCCTTTCTAGAAATAGTAAAACAGACTATAAAAGCAGACGAGAGATATTTTTGGGTGTGTGCTATGTGTGCTAGCATTGATCACGAGCTTTTGTTTACTAACTTTTGATGTGTGTGTGTGTATATTACTTTTCAACATTGTACCTTTTTACAACATTGTATCTTCTTCCTTAGCGCTTGTGAGAAGAAATTTGTAAAACAAAAATACATATTTTTATAATTGCTGCAACCGTTTAATGTTTTAAAATCTCGATGAGTTCAAAAATCTTCCAATATTGTCTTTACATTACTTTATTTATAACAAATTCTTCCTATATTTTCTTTACATTATTTCCTTTATAACAAATTCTTCCTATATTTTCTTATCATTATTTTATTTATGACAAATTCTTCCTATATTTTCATTAAATTATTTTATTTATAACAAAATCTTCGCCGCCAAAACCGTTATTTTATTTTAATAAATTATTTTACCACTCCCGATACAAAAAATTCTGTCGTTTATTTATTTATTTTTTTTTATTTAATATTCTTTTCCGCCTATTTTTCACTGAGCAATTTTTCCCTCACATCCTGGTAGTTAACGGAGAAAAGAAAATTATTTCGCAAATTTCGTTTCCGTGGATATTTTAAATATGTTTCTGAAAGCATCTAGTTATGTTTATTTTATTCATTTTTTAAAATATTTTTATGCCCTAAGTTTGGATACAGCGAATAATGAACGGAATGTGCGTCCTGGCGTATGCCCTCGCCTCCAGCAGTGTTTATTTGAAGTGTACCCTCGCGCATCCCCCCCCCCTTTTTCTTCGGGTTTGTTTATGGAAAGGCACTCGTACTGCCCCACCCTCCTATATTTTTCACAGGAATTGTGCTCTGCCCCCAGTCCTATATTATTCAAGGGAATAGTGCACTGGCCCCACTCTCCTATATTTTCCATTAGAATTTTACACTGACCCCTACCTCCTATATTATTTATGAGAATTGTGCCCTGCCTACCCCCCCCCCCCTACTCCTGGAATGTTCATGAGAATACATCAAAAAATGAACAGAAATGACTGAGTTAAAGAATGTTGCTTAAAGCGATATGTGCAATGATTACCTTGTCTTTGCTTTAATGACTTCATTTATGGCTCCAGCGGTTGACGGGTGTCTCATTAGATTTTGGAATTCAGGAATATAAATAACAATATTATTTTAAATAATGATGTCTTCAAATTGTAGGGTGATTCAGAGTTGAGATGGCCTGATGTCTTCAAATTGTAGGGTGATTCTGTTTTTAGGTAGCCTGAAGTCTTCAAATTGTAGGGTGATTCAGAGTTTAGGTGGACTGATGTCTTCAAATTGTAGGGTGATTCAGAGTTGAGGTGGCCTGATGTCTTCAAATTGTAGGGTGATTCAGAGTTGATGTGGCTTAATGTATTCAAATTGTAGGGTAATTCAGAGTTGAGGTGGCTTGATGTATTCAAATTGTAGGGTAATTCAGAGTTGATGTGGCTGGATGTCTTCAAATTGTAGGGTAATTCAGAGTTGAGGTTCCTGGATGTCTTCAAATTGTAGGTTGATTCAAAGTTGAAGTGGCTTGATGTCTTCAAATTTTAGGGTGATTCAGAGTTGGGGTGGTTGGATGTCTTCAAATTGTAGGGTAATTCAGAGTTGAGTTGGCTGGATGTCTTCAAATTGTAGGGTAATTCAGAGTTGAGGTGTCTGGATGTCTTCAAATTGTAGCTTGATTCTGAGTTGAGGTAGCCTGAAGTCTTCAAATTGTAGGGTGATTCAGAGTTTAGGTGGACTGATGTCTTCAAATTGTAGGGTGATTCAGAGTTGAGGTGTCTGGATGTCTTCAAATTGTAGGGTGATTCTTAGTTGAGGTAGCCTGAAGTCTTCAAATTGTAGGGTGATTCAGAGTTTAGGTGGACTGATGTCTTCAAATTGTAGGGTGATTCAGAGTTGAGGTGGCCTGATGTCTTCAAATTGTAGGGTGATTCAGAGTTGATGTGGCTTGATGTATTAAAATTGTAGGGTAATTCAGAGTTGAGGTGGCTTGATGTATTCAAATTGTAGGGTAATTCAGAGTTGATGTGGCTTGATGTATTAAAATTGTAGGGTAATTCAGAGTTGAGGTGGCTTGATGTATTCAAATTGTAGGGTAATTCAGAGTTGATGTGGCCTTATGTCTTCAAATTGTAGGGTGATTCTGAGTTGAGGTGGCTTGATGTCTTCAAATTGTAGGGTAATTCAGAGTTGATGTGGCTGGATGTCTTCAAATTGTAGTGTAATTCAGAGTTGGGGTGGCTTGATGTCTTCAAATTGTAGGGTAATTCAGAGTTGAGGTGGCTTGATGTCTTCAAATTGTAGGGTAATTCAGAGTTGAGGTGGCTGGATGTCTTCAAACTGTAGGGTGATTCAAAGTTGAAGTGGCTTGATGTCTTCAAATTTTAGGGTGATTCAGAGTAAGCTGACACTTTCGAATCTAACCTCCAAATAATACCAACCTTGGAATCTGCTTCACACTGGAAAAGCCAATATTTGTATTTAATACTTAAATTTGTGTTTCGGAGAAATGTTTGCAGTTAGATCTTGTGTTTTTTTACGATAATAAGTTTAGAACCTCTGCTTTGAGAATATAATATTGAATTGAACTGTTTTATTAAATCTGTAACGACAAGAGTTGATATGATTCTATTGCTCTTGCTTTACTCTTTATCTTTTACCATGTTTTACTACTGCCTGGCTTCCTTGCCCTAGCAACGACAACAAACGATCAGCAATGCATTTTCTGTCAATTGTGAGCCATGCCAAGAGTACTTTTAATAATTTTAATAAAAAACTTGATAAGAAAGCAACGTGTTTTGAACGTGGTTCATTTTAAGCCATGTTTGGTTTTTTTGTGTCACGCCAACCTGGCATATTGAGCCATCATCTTGAAGTAATCCAAGTTTTTTTTTTCGAAATGATATTTTAACCCTTGCAGCTGCGTCCATGCTATGCGTGTCCTTCGTTAAAATCTGGTGTGGTGCACCGAGCATGTGGCGCTCACAAATAGCGTGGGCCAGCGGGTTACTAAATGCTTTGAACTGCGTTTAAGATCGAGGCAATTTTTTTTTTTTTAAATACAGTACAAAACATTGAACCTTCCCGTTAAAAGGTAAAATAATGCGGTAAGCAGTTGGTATCGAATCAAGTACAGTCTAGAAACAAATTATTACAAATTTTTTGCACAGCCGTCATCAATACTTGCCGTCTTAATGTTGACTATTAATTTGCTCCATAATAAAAATTATAACTGTCGTTAATCACTGCAATTGAGAGGCTTTATATTATATATTTAAGTGAATATTATAATTTGTTAATCAATAGATTTTTTGTGTAATTAGGGTTAGGTTTACTTAAATTAAGGGCTGGATTTACACTGAATTAATATTTTTAATAAAGCTCTAACCTACGGCTCATCATCAAGGGAACGTTAGCAAGAGTCACTGAAATAAAATTACATAGCCTTAAATTTCATTCCTTCAATTATAAGTTGTATTTAACCGTTTCGGTTTATAAACTATTGATTGGCATGTCTCCACTAATTCAAAAGTTGAGAACCTCTACATTTAGGGTCCAGTTCTTTTTGACTCAAGTTCCATATGCCTCATTTTCAAGAAATGGCTTGAAATCATTAAGTGCCATATTACAGGTCCCATGTAAACAAAAAAGTTGAGATTTTGAACAAAATCTTTGCGATTGTAAAAGGACATAAATAGGACCGACACAACCTATGTTAAAAGACAGATGTAGAATCCTTTAAAAATTTTTAAATTAAACCCAAAATATGACTTAACTATAACTTAACAAAAATAAATAAATTATTTTTGTAATAAAATTATGACCAAAAAAGTGAGCACGCCGCGGTACTGAAATAACAAGATGAGCCAATGAGAGCCAGTTATTATATACAAACATGACCCAAAAAGTGAGCACGCCGCGATACTGAAATAACAAGATGAGCCAATGAGAGCCAGTTATTATATACAAACATGACCCAAAAAGTGAGCACGCCGCGGTACTGAAATAACAAGATGAGCCAATGAGAGCCCGATATTACATACAAACATGACCCACAAAGTGAGCACGCCGCGGTACTGAAATAACAAGATGAGCCAATGAGAGCCCGATATTACATACAAACATGACCCAAAAAGTGAGCACGCCGCGGTACTGAAATAACAAGATGAGCCAATGAGAGCCCGATATTACATACAAACATGACCCAAAAGGTGAGCACGCCGCGGTACTGAAATAACAAGATGAGCCAATGAGAGCCCGATATTACATACAAACATGACCCAAAAAGTGAGCACGCTGCGGTACTGAAATAACAAGATGAGCCAATGAGAGCCAATTATTATATACAAACATGACCCAAAATGTGAGCACGCCGCGGTACTGAAATAACAAGATGAGCCAATGAGAGCCCGATATTACATACAAACATGACCCAAAAAGTGAGCACGCCGCGGTACTGAAATAACAAGATGAGCCAATGAGAGCCCGATTTTACATACAAACATGACCAAAAAAGTGAGCACGCCGCGGTACTGAAATAACAAGATGAGCCAATGAGAGCCAGTTATTATATACAAACATGACCAAAAAAGTGAGCACGCCGCGGTACTGAAATAACAAGATGAGCCAATGAGAGCCAATTATTATATACAAACATTCGAATGAAATTATGATGGCATTTCCGTTACTTTGATCAAATTTGAGATTACATTTCTGTATTGCTAAATGGTACGCGGTAAGCGTAGTTTTATTAGGTAATATCGCCAGATTTTAAACCTGCTTCATCGGGGGGTGGGAGTGGATTGTTATTATTATATGTAATTATTATTTATTTTAAGACATTCTGAGACAAATGGCTATTAAAACATTTGATTTTGTTTTTTCAACGTGAACAGTGTATTTGGCAGGGGCTTGAGATGAGTCTAAACTACTTTGGTTGTCAGGGGCGTTCATCTAGAGTAATCAAGTTAATGTTATGATTGTTCAATCGTAGACTCCGACAACTGATCGGGTGTTTCTTTTGATCGTCTGCTTCAATTTTTTCCACTTCTCTTTAAATTAAAAAAAAATTTATAACCAAAAAAAGAAAAACATTTAAAAATAAACACCAAAAAATCTTAGATTTTTTTCTTGAAGTAAACGGCTGCGCGAAATGACACTCTTTTAAAAAAAAAAACATCATTTCACCCCCCACATCCCAAAGAAGCAAAAAAAAAATGTATCAGGTTTTTTGTTTTAAGATGTTGTTCTTGTGATAAAATACATTTCTCAAGCATAAAGGCTGAGTGTATCTGAGAAGAGTGGCCAAAACTAGGGTGGAAATAATTGTAGCTGCTCATCATCCAAGAACTCTCATGTCAGACCCAATGAAACTTTTAGAATGTTCATGAACTTCTTTTTTTTTTATATATAGAAAAATAGATATTTCTACTCCTTCTTTCTGATGTTGGATGTTGTAGAAATTTAGAAATGTATTGTTTTATTGTTTTGTGAGCCTCGTGATAACTGCGGTAGCATATGCAAGAACCACTGGACAATGATTTTGATATAATTTACTTAAGATATAAATGTGCAAGTCTATATCTATTTACTGTATGTAGGGTGAGCATTATATGTAACAGGAACATTGTATGTAAGGGAAATATTGTATGTAGGGTGAGCATCGTATATAAGGGAAACACTGTACGTAAGGGCAACATTGTATGTAAGAGGAAAATTTTATGTAAAGGGAACATTGCATGTAAGGGGAACGTGTATGTAAGTAGAAAATTGTATGTAAGGGGAACATTGTATGTAAGGGGAACAGTGTATGTAGGTGAGCATCCATTGTCTACGTATTTCGTCAACATGCAGCTTTCTTTGATTCCAAGTGCATTTAGAAACATGATCCGATTTCGTCAACTAACAAAGAGGTGGTGGAGTAGGAAAAGAGGCGGAGTGGGGGGCGGTCTGCGTCTGGCAGCACATTTTTCTTTATATGAAAAAAGAGGGGGAGTAAATCGGCAAACTAGAGAGATTTCTTGGAACGCCCCCAGGTGTCACTAAAATTTGTCACGCCGCTAAGAGGATACTAATTTAATGTCTAAAAGATGCTGGATGCCTCGTCGCCACCTCAGCATCCTTGCAAAGCCATCTTCTCTTAATGAGACATAAAACCCATACAAGTCTTATCACTTGCATAATACCCTGGGGAACTTTTTACCATATGCATCGTCAAGCATCCAACACAAATCACAGCAAGGTCTCCCCCGCTCGTGTGGTGTAGCCCCCCTCCCCAAACACCACCCGTTTTCCTGCGACCATGGGCGTCTTGGTCTGACCATTAGTCTCCTGAGATAAATCCAGCCATTACTTTGCAGCACTTGTTTCGGTCATCTCACCGTAATGGCCATCTTTGGGTTTAGTTACGTATGATGTCGCAAGTCATTACCCTGGGGTCGTTGAAGGGTTTCGTTGGCGGGCTGCTGTGGCCATCAAACGGCTTCTTGTCTGTGGCTGTAGAATGACTTGCAGGCGCTGTCGGGAATTATGGTATAGGGAAGTTCAAAGAAGAGAGTCTGTGCAGGACACTATATTATAAACCTTAGTAGTATTTATGAGTAGTGAACCGATAGAAATTGATGTAGCAAATTATTTTGTATTGGTGCTGCTCTGTCATATAATATGTGGAGCTTCAGGCCTAAAAAAGAGTGGACTTAGGCAATATGAAAGTGCCCCCCCCCCCCATACATGAGATGCCGTCCATGATTTGAGATTTCCACATTGACTTATGAAAGTGCCTACTGACTAATCACGGTGTCATTGTATTTTAGGTCAGTCCGCGGCGGACTTGTGTGATGCGCTCCATGCTATCAGAGTTATACTTTGACCTATGACCCCCGGCCTTTATGACCCATGAAAGTATTATAAAAGAATCCACACCCGCCGGTGATCATGGAAGAATTAAAAATATTGAGGGGCTGAAAGAATACCCGCAAGATCCAAATCTACTTTGTTGTGATTTGATTTCAAAATAAACGTCAAGTTCGATTGGTTTGTCATTAAATTGTTAACTTCTAGTTAGATTTTATCTTTTGAACAGTTTTTTTTTCCCTCTGTAAAATATATTTAACGTAAAAGATTTCATTCATTTTTTTTTCAGGATGAAAAGAACCAAGTGTTAACAACGAACATCTGGCTAGATCAGGTGAGTGGGGGGGGGTGGACGGAGAAGTTTGGTTATTAATCACTGATGAAGCCAGGGGTGGGCACGAACGCTCCAACGCACACAAACACACAACCACCCATCCACACACCCACAACCCCCACGTACACACACTCACAAACACACGCACTCAAACACAAACGTTCATTGATACACTTAAATACGTATACATATACATCGGCACTACGCTGACTTACAGCGACAAGTAGAGCAAAACAAACGTAATCAGACTGTCCATTGGCACATATAATAAACCTTTAATGTCGGTTGGGGGGGGGATTAGACAGGGTGCCGCAATTTTTTGTCACCCGTTTGCATCAGTCACTGGTGGGGTGTTTGCATCAGTCACTGATGGGGTGTTTTCATCAGTCACTGTTGGGGTGTTTGCATCAGCCACAGATGGGGGTGTTTGCATCAGTCACTGTTGGGGTGTTTGCATCAGTCACTGATGGGGGTTTTTGCATCAGTCACTGATGGGGTGTTTGCATAAGTCATTGATGGGGTGTTTGCATCAGTCATTGATGGGGTGTTTGCATCAGTCATTGATGGGGTGTTTGCATCAGTCATTGATGGGGTGTTTGCATCAGTCATTGATGGGGTGTTTGCATCAGTCATTGATGGGGTGTTTGCATCAGTCATTGATGGGGTGTTTGCATCAGTCACTGTTGGGGTGTTTGCAACAGTCACTGTTAGGGTGTTTGCAAAATCACTCTGACGTCTCGTGAAACCGCCTGGCTGGCTAATAACCTCATTTCTTTATCAATATCAACATGGTATAGGAAAGCTATAATATAATTTATTGAAACGTGATACTATTTCCTCATATAACACAGCAGTGCTGGCGTAGGAATCAGTGCCTTTTTATAATGAGGGGTCGGTATTTTCGGCAAAACTGCGTTGATTTTCCCCTAGAATGGGTTGCGATGGACAACGTATTAATAGCCCGGAAAGCAACCGAGCTGAAACTTGGCACATAGACTCGTTGCCGATAACAACACATCCTATCAAACTTTCAGCCCCACCCCCTAACCCCCAAACCTAAAAAAAAAAAAAAGGTTTTCCACTTTTTCAGGGTGAAGATAAAGGAACTACGATGCCACTGATTTCACGAAATAAAATTCACGATAAGCTCGCTAAATGAGATTCTTTCTTTTTTTTTTTTTTTTAAATCGCGTGTGCGTAATATTCTTTTTTTCTTTTTTTTTTTGCTGAAATAGTTGGTGAAATCTGCGGTGTAACAGCGGTTGTGTTATTAGAATATTATTATATTTCAGGGGTGTGAAAAAAATGCACGGTTGCGAGCCTTGGAGGGAGGGGTGACAACTATGTGGGATACTTACAAAGAGCTTTACTTTTATAGCTGTTTTTTAAATTTGCAGCCCCAACTCCGATATTAAATTTTATAAAGGATTCATACGAGGGACAAGATGTTTTTACGGTTTGTTTAATAGTCAAGCCCAGACATATCCTGTTTCACTATTTATTTCCTTCCTACGGCTTTAATTTGTCAATTTGTAATTTTTTAAAATTTCTCTTATGAAATTGGTCCCAACCACCAACCCAAATATCCTCATCCCCCTTCCCGTTGTGGTTGTTTTCTTGATATTTGTTGGGTTGGTGCTGCTGTTTCCCTCTATATGGTTACATTTTCTCGTGACGGAGGTCGACCTTGTGATTCTTTCGGTTTAATCACGCAGTATTTTATCACTGTTTAATTGTATTTCTAGCTGTTGCTAGTTCAAAGCTATATTTTTCGAAGAGATCTCTAGTCCTCATAATGATGAAAATTGTAATATGTATTTATATCTTACTAGGCAGATGGAGCAAATAGTTTTAGGAAACGCTAAATATGGAGAAAAAAAATTGTTTATCCTTATAAACTTAAGAACTTTTTTTTCGAGTTTTTTTTTATTGAATGACTGAAAGTGACTGGCGTTAAATGGACTACACTTTCCGGAAATCGTTTCTCTTTTCTCTGGGGGAAAGTTCTCAACACCGGGTCACTCGTGTGCGGATATGAGCTATCTGTCCCTTACAAAGACAAGCACGTTGTCCCAGTTTAGCACACCGTACTTTCACTCACAGATATTGGATAGTACAAATCGATACTCTAACAGCACCCCCATTTAACATGGCGTAACTAAAAAATTAAGCTCTGTGGAAATCAGATGGTTTGGAAGTAATGGCGTGCAGAGGCGTCACACGCCTAGTTATCTCCATGAACTACAGATTTTTTTTATTATTTTTTAAAAAACGAAAAAAAAACAATTCCTGGCTCTCTAAGCATTTAGAAATCCAGATGCAGGGAAGTCAACGAAATTGTTGCCGGCAGCGGCCCTATATTTTTTTCTACGTGATGAAAAAATCTTAGGATTGCTGCTTAGCAGGGACTTAAAGAAAACTTTTTAAAAAAATTATATTTGGATTTAGGTTTTGCGCAGCCGGTTTGATATTACCTCTCTAGGACTGGCACTGTGGATTGCGTAGTTTAAAAATGATTAGAGAGTTATCCAAAAACAAAACCCACACGTTTGGACGACACTTCAATCTTGAAAAAAAACTTGTGTAGGATTTCGCCTTTTTATGACTGACACTTTTGATTGTGTAGTAAAAGTAAAAAATGATTCGAAATTTATCCAAAAGTCCGCAACACGAAGGAACTGCACTTCCTCTAAATCAGCTCTCCCCACATCATTTCAAGTAGGTAACTCAGACATACAGTTTACATCCTCCACTAGGAATCTTTGTTATTTTCTGTCTCACAACTTGTCTCTTGATAATCATATATCCCACATTTGTTGCTCTGCATACACGGCCATTGGTCAAATCAGGTCAATCCGCAACTACCTCACAGCTAGTGCAACAAAAACCCTAGTCTATGATCTTGTTCTCTCTCGACTTGACTATTGCAACTCTCTTCTGTCAGGTTCACCAAAACACTTCTTAGAAAAACTACAGAATGTTCAAAACTCAGCTGCTAGGCTAGTTTTAAAGGCAAAAAAACGTGATCACGTCACACCACTACTTCATTCACTTCATTGGCTCCGTGTACTAGCACGGATTGACTATAAACTCTCTGTTCTCTGCCACAACTTTTTCTCGAATTCCTGCCCTTCCTATCTAACCGAACTTCTCTCTGTCTATTTACCCCTTCGACAGCTTCGCTCCTCCGCAGACGGGCGTATTCTTTCTGTCCCCAAGACTCGCACAAAAACATACGGTGAAAGATCTTTCTCTTACTGTGCCCCCAAACAATGGAATTCTCTTCCACTACACATCCGCAATATATCAACTGTCACAGCCTTCAAAACTGCACTCAAAACACATCTCGTTAAACTCTACTACCCCGACTGATTCCCCACATCTGACCGATAAACGCTGCTGCTGGCCGCCGTCCGTGGCTTGTCATGTAAAAGTTCTGGTGTGGATGAGGTGAATATGCATTAGATTTTGTTTTGTCTCTATACATCTGTTCTTTATTATATATATGTATTTTATGTTAATATCACCATTATGTCTCTTTTTTAATATTTTTATGTACAGCGCGGTGAGCCTAGCCCTAGGCTGGGGTACCACGCTATATAAGACAACAAATAATAATAATAATATATTCCACTGTGAAGCTGATTTGCCAGTAGTGATGCACAATGCAATATTAGCCCCGATTTCGTTACTCAGAAGTGGTCGTTATAAAAATATAGACTTTACTTCGCCAATTCAACTACGGCGCTAATTCCGATGTTTCAATCACTTATTTCTCTCTGACGTAAAAAATGTAATCACATATAAAATAATTACTTGAATTTGTTCAAACGTTTGAGGCTCTTGGGCCCAACCCTGATTGTTGAATCATGATTAAGTTATATGGCATGATACAATTTCTCTTATGCTTCCAGTCGAGCTTCACAACTTAAAATACTCACACTATCAACTTTTATTTGGTTTTCACGGACATGCCTTAAAAAAAGTCCAGATGTATCCTATTCGCCATCTTTAATTGGAGTTAGCGACTGATTCCGAAGAAGCGCTGTCGGTGAAGTTCGGCGCTTTACCGTTTCTGAAAAAATACATGAACATTTAGTTTAGTGTATACAGAGAAACTGATTTACAAGTTGTGGATTCCTATTTCGATCAATATCCGGGAATGAACAATTTGTTTTAATTGAAGATCATCATCATCAGTGGCGCTACAGTCCACGTAGGGCCCTGCCCTGCTCCACCACATCCTTTCATTAGGATCGATCCATGACTTTCCGCCTCCATGCGCGAAACCCCCAACTGGTGTAAATCCTTCTCTACATCGTCAATTCATCGCAGACTTGGTCGACCGGTGAGTCGTCTGCCCCTAGGTTTCTGATTTTAATGCAAGAATGTTTTATAATTATGACCGTAAACGTTTTTTGTCTTTTTTTTTTTTCATTTTTCTCAAAGCAGAAATAGTAGACTCGTTGCTGATTCCCCCCGCCCCCCTATGCTTCATTAACTCTTGAGGTCCCTCGTGGCATTGTAGTTTTGTGAACTGTGCGTTAATCTGTCAGCTGATGTACTCTGGTTAATCCATCGATTATCTACTGCGAGCTCAAAATCCCTTTCCTATAAATAAATGAAAGAGAAATGAAGGTTTTACTTAGTACCTACAAGGATAAACTTCGGGACTTCGATTAACTGGCTTCTCTTCATTACGTGATTCTGTAATCTTTAAGCTCAACACGCGTGTGATCAGAGGGAGTGAGCTGTTTGGCAATGAGACTGCGTGTGAGTTGGTGTATATTTAACTAATTTCTGTATTGAGTGTGTGTTGTTCGGTGGTCTTATACTGAGAGATCCAGGGGCGTCAGCACTATGATTTTCTATGTGTTGGTTTGGTTTGAGATGATTTTTTTTTGGGAGGGGGGATTAGGGGGTGTTTTTATTGGGGAGTTGGGGTGCTGGTTTATGGGGACTTGGGGGTGCTTTATTAGGGAATTAAGGGTGTTTTTATTAGGGAATTAAGGGTGTGTTTATTGGGGAGTTGGAGGTCTGGTGAAGTTAACAAAATTATTGTAATGCAAAATTTAAATTTATTGCATAAAATTAACATAAAGTATCAGCAACTTGCCACATGAGAATTCATCTTCTCCAAAATATCCAAAGATCCTTTTAGTCATATGATCGTCTAGTGACGGTGGTTGTTAAGCTTGTTTTGGCTTGTGATCCCGCACGTATCTACCCCCATTTCTTTGCTCGGCCTGACGGCAGTCTTTTCGAGTAGCTTCACCATCCCATTAAGTCTCTTGTACCGTGAAGACGGGGGATGTTCCTGTCACGTCTTGATCACGCCTACTCTTAAAAAGTGTCACGACTGGTATCTGTGTGTGACCTTCTTGTCATGAGGTGACCAGACGACTTTGGGGGGGGGGGTGTAGAGGCGATCGATGGGGCGTCTAAGCAAGGACCTAACGAATGCGCCGCACATCACGACCAAACGACTTGGACTTATTCACTTGGGGTAACGTTTTTAAAACTGTATTCGGCACCCAATCCGGTGTTCTCAAAAGTTGTATGCCTTTGGTATTTTAGGAAAGATTGGACTATTGTTGTTGATTTCCAAGATTTTTGGGTCCAGTAGGCGGGGTGAAAGTTTTAATTGCAATAGGTTACAGAAAAGAAGAACCTTGTTCATATGATTTTACGTTGCTCCACATCCCTGCAGCTGTTTGTTGTTTCCCAGCCTTACCCCCGCCCCACCCTTAGCCCTCCATCACGTGACTTTCAAGCCGTGTCACGAGTTTATTACCCCTGGGTAAGGTCCGGTGTCCCGTGTTTTGTACCCAGCCAATCAAAACATGACAACGAAGCGGCCATCACGTAACGCACGACCCTGCCCTCGTTAAGGAGCGAAGTCGAGTCCTAGAGACGAACCTATATCTGACACTCCTGTTTCTTTCTTTTTTTTATGCATTACTACTTTGGGATGTTGCACCTAATAGTCAAGCAGCTATGTAGAATTACAGAGATACAGAGATACAGAGAAAGAGAGAGGGGAGAGCGAGAGAGAGCAAGAGAGAGAGGGAGAGATAGAGAGAGAGAGAGAGAGAGAGATGGCGAGTGAGAGATAGAGAGAGAGCGAGAGAGAGAGAGCGAGAGAGAGGGAGAGAGAGGGGGGGAGAGAGAGCGAGAGAGAGAAAGAGGAGAGATGGAGAGAGAGATAGAGCGAGGGAGAGAGATAGAGAGAGAAGGCGAGAGAGAGAGATAGAGAGAGAGAGCGGGAGAGAGAAAGAGGGAGGGAGAAAGAGAGCGAGGGAGAGAAACGGAGAGAGAAGACGGGGAGAGAGAGACAGAGAGAGATAGAGAGAGATAGAGAGAGAGAGCGAGAGAGAGGGGGAGAGAGTGAGATGGAGTGACGGAGAGAGGGAGAGAGAGCGTGAGAGAGTGAGAGAGTGAGAGAGAGAGAGATAGATAGAGAGCGAGAGAGAGGGAGTGAGAGAAAGCGAGATGGGGTGAGAGTGAGAGAAGGGGGGAGAGAGATAGGAAGAGATGGAGAGAGAGGGAGGGGGAGAGAGCGAGAGAGGGAGAGAGAGAGAGATAGAGAGAGAGTGGGTAAGGGTAATTTATTCTACAGTGCAACAATTGGAAGTCTACTTAATTTTAGTATTACGTGCTGGTGTGAGAATTCGTCGTCTGATTTAAACACTGATTAAACAGACTAATCAAGAAAGCTTTAAAAAAAACATCACACAAGCTAAACATCCTTCACTTGAATAACTTTTAAAAGGAAAATGTTACAGTAAAACTAAATAAATTTCGGATGATACATCCTACTCACTTCAACACAGATACTTAAGATCGGCCCGCTCGGGACGAATTCTTTCTCTTAAGGCGAGAACTGAGAGTTATAAAAAATTTGTTTGTTCCCCATTCTCTACGAATTTACCAGCGTGCTCCCCAGAGGCGTAGCTAGATTGTTTGGCGCCCGGGCACAAGATTCATTTTAAAGCGCCTCCCTTTATTTTTTTTCAACTCTCAAACCAATTATTTTCATCAATAAAATAATATCAAAGCACATTTTGGCACCCCTAACATGGAATCTGCCCCCCTTAGCTACGCCTCTGGTGCTACCCCAGAGGTCAAGATCACTAAATGATCACTAATTATGACTAATGGAGTCCACCAGTGTTTGGCTGTTTTTGACGCTAGAGAAATTATGCAATCAACAAAATTTCCATTCTTTTTGGATCAATAAAAGAATATTATCTTACCTTTAATAATTACATGCATAAATGAATATTTTGAGCTTAATTTTTTGCACTGATTATTTTATCTGTGCTTTATGATCTAGTGATGAGCTGGGGGCTGTAAAAATATTAAACAAAGGTAAACTTTAGAGATATTCATGTTCAACATGTATCCAATTACAGGTTGTGGAGCGTATGGATATACATTTAATGATGTTTTAGTCTTGTATGTTTACATTCAGGTGCAATCGATTTGTGCCATGAAGCTGACATGGCGCCATCTTGAAATCCTTGTCATTAAAACTACATTTGACGTCATTAAAGAAGTACTTTTACCAACACCTTCTTTACCTCAATATTATGCACTAGTTATAGCTCTCCAAACATTGGCTACAGCAGTGCATGCACTTCCCATCTACTAAAGTTACTTGACAAAACATGAACATTCATTACACCATATTTAAAATGAGACGATTTCATTTTTCGAAAGTAAAGTGAAAAAAAAAAACATTACGCGCCAAACGCAGTTGCGTTATTTTAACAAAAATATCATGTAGAGTAGTTATCGGAAATTATATTTTGCACGCTATCCGGAAATGGAAGCCATCACACCACAAGCAAAATATATATCAAAAGATTTTGTTTAAAGTCCAATTTTTTATTTTTAAATAGACGATGACAAAGCACTCTGTCCGTCATTTCAAAAATAGATCAAATTTGGGACATAACCCAATTACTGCTTAGACTTCAATGTCTAAAAATACAAATCTATACACTCTGTCTCGTTTCATCTCTAGGAATGGACAGACGAGAAGCTCAAGTGGAATATAAGTGACTATAACAACATCACGGTGCTGCGCATGCCTTGCGACTTTCTCTGGCTTCCGGACATAGTCTTGTACAACAGGTATTTGGATATTTTTTTGTATGCAAGCTTTCAAAATAGTGCGGACCAGGTCCTTAAACTCTACAAAGGCAATTCTCAACTTATGTGTCGCGACCCCATTGGGGGGTCGAACGACTCGTACACAGGGGTCGCCTAAGACCATCGAAAAACACATATTTATGACGTCTATAGCAACAACATAATTTTATGTTTGGGGGGCGACCACATCATGAGCATTGGTTTAAAGGGTCGCGGCATCAGGAAGGTTGAGAACCACCGCCCTACATCCTCTTATCATTTATTTCGTATCGGCTATAAATAAATCTTGAATGAACACCTATCTGAACATTTTACAATGGTGCTGACGTTTTATTTTTTTAAAAACGTTCATAATTCTAATTTAGGGCTTTTTGTGTAGAAACGAGAAAGTTAGCCTTAAAATGAACGTATACATCTTATCTCCATTACCTCCCTGAACCTCATTCCTCGTATCTTCCATCTCTCTGTTTATGCAATATATCAAATGCCTTAATTTTATGAAGCTTTGCTAGATATTTTATGAATCGCTTTCTTGATCCAGGCTGCCAGCATATTGCATTCATTAAACACATTCATGGCGCGTCCTTCCGCTACACAACTTCTGCTTCGCGTCCTGCGCACGTGCGAGACATTATTGCGCACAACATGTCATTTATTAGCCAGGAGATCAATTTAAGAAAAAGATCACATGCTTAGACTTCATTGATGAATGAGAAGTGGGATAGAAATAACGTACCTTTAACGAAACATAGTAATGATATCATGGCACATTTTGAAAACCCCCTTCAGTGCCGACGTGGGGCATCGTCTGCATTTATTTACACCCGGAAGTTGTGGCTCAACTATCCTCTTGGCGTCACAGTGACGTCAAAATGACGTCAAAATGACGTCAACATGGCGCGTAGATCTGAAGATCGTTTTGTTTTTGAACTCTTCCTATTCTGTTGCTTAAAGACAATTCTAGATATTTTGTTTGTCGCATAGATATCAATAATGTACATTTGGGTAGTTAAGCCCGGAAGTTAGTTCACTTCTAAGCAAGTAAATGTGAAGAAGCAAACTGAACATGTGAATTTATTTGTAAAAATATCAAACAGTTATTGTTAGCAGCATGCAGTTCTGAAAAGCAGTGAAATTGCAGCACGTTATAAGCGAGTACAGATTATAAAAACCACAAAGTCAATAAAATATCGTATTTGGCGACTCCCAACAATCGCCTCAAGATCAGGAGTTTCTTCTTCAACTCCAAAAAAATACAACTCAAAACAATTTCCTTATGTCTCAGCTAACAAAACTATATAAAAAATAATCCGTAAAAATCATTGTCATTCAACTGTTCATAACCATTTAAACGATAGTTCATGCTGCATAGGACGAAAGATGGAGGGTCAAAAATCAGTTAAGACTGTTTGCGATCTCCGAGCTTAACCGATGGGGAAAATGAGAGCAACTGTCACATTAACTCGATTGGACGCAACAGGTTCAACCTCAATAAAAATTGTAAGTTTCATCCAAAAAACGCGAGAAGTTGTAAGACTCTTCCTGTCATATGTTAACGACTGCTGCCTTCAATTTTGAGGTTTGCCTTAAATAAAAGTATTTATAGGACGATTGTATTCCTGGTTGCTTCAGTTTTTTGGACCACTTTTTTCTACCTAAGAGCTGTGTCGTATTTGTGGCTCCCAACAACAGCCTCAAGATGAAGATAGTCTTGGACCACTTTTCTCACCCTAAGCTCTATGTCGTTACTAAAATGTTTTTGTGTCTCTACACAACCGCCAAAAGATGAAGATAGTCTTGGACCACTTTTCTCACCCTAAGCTCTATGTCGTTACTAAAATGTTTTTGTGTCTCTACACAACCGCCAAAAGATGAAGATAGTCTTGGACCACTTTTCTCACCCTAAGCTCTATGTCGTTACTAAAATGTTTTTGTGTCTCTACACAAACGCCAAAAGATGAAGATAGTCTTGGACCACTTTTCTCACCCTAAGCTCTATGTCGTTACTAAAATGTTTTTGTGTCTCTACACAGACGCCAAAAGATGAAGATAGTCTTGGACCACTTTTCTCACCCTAAGCTCTATGTCGTTACTAAAATGTTTTTGTGTCTCTACACAAACGCCAAAAGATGAAGATAGTCTTGGACCACTTTTCTCACCCTAAGCTCTATGTCGTTACTAAAATGTTTTTGTGTCTCTACACAAACGCCAAAAGATGAAGATAGTCTTGGACCACTTTTCTCACCCTAAGCTCTATGTCGTTACTAAAATGTTTTTGTGTCTCTACACAAACGCCAAAAGATGAAGATAGTCTTGGACCACTTTTCTCACCCTAAGCTCTATGTCGTTACTAAAATGTTTTTGTGTCTCTACACAACCGCCAAAAGATGAAGAGATTCTTAGTTCCTTTTCCCTTATATCTCGAGCGTTTTTGAAATCATGAAATTGATGTTCCAAAATGTCATCATGGTCATCAGGGGCGCTACAGCCCGTGCAGGGCCCTGGCCTGCCTCACTACATCCGTCCATTCGGGGGGATCCATGGCTTTTCGCCTTATGCGTGGACCCCCATCTGGTGATGTGTTGAGCAGGTTATCTGCTTTTCTTGTAAGGGGCAAATTACAACTTTTCTTACAAAATTGGTTATATTGCCTTCTTTTTTCTGCTTGGAAGGTTTTTGCTTGCTAGTATAAGCTGTTGTAATCTGAAATAGGAACGGTTGCCTGCTGTTATCCTTTTTTCACCTCCGACATTATTTCATTGTGCTCGTTTATAGTTGCACCTAGATATTTGAAAGTAGCCATTCTCTCAAAGGCGTGGTTGCTTAATTTGATGGTGTCATCAGTATGTGTGTTTCGTGACATTACCATATATTTTGTCTTCGCTTCATTTACCTCAAGGCAAGCTTTAACTGAGGCATCTTCACGTTCTTTGAATGCTTTAATTATATCATTGTTGTTGCTGCCCAGTAGCGTTATATCGTTCGGATATACCAGATACTGAAATTTTTGGCTATAATGTATAAAGTTCCTGATGGTTGTGGTCCTGTTAATGTCTCTGCTATTAGTTAGCGATTGTTCCACTGGTTCTCGCATGTATGCTTCTCATAACTCTTTGTAATGTGATTTTGAACAGGATACTTGATAGTGGTCTCCTTTTCGGGGCGATGATTAATCGGGAACTCCCTCGAGTACTCTCCCTGTAGTTTGATTCTACTTTTGGAGTTAGCCATCGTCATATATATATATATATATAAGCCGGGTACGTTTGTTAGGGACTCTAATGCTCTGTAGAGCATCATACAGATAGTCTCAGCCTACGCTATCATAAACTCTTTTGTCGTCCACTTTAGTTGGTGTATGTTGATGTTGTTTGCGTATCATTTCCCCAGGAGACATCGGATAGTGAATGATCCTTGGTTCTCCTTTTTCGGACGGAATCCACATTGATAGTCCCCTAGGATGTGTTCCTTATACCTTTCCAGTTTTCTTGCAATTAATTTTTAGTGAGGATTTTGTAAGTTATAATAAGTAAAGGTATTCCTCTTTGATTTGAGCCATCCAGCTAGGATCCTTTCTTGTGAATTAGGATTATAAGCGCAATGTCCCATCCTATTGGCCTTTCTTTATCCGGACGGATTCTTGATAAAGGTTTGTGTATTTGCCTTGTTGGCATCATAAAATGGATGTACCAAATAGACAAGCTATTTGTTTAGTTTTTTAATGAGAATCAAAATTCAACGCCCTTCAAAAACATAAATAATATGAATCCATGACTTGGGTCAATTTAAATGAGTCAGCTACTAATAGGAAACAGTTTAAACACATGGTTCGTTAATCGTGTTGTAAATGGTCTCGGTGTTTCTGCATCCAGAATGTCATTGAAAAATTCCAACAAATCTTAAATATTGCAGAAGTACTAAACATCTTTAGCACTGCAGATTTCCCACCAAATCTTGAACAATTCTGCATTCCAACGAATCTTATGCCGCGCTGACATTTGCAAATCTTACATCAGTAAGTCAAACCATTTTTTCCCCCTGATAGTTTCCCGTGAGTCTATTACAATGTGATAAATGCACGCAATCCCCACCACGTCCCGTACTGACAAGAGTTAAGAAGTCCTTTTATATACTGAACTGGAGGTCTCTCGGATGACCAGACATCACATGAATTTTAACGTATGCGTTGAACAATACGCGTCTCTAGTAGCCAGGCTGTGATTTACAATAATTATCGTAGGAAAAGCCGTTACATTAAACTCAGAGTATGATGCAGAGGTGGAATAAAGAAAAAAAAATAACCCATGATTCTCCTTCCCGCCCCCTTTTCAAAACAAAGAAATTTAACACCCACATCTACCCTATCTATCCACGCTACCCATTCTATCTATCTATCTATCTATCCCAGAGGCGTAGCGACAGTGTTTGGCGCCCGGGGACACAATTCATTTTAAATCGGCCCCTTTCTTTTTTCAACTCTCAAACCCATTATTTTCATCAAAAAATGATATCAAAGCACATTTTTGGCGCCCCTAACTAGCTGGCGCCCGGGGACATCTGTCACTCCCTGCCACCTCTTCGCTACGCCTCTAATCCATCCATCTGTCATCTATCCATCCAACCATACAACCATCTATCCATCTATTTATTCATTTATCTATATATCGATCCATTCATCCGTACATCCATACATCCCACCATCCACCTATCCATCTCTGCACCCTAGTTTTACTCTGTCTGTTCCTTTCTCATTTCAAATCTAGCTTTTGAGATCACCACGTCTTATCCACGACATTGTTACGTAACAAAATTACGCCCACTCTCACTCTTCGTACCCCATTTCTCCATCATCTCGATCATGAATAAACATCCCCCGTTATGGAGCGCGGCATTTTGTAATTGCGCTAAGCTTCAACAAGGCCAAAAAAACAGCGCATCTTCCCATCACGAGGCAGCGATCCTAGACAAATGAAAACTCTACATCTCCTGTGCCAGTCAATGCAGATATCAGTAAAATGCGTCCATGCTGCACAGCAGGAGGAAGTGGCTCTATGGTTAACTTGACAGTTTAAAAGCTTTACGAATGTCTTTTGTCGAGTCAAAAAAACGCAAATAGCTTTGGCATTTGTGAAAGAGAGAGGGGCGGGTTGAAACCAATCCAGGTATAGTTCTGTGATAGACATTATGAGTTTTCGTTGAAGGAAGCAGCTGCCTAGTTTTCAATGAAGTCGCTAAAGAGAAGTAAATTATGAGGCCGGCCATTTTGAAAGGTTTGGAAGGGGGGGAGGGGGGGAACGGGGCCTGAAAATAAGAGTCGTTATTTTTGATGGCGAATCCCGGTGACGTAATTACAGGCGTGATTATTGACATGTCGAGGGGGGGGGGGGCTTCTGGTTTCTGAATATGTGAAATGCTAAGAGGGGAGACGAGATTAGAGATCTGGCGGTCTAGGCTGATTCAGACATGGCGGTGTAATTAGAGCAGCGGTCCCTGACCTTGAATGGTTCAGCTGCCTTATTCAGGAGCATTTCCTAAAGAAACTATATATTAATGTAGTCATTGTCCCAAATATATACATACAGGTTATGTGATGTGTCACTGGCTAGACGTAGAAGTTAACTGGCTATCCTCCTTCATTGCCCAAGCCCCCCCCCCCCCCAAATAATGTCACTTCATTGTCATTAATTGTTTTAATTAATTTGGTATATATATATATTTATTTTTTTTAATTTGGAAACTGTTGAGGAAGTAAGAACACGCTACAGCTCAAATCTATATAATATTATTATATTTTTTTTCTCACCTTCACTTTCTCGAAAGAGTTAGTCTAGCAAGCAATGTCTCCAGACAGTTGATATGAACATAAGTGTTGTCGTAAATCTTCTTGATTTCTAAAAAGAAATATTGTGGAAATTGTTACCAGATTCAAAATTACGGGATTCACGTATGAACAAATCTGAAACAAAACTTAAAGCAAAAACTTGACGGATCAGAAGAAGAATTACTTTCGGATTAACTTTAAAACATATCAAGCTTGTTACATTCATCCCAGATCCAGACTGTTGAATTTCTAAACGGACAACATGCGAAGAACTGTATTCAATTATTGGAAATCTGAAAAACAATTGGTTCTTGGGAGTAAGCAAAAAAAGTATTAAAATCTGGCTAATGTAGCTTAGAGAATAAAGAATTTGGTTACAGTTCTCCTTCCAATAAACGGGTTGGCATTTCAAGTATTTCATTGTTATTGATGAGATTAGTGAGGCTCTCAAAACTTTGAACGGACGTGTTTGGACAACTTGAAATATGTGTTCATTATAAAGAATGTGCATGATGGTAAATAAATGAGCTGGGTGGTAACCACATGTGCAAGATGGTAACCAAATCTGCATAATGGTAACCAAATGTGCATGATAGTAGCCAAATATGCAGGATGGTAACCAAGTCTGCGAATTCTATCAAATTGTCTAACCCCACAAATTTCCGTTTTTCCTGTTTTTCAAGGGGAGAATAAAATGAAATTCCCGATAACTGCGCTAAATGAGATTCTTGTGAAAAATTGCATGTGCGTTTGGTGCGTAATATTTTATTTTGTTTTTCTGAAATAGTTGGTGAGATTAAGCGGGTTGGTCATTAGAATATTACTATAGTTCAGGGGTGAAAAAAGTGCGAGGTTGCGAGCCTGGGTAGTAGGATTTGGGGGGGGGGGGGGCACCAATAATTGGGATTCTTTTTAATTTCGTTATTTTCAGCCCCACCCCCATTGCTCGATATTACATTTTATAAAGGGTTTATGCTTTAAAAAATGAATAAAGTGGCTGTTTAATTTATATTAACTTCGCTTGTTTTCGCGTATTTCTGGCTGGGTTGCAAAATCTTCGGACAGCTAATCGACCCACTTCCCGTCAACCTATCGAGCTGAAACATGGCACATAGGCTCATTTTCGATGACAACACATTCTTTCAATTATTATTAGCCCCACCCCCAACCTCGAACAGAAGTTTTTCTTGTTTTTCAAGGGGAAGATGAAGGAAATATGATGACACTGATTTCACGAAATAAAATGAGATTCTGTTTTGAAAAAGAAATATGACGTTTAGTGCGCCAATTTTCTTTTGTTTTTCTGAAGCAGTTGGTGAAATAAATCTGCGGTGTAAAAGCAAGTGGGACATTAGAATATTAAAATATAATAAAATAATTTTAAAAATTCCTATTAAGCATTTATAAGAAAAACTTTGTTTTAGGGGTTGTTACAATCAGCACTGATTTTCTGGTTTTACAAACAAATCAGTTTTTCACTCAATCCACCACCTGCATTTTTATTTCCGTCATTGGCTGTGTTGGCTGTGTCGGCTGTTGGCGCAAATATACACTGCCAGGTCAATAATGCTATTAAAAAGGCTCTGAATATTGCAAGATTTATTATATTTTTTCATACTTTTGGACCTAGCATTGCGCCAATAGGCAACAAAATATCTACTTGAGTCATTGTCGTCCTGCAACTTGTCAGTACGCATGCAATCAACTATGCTACTGCACTGACCATAAATAGAGTTTTCACCGGGGAATTTCCTTTGATAAGAAACGCTCTGTTACATATCTACTGGCACTAACATTACACGCATTCACAGATAGGCCTTATATGCAAACATGGATTAGAACTGGATGATCTCTAAATGTAACGAGTCAATATTTTCTGTCTTTATTATTTTTTTTCTAAAGCGTAGACAACCACAATAAAGGTTACATGAAAAGTCTGGCCATGGTGCACAGTGATGGGACAGTATTCTGGCCACCTATCGTGCGCATGCGCAGCTCTTGTAAGATGGACATCACGTACTTCCCGTTCGATGACCAGCTGTGCGGACTGAAGCTAGGATCGTGGGCGTACGACGGCCATCAGGTAACTCTCGGTGTCATTGTGCGGCAAGATTAGCTGTTACTAAAATGTGCGTGCACGTGCACGAGATAAATGGTGACAAATGTGGCATATAGCAGGGTTTACCAACCTGACGTGCTCGTGGGGGTGGGTGGGGCGTGGTGCGATGAAAGACGATTATAGATGGTGAAGGTTCGAGTGCATTGTTAATTTTGTAGGGGATGCCAGACTAAGTCAAACGATTCTTAGGAGTTCAGAATATCGACAACTTCGGGGAAACGCTGCCTAATAGAATTTTATCATGACCATTTTGTTTTCTTAAAATGACCATCTTGTTATCTACATGACCATCTTATTACCTATATGACCATCTTATTACCTACTTGACCATCTTATCTACATGACCATCTTGTTATCGACAGGACCAGCTTGTTATCTACATGACAATCTTATTACCTATATGACCATCTTGTTACCTACAGGACCATCTTGTTACCTACTTGACCATCTTATTACCTACAGGACCATCTTATCTACATGACCATCTTATCTACATGACCATCTTGTTATCTAAATGACCTTCTTGTTATCTACATGACAATCTTTTTATCTACATGACCATCTTGTTATCTACATGACATCTTGATTCCTACATGACCATCTCATTCCCTACATGATGACCATCTTTCAAAGCCATATTAACAAATGAGTTAAAACAAAGGCCGCAGATAAAGGCTCTTAAAGCACGTGTTGTTATTGTTTTTTTTTTAAAAAGGGGGGGGGGGGGTGGCAACAAATAATTTTCTTCAAATGTTGCCTTATTAATGATTAGAAGACAAATAATTAGTATGATAACTGATAATATAATGAATGAGATGTATCTTCAAATTTTATTCAGTTTAGTGACAAACCAAGTTTTAAATCTTCAGATTGTTGGGCTCTTGCAACGTGACGTAAGACAAGATGGCGTTATTTAAGAGACCATTTGAATGTGTTGTTGCTGTTGTTTCTTTCCATATTGAAATCTAATGTCTCAGATGTAACCTCTAACTCTTTCCATCTTGAAATCCAATATCTCAGATGTAACCTCTAACTCTTTCCATCTTGAAATCCAATGTCTCAGATGTAACCTCTAACTCTTTCCATCTTGAAATCTAATGTCTCAGATGTAGCCTCTAACTCTTTCCATCTTGAAATCCAATGTCTCAGACGTAACCTCTAAACTTAAGTGATGTATCTGCCTTGTATTTTAAAGATACGGCTCATTGAGATAATACGACGTGTCGTTTCTTGAATGCAGGTTGACGTTACAAACCGGTCGGACAATGTTGACCTGTCCAACTACGTGGACAACGGGGAATGGGAGCTGCTGGGTACCAAGGTCATTCGACGGGTCAAATTCTATACATGCTGTCCAGAACCGTACATGGACGTGACCTTCTACATAATGGTATGTATACATACATTGGGATTCCGTGTCTTAAGAAATATAACTCACGGGTTTTCCTTCACTCCGTGAGCTGTATTTCATATTGCTTCAACCTGAAAGAAGCCCTAACCGTTTCACAATCTGCCATGCCTTGTATAAATCTTCTCAATACAAGGGAACGGATACATCAGCCTTCTCAATGGATGAGCCTCACGATTTGTACTAGACAGTTTAACTCCAAATAAGATGTCTCATCGAGACCAAAAAAACCGATCCTTTATGAACGATAACATTCGCAAAATTCCGCTGACCGCGACTGACAGATGGCAAGATCTGGTAAAAAATGTGGTTCTTCACCGCAGCATGCGTGTTTATTAATTTACGTTTCTTTGAGGTTGAACCAATTCACAGATTAAGAGAAAATTAACATTAAACAGCCCACATCATTTTGTTGTGTATGTAAAGCGGTCCGGTTGTCAGCCCTAACGGACAAGCCGGTGATGCGAACCGTGGAACGGGTGTGAAAGGGTTAAAGCACTTATCCGTCTCATCAGTGGGTTTTAAATGGCGACATAGTTATAGGGGGCTTCCTCCTGTCAATAACCCGCAGCTGCTGGGGGAATAGTGTGATAGATTAGACATCAGCCGAGACGAATTGCTTTTTCGGGAGTTATTCTTTTAAAGTGTCCATGGATTCTAATACAGTTAGTGCCTGATGGGGTGAAAAATGACCTCTGGCTGTTTCATTGCGTAAAATGGTAAAGTGTTATTTATTAACACATTATATGCAAACCTCGAAATATTTCAACAACCCCCCCCCCCCCCGGCATTTTTTTTTCTTCTTCTTTTTTTATTTTCTTTTCTTTTTTTTTCCCCCTTTTTTTCTTCTTTTTTTGTTTCTTTTTTTCTTTTCTTTCTTTTTTTCTTTTTTTGTGGGGGAGGGATTCATTCAATCAAAAGAGAGAGCTAAATCCAAAAATCAATACATAAGAGTGAAGAAATCCCTCAACAATCATTGGCCAATGACATGGGAAGAGGACAAGTCAACTCCATCTTTTTTGAGTAAGTGCTCAAAACCTTTGATTCGATGGTTCACTTCAAGTAATAATAACTCGATATAGCCCGCCAAACATTGGCGACGGCAATGGGTGAACTTCCCATCTACTAAAGTTACTTGACAAAACATGAACTCAAGTCACGCACATTTAAGAATCCCATTTTTTGTAGCACCCCTTCCCCCATGATACGTCACTGAACACTTTTTATTTCACGCCCATGAACTATATTAAATATTCTGATGTCACAACCACTTTTAACCCGACTATTTTTTACTTCATACTTAACTTGAGACGATTTCATTTTCCGGAAACAAAATATTGCGCACCGAACGCCGTAGCGTTATTTTTGAAAAAAATATATTATTTAGCGTAGTTATCGGAAATTATATTGCGCACTATTGAACTCATTATTGAACCATACTTTCTTTCAAACATTTAGAATTATTTGCAATAAACTCTCAATACCATATTCGCTGATTAGGAAGCAGTCCATTAGGAAGCAGTCCATTAGGAAGCAGTCCATTAGGAAGCAGTTCATTAAGAAGCAGTCCATGAGTCACACCAGAAGCGTAATATATAAGAGACTACATAATTTGTTGTGATGTTATACGAGTGTCCAATTTATTGCAGTTCAGAATTTGTAGAACACACTGTGGACCTTGAGTTCTTTGAAATATTTTTTTTTTAAAACTGTGTTAATTAATAAATTGGACAATTGAAAAGTTAGTGATCCCAAGGGATTTTTCTATATTTTGTTTTGATGTGAGCAGGGCCAGATTAAGCCATTTTAGTGCCCAAGGCACAAACCCACATGGGTGCCCCTTTCTGCCCGGGGCCCCTGATGTTTGTTCAAAAAAAAAATTCTTAACTACTTGTGGTGCCCCCAAACGCTTGATGCCCAAGGCACGTGCCTTGTTTGCCTAATGGTTAATCCGGCCCTGGATGTGAGCGGTACCTAGGTTCTTTGAACTGTTTCTGTTATAAATGAAAAACGAGTGTCAGGTGGTCGCCAGTCTGGAGTTTTGGAAAGATTTGCTGCGACTACAAAAAATGGTGGTGCCCACTGTTTTCATGTGTCAAACTAGGCTATTACCAGCCATTTACTCAACGTCTTTAAAGGAGCTCATCCATAAAAGTAGGGCGTTCGTTTTTAAAGCACAACTCACTCTGGGGGCATTCCATGTACTTAGCTGGGATCGAGCTACCAACGTGAGGAGGTTCTTTATGTCGTTGGCACTATTTGAAGCCCATCTGACCATGCTCAGCTTTAAATTGAGAAAAATAAGAAAGGAGGCGTGTTTGCACTCGTCAAAATGCTATAAAATATATTCGGAAGTAGATGGGTGAGTAATTAGATAAGGACAAAGGTAAGCGTAAGTAGGTTGTTTCAGACCGACTCGTGGCTTCAGTGTCCTAAGCTCCAGAGTCAATTCAGTAGGTCAGGGCCAGAAGAAAGATGATCGTGGCTGCGAAACCAAACAAGAAATAAAACTAAGTCGTGAATATGTTGCAACATAAAATTGTTAACACGATTTCCCTTGAGGACGTTCACGACAGCTATTAAAAAAGTAACATTCAGGTAATAGCTCTCTTGTCATTTACCCATGGCTTAGCCCATATCCTGGATGTGTTGAGCAAGCAGAAATGTTAGAACAACACACCAGCACACAAAGGTTTACCTTACACTATGAAAAGCTCAAAGACTTGGAATTTAGCACAATTTTTACGTCTAGACTATCAGCTGAATTCTAGCACATAAAAACGATGTCTGATCGTAATTGTTTGAAAGGTTTTCATTTGCTTTTTACAAACCCTGTTAATTAAACACATTAGTAGTTGTGTCTTAAGCACACCGGTTTTTTTTTAAAAATTAAGTAATCATATTATTCCAAACACCTTTGCCAATTACTACAATTAAATATAAGATGCGCCGTTAGCTTGGCAAAATATAGGACGGTAGCAAGTGCTAGAACTAATTTCAGGCGCCATTAGTTAAAAACGTGTTAGACAGGAGGCTGCAAAGGGTTTAGACAAATATATTTCTTGTATAAATGCTAACAAACTCCTTTTTAAAATAAATTCGACACTCCCGGGAACTAGGGGCCGATAAGGAAAGACCCGCCCCTTACGATATAGCATAGAGGCGATGCTTAGATGACATGTTGGAAGAAAACAGATGCGCCATATTTAAGGTACAGTTTGACGAGGCGGCTTAGTTGATCCCTATTAACCCCTTATGGACTAAAAAGAGCCACTACTCATCAATATACTTCAATTTAATACCGGTATACCGTACCCTGTCCAAAAAAGATCTCATTATATTGACTCACTCGTGTTAGTTTAAAGATTGTGTTCATGCTATTAAAATTTTTACACAATTTCTTGCCACGTTTCAGACAAAAATGACATCACAACTTCATCATCAACACGATTCATTCAAGATTTTGTTGTTTTTATTACTATACAATACTTGGATTATATTTGTGATGAAATAAATCGTTACAGATTCGCCGTCGCGTGCTGTACTACTTCCTGAACGTCATCATCCCATGTATGCTGCTGTCGAGTCTGTCACTGACCGGTTTCCTGCTGCCTCCTGACTCCGGGGAGAAGGTGACCCTAGGACTGACCGTTCTCCTCGCCTTCTCCGTATTCATGCTTCTGGTGGCCGAAAATATGCCCCCAACGTCCGAATACATACCACTCATAGGTAAGACGTTTTACATTTTAAAAACCAGGGGTCTTAACAGTGTTGTTTCAGTGGCGAAAGAATCGTGTCTGGGCCAGGCAGGCGGCATAACCAGGGCTCATGATGCTCCAGGAACCATGAGGCTCCAGGACTCATGATGCTCCAGGCCCCATGATGTTCCAGGATCCATGATGTTCCAGGACCCATGATGCTCCAGGCCCCCTGATGATCCAGGACTCATGATGTTCCAGGACCCATGATGCTCCAGGGCCCATGATATTCCAGTACCCATGGTGCCACATGACCTATGATGTTCCAGGACCCATGATGCTCCAGGGCCCATGATATTCCAGTACCCATGGTGCCACATGACCTATGATGCTTCAGGGCCCATGATGCTCCAGGGCCCATGATGCTCCGGGATCAATGATGTTCCGTGGTTCATGATGCTCCAGGGTCCATGATGCTCCAGGGCCCACGATGCTCCAGGGTCCATGATGCTCCAGGGTCCATGATGCTCCAGGGTCCATGACGCTCCAGGGTCCATGACGCTCCAGGGTCCATGATGCTCTAGGGCCCATGATGTTCCAGGACCCATGATGCTCCAGGTCCAATGATGATCCGGGGACAATGATGTTCCAGGGTCCATGATCCTCCAGGGACCAGACGCCCCGGCTTAAAGGGTTAATATATATCATCATCTGCTTTTTACAGGCAGTGTTCAGTGTGCCAATTTGTGTGCAATTTTTTGGCCTTGCGAAGTGTCTCCAAAGGAATTTGTGATACTTAGTCCTCAAAAAAGTTTTTAAAAATATAACAACATCAAGATCATGGTATTTAAAAGCTTGCAAAAAATAACCAACAAAGCAATGTTTTAAAAACAACATTTAGATTTGTCACATTTTCAATCTTCTCAATTGTCTTTCTCCAGGCATTTACCTCACTGTCATCATGGCCATGTCCGCACTCTCGGTGGCTCTCTCCGTCTTCGTTCTCAACTGCCACCATCGAGGCACCAACATGCGGCGGCCGCCTAGGGTAGTCCGAAAGCTGGCCAGGGTGTTCGCCAAGTGCTTCTGCATGCGGATCATGTACATCAACTCCAACAACGCCAACAACAACAACAGCAGACAACATTACACCGAAGATGTGTTTGACACATCGACGTCCAAGCACACCCACTTCCAGCGCATGACAGCGCATGCGTCCAAAATCAACCATTTCGTGCCGAAGCCATCGTCGTCTGTTACGCAAGAAACGTTTGCTGTTAAGGTCGAAACCGCGGAACCTGGATGCAACGGGTCCTTTGAAGGGAGCACCACCACGTCACATCCGGGTTCGACGAGGCGTGGGAGAGAAAGCAAAAAAAGCCTCATGGAGGCGCAGATTCTCCATTATTTGAAGGCCGTCCTTGAGGCGTACGATAAGAGCCACGGGGAGAGAACCGCGGTTCTTGAGTGGCAGGAAGTGGCCAGGGTGCTGGACAAATTTTTTTTCTGGATTTTTGTGGTCATTACATCTTTAACCACGGTCTTCCTGCTACTTCTTAGCCCTATCACAAAAAGTGTACAGTTTCCGGATGAATGAACTCATGTATCGGACCATATTGCTGTTATTCAAATCATATCTGGAGTAATTTGTGTGAATGTTTGCTTGCCTTGTTGTTCGAGCGTGCTTTATATCGCATGGCTTTCTCCATGTCACATAAGGCAGGGAAATAGTGTGGGATAATACCATGATCCAGTGAATAGAAATAAAAAACTCAGTGAAAGAAATACAATGAACATCACGCCCATCTCAAGACTTCGCTCAATACGTCAATTCAATCAATTTGAAAATCAGATGTAATGGCGGATGTTATCAAAAGCTTGCATGCTATTCGATTTGATTATTGATTGGAGACTGATACTATTCCTGATATATGAATATGTGTTAGAAGTTAGGCGATGTTTGTCCAATCTCATTGTCGAGAGGACATGTGTAACTTTCATTGTATAGCAGGAAGGAAACCCCGTTCTCGGAGTTGGCAGCAACCGTTTCATCGGATTGTACTTTAAAAAGTTATAGTTCAAATCAAAGGGAAATGATCCGATTAGAATTAAACACATGTCGATTATGATCGAGTTATCTAACCTAATCATTTCTTAACTTTTGGTTTCCAAAACAGTGGTTACGGGTTGTTTTTGATAATTTTAAGAGTGTTTTTTTTTTCAATTGTGCGTGTGTGTGTGTGTGGGGGGGGGGGGGGGGGGTTAGCTGTGTCATCATTTGTTACTAAACCAATGATCGCTATCTCATGTTTACATTTATTGTGCTTTATTACCCGGCACCTCTTGTTTAATTTATGAGCTCGTGCATGACCGTTCTGTGATGTGTAAAATCCTCTGTGCAAATGTACTTATACAATATTTGGAATATCAATGAGCAGCTCGTCTCATTTGGGGACACTTCCATTGATTATTTTTTGGTAGCACTGATACTTGAGTCTGCATTTAAATTGCCCTTCCCGACTTTACATTGTAAAAAAACAAACACAAAGCCATTCGCATATATTTTTAATATAAAAGAAATACTATCATAACTTATAGTTGAGGCAAGGGTGCGGCAACTAGCTAAGTGGCATATTACTAAGTGGCTTCCACTTAGTGGCCGCTTATTGGTTATTTTGTTATAGCTTTTAAATACCTGTAGTCAGGCACTATTTTATAAAAGGCATCATATATATTATTAAAGTAGATGATAATACGACATAATTTTATTACAATTACAGAGCTATTTTGGGTAAAGGCCGCGTTTCCCAGCAAAAGGCCTAAGCCCCACTGGGTGCCACTTATTATGGGGGGACTTACACTGGCTGAAAGATAAGGATGTGTTTATTGTTCAGAGCAGAGCTGGACAGAGCCCTTTTATTTTCTTAACTCTTCCACTTCCACTAGTGGGGCATCAACATTTTGGGGGATCTATTGGGGCATGGGTCAAGTAGGATTGGGAAACATTCAGTTATTGTGAGTGGGGCCTTTTTGAGTAAACTATAATTATCATAATACTAAATGTGACTAAACAACAGATTTTAGGGCTTAATTTCTAATTTATAATTTCAAGTTCATCTTGACCTTTTTCCTCGATATCGAAAGGCTAGAGTATTTGAAAGTAAGACTCGCTATTGGGGGGGAAATTTTTTTTTTTCAACTTTTTGGAGCTTTTTAGAATAGTTTTTCAGCTTATGACAATAACTAATGCAGCTTAATTAATTGCCTTGAGTTTTACAAGTAATGAAAGTACTCTAAATTTGAAGGACTCCCATTACAAGAGAACCAACTGTAGCTGGTCTAAAATTCATTAAATTGAATCATTTGTTGTATAATCATTCCACATACTTACCCTTATATATATTATACATGTATAGTCTGTACCATGCTTACATTTTTATTAAACCATCTTTCTCATAATTACAAACAATTTCACTAAAATAACTAATGACTTCTGGTCTTCTACTTCTAAGTAACAACAACCTTTACCAACTATACCAGATATTATTTTTAAAAAATATTGTTTAAATTATTTGCTATCCTCAAGAAGGCTTTGTGAAAATGATGAACATCATTAACAAACAGTTACCGGTACACTTACTATGATATAGATATTCCAGAGATATTGCTATTCCAGCAATATAAATATTCCAGAGATATAGTTACCCCAGTGATATAGTTATTCCAGTCATATAGTTATTCTAGTCATAGTTATTCCTCGGCTAACTCACTTGGTCTTTAACTTAAAAAATAATAACGAATGTCTTAAGTCATAATGCTACACCATTCCACAAAGATCAGATTTTTCGCAATGACAACTGAAAAATTAATTAATTGCTAGATTGGGAATTGGAATTGCAAAGAGAGAATTGTTTATGGTGCACAAAAAAAAAAAAATAATTTCTGGTTTTATTTTTTAATGAAACACTGGAAAGTAAACAGTAATTATCATAAAGACATTTGATAAAAGACTACGAATGTGAAATATATTCCCTTGGATGACTAGCAGTGACTAGTAGCAGGGACTAGTAGCAGGGACTAGCAAATATAAATATTGGTGGAACAATGTCAGCTGATGCTAATTGGGTGACAGCTGTGAACACATCTGCCACAAAAAGGTGTGTGCTATAAAAAAAACAACACACATGAGGAAATGCAATAATTATGCCTTCAGCCACTTTCAAAAAGTCTAGCTAAGAATCAATTTTTCATGAAAGGGTGTCATTTTGTTGAATAATTTCAAAGATTCACAAATGGTCTCATCTACTTGGCCCTTTTTCTTGACACAGAGTTTTTTTTGTTTTTCCATGCAGTATATTTACTTCTAAAAATTTACTACATGGTGTGTAATGTGACCCACACATACCTCTATGAACAAACTTTGGGTAACAACCTGGTGCTTGACTACATCTCTTCTAAATGATAAAGACTTTTTAAACCACAAAATATTTTTATATTAAAAAATAGTTTTAAACTTTTAAAAAAGAGAGAGAGAGAGAGACAGAAGAAGATACATATCCTCAAGTATTATGTGTAAATCTGAACCTTTTTAAGATTGGAAGATAGAACACAAGGCATGCACATTTTCTCCTTAGATTTATTTGCATAGCAGAGCATGAATAACATTGTGCACAGTTCACCAAACATGTACCTTACCCACAGAAACTCAACATGCATTCAATGAAGACTTTAAAAACATTTATAAGCAATCACAATTAAACATGAGATGGACTGTGGTTTTATATTATGTTATTTATTTTTAAATCTAAACCTCTGTTAATTTTTTTTTTTTTAAATTGTCTTAATTTACTCACAATCATGTTTAGCACATAATAAATATGGCTTAATGTGATGATGGACCAACAGAATTTTAAGCAAAATTTGACCTTAAAAGTGAGGATTTTAATGAATTTTTTTAATGGCTGTGGTGTTTTTTTTTTCAAGTGTTTATAAAATATCTTAACTTGATTTATGAAGAATCAAGAAAACTACAGTTAGACAATGTTGTAGTCACCTGTCGCAAAATTATGAGATTCTGCCATAGTTCACAACCTTTTTTTTTTTTTTAAGACACCCTGTCAGCAAGATTTTTCTTGTATTCACATTGCAAATGATATTTTAAAAAAGCCCAAGTCAATGTCAAAGGTAACACACATAGTGCTTTGTTCTTTGACTTGACCACAAGACCAATAATGACTGATTGTACTCTTGTAACCGGTGTTAGTTATGGAATTCAACAATAAGCTCTCAGCAGCTTGCAACAACAACTTGCATTTTAAACAACACTAAATCATCAACCCTTGAATTTTACAAAAATACTAAAGGATAATACACATTTTAAAAAAAAATATATTCTTTCAAATGAAATACTTTGAAAATTGAAGAGTAAATGTGGAAGGAAAAACAATACTAATCAAATTGGTATATCACATAAAGAAAGTTATAAATATAATTAATTTGTAAAAAGGGCATTTGTCATGTAACTACCATTTATACTAGATTAGTTGATAAATCATGATGCTTTCTGGTGATGTGTGATTGGAAAGCAATTTATGAGATCACTCTTCGAGGCTGCCAAATATTGTGCATGATTTCACTAAAGAAAAGCATGGTATCAGGTTAAAGGTAAATGCTTAAGTTTTCAGATAATGTTAACAATGTTATTGTATTGAACAATCACATTTAGGGTTCCATGAACTCAGCCAGTAGAACTCAGTAATAGCTAATTTAATTTTTTTTGTGGTAATGAAAAAAAACTATTGGTAAGGCCCACACACTGATTTCAGCAGCCCAGGGTTCACATTATACAACTAAAAAAAATTGTAATTCAGAACTATTCTATTGATATCTAGTCAAATATCACCCAAATTATATGTATCTGCATTTGTGAATTGATAAGAACTTACTGGAACATAGTGCAAGGCTTTGAAAATTGCCATAAGCTACTCAGAAACTATATGCTTTTATACTACACATACTCAAAGAATGTGTATGTTTTTTTATCTTGTTAAAATTTATGAAGATTTCAGGCAGCAAACAATCAATAATTTCTGATCTCTAGATTTATCAAATGAACTATGCTGTTAAAAAAAAAAAAGACAGCTTATACTTGAATTTTTGTAGTTAAACAAAAATAATAAAGGTTTGACATTTCAGACCCGTGACTGTGCATTATAACATTGTATACCAAGCAGATGTAAGACCAACAAGTGTGGTCATTTATAAATGATCATGAGCAGCCGCATAAACTTATTTATTCAATAATAAAACTTTGGTTACAAAAAAAATAAATAACTCTTGGAATGGAGACGAGCTGTGTTCCAGACCCTATTATTCTATTAGCACTGCACAAGAATTACAGAGAATGAATTGGAATGGATCAAAGAATTGATTCAATTTTCCTTGTTAAAAGAACTTTAATATTTCTGAATCTCATATTAACTTGTATGCTGGGTTTTTTTTTTATTGTGGCTTTTTTTTTTTTTAAGTTGATTTTTAAAAAATTGTATTATATTAAATTTAACTCAAATATTCAAGCTCTTCAATGACCAGCATGAAACATTGCTATATTAACTGTTTTATTGAATTTGGTCTCATAAAATTGTAAGAAGTCCTCAGACAGCAACACTATGCAGCTATGACAAATTATAAAGGAAAAAAAAGCTATGGGAGAACATTTAAACACAATAAGTCAAAAATAATTCTAATTCAATACTTCTGACCAAAAGAACCAAAATTGTAAATAATCCAAGTGTAAACACAAGAATCTCCCCAAATTACAAAGCACAGACATAAGCACTGTTGACTACCTGCTGTAGGTTTGTCAGAGATTTAACTGCAGGATATTCCAAGCTGATGACCCCAAATCCTTGTCCATTTTTCACTTCTGATGCTGATACAGCTGAAACTTCAATCTCATCTTTCCCTGCAGCCTCTGTCAAAACAATTATTTGAAACGCATGGATGATTTTAATAATATAATACAGTGGCCAATTTTAATGCCCCATGCACTTAGTGACAACAAGTTAAGTATGTGCAGCAGTAGTTTTTAAACATTGTTGCAAAATTTGGATAAAAACGCAAGCACAAAAATTGGAGGGAAAGAAAAAAAAAGGGGGGGAGGGGTGGTGTTACTTTACCAACAAAATATAGTAACATTTAAAAAATTTTGGGCCACTAAAATTGTATTTTTTTTATTTCTTTCATCGTACATATTTTTTTCAGTCCTGAAAATCCTTCTTTGAGTTTTTCGTTGTTCCTTAAAATTAGTGTTGCAAGGCTTTTGTCTATTAATTGTGCAGTATGAATAACTTTTGAGGTCCTGAGTGTGAGTTGTAATTTTGAACAGAGTCTTGGCCTTTTGTTAAATCTAAAAAATCATGGACACTCCTCATGTCTGTAGCCAATTTGTCTTTGGATGGTTCTCATACGCATAATATAACCAATCTAATCTAAGCGGCCTAGATTAAATAATTTGCTGCAGTTGCTGGCCCACACTGACAGTGAAATATACTTTATTTAATAAGAGGAGAAGATTCTTTTATTGAACCAAATTAATGGAAATGTATTTTCATTAAATGGTACATATTCATTTTCAGAATATGGACAACACATTCTGATTCAGATAATTATTAAAATAGAACAATTTAAAACATTATTTCTTAAGCGCTAAAATCGGACATTATAATTATTTGTAATAAAACCTCACTTCCTAAATAATTAATAACAATATTGAGTTGAGGGCTGACAACAGCCTGGGAAACAAGTTGGTAATTTTCTGACAGATTTAAGGAATATATCCTGCATCTTTACTTTGAGGGAAAGAATTCACCCGTATCGAGCTGATCTTTAAGTATCTGGTAACCATGATGAAGTGGGTGGGATGTATTTTGAAAGGTGTGTCAATAAAAATTTAACCCTCCCTTGGAGATGAAGAGCCCTCCCTCAACAGGTTGAAATTGTTTGATTTCCCTCTGTTTTCGTTTCTGGCCTCACTCCTTTTGCACCGGGGCTTGGGAATTGCCATTGCAAAGCTTTCTTCATACATGGTTGTCATTTCTTTTATCTCATGACCAAAATAAAAACTTATGTGCTAAAATTAAAATTATATGACACACCTTACAAAATACATCCCACCCACTTCATAGGGCTCTTTTCCCCCCAAAAAAGGTATGAAAACTTGTGGTCAAAGCCAGGTTATTCTGGAAGCTTCAAAGCCAATAGCACACTCAGCGTAAACACCCAGGGAACAAGGAAGAGAAGAGAGAGATACCAAAGAATACATAAAGAAGAGCTAGGGGCAGACAAACACGAAGTATGAGATACAACTGGAAAATAAAGCACAGGACCAAGAAGAATGGACAGCACCTGTAGAGGGCCTATGCGCCAATCAGGGTAAAAGGCACAAGCATGTATACATGAATATGTAGAAGAATGCTAGATGGGGCCAGGGGAAATAAACAAGTGAAATAGACTATTTCCCTATTCCCGAACACACACATTGTAAGGAGATATTGACTTACTTATACTTATAATATATTAGCTTAAGCTACTGGTTGGGTACTGGTATTTTTTGAAAATATTTATTTGACATCATTGGCACAAAGATACTTAAACATTGGGATAATGAAACTACAGTATCACAATACAGGGGCCTGCAACCTTGTGGTAATAGCATGACAAAGTAAGTTTTCTAATTCATTCAGGGCGTCAATCTCTTATAACTCTACCATTTAAGCCGCATTTTTTTGAGTCATTTATAATTAATTTTTGGTATTCTGCATGCCAATGAAAATCCTTAAGCATGCTAGTCTGGCCTGCTGTAGGTTGCCGACCCCTATCACAATAGATAAACGGAACAACTTACGCAGAATATCAGCCAGTGTAACTTGTTTGTCCACTCTATACACTATGGCGTCTCCTGCCAGACAAGCTGGGACCTTGAATTTGTTCCCTTGAACAGACAGAAGCAGACTGATATCCCCTGCCACAGTCCCACAAAGTTCAACCACTTCACCACCAGCACCTTGGAATTCCACTTTAATGCTTGGTCTACCCTTTTCAATCTGACTTTTATATGTTGATGTTGTCTAAAATTAGAAATTTGCAAACAATCAACTGCTATGTTAAAAAAACAAAACATAATGCAAATATCTTATAAATAAATAAACTTGGTGTGTTGATATAGTTCAGAGTTGATTTTTTTTTTTTTTTTTTTGGCAAACCAATTATATTGTTTTTATGCCTTCCCAAATTTAGTTTTCCATCTGAATTACATTATTTTTATAAGCTGGAAAGTGGCAATACTTGGAGAGTAAAATTAAAAGTTGAGAGCAAAACTTTTTAAAAACAACAGAAATTACAAATGATCCCTTTTATTACATATTGATACTTGTACTAGTCTAATCAAATCAATAATCGCTGCACAGCAAGCTGAGTGTTACAGTCCCTGAAGTGAGTATTGGCCTATCTATTATAACTGCAAGAATAAGTATTTGAGAACCTTTTTAATTTTGAATGTTTATAAAGAAATGTTTTCTTAAGTGATTGTTTCTTGAATTTGTTTTTTCACCTCCATACCAAAAAAAATGTTTATGATTAATTTCTAATACTCTTTACCTAAAAAAGAACCACCAAAAATTTATTTTAAAACAAATTGTCGGAAATCTGATTATCTTTTAGCTTATTTTTTTATTAAGCCAACCAATGTTAAGATATTTATGAACAATGGAGTTCTCTTGACCAAAAAGATAACTTTTTAAAAAATATATACTAAAATGCTAATTGATTTTTTCCAAAATGTGAAAAAATTCAGAAAAACACAGAAAAAAGATACTGCTCCCAGAAGGAAAACTGTATCCATTGTGTTTAAATTTTTTAGCTATGCACACCTGATACTTTTGATTATTTTAATTATTTTTTTTTTAAGGGTTTTATTTGTTCATGCACTAAGCCTTGGCAAATTTTTTTCTATATTTAAACAGAAAGCAGCACTACAAAGATATAAATTAGCAAATTTGCAAAGCATTTTCATTTCACTTAAAATAAGCATATCGTTTGGCACAACAAAGCATGCAAAAACTACCACAACTCAGTACATCTGTAACTCCCTAGTTCAAGAATAAATTAATTTAACTATTAGAATGACTGAAGACTCACAACAATCCCAGCTTGCTTGGCTACCATTGCAGCACTGATCATATTGATGGCACAAGGTGGTTCGTCTTTAGTCTGGTTTTCAGCAGCATTCTAAAAATTATGCACACCACCACCCGATAATTTTTTTTGGTATAAATTGTTATTTCCTTATTTGTTAGCCACCACCATATCAGTACGAGCTTCAAAAAAATATTTTTTTCAGAACTAACATTTTCAAATTTAAAAATTTAACAAAATGTTGTAAATAGGGAAGAGGAACTCTTGTTTAAGGCTTTATGGAAAGATCTAGAGGGTTGTAACTTTTTGTAACAAACAGGTGAACAAAGAATAGTGTAAAATTAACAACATGTCATGCATGGCTACACAAAAACTAGAAAAATCAATAGATTTTTCATGCTAGGTATATTATTTCTTGACTTTAGCAGTAATATGACTTTATAATAAAAATAAATTTAAAAGGTAACAAAAAATGTATATATTAAAAAAAACTAGGATTATTATTAAATTGAAATTATAAGGAAGGTAAATAAATTTATTAAAAAAAAATAATATTTGTATTTATTTAGAGCATAAAAGGTTTCAATTACAAACTTTTTTAATTTGCACTACCTGCATAAATATATAAATGCAAAATTTAAATATGGACATGGTGATGAGGGTGTATTTTGTTCATTCCTTTAAAAAATAAATATACCTTTTGCCTTATTGATAATTTCATGCACAACACCCCCCACACCCCAACAACCAATCTTGAGCTGTCACTTCTAGCTGCACATTATACATTCTCAAAAGTAAAATAAATATGTTTTTGAAAAAATGTTCTTCACTACACTAATTTGCATAACAAGTGCATCTAAAATTAAGCATTGCTTTGGCTCTTTAAAAAAAAAGGAACTTGTGCCAAATTTTAAAAGCTAACATAGAGAGCTGACAGTATCCCTTGTATTTAAAACATTTTACATGTATGCTAAATTTTGTTCACTAAGCAAAGTGCATAAAGAAGTATGAAAAATGAAGCATCTGGATCAAAAGACCAACAAAACTGGACAGCAAGAAAGATTATTTATTCCTAAGTAATAACTACATTTTTTTTAAACTTATAAATAAACAGTTTTTTATGTACAAGTCGCAATCACTATTAAATACTTTGTGAGGCAAGAATCACAAAAAAGATGTATTGTTTGAAATAGTTTTATGTCTAAAAAAATAAAAAATTCCAAATGGTTTATGATTTTAGTTCTAAAATTTTGGGATAAAGAGTGAACATTGTTGTCTATTAAATCTACTGATTTTTAATTTTTCATGCAAATCTTTATTTCAACTAAACATGCTGTCTTTAACTTTAGGATAATTATTAGTTTGGCAGAATGAAAAACTGCAAAGTGTTGTTGTTTTTTTTACGAGGGGGGTAAAAATCAAATGGCACTTTTATTTAATATCTGAAGCAGATGAAGAGCTAGCTAGAAGTCATTTAATTAAAGTTTGCCAAAAATGTGTAAGGAATCTTTAAAATGAACAGATAATTAATATTTTATCTTTGTTACAATAATGTTTTTATCTACGTTACAATAATAATGTTTTTACAAAGTATCTATCTAAAAAGGCATAAGAATTAAGCCACACACACAAATACTACATTCTTGCAAGGAACAAAAAAATATATTTCTAAATTAAAGAAATCCTTTTAATTTCATGTCATTAAAATCAGCTAACCTTGATTCCTGCATGTTTACCATAAACAGGAGCGTTGATAAGGTTCAAATTTTTAGGTAAAATGTCTCCATTTTCAGCAGCTGATGTATTCAAATAGCCTACCATCACAGATGCCACCAAATAGTGACCGGCTTTTTCTAGTGACTCATCTGAAAGATAATTGACTTTAGAAAATTTTGTCAATAATAGTACACACTTAATACTATTTAATTTAAATCATTATACTGCTCATACTGCAATTGTCAATCGTACTCTTGAGGCTAGTTTTGAAATTTCCTTACTCATTGCTAAATCTGGGAAAAATCATACCATAGGAGAGAATTTAATCAAGCCAACAATATCAGTATTTTTTAAAAGGGTTCTTGAAAAAAGATGACAAAGACGTGAAAGCTATGCCCCTCAGTACTGTTAGCAGAAGAACAGACAAAATGTGTGAAGATATTGAAAAACAACTTGTTTAAAAGCTGAAAACAAGTAAATTCTCAGTGCAAATGGATGAATCAACTTTGAGAGACAGTGAGGCTGTATTGATAACTTACGTAAGATTGATAAAGGGTATTCTGCAGAAGAAATGGTGTTCTGTAAATCACTAGAAAGCACCACTACCGCCAAAGATATGCATAATAAGCTAACAAATTGCTCACCAATTTCCTAGTGATTTCTTCCTAAAACCTATTATTAAAAACTATGTATACGATACAGAGTGGGGGGGGGGGGGGAACGACAACGACACACAAATTCAGAACCAAGGGATATAACTCCATTTCGCCATTGATTTACATGTGTAAAATATTTTATTTTAGCTGTTTAATATTAATTAATATTAATGAATTAATGATAAATTCAAGCTGAAATGAATTAAATTGAATAAAAAAATTTAAATAACAGCGAATAAATAACGAGCAATGACCAAAACATTTATTCTTGGAACCACAGATGAACACATGCTAGATACAGATGCGCTGTACTAAAGCACATATAGATTGAAAGTGAAACAAGATAAAAATTTCTGCTTTTCTAAATTGAAATCATGCAGTATTACACCATCACCAAAAGTCTTAAGGGATGCAAGATTTTGTTGATATTTTGAAATAAAAATGAGGTATGTAACTATGCAAAATTTAGTCGCAACCATGGGGATGGGTACTTCTTAAACAAGTTACCACTTACCATACATTAATACTTCAACATTGTTAACTGACAAGGTTTTCGTAAGCAAGCTTCCTACAGCACCAAGCCTTTCTCCTAGTTTGACCCATGGCTGGGATGCAGGACTCAAGGCATGTGTCAAAGCTGGGGCATTAACCTGCAGAAAGAAAAACTCATTGCCATCAAGAGTATTGTCAATACTTAATACATTTAATAAACTATACATAAGAGCTGAGTCACAGGGTGGTATGATTAAAAGAAAAAAAGGGTTTCATCTTAACTCTTTATGGGCCAATTATAGAGAAATCTGGTGTTTTCCTCGGGTAAGAAAAGGAGCGGAGCTTTCTATTTGTTTTTGTTTTTTTTTTAATTTTATTTTTGTTTTAGTTAAGAAATAAAATTATTACAATAAAAAGGATTTCATTTATTTTTTTTAATTTAAGTTTTGAATATATTATAAATTTTTTAAACAAAATTTGTTTTTAAATAAATGTGACCGAGACAACTGTACGTCAGCCATTTTGTTCTCTTGCAGTGACTCATATCAGTTAGCTGCTTCAATAAAAAATAACTTTAAATTCGAAATGAGTTTAGAAACACTGAAATTAACTTATATGAATAGCTAAGGGACTATTTGATGATTGGGATATAGATGCATATGAAACAACATCAGATGAAGAAGCAGATGTTTCTTTACAAACCTAAGTACAGTTTTCAACAATGTAAGTCAAGGCCAATAAAATTATAGGGTCCTAGTTATAGCCTTACAATGTTGTAATGACAATATTTTTATTTTCACTATATGCATAGTTCTAATATTTAGATTTTATACTTAATTATTTTTTTTAAAAAAATGGCACTTTTCTAATCCTAACATTATATAATAATTTATATTATTATAACTGTTACACTATTTTTATATCTGTATTAGATCAATAGAATCCTGCTTTTATGTCATGCCAACCTGCAATTAACAAATAAACTATTTATCCTCGACAGGAAATTTCTTCAAACTCTTTTTCTGTCAGGAAATCTTGTTGAAAATGTGTGACTACACAAATGCTTATGCCAACCACATGAGAAGAAAAAATTAAAGTATTTCTACACTAAAATAACACCAACAGAACTCTGCATTTGTGTTTCTTTACTGATGTATATGAGCCTAATTTCATGCTGCAGTGTTAATGACTCGAAAAGAAAGAGCGTCAGACTGTAAACTGTAATGGTAATTTATGTTTGAAATGTGATAAACATTGCTGTTTAACTAAGTGAAATAATTGTTTATTGTTAGAACATCCCCTAAGCTTAGAAGACTCTTAGGCCATGTTTGTATTTAGGCCTGATTTAATCATGTAGGCTCTAGCTTTATCATTATTTTTCTGTATATAATTTCTTTACTAAAATTTCAATAATTAAAAAACAAAATTATTCAAATTAGTTGTTATAATGTATTTAAATTTATTTGTATTAAATCTGAAATTTTAAATATTTAAAAATAGTATAGTAAGTCTAAATTTAACCATTTAATATATGCATGTTTCATAAAAAATATTTTTATTAAAAAAAACAATGGCTGTATTTGTAAAATTGTTTTTTTAGATTTTGTATATTTCACTTCAAATAAAATACAAATAAATTTTAAACTATTTCTTATATAGGTTTTTTCTCTCCTTACAATATGTTGTTTGCGTAAAAAAAAAAGTTTAAATTTAAAATCATTTTCACACATCAATCATGATTGAAGGAGAAAACAATCATTTCAAGCAAAACATATGAATCCCCATTTATTTCTGATCAATTAAAAATATAACATGATAGGTATTAATTAATTACTATTTTTATGGCATGCCTTTATTTGAGATGACCTAAAGAAAACAAAAATACATTGGCCTGCACAGTGTTAACAAAATGACTGTTCTGCACACCAGAAGTACCCCATAAAGAACTGGCTTTCCTTCTTACTATTTCAATGGGAAAGAATTATACTAAGACAATAATAATAAAAAGAAGAAGAAGAAGAACAAAAAATATAATCACTCTTTCTTTTTGTGCTACTTTTATTCTCTAGATATGAAGTACGTGACCAAATCAATATGTGTTAATGGTAACAGCAGGCACAGAGCTTTTATAAACATCTGTCATTTAAAATAAGGAAATTGCTCCTTTGAGATCAAAAGTAGATGAATCTATTTTCACATTAAATAACTTCAAAGAATAAATTTAAAGATATTTACAAAATATATCCACTTCTTACAAAAAGCTTAAACATGGCAGTAAAATAACATATCATGCATGTTTTGAATCAACCCTTATTAAGAGATACAAACTAATTAATTAAATTATGGTAAACTAAAGGACTTACAGCTCCAACAAGTGACTTCCCTTGGGCCAAGTCCACAAACTGCTGAGCAATTTCTTCAGCAACTCTTGTCTGTGCTTCAATTGTGCTTGCCCCAAGATGTGGAGTGGCAATAACATTAGGGTGTTTTGCCAGAGTGTAGTCCTTTGGTGGCTCCTTAACAACAAAATCAGAGTTAAAGAAACTTTTAAAAATAGTCTGTTGGTCCCAGAATTAACAGATAATGTACTTTTTAACAAAATTATTTGGTGTGGTGGATCAAATTTTTTCACAAATACAACTTGATAAAGAGTTAATTTAAAATGAATGACACAATAATGCACATACTTCAATAAAAACATCTAAACCAGCTCCACCACATTGACCAGACTCTAGGGCTCTCAACAAAGCATCTTCATCAATTATGCCACCGCGAGCAACATTAATGACACGCACTCCGTTCTTGCATTTGGCAAAAACTGCATCATTAATGAGATCTGAAGAGATAAAAAGATGAAACTGGAAATCATTCAGAAAAATGGTGATCACAGAACACCACAGTAAAATGAATAAATTGAGACCATCATGGATAGATCAACAATTTAAGGTGATGATAGTCAACTTACTCTTTGTTTGTGGAATTAATGGGGTGTGTACAGTAATGTAGTCAGCTTTGGTCCAGATTTTCTCCAGGGGCAGCCACTCAGTATTGAAAGTGGCACTCTCTTGGGCACCAATGATGGGGTCAAAACCTATTGTCTACAATATAGAAATGAGACACAAACAAATTTGTGTAAATAAAATAATATAGGTTGAGCTTTAACAATGATTACACAGACTACAAATGCAAACCTTTCAGCAAATACTGTCATCAGTGCAACAACAAAAATTTAATAGTAACATTCATACAAGTATAAATTAAATTTACATAATATATATATATATATCCTACCTAAAGTTTAATCTATAGTTTTATTCATGCAAATTGAGTCTCATTAATCTACTTGAAAGTTTTACACAGCCCAACACTCTTATAGTCTAAAATTAACATTGCAAAAGTATTAGCTAAAGATTAGAAGGATTGTCATTGCATGAACTCATATAATATTCATATTTGAGGAAAAAAAAATCATGGAATGAACATGAGACCGTGGACATGATTTTTTTTTTCCATTCTATATAGGACACAATGACAACACCCAATAAACATTACAATTACTGTTATAAAGACTTGTATAGTTGTAAAGACTTGTATGTTTGTGCCATGAAGACTTCAATATGACAAGCTAACAAGTCTAAATGCTGACAAAGTTTCACAAAAGGAGGTGTTTTGCAGATTCCTAATGATTACTTAGTTCATTTATTTTTAAAACACTGTGCAAACAAAATAATCTAAAACTTACTGTCATGCCAAAAGACTGCATTCGAAGAGCAACTTCTTTTCCTATCCTTCCCAATCCAATGATTGCTAAGGTTTTGCCAAATAATTCAGTCCCCATGAACCTTTTTCTGTCCCATTTTCCCTCTTTCATTGATTTGCTAGCCTCACCAAGATTTCTTAGGGGGAAAATGCAAAAGTAAAAAAAAAAAGAAAATATCACTTCATAGCTCAAACAATACACACAAATGAAGATTAAAAGCTTGTCTCAAATTCTTTTCAAGAAAGATATTACTTAGACCACTTAGGGCAGCGGTTCTCAACCTATGGGTCGCGACCCCTTCGGGGGTCGAATGACCCTTTCCCAGGGGTCGCCTAAGGCAAACGGAAAACACATATACTCTACAGTTATGAAGTAATTTAGTGGTTGGGGGTCGCCACAACATTAGGAACTGTATTAAAGGGTCGCGGCATCAGAAAGGTTGAGAACCACTGACTTAGGGTGATGTTACAAAAAGGACCACATCTTGAAATTGCTTTAAAAGTTATAAACTATTTTATTTACGTAACTTTTATCAACATTTAAAAATGCAATATATGGCTAAATATTTCACATTTATCAAAACATCATAAGTATGATGTACCTGGTAAGAGCAATTATAAGAGTACAAGTATGTTCTGCAGCACTGAGTGTGTTCCCTCCAGGGGTGCTATAGTAAATAAAGCAAACAATAAAACATAATTTAAGCTGTATAATTTTAAATATTGTTTTAAAAGAAATTGATAGCATTACACAAAAAGAATTTTTAAATTAATATTGCACTACATGAGTAAAGGTAATTAAATTCCAGTTTATACTATTGTTTGCTTAAAAATAATATAAATGAATTTTAAGTTAAAATTTAAAAATCTCTTTACTTCATAACAATAATGCCTCTCTTAGTGGCAGCATCTGTGTCTATATTGTCAACACCAGTTCCAGCACGACCAATGATCTTAAGATTTACTCCTGCATTTATAACTTCTGCAGTAACTTTTGTGGCAGAACGCACAATCAGGCCATCATATTTCTGAAGAAAAAAAAAGTACATTTTTAATTTTAGCAGACTTTAACCCTTTAGTCTTTAGCTAAAATATAGAGCTACAAATGAAATTAAATAATATCGGTTAAAGTAAACAACCTCCTATTTCTTAATCCTGTGAGGAACAGGCACGCAGATATGATAAAAGTGGAAGAATTGTGTAGTGAACTAAAAAAATTAAATATTGTTATTGATAACTTAGAATAAAAGAATATCTAATTTATTTTAAGACCTGGGAAAAACTGGCCCCATTGTCCACATAAATGTTTAGATTTGAAGACTAGACAGGTTTAGTGAATGATTTTTTTTAAAAACAAAGTCACACATCATACAGGAATTTCAGCAAAGTCCAAAAAACTAGTACCGGGTATTCAACACAATCTTCATGCAATTTTTTTCCACAAACCTCAGATTACTCTACATAAGTCACCACTCTAACTTCTTGAAATTGACCAGTGCAATCTAATAAATGCAATGGTACAAAGTTATTTGAATATTAGGCTTGGGCCAAATGTTCTGCTTGTCCCCACCCTGCAACCTAAGAGAAGATAGAAGTACTTGGCTAGAATTATAATTACAGTTACAGTCTTTAATCCTCTCAGGACTCCCATTATTAACCTGTTACTGGATTGTGGATACAAAAATATAGGGATATTTATCATAAAGTAGATTTAAGTGAAAAAAATTAAGTAATGAATGGTCTATCCACTGCACACACAATGTGGCTTTTCAATGCATGATACTCCTGTGGTGTTCTTTGACTAAGCCACAGGATCAACACCCACAAAATTCGTCTCCACCTAAACTATTATTGAATGAAAAAAACATTAAGTACCACCCAAGTATGTCGCCTGCTCCCCCCCTCCCCCTCATTTAAATTACTAGTCTATTCTAGTCTATAGTATAGAACTAAATAATAAATGATAATTGACAAGCTTAGACTCTTAGAATGAGTTAATGAGTCATTCATAAATAAAGTATAAGGTAATCATTGGGTGGCCATTCCATTATCTTCTATAATCTCTTTTAATAGTCTTAGATTTATGATTATGACTCAAACTTCTGGAGTTAGATAGGCATATATTATATACGTGTTAATGTTTTACACTTCTAAATGTTAAATACTAATACACTCAACGCTTGCATCCCTGAAGGGCAGTTTGTATTTTCGAGATTTGAAGAAATTTAAATAAATGCACCCTCAATTACCACTATAACAACTCAGCGGCCATAATCTTTATAAGATCGTTTCAGCTTTTCTCTCTCTCTGTCTTGCACTGCAAACGAGTTATTTTAAAGGAAAAATCTGCCTACGTGACAAATACAACAACGTTACCACATGTGGGTCAAATTAAATTTCATTCAGTCTACTTTCATATTGAAATGAAATTCTGCTTTGTTATGCTTGTAGCGCAAGGTATAAAAATGAATTTAGCGTACCGAAATTTCTTGCAATAGTTCCTCCTTTGTAAGATTAGTATTTTTTACAACTTCAACCTCTGCTTTGCGAAGAATATCCAAGCAAACATCATCTATTTCGTCGCTTATTAAGACTTTTGCAATTCGAATGGCCATGTTCACTGTATACTGTATCTATAGTTCGATTGTCCCACAATAGGAGCGTAAAAGCAAATGACCTATTTTATTCTCTGCGGCTTATCTTATTGGTCTTCATTGCGGATTAATATTCCTCTTTATACAAACTAGTTCAGCCTGGTTAACTTGCATTGCATTATTTACTTATTTATTTTATATGGTGATTAAAATATATGCACAACTGGACATGTTTCATAACATATTATTAAAATTGAAATATATAGTTCAAAGTAAGATTATATTATCCATTTTTAAAAATTATGAACGCATGTTAAATAATCAGGTCAAAGTTAAATAGGTCATCATAGGTTGAAAGGTATCATCTCTGAATTGCCTGTACTACATTTTGGGGGTCTCCGTCATAGACATAGAGATATATTAGATGCAATAGCTTAGGAAGAGGTGCAAATTGAGCGGTCCGACCCCGGCGGCACTTTTTTTTCTTAGAATGAGAAAAGAAAAAGGGGGTGGGGGGTGTTCGGCGACATATTTTCGACCAGGACGACCATCTTCGTTGTTATATTTATATTTTCTTTGAAATGGGGGTGGGGGTTGAAAAAAGCTTTGGTCCGATCTGAGTAGTCTGAGCCTGAGCGGCACTAACCTTAGCTTCGCCACTCACTGTCACTCAGTGTATGCATTGCCGTCGCGTGGGGTCCCTAAATTGCAAGGCTGCAAGGGTGGTTAAGGGGCCCAAATACGTAAAATGTGATGTGGACACAAATTAAAGAGATATGTTTTGAATTGCTTTGAATAGTAAACAATTTCTTATGGTCCAGTATGGTGGCACTATCTAAAAGTTAAACATATTTGTCAGCTGTCAGAATGGTCGAATATTATACAATAATGCGAAACTTCATTTGTTAAAGAGTAGCAAATCTCGATTATGGCCCACTCTTTTCCCCTTTAACTTAGTATCTTAAAAAATGGTAAAAATCACATAGTTGCTTACATTTTGAACATGGTAAAAATCACACAGTTGCTTACATTTTGAAACAACCAAACGGGTGTGGGGGGGGGGGTATTTTAGGAGCGGCATTTTAGATGTTTTGTTCAATTAAAATATTAAAAGAAAGGTTTTTTTTTTTTGTTGGTTGTTTTTGTATTTTTTGTTTTGGGGAGCGGGAGGATGAATAAAATAAAACAAGGACACGATTTTTTTTCGTCCTTTACTTTTATCCAATATAAAATCATAAAAAACAAAAATAAAACAAACAAAAAACTGGTTACATTTTATAACCGGTAAACCCTTTTATTATTAAAGATTTTCTACTGGGAATTCCATCTTGTTTGTCCCTCTTAATTTTTTTGTTGATGACTCGCGTGACTATCGCTCAGGTGATCGTGGTACTTCGCGCCTGCTACGTTCAGTTATTAACGGCGGGTCCGGGTGGGTAAGGAAGAGAGTTCCGATATGCTGGGTCGAGGGACCTGTGTGGTGGGGTGGTCAGATGGGTAAAATCACACGGTGACATCACCCTAGCCCTCTCGATAAAGTTTACCAGAACGGTTAATCACGACCTGTTAGAACTCTAGTGGGTCATGGGTTGATACAGTGTGTGTTGTGACAGCTATTGGAATGTCGTTAATATTCAGATTGAAATTTTAATATTAAAAAGCGGAAAATTAATTTTAAAAATTAAAACCTTTTTTTTTTAAAAATAATAATAAATGTAAAAAAAAAGACTCTCTCCAAAGACGAGTTTTAACAGATAAAAAAATTCGAAAATAATTTTTAAATTACCGGTACTTAAAATGCATTACTCAAAGAAAGTATATGCATATTTTTTTTAATTAATTCAAAATAAAACGTATTTAAGTTTCGTCTACATTCAATTCGAATACTTTGACTACGTAGTGTGCTCCTCTACACTTCTGCACTGTATTTCTTTGCGTAATGCATTTTAAGATAGTTTAAATTATTTTCTACTTTTTAGCGCGTTTATAAACTTTCTTTGAGTGAAAGAACCAAGCCACCGAAACTAGCGTGGTTGTCGTCAAAGCTCGGCACATGAGCGATTGTTGTTTTTTACGACATAGAGATGACAGAAAATAAATCGTTTGAGGCGTGTTAAAGATGTGAAAATTTACAACAAAACAAAAAAAATCACTAAACTAGACAAAATTCTGGGAGAAAAGAAAAAAAGTTAAAACAAAATGTCTCTCCCCCTCGGCCCCACTCTTACTATCCCTCTCTCTCTTTCTCTCTCTCTCTTTCTCTTTCGGTCTCTCTATCTTTCTCTCTCTCCCCTCTCTCTCTCCCCCTCTCTCTCTCTCCCCCCTCTCTCTCTCTCTCTCACACACACACACACTCACAGTACAAATACTGCCATGCAATAAGTCACCACTAAACGTTCATAAACGTTTACAGTCCAGTAAATACCTGGATATCACAGTCGTCACGAGGGCCTTGAAACCCTTGTGACCGCAGGAGTCTCCTGAAGGGGCCCAACCTTTTGATGTGGAAAAATTAAACTATCATCCTTTAATGCAGTTGGCAAAAAAAAAAAACGTAACGAGGCAGGGGACCCCCTAAAAGTCACGGGCAAGGTCTGCTGGATGTGTGTGTCCAAATATAGTAATTTCTTTTCGAATTTTACTAACAATTCAAGTCAGCACTGCAACTAGAGAAAGGAAGTTTTCTAAACTCAAAATGACTAGAACATAGTTAGGAGCATATTAAACTAAGCAATTGGTCACATCTTTAGTTATGATGCCTATTGAAAATGATGTTAAAAAATAAAAGTCTACTAGATCATGGAGATGTCATCAGTACTTTTTCTTCCACAACAGCTAGATAAGTTCGCCGGAGAAAAGGACGCTATAAAATAATTGTGACAATTAAAATTTTTGAAATTTAAATAAAATATGTTGTGATTACATGATGAAAGTCAGAATTCGTTCTTGTCAGAGTTGTGCCTCTTTAATAAGAAGTTTGTTTTAATTTCGAACAGATTGGTTTTTAATTTCATTATATAAATATAAATAATAATTGTGTTCATATATATATAGTTGGCTGAATAGGACTGCTATTTTATGACTTCTCTCATTTACTCTTCCCCAGCAGCACTCTTTAAAAATTTTAACAGCTATTTATCAATCTGAAAATTTATAGGAGGAAAGGGGGGGGGGGGCGCCATAATTTTCTACTAACTAACTTACTTAAGAAAATCAGCAGACCATCGAGCCAAGGCTCATAAGGTCTTCCCCAGCACACCTCCACCGCCCCCAACTGGCATTCAACCACTCCCCCAGTGGTCTTTATTCCAGTCAGGCCGCGAAGCGGCATGCCGAGGGCTCCCCACCCCTGAGATGGCCCCACCCACCCTTCCACTCGATTGACTATGCGAGTGAGGCCGCATCAGAGAAGGGACGCCTGGCCAGCCGGGGTGATGCTTACACAGCAACCGGGCCGGACGTCCTTGGGCTGGGGTGGATACAATTTACGTCTCTAAAGCCCCCCCTTCCCACCCCGGGGGGACTCGTAGGTGTTAACAGACGCCCTCTAATAGGGTTTACGTGGTTTTCTGCGGCATGACTAATTCACACCGCAGCTGGGAAATGACAAAAAAGAGAGGTTGCCTAGGAGCAGTACCCTCAAGTCTGCATATTTGGAATCATCGGCATAATTTTCTACTGCCTGGTGCGACAATATTCCTAATGCTTTCACCACGAGTTCCAGAAAGTTTCACTTCAATGCACAAATAAGAAGCAGACGTGCTTAGCTTCGCTGCAGCTGTTCAAAACATTTGTCAAGTCTGAAATCAAAATTTTAAGATGGACACGTTAACGTCCAACGATGCATGAAGCATATGACATTTTTTTCTGTTCTTGTATTGGCCGTTGGGCTCAACTCCAACAGGTTTTCTAATGCTAATATGATGCCCGGCAGATGCGCTACATGGGGCTTTATACTTTCAACACGGTCTGATCTTCGTGTGTTACTACAGTGTTAGACATGTCGTGAACATAGCAGCCGATACACTACTACAAGATTTCCCATCGCTGTGGACTAGAGCTAAGCATGTTGTAAACATGTGTGTGCATGCATAGTTCCAAAGTATGTTATGGCTTCAGGAATGTATTCTGTTGCATCACATTCACATCAATTAAGCGCGTGGCATCCACATTGTGAAAATAAAGCTGAATGTGTTTAACATTGCTCAAATATTCTTGCTTGTGCACCTTTGCATTTTGTTTTAAGTGAGGGAGAGCTGCTCAATTCGTGGCAGCCTCACTGTCTCATCCTCTATTTGGTCCAGTGGCAAGACTGGAAATAGACCAGGATGCACTGGATGATCAGCAGTGTTTCTTGTGTCTCACTGTGCCAGGATGCAGTAGATGGCCAGAAGTGTTCCTTGTGTCTCACTGTGCCAGGATGCAGTGGATGACCAGCAGTGTTTCTTGTTTCTCACTGTGCCAGGATGCAGTGGATGACCAGCAGTATTTCTTGTGTCTCACTGTGCCATAGGATACAGTAGATGACCAGAAGTGTTCCTTGTGTCTCACTGTGCCAGGATGCAGTAGATGACCAGAAGTGTTCCTTGTGTCTCACTGTGCCAGGATGCAGTGGATGACCAGCAGTGTTTCTTGTGTCTCACTGTGCCAGGATGCAGTGGATGACCAGCAGTGTTTCTTGTGTCTCACTGTGCCAGCATGCAGTGGATGACCAGCAGTGTTTCTTGTTTCTCACTGTGTCAGGATGCAGTGGATGACCAGCAGTGTTTCTTGTGTCTCACTGTGCCATAGGATACAGTAGATGACCAGAAGTGTTCATTGTGTCTCACTGTGCCAGGATGCAGTAGATGACCAGAAGTGTTCCTTGTGTCTCACTGTGCCAGGATGCAGTGGATGACCAGCAGTGTTTCTTGTGTCTCACTGTGCCAGGATGCAGTGGATGACCAGCAGTGTTTCTTGTGTCTCACTGTGCCAGCATGCAGTGGATGACCAGCAGTGTTTCTTGTGTCTCACTGTGCCAAGATGCAGTAGATGACCAGAAGTGTTCCTTGTGTCTCACTGTGCCAGGATGCAGTGGATGACCAGCAATGTTTCTTGTGTCTCACTGTGCCAAGATGCAGTGGATGACCAGCAGTGTTCCTTGTGTCTCACTGTGCCAGGATGCAGTGGATGACCAGCAGTGTTTCTTGTGTCTCACTGTGCCAGGATGCAGTGGATGACCAGCAGTGTTTCTTGTGTCTCACTGTGCCAGGATGCAGTGGATGACCAGAAGTGTTCCTTGTGTCTCACTGTGCCAGGATGCAGTGGATAACCAGCAGTGTTTCTTGTGTCTCACTGTGCCAGCATGCAGTGGATGACCAGCAGTGTTTCTTGTGTCTCACTGTGCCAGGATGCAGTGGATGACCAGAAGTGTTCCTTGTGTCTCACTGTGCCAGGATGCAGTGGATGACCAGCAGTGTATCTTGTGTCTTACGGTGCCAGGATGCAGTGGATGACCAGAAGGATGCAGTGGATGACCAGCAGTGTTTCTTGTGTCTCACTGTGCCAGGATGCAGTGGATGACCAGAAGTGTTCCTTGTGTCTCACTGTGCCAGGATGCAGTGGATAACCAGCAGTGTTTCTTGTGTCTCACTGTGCCAGCATGCAGTGGATGACCAGCAGTGTTTCTTGTGTCTCACTGTGTGAGCATGCAGTGGATGACCAGCAGTGTTTCTTGTGTCTCACTGTGCCAAGATGCAGTAGATGACCAGAAGTGTTCCTTGTGTCTCACTGTGCCAGGATGCAGTGGATGACCAGCAATGTTTCTTGTGTCTCACTGTGCCAAGATGCAGTGGATGACCAGCAGTGTTCCTTGTGTCTCACTGTGCCAGGATGCAGTGGATGACCAGCAGTGTTTCTTGTGTCTCACTGTGCCAGGATGCAGTGGATGACCAGCAGTGTTTCTTGTGTCTCACTGTGCCAGGATGCAGTGGATGACCAGAAGTGTTCCTTGTGTCTCACTGTGCCAGGATGCAGTGGATAACCAGCAGTGTTTCTTGTGTCTCACTGTGCCAGCATGCAGTGGATGACCAGCAGTGTTTCTTGTGTCTCACTGTGCCAGGATGCAGTGGATGACCAGAAGTGTTCCTTGTGTCTCACTGTGCCAGGATGCAGTGGATGACCAGCAGTGTATCTTGTGTCTTACGGTGCCAGGATGCAGTGGATGACCAGAAGGATGCAGTGGATGACCAGCAGTGTTTCTTGTGTCTCACTGTGCCAGGATGCAGTGGATGACCAGAAGTGTTCCTTGTGTCTCACTGTGCCAGGATGCAGTGGATAACCAGCAGTGTTTCTTGTGTCTCACTGTGCCAGCATGCAGTGGATGACCAGCAGTGTTTCTTGTGTCTCACTGTGCCAGGATGCAGTGGATGACCAGAAGTGTTCCTTGTGTCTCACTGTGCCAGGATGCAGTGGATGACCAGCAGTGTATCTTGTGTCTTACGGTGCCAGGATGCAGTGGATGACCAGAAGGATGCAGTGGATGACCAGCAGTGTTTCTTGTGTCTTACTGTGCTCTCACAGGAGTTTGAATGCTCATTGTGTCTATGTCATAGCGCCTACGGGACCCCATTTCCGGGTTTAATTTTCAGAGTTTGCCTTCTTCTAGATGAGTTGCCAAGTAACGTTAACAAGCCCCATCTACCAAAACAACCCACTCAGCCATTCAGTGACCCACCCTAAGAATGTTCGTTCCATCAGCCTATTTTCCCATTATAATCTTGTAGGCTACATATATAACGATGGGGAAATAAAGTAAACAATTGTGATGATTATACTTAATCATGAGTTAAGCCTTTATGACTATAGGCCTAATCTTTAGGCTTAATACAACAGCCCTGTCTCCACGGCCTTGTTGATTTTAGGGATGGAGAGTTGTCACAAGGTCAGACCGCTAAATTTGACCCAGTGATTCTCAAAAATTGTGTGGTGTTTTTTTCCGAATTTTTCGGAAATATACCAACACAAATCTGGAAATATGAATAAACTACTCAATAACAGCTGCAATCTTTTTTTTAATGGTAGTGGGTGGCACACATCTTAGCACGCCCAGGGTTGCACTAACCCTAGCTACGCCAATGTGTGTGTACACAAATGTGTCTATCTGGGCAAGAAAAATAAAAGTCCTTTCTATTTATTAACTACAATGTTGATTAACGTTCGTTTACCAAGATGAATGATGTTGATTAACAATGTAATGTTTAGTGTTGAGTTTGTGTTCACGAGAACTATACCATTACGTCATTGTTATAATAGTAACTTTACTCTTTTCATTTTAGTACTCCTTATCCTCTTACTTTCTAATCATGTCCTATTAGTGGAAGGGCTCTGCTTTTCTTTACCGCCGGGGTATTCGAATCAGGGGCGTATGAAGGGGTGAGGGGGGTTCAGAGGGGCGTTAAACCCACTGACAGCACTTTTTTTCTTTAAAATGAAGGGGCGTAGAGTTTGTTTAACGGAGGGAAAAAAAGTGTGAGAGGGGAGGGGTTGGGGCTCTCGACGCACCACAAGCGACAATAAGCCTTGCTGCGCCACTGGTTCCAATGTAAATAAACAGAGTTGGATTTATTTAGTAAACCAAGTTTTTGTAGCCGGGGATTCAACATATGAGCTGATGGCCATTATAGTTACAGCGCTTCTTCTTCTGTCCGCCCCTGACGGGTGTCACGGAAAGTTCGATCTGACCGTAAGGTGTGGTGCGAGAGAGAGGCCAGATTGAGTGTCATGACATTGAGTCATGCTGTAGACACAAAAAATGTATTCATATTATTTTAAAAGTTTTCTGGCTCATCATCTTTATAAATTTTCTTATTTTAAAAACTCCATGAAAATGCGCTAAGGGATCCCCCCCCACACCCCTTCCCCCCCCCCCTCTCTCACTTTTCAGACGCGTAACGTCATTTATGGGTGGCCCCTTGTACAAAGGGAAAACAGTTTGCTCTTTGGGATTAGTCCACTTTCAAGGCGGACAGAGAGTGGTCACGCGATTAGTCATTGTTATTAAAGTCGACTGCCCCCCCCCGGTGGACAGTGACCACTCTGATGACTCACCGATTCCAAAGCTGAGGACCATCCGATGACCACCAGAGACACCGGTGTCTCACACAGGCAGCGGCGTAACTTGGCTGAATGCCAACAGGTGCGACCTCCCAAAATTGTGCACCTTAACACACACACCGTTTATAATATAGACCCCCCCCCCCAAGAGCCTTACCCTCGTCCTAGGATCACCCCGGCAAACGGGTGCAAAGTTTCGAGTTGAGACAAGATAATCGCTGGATGCCTAACGGATTAAGCCAATCACGCTGATTGTTTTACTGCGTGGAGACAATTAAGAAGTAAAATTAATCAAGAAATGTAGAATCCAACGTTTGCTATCACAGCCGTGAATCAAGAAATGTAGAGTCCAACGTTTGCCATCACAGCCGTGAATCAAGAAATGTAGAGTCCAACGTTAGCCATCACAGCCGTGACTGTAACCTCGTTTCTGGGTATCTACCGTACGAACTAGTGTTACGTTAAAGTAAAGAGCTGTGTGGGAGAGGCTGTTTGTTTTATCGTTATAAATTTAAACATAGGTGGGGACCCGGAAGAAGTTGTAAGGCATCTGAACGAATAAGACGTTTTAAGAAGATTCTGCATACAGGTTGTCTGGACATGCGGCCCGTCATTTTACTGTGTCCTTCCTTTATAAACGTTAGTAAATGATCATAACAAGTAAGATTATTTTGTTTAAAGTAAGGTTGGGGTGGGGGGGGGGGGTGGGGGGTGGGTGTCAGATGTCATGGTGTAAATAAAGTTTAATATTTCTCCTATAATTTAAACGTTCAAATATTATATTATGCTGCACATAATAAACTGTTCACAATTCAATTTCTTGTCCAACAGAACAGCTTTTGAGCTGAACAGATGTTCAAGTTCAAATATAACTTTATATATTACAACAGTTTCTTAAGCACACACACACACACACACAAAACCCGATGATATATATAAAAAAAACAACATTAGTTGGGTTTTGGTAAGAACGTTTTAATTTTTTTCTTCTTCATTGTTTCATCTTTCACAGGTTTTTTCTTCTTTTTTTTTAGAAGTTAAAAAGCCATGTTTTATATCAGTGTTTTGTAGCAATGACTAATAACAAAAATTATTTCCTGTTCAATCAACTTGCAAATTAAACTTTCAATTTAAGGAAGCTTAGGATACAGAAGAAAAGAAAGAAAGTAACATTCTTTATTATCAGCATTATGAGTTACAACATTGGAATTTTAATTTAAAACAAAATAAATTTTTTTTTGGCTTTAAAATCAAACAACGAAACAGTTGTACCGGCATAAATATTATAATAGAAATCTTTTCAAGTGGCTGACTTTTGATTCTTATGGCATGTAGATATAGTAAAAATAGATTTATGGTATATTAAAATTTTGTGTAAAGATAATAAGGAATGTATAGAAAAATGCTCTTAAACAACATGTATGTATATTTATGACTCAACAAAATGCACTAGGCACTAGGAAAATAAAATGACTAAAGAGTAAAAAGGTATTGTTCATAAATTTAAAACGGTTGAAGATAATTAAACAGGTACATTTTTAAAGCAATTGTGTAGAAATTGATGATGGCAATATATTATTTCTTTCAAATCTATTTCTAAATTTTTTTAGTAACTCTAAAGCACCACTGGCTTATCCAGTGGTGCGCAACCGACCTCTGGATGTAGTTATTTGAATTTATAAATTTGTCTCTCATCATAAATTCAATAATTTTTAAAGATCTATATTGCCATTACAATACCATAATATTTTCTTAGCAGCTTAAATTTATAAAATTGCCTATCCATTATAAATGGTTGCCGACCCATATTTGTGCATGAAAATGAAATGAATTTTACATGAATAGAAATGCATGATTGTTTTGTTGTGTTGGCTAAATTTTCAAATTAGATTTACTGTTATAAGATATTTCATGAGCAAGTGACCAATGTGTAAATCAGAAAATAAGTATTTTCTTAGTGAAAAGCAATTGGTTTGGGTTCCATCCAGTGGCACTGCCATGATTTTTTTTAAAAGTGGGTGAATTTTTAAAGGTGGGTGTTTGATGAATGTGAGTAGACACTCAATTCATAGATTTAACACATCATATTTGTATAGATTAGGCATATATATTAAATTGGGCCCTGGAACACCCCCCCCCCCCCCCCCCCGCATCATGCTGGATTAATCACAAAAATATAAAACAATTTTGATTTTTTGCTCATTGTCATAATTATGACTGCTGCAAAAAAAAAAAAAAAAAGATTAATTACTTTTAACCTTTCAGTTAATTGCAATTGTCTAGAGCAGGCCTGCAACACTCAAAATGTAAGGCGGGCCGTAATACTTTATGAAAAGCTTGTGCGGGCCAAAAGATAATGTGACAGGGGCGAAAGCTATTAAGAAAATAATAATGATAAAGAATATTTTGTTACTGCGCGGGCCGCCAAGAGGGTGCTGGCGGGCCGCATGTGGCCCGCGGGCCGTATGTTGTGCAGGCCTGGTCTAGAGTTACAACAACACCACTAAAGCAAAACGCAAATTTAATTTTCCCTATATTTTGAGAGTTTAGTGAGGTATAAAAAAAAATATTTACAGTAATAACAGACCATAGCCATAACAATGCCTAACTGTCAATCAAAGGTCTCATAGCAGTGACAAACATGCATGAAGCCATACATTTTAGATAAGGGAGTATTAACTTTATTTTCTTGATTAGGATTTAAACACATTTTTTTTTTTTTACAACTTTAAAATGATAACAGAACATTTTTCTTATATGTAATAGCTGGCTAGACCCCAAGCCCACATCTCATTAACATTAAGGTTTATATAATAAAAGTGAGCAATAATCAATATGTTTCTTTTTATTGCAGTGATTTTTTTACACCAATAATTGTATTAGACATGTTGAAAACACATTTTTTTCAAACAAGACTTTCAGCCATGTCTTAATTTACATAATGATTTTATAATGCTTAATGAAACCATAAATGCATTGGCTGTACAAAGATCTGTTCCTATGCCATCAAAAACAAAGTCAAGGCACTTTTAGATAATATGACAATACAAAATGCAGATTATTACATCATAAAAACATGCATACAATTACTATTTTGTTGACTTTCTTATAATTACCAAATTGACCTAAAATCAGTGGCACAGCAAAAGTTAGTGCTGCCCGGGGGAGGGATGGGGGAGTGGGGGGGTGGACTGGCGCAATAGTTTTACCACTCCGCTTTGAAAAAAAAACCTCTGCAGCTGGCCAAAAATTTTGCTCCTTGTTATAAAGAAAAAAGTGCCGTCCTTGGGGGGACTGCCTCCCCCCCCCCTTCGCACCCCCTTGCTAAAGTAATGCCTTAAATAGTAATTAGTAATGCTCCGTGTCCTCAATATACATGTGTGTGAAAAGCTCTGAATAATATCAATACACATTAATAATATCAATACACATTAATATGAAGTTGTTTTTTTTTCAGAAAGCTAGCTAGCAGTACAGAATTTCATGTTTTACAAAAATATACATTCATTGAAAAGAAAATAGCAAAAGATGGAAGTTTATTTAAGTACCAATTTTGTTCCTTTATTATTTCAACATAGCTGCATTGTTGTCAAATGCTTTTTTTTTTTTAAACAGAAGGTTTTCTGTCTTTATACCCCTTCTTCTATCCCCCCCCCCCCCCCTTCCACTGTTTTGCTTCTAGATCAAAATCGCAAAACATAAATGTAAACAAATAATGAATTGAGGATGACCCCGATTTTAATCAAATAACATCCCTTTTGAGACTACGGTGTGTAACAAATTTCAGCTCTGTAGCAGTTTGAAAAGCAGATATAAGCATGTGTTTTGATACAAACGTACACACACATATCACCCAGGTGAAGTAAATAGAGAGTTGGTTTTTTAAAAAAAAAAAGCAATATAATTTTAGCCCTTTATTTTTTTTCCTTAATTTTTACAGGCACAATAAAAATTTGCTAACGTTTCTTACAAAAAAAAACAAAAATTTAATTACAGCCTAAACAAACTAAAATATGATACATTTATTCATGGAAATGATATTAAAAAATTAATGTACATCCTTTGAACTATTCCTTAAGTCTACAAAAACCATTCAATTATTAAAATGAGTAACTATAAAAATAATATGTGGAGTGGGATGGAGTGGGAGAGGAAGGTGCAGAAATGAGTAACTATAAAAATAATATGTCGTGGGATGGAGTGGGAGGTTGGGATGGAGTGGGAGGTTGGGATGGAGTGGGAGGTTGGGATGGAGTGGGAGGTTGGGATGGAGTGGGAGGTTGGGATGGAGTGGGAGGTTGGGATGGAGTGGGAGGTTGGGATGGAGTGGGAGGTTGGGATGGAGTGGGAGGTTGGGATGGAGTGGGAGGTTGGGATGGAGTGGGAGGTTGGGATGGAGTGGGAGGTTGGGATGGAGTGGGAGGTTGGGATGGAGTGGGAGGTTGGGATGGAGTGGGAGGTTGGGATGGAGTGGGAGGTTGGGATGGAGTGGGAGGTTGGGATGGAGTGGGAGGTTGGGATTGAGTGGGAGGTTGCGATGGAGTGGGAGGTTGGGATGGAGTGGGAGGTTGGGATTGAGTGGGAGGTTGGGATGGAGTGGGATGGAGTGGGAGGTTGGGATTGAGTGGGAGGTTGGGATGGAGTGGGATGGAGTGGGAGGTTGGGATTGAGTGGGAGGTTGGGATGGAGTGGGAGGTTGGGATGGAGTGGGAGGTTGGGATTGAGTGGGAGGTTGGGATGGAGTGGGAGGTTGGGATGGAGTGGGAGGTTGGGATGGAGTGGTATGGAGTGGGAGGTTGGGATGGAGTGGGAGGTTGGGATGGAGTGGGAGGTTGGGATGGAGTGGGATGGAGTGGGAGGTTGGGATGAAGTGGGAGGTTGGGATGGAGTGGGATGGAGTGGGAGGTTGGGATGGAGTGGGAGGTTGGGATGGAGTTGGATGGGGTGGGAGGTTGGGATTGAGTGGGAGGTTGGGATGGAGTGGGATGGAGTGGGATGGAGTGGGAGGTTGGGATTGAGTGGGAGGTTGGGATGGAGTGGGATGGAGTGGGAGGATGGGATTGAGTGGGAGGTTGGGATGGAGTGGGATGGAGTGGGAGGTTGGGATTGAGTGGGAGGTTGGGATGGAGTGGGATGGCGTGGGAGGTTGGGATGGAGTGGGAGGTTGGGATGGAGTGGGAGGTTGGGATGGAGTGGGATGGAGTGGGAGGTTGGGATGGAGTGGGAGGTTGGGATGGAGTGGGATGGAGTGGGAGGTTGGGATGGAGTGGGAGGTTGGGATGGAGTGGGATGGAGTGGGAGGTTGGGATTGAGTGGGAGGTTGGGATGGAGTGGGAGGTTGGGATGGAGTGGGAGGTTGGGATGGAGTGGGATGGAGTGGGAGGTTGGGATGGAGTGGGATGGAGTGGGGGAGAGGAAGGTGCAGTGGGTTAAAAATTAAATAAATAAAATAAGAAAGTACATAAAACTTATGAGGAAATTTGCACAGGGGGGGGGGGAATCTTAGGTACTTTCTCCAACTCTCCTCTCCCATAAATTGTATGTACCACCCTAACTTCCCTCCCCCACTTCTAAACCCTGTGCAACACCACTAATATGATGCTATTTTAAAATTTGGATAAAAATGAAAAATACACCATAACAAATTATTTTCCATAAATATACCCTATTATCTTTGCCCTGTAAAGATAACCAGTCCTTCCTTCCGTCTTTCGCATATTAAGACGAGAATAATTAAATATCCACTGATTCATTTTTATTATTTTTATATCCCGTTTGCTAGTAACATTAAAAAAAAATGAAGAGCAATCACCCTCTTTAAAATCTGACAATATCACCAGTTCAGTTGGCATATGTGAGAGAGATTTATTCATATCTACACTTATTTACAACTTTTCTGAGAGAAGTTTGATGACATGTGTATGGTTAAACAAAGGACAAGTTAAATGACATAGCTACTTTTCTCAGAAAAAGAAACAGTAATGTTGAATATTTCTTCTGTTTAAATGGAATATAAATTTGATGCATGTATTTGGAGATATTTAAAAAAACAACAACAATAGCACACATGAATATTTTGAGAAAAAATAAATAAGTGTCAGCTATTGAAACCATTTCAATAGTTACCAGGGCTGCCTCTCACTTTTTTTCAAAATTCCCAAGATCTTGGGAAATTTTCCCAATGTCTGGTAGACCTGGTTATTGTTCTAAACTATAAATGTTTATTTGAATTATGAATTATTACCTGATAACTTTCATGTGCGTTTTAAACAAAATTTTCAAAATGTAATTACTGGAAAAATATAATATATTTAGCAATTTAATTGCATAGTTATTAAAATAGTGCATGCTGCCTTTTGAAATTTCCTTGCTTGTCAACACAAACATTTAAACACTATTAAACACTATTATCCAAAACTGACTTTAAAAAAAACATTTGTACAATAACAATATTGAGATCTGTAATTTAAAAGAGAAGTTAGTGCATCTTAAAAATCATATTAATTCTGTAAACAGATTTGTATTAAGTTATTAATGATATTTTTGTATCCATCTTTGAGCGTGTCAAATAAGATTCCACAAATAAAAATGTGTAATATATATTATTTGAGCTATAAAATATAAATGACAAAGGAATACAATTTGTTAATTAAAGGCAATACAGAAATTTTTTTGTAAGATATTCAGAAAAAATATTCTTTCCCTTTTACATCAATAATTTAATAAAATACATCTTGCTTTGGAAATTTTAAATTTAAAAACAAATGTTATGGAGAAAGAATAAATTTTTTTTTTAAAATGCAACAAATATGATTTTTAAATAAAGTTAAACAAAACTTAATTTCTTAATTTAAATTTTTAATGGGCTTCCACAAATTAAGTAATGAGTACAGCATTTCTAAGTTTGCACATTTATTTTCTGTTGGGCGTCCTTGTGTGGTAAATTAACTTTTATTTATGAGATGTAGAATAAAATTAACTAAAGATGAACATTTCTATACTAATCTTAGGACCTACAAAGCGCTGCCTCAACCACAAAACATATGGTTAAAAGCAGTGAGTATGAAAATGCTTGTGTGAGTGCTTATGTGCTAAGGTACTAAAAAAAATTGAATTTTCAAACTGTGGTTTGAAACAAGATGCTCAAACTACAGCTAGATATCACGAGAAGTGATGTTATTTTAAAATCTGTAATCATATATTCAATATCAGTCAAACAAACAAAAATTAGGTCCACACTAAATTTAAATTTCCTTTCATTTAACTGCAGATTTTAAATTATACTAAAATTGTGCGCACATTAGTTGGTGTCTCACATTTTTTAAATGCCTGAAACTGTTATTTGTCATGAATTGATTATTGATGCCAAATCAAATTTTAAAAAAAGAAACACCTTTGAAAGAAATTGTTAGCATTGACTACTGGGTGGGAAATTAGTATCCTAAATTTTTTTAACAGTTTTTGAAAAGAAAATTTTTATTGAAGCAAACGGCAGCAGATAACAATGGGATGTGATAATACAAAGTTATTAGAATTAAATCATGAAGCAAATAGTACTGACTTTCAGTAGTGCTACAGCTGAGAAATATCACTCTTCACTTGAACAGTCTCACTGGCAGGTAACTGACTTGTGTTTTCAGCATTTAACTGTGGGCATTGTGGTGTGTTGGCAAGAGCTTGATGGTATGCTTCCAAATTTATGCTTGCTTCACGAAGAACCTATGCAAATGTCAACAGTTTTGTAAATTTTAAAAAAAATAATAATAATAAGATAATAACTTTTAAAAATTTCTTATTAACTGAATATGCACATTAGGACATGGCATCAGTGAGCCGTCCAGCTAATACAAGCTCTTAATGCCTTCCCCAGAGCACCCCCATGAGCCTGAAAAGTCCCCCAATTTTTTGGCTGCGAAGATGCATGTTGGGGATCTCTTTCTGCTAGGATAGCTCGTACTCACACTTAATCGATTGATCAATAATGGGGGCCATCCTAGCCCAAGAACATCCAGTTGGCCATGCTTTCACAACATCAGCAGTCGATTTCCCCTGCAGTTGGGGCGGTGAATTTACGTCCTAATATCTCCCCTGCCCATTGCAGGGAATGGTCGGACATCCTCTTATAGGGATTTCTACAGTGGGTTTCTACCTCGTAAATAGATTGAAATAGCTGGGACAAAGCACTAGCCTAGGAACAGTCTCCTCAATGGCTGTGTAATAAACTAAAATTTTCAAATGAACTATAAGTTTCAAGGTTTCATGTAGTGCTACTTTAAACTACTTACAGTCAACAATATTAAAATTTGTACTCTTGTACCATTAAAACTAAAAGTCTGATAACTCAAAGTCTGTTTTAATGACAAATAATGACTTACTCTCAGGTGATCCTCAACATCAGCAAGACTCTGATCTATCCAGTCAAGGGTGCCAGACATTCGACAGGCATTCTTAGTAATCATTACAAGATGGCTAACAGACAGCACCAGAGCAGTGAACCTGTTGGAATTAATATTTTGAACAAGTTTCCACAATATTTTTCTTTTACCTTTTAATATGAAAAGCCAAATATTTAATAGACTCAAATTGAAAAATATTTTTAATAAATACTATATGGCTTGACAGATTTTAAAATTATTTTATTAGGTTTGGATTGCCAAAAATATCAATTTTAAATATTAGTTTATGGAATCATCTTAAAACAAGAAATGCTTCCATCACTAGAACAATATAACTTCTAGGATACCATAAAATGTTTAAAATAAGTCTTTCCCTCTGATTATGTAAAAGGCAACAAAAAAAAAAAACAAAAAAAAAAAAAAATGTAAAAAGAGAAGTGCAAAAAATCCTGAGACAATTATTTATTAATTACTATTAAATACCTGGCTTCTAAAAGTCTTGGGTCTAAGGGATGATTAAATGACTGAACAACTTCATCCACACGAGGGTTGATGCGTTTGGTGGCAGATACGATTTCAGTCAATGTCTCCTGGGTGTGGATGTTGGGTGCATTCCCCATTGTCATACCAACGAGCTTCTCTGTCAGATGGTGGCAGGTCTTCAAAATTGATAAGCAGTGGGGAACCAATCCTCTACAGAAAAATTTATATATGAAACTTCTGAATAGATTTAAGGTATTTTAAAGTAAAGACTATGTATTTCCCAACATTCTCTGTTAATAATATTGTCATATTTACACAAATGTCACATATGTTCGTGTCATTTTCTGCTCTAAATAATAAATAAATAACTTGAAATGACAACAAGTTTAAAAATCATCAAATGTGAACATGTGACCGAAAACAATAACCTACGTTGCATCATCCACCCATTCTTCATTGTTGAGAAGTTCTTCAAGTTTAGGATTTGTAATCTGGACATCTCCTAATTCAACATCAGCACCTGACTGAAAGCCCACCATATCTGGTGTTTCCACTATAAGATGAGCATCTTGCCTAAAAAAAGAAATAATTTCTTAATTAATATACACAGTATTTGATTGGCTCTGGAGTGGTTCACAAAGGCTGCCCATACAAAATGTGCATCCACCATCCAAACCTCTCTTGTCCACACTTTTGTCTGCATGTGGCTTCCCCCCCCCCCCCCAACCCCTTTCCCAGGTGTGGATGTCAGCATCCAGCATTATACTTTGTCATATGCCAGGAAGTATAAAGAGCAAAGAGTATCTACAGACCTGTTAACCCTGAAAACTCTTAAAATCATACAATATCATCACACAATCGTTCAATACATTATCTTAATAGTAAAAAATAAACATACAGTATATAACATAATGTACATACCTCAAAATGGTACATTGTACGACAAAATTGTAAGAGTAAACAGGTCAGTATCCAGATTTAAACTTCTAAATAATCCGATAATATAAATCATTCATATAAAGTCAACCAGACCTGAGATTTATAGAAAATGTTTAAAAGCCAAAACTCACATTGTTAAAGTCAGCCAGACCTGAGATTTATAGAAAATGTTTGAGAGCCAAAACTCACATTGTTTGCTTGATGAGAATTAGCAATCAAATATTTATAAAGACGTTTAACTAACTTCTTGGTTGTTCTAAGATTGCAATTATTTCACAATGTTGAAAATAGATTAGCAATAGTGGATTTCTGCAATTAAAAAATTAAAACATACCAGATACACTGAGTGGGCCTAAAGTAGCACACAAGAAAAACAAAAATTACAGCTTGCACTTTACACCCCGCCTTCCTTTTGCTCACAGTGGTCTGCATTTGAACAAAACCTCTCACCTCTTTGGGGAAATGATCTGGACATCCTTTAAAAACCATACCTCTTTAATTTTCGGTCAATAAATGGAGGGGAAAAAAATGTTACCTGGATTCTTTATTATGTTCTTCTGTGATATGGTCAACTTTTTTACATTTGTATCTCAGCAGAAGTACCAGTGTCACAAAGGCAGCAACAAACACTACTGCCAATATACCTATTGCTATGGCAACCACAAGTTCCATTGTTTAGACCAAGGTGTGAAGCCTGTGCAGAATAAATGACAAAATCCCTAAAAACAAAAAATAATTTATGAAATTGTACATGTCAGGCCTGCACAACATACAGTCCGGGGGCGGCATGCGACCCACCAGCACCAACTTTGCGGCCAGCGAAGGAACAAAATATTCTTTATTCTTATTCTTTTCCTAATAGCTTTCTCCCCTGTCCTATTTTCTTTTGGTTCGCACAAGTCTTGTCTTATTTTCTTTTGGCCCGCACAAGTTTTTCATAAAGTATTACGGCCAGCCTTACATTTTGAGCTGTGCAGGCCTGATTTATGTGATTGTAGCAACAGACTTTTTGTATGGGAGGGGTTTTTATCAAACTTTGGGCATGTTAAACTTAATGGACTAAAGATATAACCCAAATGTGTCACAAGTACAAAGCACATAGCGAAAGCTACACAATTAATCTCCACACCAAAACAAGCACTCATTTAACAAATCATATTCCTTAACATTTCCCTTGAAAAACAAGGAAAAACATATTTTTGGGGGTAGGGGTGGGGCTGAAAAATTGAAAGAATGTGTTGTGATCTGCAACGAGTCTATGTGCCGAGCTTCAGCTCAATGGGATGATGGGAAGTGGGTCGATTAGCCTTCCAAAGATTTAGCAGTCACAAAGAAACACACAAAAGCAAAGTTAATATAATGGATCTTATAGTATGCTCTAAATGGAATAGGCAAAAACTAGGAATCAAATTGAATGATTTAAAGATAAATGATAAGTTCACAATTCTTTATAAATATATCTGACCCCAAAATATATGATTTGACATAGGCTTCGTCTTTCAAAATACTTTTAAGACTTTTCAGCACAAAGTCAGCTTATTTTTTAAGAAACTTATTATCAAGTCTAAGAGGCATTTAAAAATAAAATTTAAACAAAGTGTGCTTGTGCTGTATTTATAATTAATTATTTTTTAATACTTGCCTATTTTCCTTTGACAATCACAGAAGCAACATATTAAAATTTATAGAGATCTCTTCATGTGTATTTCAACAGCACCTGAAATAATAAAAATATTATTTTATTTTTTATGATTCATACCATTACATTTAGAGGATTGATGAATAAATTAAATTTGCATAAATTAAGTTATTGAGGTGATGGGGCGACCGGGTAGAAAAAGATTTCATGTTGTTCATGGAGGAAATAATATGGGTAAAGAAGGTGACAAAGATGGTTTAATATTTTAAAAAACAAACATATGTTTTACTATGGATATTACACTCTCTCCTAAAATGGGTAATGACTGGCATGAAATTAACTCTTCATCTCTTATATATATTACGCTTCTAGTATGACTCGTGGATGGCATCCTAATTTACTGCTTCCATTTCCGGTTCAATAATAATTTCAATAGCGAGCAAAATATAATTCCCGATAAATACTCTAAATGATATTTTTTTTTTTTACATAACGCAACTGCGTTTGGTGCGTAATATTTTCTTTTCGAAAAATGAAATCGTCTCAATTTAAGTATGGTGTAAAAAAAAAGTCATTTTAAAAGTGGTTGGGACATCAGAATATTTAATATAGTTCATGGGCGTGAAATAAAAAGTGTGCAGTGACGTATCATGGGGGAAGGGGAGTAGCAAAAATTGGAATTCTTAAATGTGCGTGACTTGAGGTCATGTTTTGTCAAGTAACTTTAGTAGATGGGAAGTTCATACATTGCTGCTGCCAATGTTTGGCGGCTATATCTAGTAGTTTAATACTTTGTCAATGCTACCATGTTGTACTTTTTTCAATGGTACATTAAATTTTGAAAAAAAGTAAAAAAAACAATGCTGTAAAAAGTATTTTGCCAGCTTCATACAAGAAACTGAGCTGTCTGTAGGCTCACAAAGTAGCAACATGTTCATCACGTGCTTTATATTATTTGTATACAAGAGAATGACTATCCCTAGCTATATCATACTTCTATGACTTATCTGATGGAAAACTGGTGCATGGTTGGGATTTGGTTAGTTAAAGTATGAATTTGACTGTCTCAGTCTTTATAGGCCTATGCCTATATTCTATTAATTAACACTTTATTATGCCTTATTCGCCCAAAATGAGAGAACTGTTTGAATTATTCATATGCAATATGGCCCATGGCATGGGATACAGATACGTTATCTAAGAATTATCAAATTCTTTGAACTCTAAAAAATTTCAATTAGTTTAAACAGGCCTCTGGGAAGCCAGGAATTCAGCACTTTGTAGTTAGAGTTACATTAGAGTGAGACTTAAGACTCCTATAACTACTATAAGTTATAAGAGTAAGAATTAGAACTTAGATAGAATATAGCACCCTGATCGAAACAAATCAATCACACTCACAGATACAGTAGTCCTGAGTAGGACATTGCAGTACAGTGTGTGAGTGAATGACAGTTAGGGGCAAGTCATAAAGGATATCATGCACATTTAGCTGATTGTTTAACACCACCCCTCCCCCCCCCCCCAAATCTTCACAAATGATCAAACTTGTATTGGTAATTTTTTTCTTGTTCTAGAAAGTTAATTAAAGAAATAAAACGACAATAACTAAGTTATGTAACTGTTTGTTCGCTGATGAAGGCTTCCTGCCGACACGTTCGTTGTTTTGTTGCGTTCCTTTTATCAGGTTTAACCTTACTGTGTTTTACTAATCCCCTATCGGAACTAGGGTTTTGACCCTATCAGAACCAGGGTTTTGACCCTATCGGAACCAGGACCAGGGTTTTGCAAATGAAGTCACTGTGTCTTTGTGTGCTATCTCTTCACATTAGCCAAAATTTGACCCCCTCCCTCTGGAAGCGTGATGTAATGTATTATAATGGATGGATGGATGGCCCTTAGTCTTAGTCCTTCTTAGGTAGTTTGGTGAAATTTTCTAAAAAAATTTAGTGGGGACCTCAAGTCAAATTTATTTACCACCGAGTTTTCATCCACATTTTGTCACCAATTTCCAGCGATCAAAACCAAAATTTTTTTTGTAAGTTCAAGTACTTTTAATTAGCAAATGAAGCGACTTTAAACTATAGTTTTAATAAATCCCCTTTTTAGGTTTGTTTTTATTTACCTTTACAAATGGCAAATTGCGGAAGTAGAATTTAATAGAAAGATAACTCAAATCTAGCTTCCGTTTTAAAACGAAACTGAAGTTATTGAACGTTGAAAATTAAATTGGAAATTGTTAACGTGTCAGAAACTAAAGCTAATTTTAAACACGGATAGTTACCACCACAAACTTTAGTCTCTCACTTAATCATCCAGTGGAATCAACAGCGCACCATCGTATTAATCGGAAACTAATTTCAGTTACAAAAACGGTTCGGTAGCTAATTCCAAATTACTTCTACAAATTACCAAATACAAAGTCAAAATAAAAAGAATTTGCAAAGATTTTTTCTCTCAGAACTTTGGCTTTGCCGTTGAATTCTTGTAGTTGGGAAAATAAATTAATTAATAATTCAACTTGATCTTTTAAATATTTATTTGAGTTTAAGACAATTGGTGACATGAATTCATTTTATAAGCGCTCAACGATAATCCATTCTCTTTGGATTGGTCCAAAGTTTGGATTTTTAACAGTTATAGTGAACAGTTTTTTAAATTATTAAAATAATTAAAATATTATTAATATTATGGCTTGACTAAGCTGCACTGAACCTATACTTTATTAATTTGTTGATTTTTTACTGAAATGCTGGATGGCAAAATTAATTAGAAGGCTGCCGATTTTTCTCCTTTTGAAAGTTGGTATACTCTCAACTTTTTTATTTGCCATCATATGGGGATTCTTAATTACATTTGATAAAGATGTCCTTGGTATGTCTTCATGCAAGTGTCCTACATATGATTATGAAACAAATAAGTGTAAGCATTTTTAATATTAACATCCATAAGTTACATTTTATGAATACAAAATATGTGTCTAATGTACTAATGTTGCTTAATTAATTGTTGATAACATCTATATAATATAGACTATTCCATTGTAAAGTTCCAAGGCTGCATTACTGTGACATTATATGTACTGTGTGCTGTTCATCCATTATGATTGTGACTCTACTATGTTACTGGTTCCAAACCTCCTGAATTAGTGTGCCTTGGCCTTGTTGCATCACTCTGTCTTCAAATAATTTTTGTAATTACTATAAATTACACACCTTCTTGTAACTTCATTTAGGAATGTCTGACTGATGATGTCTGAAAATCAGAACTTTTTATCATCATGTTTTGTGTTAACCTCAGAAAGTATTTTACCAAAACACCCAGGTTCATCAGGCCATTTAAATAGCAAATATTCCTTAAGCTCAATACAAGTTTTTGAATGGCATGCTCATTTCAAGGCTGGTCAGCATTGGTTGTAAATGGCATACATACATGTCGTCCAATGACCAGCAAAATGCACAAGAATTTTTTTAAATTATTCAGTCATGCAAGAGATATGTCATAAAAAATTCCAGGACTTTTGTCATATGACTTGAATTATCTATGGAGTTTGCCAAAAGAGCATCACAAAGAACCAGAAGATGCATCAGTTTGCTTCAAAGCTTTTCATCTCACTGCCTTTGACATCAACAGAATTGTCTGTTCTCTAATGTTCACAACTCTCTCAAAAGGAGACCGTTTTTGGTAGAAAGACACATCAATTTGTCCAATATACTCAAGTAGTCACCTGAACTATTGTTTTGTAAGATTGCTGTGTTTTCCAAAATGAAGTTAATGGTATGTCAATTTGAAACTTCAATAAAAAAAATGCAAACCAAGTGGCTTGTACAACTGATCAGATTATTTTTTGTCATATCTACTAAGAACCTTCCTGTGGTATCCTACCCACTTGACTAACAAGGATTGGAAATAATATAATGAAAAAATAATTATATCTTTTAAGAGTTGTCTCTAAAGCATATGTAACTTTAACTTATTAAGTTTTGTATATTAGTGTGCACAAAACAGTAAACATATTGTAAATCATTTGCATATTTTTTAAAATTTATTTCAGTTTCTCATACAAGAAATAAAGCTCTTTCAAATCATAGACTATGTATTTTGGTACCGTTCCGGGAAAGGTTTGAAGAGTTAATGGAGTTTGCACCACATATGAAGGAATTTTTAAACAACCAACACATTGATTACAAAATTATAGTTGTTAATCAATTGGACAAATACAGGCAAGTGGTGATATGTAATTGGAGGTTTCTCATGTTAACAATACTACGTAAATAAAAAATATGAGTGGAGATTTTTAAAGCCATGAAAATTAGGAAATATTTAGTTTGGTTCAAATAGAAATTTTAAAAATCATGTAAAGTAGCAAGGCTCACACATTATATTATACACAGTGGCTTAGCTAAGGTTAGTGCAGCCCCCGGCCGTATCCGGAAATATGATCGAAAGAAATTATTTTGTCTTACTCTATAGTATAGTGCATTCAAAAAGAAATTTGATGCACAATTTTAACGTGTAAACTAAAAAAAAGATTCTATCAATTTTCCGCCGACGAAATTTCTTTCGATCAAATTTCCGGTAACTGCCCCAGACAGGCCAACTTTTTTTGCCATCCCCTCCCCCAACCTTCAGCCTAATTTCCCCCCCCCCCCCCCCTTTTGCCTATGCTAATGAGCACACATATTCAAAATGCAATAGTTATATTTTATCATTTTATATTTAGTTTGGTATTTTTTATATCAAGTAGGTTTATGAAATGTTTTATTTCATAGGTTTAACAGAGCTTCCCTAATCAATGCTGGCTTCCTTGAGACCAGGAGTGAATGTGATTACATTGCAATGCATGATGTCGACCTTCTCCCACTGAATAGTGAATTGGTTTATGCTTTCCCTGAAGTAGGACAGCCTCTTCACTTGGCAGCTCCGCACCTGCACCCAATCTACCATTATAAGAATTATGCCGGCGGCATATTGCTAATGCAGAGTTCTGACTTTGAAAAAGTAAGTTGGGATGTGTTTTCTGTTATTGAATTAAACTGGAGGTGAAGGTTAATATCATGTTAATAACCTCTGGTTGAAATACTTAATTAAAATAACCTGGAGAATAAGATATATTTTTCAAATTTTAGCTGATGCACTCCCAAATCGTACAGAAAGCAGTATACTCAATTTTAACATTTTGGAAATTAAAAGTATTCATTAACATAATTATGTATGTAAATGTAAGTTTTATTTATTTATGTTTTGCTTTGTCTTTTGTTTCAGCTAAATGGGCTTTCCAACAAATACTGGGGTTGGGGAAGAGAAGATGATGAATTTTTTGTACGAATGAAGAAGGCAAAGTTTACAGTAAGCTCAGTTGTTAACTGTTAATTTAATAGTTGAAACATGTGCTTAAATAATCAATATATATATATATTGTTATTTATCTTAATGCATACTGTGCAGTAAGACAAAAAATACTCCAGGTAATATTTTTTAAAATCAGTGCAAGGTTCCAATAGTCTCAATATTTTCAACAATCTTTTTTTTTTTTTAAATGCATGTAGAAATATTTCCCTCCACTGCATCGTAAGATACTGTGAATTTTCAGAGCCAGTTAAACCTAGCAATTTACAGTGACATAATGCCCAGGCTCTGCAGTTGGATGAAATCTAAAAACTCTAGTTACAACAGTTTACACAAAGAAATTGATTTTTTTTTTATAAGTAAACAATTCCCCACACTCAAGATATTGTAAAAATTACCATTCAGTTAACCAGACCAGGTAACCTTACCACTGGCTACAAATCATTTCGGCATGTACATGACAGAAGAAAACGACCCAGAGACTACAATCGATACTTCAATCAATCAGAGGTTAGTGTTGTTTTTTCTAAATTTTGTGTGTTGCATCCTTTTTATTAATTTTAAGCCAAACTTTTTTGATAATATTATGTGAACTGTTTTTTGGGTTTTTTTTTTCATTGATAAGTCTCTAGATATAAAAATTAACTCTTTTCCCTTTATTACCCCTCAATGTAACATGGCTACTGTAGAAGACCCGCAGATTAGACAGAGAAACAGGTGTAACAACTGTGAAATATGCAGTGGACAGTGTTAAAGAACTTATTATTGATGGCGCACCTTTGACATTTATAAACATTTACCTGGAATGCAATGTTGATGCCACTCCATGGTGCCTACAGCTAGAAGACCATGAACTCTACATGAAAGGGCTAGAAGAGAAAAATAAGTTAAAGGACACAAAGACAGAAAACACATAACTAAATAATAAGTTTAAGCATTTACACTCCATATTTTTTATTCTCTCTTTTTAACACACCCCCCCACCCCCCCCCAAAAAAAAAAAACCACATACATACACACAGTTTTTTCAAACAATTATTTTAATCTTTTGTCAGTTCTTCCCAGTTGTAAGTTAAAATTAATTTTTGAAAGATATTATCTATGTATGTAGTATGGATCCCTTTGTAAATCTCATGTTAAGAAAAAAAGAAGGGATAAACCTTCTTTAGTATTTGTTGTTTATTTTTCACAATTTTCAAAAGACAAGTTTATTAAATTGTTACAATTTGAAATAAAAAAATTATTATTGTTTTTTTATAAGCCATAACATTAGTACATAAATAATATCCCTCCAATTTATTTATAGAAAGCCGGATTTAAGCTGTTTCTGTTAAATTAGCTTTTAAAAACTTTCTAACTATTTTGTCTCCTTTTCTTTTTATTCCCACACTTCAGTTTTTTCTTACATGACATGTTCCAGTTTTATTGACACTTGTTGTACAGTTTTGTTTGGCCTAGTGAGATAATTGGTTTTGTTTTGTAAAGTATTGCTAGTCGTATTTTTCATTGTTTTAATGTTATGATGGGATCAAAGAGCAGTTATATCCAAAAAAATCCAAAATTGAGATATGCTTTTCAAAATTAGAGATTTTTTTCTTTTATTAATTACAATGCACGGATAAGAGTCTAAGAGGCCTCTTTTTTTAAGGATACTTGGAGAATGATGTCATTTTAGCATAGGGAAATCAGTTGCATTTGTCTTTTAAATATATATTATTATATTTGCGCAATGGATTGCAGTGTTACACATATTGATGCTTAATTGGGACATCGCAAGTGCTGATAGAGTCATAAGCATGTAGAGTCTAATGCCAATATTCCCCTTGGTGTCCCAAGAAACCAGACTATCTATATGGTGCCAAAAATTACCAAGCAAGTGGGCCATTAATTGCCAACTCTCCTCATTATTTTGAGTGGAAAATTTTTTTAAAATCCATTATGTGGATTTCCTACATGACATTTTCAATGCCACATATGCATTAATGTGATGGGGTATTTTCCTACTTTAAAATACCGAGAGCTCATTGTTTAAAACAATAGGATGTTAAGAAACACAGGAGGGTAAAACTTGAAAGAAGACAAATGTGTCAGTAAACAAACTTCTTGTATAAACAGCAAAAGTGGGAAGGAAAAATTTTAATTGAAAAGGACATTTGTAGACCAACCTTTAAATACTAGGAAATATTTTGTTTATAATTGTTAGTTAAGTATTACGTTATATTCTTTATTGTAATTAAATCATGGAGGTTCGTGGGGTCAACTGATTGATAAGTTGTATGTGTTTCTTTTGTCAGTCTTTGCAACAAATCTTTTTACTTAAATGGACACAAATGATATATGCAATCAAAAAGAAGTGAATTTGAATCTATGACACAATAAATGGTTTCAGCTAAAAGACTTTTTTTGTGTGCATTCATCACATGTAGTTGTAGTAGTGTGAGTGTGACTCCCAACAAATGCCAATGAAATGAATGGCACATAAAAATAATATTTTCGTACATTACTTTTTAATGATATGTTTTAATGCTAGTTAAAAGTAAAAGTTAAATTTTAAATCTTTTGATTTTTAGCACATTTAATTTTTGTTTAAATATATTTTTTGAAAAACATCTTTCATACAAATGTGTTTCATATTAACATGAAATTATAGAAATTGACGTTTTACACTATTTGCATTTGCAATAATCTGACTGCAGACTTGCCGTTATTATAAGAGGATCAAATTTTTGTAAAGATTTAAGATAATGAAATAATTTACATTTCATTATGGTATTTTTATTTCACAAAGTGTATTTCTGCCTTGAGTATATTGGATCACATTGATGTAATTGTTAGTGTTTGATAATACAATCACAAGCTATAATATTGCCATGTGTATATACATTATCCTTGTAAATCTGAAACAAAAGAACATTGTATCTTGCACCTTGTATGCCTTTCAGCATTACAGCACTATATTCTGTATCATTTAAAAAGCATGCTTTTAAAATAAGTTACCATTAAGATATTTTTTTCTTGCCACCTAAATTTTAGAATGGTTCGAGTGTGTCAAACCATAAAATTCATGCATGCAATATTATACCTCAAATTTATTTATAGAATACCAGATTTAATATGTTTTTGTTATAATTTTTGTATTTAAAATTAAGTAAACTATAAATTGCTTTTTATTAGGAAGAGAGATTGTTAACTTCTTCCAGCTGCAAGAAAATTGTATAGAACTCTGTGCAGCCATGGGTATCAGAAGCTAAATGTATCATTCATTTCCTGATGTAGAAGATGGTTCAGACATTATTTTATTCTGTACTTGTCAAATATTAAAAGGAGTGCCTTCTTACATTTAAAAACAGATCATAAGCCTCTGTGTTGTAGCATTTGAGACAAGCCCTTGGATATATTAAAAAAAAATTTTTTTAAAAATTGATATTCTGTTCAAAATATAGAAGAGGATCCACAGAGAGCTCAAATCCAATTATATTTTAAAATCCTTTATTAACTTCGCTTTTGTGTGCTTTGGGCAAAATCTGCAGATGGCTAATTGACCCCTGAAACTTGGCACAAAGACTTGTTGCCGATGGCAACACATTCTTTCAAATTTCTTTGGTTTGTCTGAAATAGTTGGGGAAATTAAACTTGTGGTTTAAAAGCGGGTGGGACATTCGATTATTAATATAAAATAAAATAATAAAAATGCATATAAAGGATTTATACGAAAAACTTTGTTTTTGGAGCTGTTTAATTTCATCTGATATTTAATTGTCAAATAAGAATTAAAAAATGTTTGAGCTTTGGTCATTTATGTTGAGTAATTATTTTAAATATAATTTCTGACCTAAACTTGAAAACAGACAGTCATGTGGTCTTGTAAATTAAATCCGTAATATTTATTAAGATGCACAAAAAAAATTTGAAGGAAGCATACGTTTTAAATGTCATGTCATCTAAAATAAACTTTAAAAAATACTGGCTCATCATCTCAGAGAACACGTCTTACTCTTCACTAAGTAAAATTTAGTAACTATTTGACATTTACCAATATTTTTTTTTTAAAGTTTAGCCTTATTGCAAGAGCATTGGTTAAACTCAGCTCCCCTGTCAAAATGTATGTAAGTTATAAGTAGTGATGATATCTGCTAATAACCTTGAGATATATATATATGTTACGGCCATAGCCCGAAATTGGCAAAATCGGGAACTGGCCGGCCAAATCGAGAAATGGCCAATATCGCCTCACATTGACCGGCCAATGTCCGATCTTTTCTTGATTTTGGGATTTGGCCAGCCAGTTTGCTAAATGGAATGGGGCGATCGGCAAAAGTCGGGAGAAAAAGACCATGAGCAGATTTTGGGTGTTTGTATACCGTCATGATAATCACATTACATTGATTTTTATTATACTAAATTACCAAAATCGGTCAAATTAGTTTATTATAGTAAATCATCAATCTCTATTATCACTTGTTACAACATGATGAGCTTTTATGAATTTCGAATTACACAGCAGTTTGTTATTTTTACATTTGCAATGATTTGTTGAGCACTTGGTAGAGGGATGGCATCAAGTGTTGCCTTGACCGGTCATTGAATGTGAAGAAGCGACGGTTCGTAGTGATTTTTTTTCTGTGCCTACGGATGCCAATGTGAGCAGTTTCTCGTGCAGAGTGGGAAAATAAATTCTGGAATACTGTTGTGAGAACACCGCATTCTTTTTGTAGCATGTAGACAGTGCCCTCGACGTTCATGACAACTGCAAGGACGCTTCGTGGATCACCAAGACTTCTGTCAACATCTGGACACTACCTGGATCACCGCGACCTCTGTCAACATCTGGACGCTTCGTGGATCACCGCGACCTCTATGAACATCTGCTATACGGATTCGTACATTGTCTCCAACTTTCGCTGGTGGGAATTTTGCATCCTTCTGCGTCTTTAATTATTCCACAAGTTGCGTGGACATCGTTGCCGCAGGATCCACAAGAATGACACTCTTTTTCACACACTACACAGAATCTGTTCGCATTGTTATTAGTCTTGCGTCAGCACATCGAATATTGGCCAAAGATTTCACGGCACTTTGGGTAGTTGCCGGCCAAAGTAGTATATACACTGGCAATTTCCAGTACATCGGACATTGGCCACACGCCTCGGCCAATGTGCGAAATGGCCGGGCCAATTCGGGAACTGGCTGAACTTCGGGCTTTGGCAGTAACATATATATATATATAAATTATTTCTGGAAAAAAATAAAATGATATCTAATAGTAAATATTTATAATTTACAACTCATTTTAATTCTAACATTATGTTAAATTTTCTTAAACTATAGTTTGAGACAGAAGCGTCCACGATTAGCCTCAACATAGGCTTCAAGATATGCTCTCTATTGAACAATCATCAAAAGGGTTCCCTTTTTTTCCCGGACAGAATGCTTTATTATTATAAAATATATATACACATATAGGGGAAAAGGGTGAAAGTGATTTCTTGCTTCATTTAAAGTAGCAAACCTACATATATGGATTTAGTCCCTAGCTTGGGCCAAAAAAAAATGATATCTTCTAAATGACACAAAAGATTAGGAAGGAAATATATCAGAGGGCTGCAAAAAATCAACATTCACAGCACACACAAAATGATAAAGAATGCAAAGTCTTAATTACTTGAAAGTTAAATAACTCAACTAGTCATGTCAATATAAAATGTATCCTTTTATTATTTTTGTAAATATATTATATAACACAAATGTATGCAACAAAATATATGTAAATATAAAAATATTTGGACGGAAATTCATAAATGATGGGGAATTACTTAATAAGGACATCACGATAAAAAGCTAGCGTTATATTTAAATGAGGTTCGTATACTCTTGCCTATACCATCAGGCTCATTTTGGGCAAACTTTACTTAAATAAACCCAAATAAACTTTAAAAAAAGGTTATACAAAATGTAAACCTAGCCACACTCAAAATTTGAAAAAAAAGCTGCTGAAAAAATAATTTAAAAAAAAGAAAATTTTCATTGCTAGTTCATTATAAAAATGTGCATGTGAGCTATGACAAGACCTTCATGAGTTATAAAAGATAAAATTTTTGTTGTTGACATTTTAACTGGTATTAATGTATGAATATTGTGAAAAGCTTATTGACTGCACTAGAAAACTCCAATGTTATGGCTGCATTAGATTGTTTGTGCGTTTTTTTATTGAACAGACTTTTCTTTAAAAAAATTGTTAAAAGCTTGTTTAAAAAAAAACAAATGACCTCACTGATCAGTGGGATCAAAGGTTAATTATGGCATTAAACCGTCCACAGTTATATTAAAAATAACACTTGCTGCATTATGAGGCCAGGGGGCAGTAAACAAGATTGCATCTGGTGTTGTCTTTCAGGATACAGCTACACACTTACATTGAGTTTGATATAAGTATTAAATCAATGTATTTAAAACTATTGAAGTTTCCCATAATTTCCTGTAAAACCAAGAAAAGGAAAGCACTCAAAATTGTATTTGTCCAGCATTCATTGGTTCCCTACTCTGCAAGACCATTGAGCTTCAGCCTTAATTTAAGAAATGCATTTTTGAATAGAAAGGAAAAAAAACAAAAATCATTGAATTTGTGATTGATTGGAAAAAGAACAGACGACCCCATGCTGATGACAAGCTCAGGACACTTCCAGTTCTTGACTTGGTGTTGTCTTTCGTTTGGATTTCGGCAACAGATTTAACTGCTGGATCTTTTCCTCAAATACTCTAAGAATTTGCTGGAAATATAAGTAAGGTGGTTATCATCATGTTCAAATAGAGAAGTGGAAATATAAGTAAGGTGGTTATCATCATATTCAAATTTAGAAGTGAAAATATATATTAATGATTAATTTTCAGCCCAAGATTGAGAAGCTGTTGGCTCTGTAAGATTAGGTAAGCTTAATAAATATATTAAGTATGCTAGAAACACTGGGCTGGTCACTATTGGAAGAATGATGACGACTATCCAGGCTCTCCATGATTAACAAGACAAATAATGGGCTAGTCCACTGCTCGTGCATTAAACAAAAACGTGTCCCTTTCCCACAAAGACAGCGCCGAGGCCATGACAGGCAGTTGCTGTCCCTATCACAAGTACACATATCATCTAAGGATATGTTCCCTATTTCATCAACATCATAATTAAATAATTCGTCAAAAATTATTTTACAGAATTTAAAAACAAATGTTCCTAAATACTGTGTGAGGAAAACATAACCAGGTGATGAGGGCATTTAATACTTACTGCATTTCCAACACCTTGAGCAACTTCATAAGGCGTCTGGCCACTCTGAAATGTGATAGAAACACTTTTTAATTAAGATGGCTTCCTCATTAAAAACAATTCAAAACTTCAAATTTCAAATCATTTAAGCCGGCCTACCTCATTGCGTTCATAGATATCAGCTCCTCTAGCCAAGAAAAACTCCACCAGTTTGAGTTTTCTTCTAATGATAGCGTTCAGTAAAGGTGTGTAATTGTTATAGGCCTTGGCAGACATGTTAGCTCCCCTTAGCTGGAGACTGGCTGCCAGTTCGTAGGCTTTGGCATCTGGTGTCATGTTTGCTACGGTAATGAGAGATTTTTAAAATCAAATGCAATTTTTTCATTGCAGTGAAACACAGTAACTCTTATTTGCAACAGCAGTGGTTCTCAACCTGTGCCCTGTGGGGCCCTAGCGACTCTCTGTGCATTTCTTAGGGGCTCAGCGACTGCTCCAGAAAATGGTTTTTTTTAATAGGGCTACGCGACTCAAAAAGGTTGAGGACCACCGTGCCACAATAATATGAGATATTTTTAAGATAATAAGTTAATGTAAGGTACATGTAATATAAAACACATACTTCATCTTTGCTGCAAATATTGGACAAATGTTTAAAAGCCTATTGGTTAGTCATTTGTTAAGCCTCTTCCATGACACAAATTGGTTTGAAAAATATTTAATAGATATCAATAGAGGACCTAAAGCTTAACAATATGTATGGTTTCGATCATTTGTTCTCAACCGGTGGGTCGAACGACCCTATTACAGGGGTTTTGCAAAGACCATAGGAAAACACTTGTACTCTACAGCTATGAAGTAGCAAGGAAAAATAATTTTGTGGTTGGGGGGTCACCACATCATGAGGAGCTGTATTAAAGGGTTGCGGCATTAGGAAGGTTAAGAACCACTGGTTGAGATATTATTTCTTTTGTATGTGTTCTTCAAATCACTTGTCTTATTGAATTTTAAAAAGTCACTTCTAGTTTTAATGTTTTATGTCACAGAATCAATTTAAATAAGAAATGTATCACTGTGAGTTGAAATCTTATGTTTTGACAACATACATGTTTTCCTATGCGTTAAAGTGGGGGTCTTTTATGCATACTAGGTCTACCAATGTACTGGTCCAATAAGGATATTGTTTTTTTTTTTTTTTTTAAGTGCTTTTAATGAAGAGTGGCATACCCAGAGGCGTAGCTAGAGTGTTTGGCAACCGGGGACAAGATTCATTTTAAAGCACCTCCCTTTCCTTTTTTTCAACCCTCAAACCCATTATTTTCATCAATAAAATAATATCAAAGCACATTTTGGCGCCCATAACTAGTCTGGCGCCAAGAGAAATATGTCCCCCCCCCCTTTTAGCTATGCCTCTGGCATGCACTGACTGGGTTCTCTTATATTTGATCGTCCGCACCACATCTGTTGAGGGGCGTCATCCCGCTGGTTGTTTCAATCTGTTCTATATCAAAACCGTACGTGCCGGCGTTGTCCAGCATCCACTCGACAAGTTTGACAAATCCACCGTCTATCGCGTGGTGGATGGCCGCCATGCCAGACTTGTCGTAGGTCTTCACGTCAGCCCCATTCTTGCACAGCCACTTGACTGTCTCGAGCAGATCTCTGCTGGCTGCGTGGATCAGTCTGGTGGAAAAATCATGAACTTTGTTTTATGTAGTAGACCTACATAGTGTAATAAACTAAAATACGAAAGTCAACGAAGCTAAAACCAGAAGGGACATTATAACTCTGTTTTTTTTCTTCTATTATGTTAAGCAAACCTTAATTCCATTTGCTTCTACTTCTATCGGTTGGTGGCGTGAGACTAACTGGTGGCAAGCTAAAGGCCTCTTGTCCATGAACTCAATTTAGAAAAATTGACCCTTTTTAGAAGCAAATTTAATGAACTCTTACGTGGATATAAAACCCTTGTGATCATTATGGACATGAAACCCTTGATATCTGTGTGTATATACCACTGACTGTTTTTGTAAAAAATATTTCACCAAAGGGTTTATTTGTATAGCTATTTTTTTTGTGGGTGTGGGGGGGGGGAGCTGATTGGTATATAGCCTGTCTTTAAACGCATTAATATGCAGTCTAATATGGAGTATGGACATACGGTGTTTTCCCGCTGGCATCCTTTCTGTTGACGTCTGCACCATGTTGTAGAAGTATGTCCATTATCCTATATATCAGAATAGAATAAAATGTCATGTTTAGGGAGAATGTGAAACAAAATACATTGCTACTACTCTGAACTCTGCGATCGTTTCTGCTACGCTGAGTTATCTCTTATCTATATTACGCTTCTGGTGCGACTCGTGGACTGGTGGACTGGTGCGACTGGTGGACTGGTGGACTGGTGCGACTGGTGGACTGGTGGACTGGTGGACTGGTGGACTAGTGCGACTGGTGGACTGGTGGACTGGTGCGACTGGTGGACTGGTGGACTGGTGGACTAGTGGGACTGGTGGACTAGTGCGACTGGTGGACTGGTGCGGCTGGTGGACTGGTGCGACTGGTGGACTGGTGGACTGGTGGACTAGTGCGACTGGTGCGACTGGTGGACTGGTGGACTGGTGGACTGGTGGACTAGTGCGACTGGTGGACTGGTGGACTGGTGGACTGGTGGACTGGTGGACTGGTGCGACTGGTGGACTGGTGGACTGGTGGACTGGTGGACTGGTGGACTGGTGCGACTGGTGGACTGGTGGACTGGTGCGACTGGTGGACTGGTGGACTGGTGCGACTGGTGGACTGGTGGACTGGTGCGACTGGTGGACTGGTGGACTGGTGGACTGGTGGACTAGTGCGACTCGTGGACTGGTGGACTGGTGCGACTAGTGGACTGGTGGACTGGTGGACTGGTGGACTGGTGGACTGGTGCGACTGGTGGACTGGTGGACTGGTGGACTGGTGCGACTGGTGGACTGGTGGACTAGTGCGACTGGTGGACTGGTGCGACTGGTGGACTGGTGGACTGGTGCGACTGGTGGACTGGTGCGACTGGTGGACTGGTGGACTAGTGCGACTGGTGGACTGGTGGACTGGTGCGACTGGTGGACTGGTGGACTAGTGGACTGGTGGACTGGTGGACTAGTGGACTGGTGGACTGGTGGACTGGTGGACTGGTGCGACTGGTGGACTGGTGGACTGGTGGACTGGTGGACTAGTGCGACTGGTGGACTGGTGGACTGGTGGACTGGTGCGACGGGTGGACTGGTGGACTAGTGCGACTGGTGGACTAGTGCGACTGGTGGACTGGTGCGGCTGGTGGACTGTTGGATTGGTGCGACTGGTGGACTGGTGGACTGGTGGACTGGTGGACTAGTGCGACTGGTGCGACTGGTGGACTGGTGGACTAGTGCGACTGGTGGACTGGTGGACTGGTGGACTGGTGCGACTGGTGGACTGGTGGACTGGTGCGACTGGTGGACTGGTGGACTGGTGCGACTGGTGGACTGGTGCGACTGGTGGACTGGTGGACTGGTGCGACTGGTGGACTGGTGGACTGGTGGACTGGTGGACTAGTGCGACTCGTGGACTGGTGGACTGGTGCGACTAGTGGACTGGTGGACTGGTGGACTGGTGCGACTGGTGGACTGGTGGACTGGTGCGACTGGTGGACTGGTGGACTGGTGGACTGGTGCGACTGGTGGACTGGTGGACTGGTGCGACTGGTGGACTAGTGCGACTGGTGCGACTGGTGCGACTGGTGGACTGGTGGACTGGTGGACTAGTGCGACTGGTGCGACTGGTGGACTGGTGGACTGGTGCGACTGGTGGACTGGTGGACTGGTGGACTAGTGCGACTGGTGGACTGGTGCGACTGGTGGACTGGTGGACTAGTGCGACTGGTGGACTGGTGGACTGGTGCGACTGGTGGACTGGTGGACTGGTGCGACTGGTGGACTGGTGGACTAGTGGACTGGTGGACTGGTGGACTAGTGCGACTGGTGGACTGGTGCGACTGGTGGACTGGTGGACTGGTGCGACTGGTGGACTGGTGCGACTGGTGGACTGGTGGACTGGTGGACTAGTGCGACTGGTGGACTGGTGGACTGGTGCGACTGGTGGACTGGTGGACTGGTGGACTGGTGGACTAGTGGACTGGTGGACTGGTGGACTGGTGGACTGGTGCGACTGGTGCGACTGGTGCGACTGGTGGACTGGTGGACTAGTGGAATGGTGGACTGGTGGACTAGTGGACTGGTGGACTGGTGCGACTGGTGGACTGGTGGACTAGTGCGACTGGTGGACTGGTGGACTGGTGCGACTGGTGGACTGGTGGACTGGTGGACTAGTGCGACTGGTGGACTGGTGCGACTGGTGGACTGGTGGACTGGTGGGACTGGTGGACTAGTGCGACTGGTGGACTGGTGCGACTGGTGGACTGGTGGACTGGTGCGACTGGTGGACTGGTGGACTAGTGCGACTGGTGGACTGGTGGACTGGTGCGACTGGTGGACTGGTGGACTGGTGCGACTGGTGGACTAGTGCGACTGGTGGACTGCTTCCGAACCAGCTGGCTGCACCTCATTTATGTGCTTCTTAATCAGCGAATTTGATATTGAGAGTATATTACAAACAATTCTAAATGTTTGAAAGAGAGTTTGGTTCAATAATGGGTTCAATAGCACACACGATATAATTCCCGATGACTACGCTAAATGATTTTTTTTTAATATAACGCAACTGCATTTGGTGCGTAATATTTTCTTTTCGGAAAATGAAATCGTCTTAATTTAAGTATGGTGTAAAAATATTCGCTTTGGGACATCAGAATATTTTATATAGTTCATGGTGGTGAAATAAAAAGTGTGGAGTGAAGTATCATTGGGGAAGGGGTGTGGCAAAAATTGGGATTCTTAAATGTGCGTTACTTGAGTTCATGTTTTGTCAAGTAAATTTGGCGGGCTGTACATAACGCAATTTTATCTTTAAAAATCCCTATCTATGAGGCCACCTACCATCTGAAACGAATTTCCTAAATGTTAACGATCGCTACAGTTCTTTGTTGGTGCTGTGGAGTGACTCTAGGACAGTGGTTCTCAACCTTCCTAATGCCGCGACCCCTTAATACAGTTTCTCATGTTGTGGCGACCCACTAACACAAAATTATTTTCGTTGCTAGTACTTCATAACTGTAGAGTAGATTTTTTTCCATTGGTCTTAGGCGAACCCTGGGAAAGGGTGATTCGACCCTCCAAAGGGTTCACGACCCCTGGGTTGAGAACCACTGCTATAGGAGATAATAATCAACAACTAAAAAACTAATTTTTTTTGTATCGATCCTTTCTAAAAGTAATATCGAGCAATGTGGAGTGGAACTGAAATTTTGGCAAAACTAGCATTGAGTTAACGCTCTTTATAAGAATACCATTTAGTGCCGCCCCCCCCCCCCCCCCCAAATCATTCCAAGGCTCGCAACCGCATATTTCTTCTCGCCCCTGAAATATTTTAATATTCTAAGCTACCACCCACTTTTACATCGCAGATTTATTACATCAACAGTTACGTAAAATAATAGAAAATATTACGCACCAAACGCACTTGAAATATTTGTAAGAATCTCATTTAGCGCGGAAATCGGGAATTTTATTTCATGAAATCAGTGGTATCGGGTAGCGTTAAAGCTGATTTTCGGTGGGAGGTGGGGTGGATTTGAAAATATGACAGAATGTGTTGTCATCGGCAACAAATCTATGTGTCAAGTTCCACATGATGACGGGAAGTGGGTCAGTTAGTCGTCCGAAGATTTTGCCTTAAACACAGAAAAACATGACCCAAAACCGAAGTTAATTTACAGGATTTTTTTTTTCAAATAAAAAAACAATAACATTGTTTACAGTCTTGTTCATTCTACCTTTTGTGTCTCTTACATTGCACCCATCTTAAGGACGCCACTTGACGCTATTGATCATTTACTCTAGCGGACGTATCCTGTCATAACTCCAGGGCTAGGGTGGGGTTAATAAGAACTACACCGGCGCATTAGTGTCATGGCTACACTTGTTTTAACAAAATAATGATGGTATCCACCCCAAATAACCACAAGGGCCTCCTAATAAAACCACGACGGTGCAGTGCATAGAAGTGAGCAATCGCTACATCAAAGGCTTTGGTGTCATCCACTCTCCTGGATGTATTCAATGCAGCACCAGATCGATACGTCATCACTTCGACATCCCCCCCCCCCCCGCCACCACCGTGACTCTGATAAGGAAGCAGGAATCGATTCACTCGAAACTGATAAGCCTAGAGAGTGTATCGATTACTGGTGAATAGAATTATATCATTTTAATTAAAGATCCCTCTAGAATGAAAATATCGATACCCTTAAAAAAAAAAAATTTCCCGCCAATGTGGGTCATTGTTATTGAACCATCGATCGCCATTTAAGTCGATCGCGCTACTGCTCTTCAGATAGCATTACTGCTTTTATTTTGATTTTTAACTGTAGAAAGTAAATGTTAAACAAAGCTGTTTGTCTTTGTTTAGTCCATTCATACGTAATTCAAAGAAGTTCGACCACGCTAAAGACAAGTATATAGGCCTGCCAAACACTACGTAACATGGTTATGTGGCTAAATGTGCCAAATGAGGTACATTCAAATTTTTATAAAACAGAGTAGCTTGCCCGTGGTTGCCGCCTACAAAATCATGTTTGTTGTTTCTAATCTCGATTCCAGTAAGTTAAGTAGTGTTCGTTAAAACAGATCCAATGATGACGTTTTTAAAATAAAATGTATACTTTAACTGAATTCACGGTGACGCCATCCGATCCATGTTTACTTATGCCAAACCATGACAACCACCAATGATATGAAAGCGGAAATGATATTCACCAATACATTTGGCTCTTTTCTCTCCAAAAATAAATATTTGTTTCCTTCGCCTTCGTGATCTTACCCCATATAATTTGTTGATGTTGCACTTCGTCGTATTTTGAAATTGTGATGTAATATGGCACGTTTATGTTGACCCATTGCGTCATTCCTTGGCATCAGTCCACCATTTTTAAGAATGATCTTATCTGGCTATTTTCTCGGCCGTTGCAGGAAGCCGTGGCGTCCTGTCTCCTCTACAGGATATATTAATTACGTAGCGCCTTTGCCTCGTCTACCATGCATATGTCTGTGTTACCCGATTTAATAAGACATGTAAGAAAAGATATTATTGTCTCCCTTTATCAGTTTGTTAATGGGTTAAAAATGTTACAAGTCTTTACTGAAAACATTTTATGATTAAATGTCCCATTTTATGATTTAATGCTCCATTTTATGATTTAATCACATTTTATTATTTAATGTCCCATTTTATGATTAAATGTCCCATTTTATGATTTAATGCTCCATTTTATGATTTAATCACATTTTATGATTTAATGTCCCACTTTATGATTTAATCACATTTTATGATTTAATCACATTTTATGATTTAATGATTTTATGTCACATTTTATGATTTAATGTCCCATTTTATGATTTAATCACATTTTATGATTTAATGATTTTATGTCACATTTTATGATTTAATGTCACAAATTATGATTTAATGTCACAAATTATGATTTAATGTCACATTTTATGATTTTATGTCACATTTTATGATTTCAATGTCACATTTTAGAGGTAACGGGTTCTAATATTGTTCCCTCTAATATTAATTTCACAATAGAAATCGTTAAATTTCAGTGCTACCAATGCAGGGGCGCCATTTCAGTATTTTTTTCAAAAGCGGGGAGGGGGAGCAAAATCAAAACTTGGTCGGCTTGTTGAGTTGTTTATTACTGGAGGCACCACAATGCATAGCAATAAACACAAAACCTGAAAATTGGGAGGCGGGCTTATGCCCCACACTGCCCTACCTAAATGACGTCCCTGTACACATGTACACTGGCGTCTCTGGTTTCATTGGGCACAGGTGATATAACATCCCTTAGGCGAAGTGGAATACATTTGATATTCCTGTACCAATAGCGCTATTAGGTCTGCTGTGCGGTAGTCGTCGCCACTGGACCATGCACGGTTGGTCACTGAATTGTGTGCGTGCAGCAACGAATGATAGCACAGACGATCAGTCTATAATTACAACAGTGTGTTAATAGAAACATACCACACGGAAGCTACCCAATTTACCATACTGCTCCTCCCCCCCCCCCCCCCCCAAAAAAAAAAACCAGATTGCCTTTTTTTAACCATTACGCTCTCCCACATCTACCCTAAGTGCTTCCCACCTATCTAATTCGTGCAAAATATTGCAATTACCATATTGGCGTTTAGCTGTACTACTGTACTGAACGCTGCATAGTGTTAGATTGGACAGCACGACAAGCCACTAATATTATATGCATGATGATATATTTTTTAAAATAATTCCTGAACCGGGTATTTCCGATCTAATGGTTCCCACATCGAAAGACGTTGTAGCGTCACAGAAACACAACTACTTATACTAGACTCTAGTCTAACAATGTTTTCTCTCGATACATTCAGCCTTTATGTGTCTGTCGGACCGTAAAGTGTATGTAAGCAGTGAAATACGCTATCTCAAGGGGCATTCACTCTCCCGGCCTAAGGGCAACTAGAGTTACAGTAAACAGTTTTGTAAAGTAGCCAATAAACGTTGAAGGCTTGAAGGTAAAAACATAAATAAAAAAAAAATTCCTCGCATGAATCATAACTTCTGGCATTAATGTCAAGTACACAAAGGCTATACTTTTTATTTAAGGGGCCGTTTAAGGAAACACAATTTTCTCCGAGGCCTCCATACTTGTGGATTATTATTAATCACACGGTTAAGAACATAGCACAACAAACATTGATTATAGAACAGGGACATACAGAACATTCTTTGAAGAAAGACTTTATTTTAAAAAATGCAAAACTAAAAAGCCACAGCAGTAATAGATCCTAACCGATGTCTTGTACAATGCAGAGGTAAAAATGTAGGAGCTTATCAAGAACCTCCTCAGAGATATTATCAGGACATGAATACGTCGAGATCACCAGGAAGGGAGCTGGTGCATAAACATACAAATACAATATTAAGACCAGGTTTTATAATGTATAGATTGTGTAGGTAGACAGACGGGAACTTCAGCTTTAGAGTGACATGAGCTAAACGGGGGTCAGGGGAAAAAGGGGGGAGGGGAACGAGGAATGGGTTCATTGGTTAAGGCTATAGAGAGAAAATTAAAAAAAACCAAATTATTATTGCCGATGGGGGGGGGGGGGCGGGGGTTAGACATTGTGTCGTCATCCCTAAAGATACCTTGACATTACGTCATTACTAAAGCTCTCTCGGCAACATGCCAATGCTAACTACCTCTTTACCCCCACCCCATCGCTAAATATCTCTTGACATTACGTCATTGGGGGGGGGAGCATCCATAAAGTACGCCACGCTCCGGAGTGGGGGAAGGGAGTCTTTGAAAGAGTGACAGTTTGTGACCCGGGAAAGGGGGTGTGTTAATGCTGTTATGTGACTCACACTTGAAAATAATAATTTTGTCATGCATATAAAACTTGACATTGACAGTGATGTTTCCTGTTGTGACGAATGTATTCTGACAGTAGATGTCACTTTTATATATTTAATACTAGTTTAACAGTGAAGTGTGTTTTTGAATTTTCAAACACACTTTGTTCTTAGATCGAAAGTGTGACGTATTTTGGTGGTCAGTCGGGGGTGGGGGAGATTTGTTGACAGTGTCCAAAAATAGCGTGGCATTCTTTATGGACGGCCCCCCTTGCTAAAGATCTCGTGACAGTGCTCACAAGAGACTTACTCAAATTTTCCCTGTAATCCTGCAACGACAAGGGCGCTGAAATCTTTTTCATCTTGAGCGTCGGCGTTAACATCACTGGATAGAGATGAACAGACACAAGATCAGGAGTGATATTAATTAGTTGGATAGAATTAATCACTGGATAGAGATGAACAGACACAAGATCGGGAGTGATATTAATTAGTTGGATAGAATTAATCAATGGATAGAGATGAACAGACACATGATCAGGATGGATATTAATTAGTTGGATAGAATTAATCACTGGATAGAGATGAACAGACACAAGATCAGGATGGATATTAATTACTTGGAGAGAATTAATCACTGGATATAGAGATGAACAGACACAAGAACAGGATGGATATTAATTAGTTGGAGAGAATTAATCACTGGATATAGAGATGAACAGACACAAGATCAGGAGTGATATTAATTAGTTGGATAGAATTAATCACTGGATAGAGATGAACAGACACAAGATCAGGAGTGATATTAATTAGTTGGATAGAATTAATCAATGGATAGAGATGAACAGACACATGATCAGGATGGATATTAATTAGTTGGATAGAATTAATCACTGGATAGAGATGAACAGACACAAGATCAGGATGGATATTAATTACTTGGAGAGAATTAATCACTGGATATAGAGATGAACAGACACAAGAACGGGATGGATATTAATTAGTTGGAGAGAATTAATCACTGGATATAGAGATGAACAGACACAAGGTCAGGATGGATATAAATTACTTGGAGAGAATTAATCACTGGATATAGAGATGAACAGACACAAGAACAGGATGGATATTAATTAGTTTGAGATAATTAATCACTGGATAGAGATGAACAGACACAAGATCAGGATGGATATTAATTAGTTGGACAGAATTAATCACTGGATAGAGATGAACAGACATAAGATCAGGATGGATAATAATTAGTTGGAGAGAATTAATCACTGGATATAGAGATGAACAGACACAAGATCAGGATGGATATAAATTACTTGGAGAGAGTTAATCACTGTATATAGAGATGAACAGACACAAGATCAGGATGGAAATTAATTACTTGGAGAGAATTAATCACTGGATAGAGATAAACAGACACAAGATCAGGATGGATATTAATTACTTGGAGAGAATTAAATTAATTTTCATATAATTTTTTTTAATTATAAAAAATTATGAATAAAATCTAAAATGATATTCTACAGCTAGTATCAGGCAATAATATTATTTTAGATAATAAGTATGTAAATCTGAGAAGAGTTAGAGGATACAAATTGTAATAATTATTTTTGGGTCATTGTAGGTTTACCATCAACTACTTGATTACAAAACTTTTGCTTCTTTGAGGTTCTAAAACTGCTCTAAACATACCCCGAGTCTAGTATTTCCTTGACCTTCTCAATGTTTCCCCGCCTGACGGCTTGGTGGAGGTCATCGCCATTATATGGAGCAGCTATAATGTGGGGGAGAAAATGTCGTTAATTTTCAGCCAATCATCCTTACAAGCCCGTGAAATGCATTAGATACAGGCACAGTGCACAACAAACTTACTACCATTTCTTTCCGTACAGAAACAGCCGGCAACATATTTTGTAACAATAAAAACGTGAATAGTAATAATTTATTGAGAGGAGTTCAAGGCCACGGTGAAGTTAGGATCGATGAAGCATCATGGCGTCCAGCTACTTATTAAACGTAAAGATACCATTGACTGTTAATTATAGGTTCAGACAAACAAACTACGGTATAGAATTGTTTGAAATATCCTGTCACGTGTTGTGTCCATGTCGAGACCGGACTAAATTTCGACTTTGTGGGAAAATCATTGAATATCCCTGACTTTAATCCGAGGTTATTGAAAGCATGACTGAGCCTGAAGAAGATACCAAATTCAACCATTTCGTTTAAAAAAAACAACAACAACAAAAATACAACCCAAATTTTCTTTAATAGTAATCTCTCAGATGTTATTGTTAGTTAAACATATCACACAAAAAATGTCATTATGCTTATTTACCTTGTGTTTTGATTGTGCTCACCGCACTCCAGTCACTCTTCACGGAGCTGCTCTCTACTTTCAGTCTGTAGCTGTAGGTTTTGTTGGGCTGTAGACCTGTGTGTATGAAGGACTTGGACAGACCTCTGAATGGAAGAGAGAACACAACGGCCGTGATGTAAATGTACGCACACATCCATCAACACCTATCAAGTTTTAATTCACATTATGTCCATCGCCTTTAAACAAAATTAAATTTAAAAAAATGATCTGAATGAGGTAAACAGATAACAGATGTCAATACGATTTTTGTAAAAATATAACAGGCTAAATTTATAGTAAAAATTTTGAACATTCAAAGAGCACCTTAAAAACAACAACTAATTTTGAATAGGGTTGTGAGACATTAAATGAGGGTATATGCATGTTTTAAAATTAAAATGCTGATTTTTAAAAGGCCTCAAATAAAATCATTTGAGCCGAAACCATTTTATTTGTTCTATTTCGCATATTTTCAAGATCAGAAGTTATCATTGTTTGCAAAGCGAGGCTTCAGGTTTATCCTTGACCCTAACAGATATGTCCCGCAAACTTTCTCTACACCCACTACTTTCTTCGGACATATAGCTAAACATATATGTGTCCGCTGTGAGCGATTGTTTGACCCCTTCAAGAAACATTTAACACGCCAAACACCACAACTTTGTAGCAGGGATTCCCTAATCTTTGCACATAAGCATCCTTTGAAAGTGTTGAAGCAGCTCTTGATACATGTTATAATCGTGCATTTTTGTTCCATTTAAATATATTTACTTTTCCGAAATGTGAATCTGTTTGAAATGTATAACGTTTTCTTTCTTCCCTCTTCAAGTTAATGCAATTAACGTACTAAAAATTTTGGAGCCGCTCATAAACTGACTAATTGCTGCACATTCTTGACACGGTTGAATTCACGACTTTTCGATTTCATAGTTGAATAGAAATGTTTAACCCCGACCCCTGACCCTCTCCCCCCCCCCCCCCACTAGCCCGTGGCCCAAAAGATTGAGAAAGATCATTAGAAATCTGGAGTGCATATTTACGTCCCACAAAAGAGAGGGGGGGGGGGATCACACTCGCTTACTCCGTGCACCGATTATTCGTATTCAAACAACTTTATTACCATAGTGCTGATGACTTCTGTAGAAATCCACTTACGTCATTCGTTGTATATACCGCCCCCCGAACTCAAGTCTTGAAGAGTCAGCCATTGTAGGCCAGGAGTGGGTCTTGTGTAAGAGAGAATGGCTTTCCTGTTCGGGTTCTAAAGAACCAAAACGAACATAGTTTTTCGTTTCTTTCGTTTCTATGAAAGCTACAATAATCGTTGGTACAGTGGCCCTATTGATCATTAGTACAGCGGCCTCTATGATTTTTGGTTTTGTAGCTAGCAAGGCGGTTCACGTCCTAAAGTTGGGGGGGGGGGGGGAGGGGATTTGTTTCTTTGCTGTTGTTGTTTTCCTTTTAGGTGGGGAAGTAGACTCAATAATCTTCAATGAAAATAAAGTATCAAGAACATCTTTGTTATATGTGGCACTAACTGTGAGCTAAGAACATTTTAAAAGTCTGGCTGTCGGAGGTGGCTGACCCCAGGTGAGTCATGCGCCCAACTATAGAGGGATACCAGAAAATACTTGGCTCACAAAGAACCAATAATCAATTTTGCTATACTGGTAGAACAACTCTGATATTATTGTATTGTGAATTTCTAATACCCCCCTCCCCTCAGGCCCCACCTCCACTTCCTTCGAACATTATTAACAGCATAAATATTGATTATTGAATGTTGTCATAAAAGCCAATGTGATCGATTTCTCCTCATGTGTGGCCCTCCCACATTAAGAGCTTAATATTGCCACCGTCGCTAAAAAAACGTGTCTTTCATTGATTAGAAAATTAAAATACTTGGCGAAATATGGGAGAAAAAGAAACAACATATTTTAAAATATGGACTAAACAATAAAAAAAATATTGCAGTTTTAAGTATTGGGGGATACAATTTTTTTTTAATAGAAATAAAAAATGTGTATTAGGTGTACAACACATTGATTTAACATTAGAACCAACATAGGTATATGATAATACTGAACCTTTATTGGATGGCCATTATAATATTGTTTCAATAGCCTTCAATGGTAATGCGCCCATCCGGGTAATTTTATTTACATTAGATTAAAGATCACATGTATGTTGAGGGTTAATTTTTCTGCGATAAAGGTAGACTAGTCCTTAGATAATCTAACCAAAAAAACGATACGGATTAAGATATATAACAATTCAATGCCCGCATATTAAGTAATAGATTAGAACTGGCCAACTGGAGTTAGCCAACTGGGGTTACCCACCTGGGGTTAGCCACCTGGGATTAGCCACCTGGGGTTAGCCACCTGGGGTTGGCCACCTGGGGTTGGCCACCTGGGGTTAGCCACCTGGGGTTGGCCACCTGGGGTTGGCCACCTGGGGTTGGCCACCTGGGGTTAGCCACCTGGAGTTAGCCACCTGGGGTTAGCCACCTGGGGTTAGCCACCAGGGGTTGGCCACCTGGGGTTAGCCACCTGGGGTTGGCCACCTGGGGTTAGCCACCTGGAGTTAGCCACCTGGGGCTGGCCACCTGGGGTTAGCCACCTGGAGTTAGCCGCCTGGGGTTAGCCATTGTGGTTAGCTACCTGGGGTTAGCCAGGAAATAGGTGAAGAAACTCTGTGACTGCATTAATGCCGTTATTTTGATTTTCAGAAACTAATACGTAGCCATGATATATCCGACATTGATATCCTCGATATATCCGACACTGAGAGCCTTCAAATAGTCTCGATACATCCGACACTGAGAGCCCCCAATAGCCTCGTTATATCCGACACTGAGAGCCTTCAAATAGTCTCGATACATCCGACACTGAGAGCCCCCAATAGCCTCGTTATATCCGACACTGAGAGCCCCCAATACCTTCGTTATATCTGACACTGAGAGCAGCCAATAGTCTCGATATATCCGACACTGAGAGACTCCAATAGCCTCGATATCCGACACTGAGAGCCCCCCCAAATATCCTCGATATATCCGACATGAGAGCCTCCAATAGCCTGGATATATAACGATTAAATTGATTCTTTCATCCTATACAATATCATATAGTTGCTTACAACGTGTCCGTGGATCTCAAACAAGAAAACAATTCTAAAAATAAGTAAATTCATATAAGCAAACGCCATAAGATCTTTGTTACTTTGACGATCAGGAAGGACAAAAAAAAACGTTTTCTTGAACGCAGTCGACTCATTCCAAGAGATGCAATAATTTATTTATTTTTAGTGGCATGGGCTTGTGAGGAGTACTTCTTTCCACTGTAAGATCTAGACCCTATTTGAAATGTGAATAAATAAATGCAAATATCCTTGTAACAGAGCAATATCCCATGTCATTAGGTGCCATCACAGAGCAAGATCCCATGTCATTAGGTGCCATCCCAGAGCAAGATCCCATGTCATTAAGTGCCATCCCAGAGCAAGATCCCAAGTCATTAGGTGCCATCCCAGAGCGAGATCATAAGTCATTAGGTGCCATCCCAGAGCAAGATCCCATGTCATTAGGTGCCATCCCAGAGCAAGATCCCATGTCATTAGATGCCATCACAGAGCAAGATCTCATGTCATTAGATGCCATCCCAGAGCAAGATCCCATGTCATTAGGTGCCATCACAGAGCAATATCCCATGTCATTAGGTGCCATCACAGAGCAAGATTCCATGTCATTAGGTGCCATCACAGAGCAAGATACCATGTCATTAGGTGCCATCCCAGAGCAAAATCCCATGTCATTAGATGCCATCCCAGAGCAAGATCCCATGTCATTAGATGCCATCCCAGAGCAAGATCCCATGTCATTAGGTGCAATCACAGAGCAAGATCCCATGTCATTAGGTGCCATCCCAGAGCAAGATCCCATGTCATTAGGTGCCATCACAGAGCAATATACCATGTCATTAGATGCCATCCCAGAGCAAGATCCCATGTCATTAGATGCCATCACAGAGCAAGATCCCATGACATTATGTGCCATCACAGAGCAAGATACCATGTCATTACGTGCCTCCCAGAGCAAGATCCCATGTCATTAGGTGCCATCCCAGAGCAAGATTCCATGTCATTAGGTGCCATCCCAGAGCAAGATCCCATGTCATTAGGTGCCATCACAGAGCAAGATCCCATGTCATTAGGTGCCATCACAGAGCAAGATACCATGTCATTAGATGCCATCACAGAGCAAGATCCCATGTCATTAGGTGCCATCACAGAGCAAGATACCATGTCATTAGGTGCCATCACAGAGCAAGATCCCATGTTATTAGGTGCCATCACAGAGCAAGATACCATGTCATTAGATGCCATCACAGAGTAAAATCCCATGTTATTAGATGCCATCACAGAGCAAGATACCATGTCATTAGGTGCCATCACAGAGCAAGATACCATGTCATTAGGTGCCATCACAGAGCAAGATCCCATGTCATTAGGTGCCATCGCAGAGCAAGATACCATGTCATTAGATGCCATCACAGAGCAAAATCCCATGTTATTAGATGCCAACAAACAGGACGTTGCCGAACTGCACTGCAATTTGTTTATTTATATGGATTTTTAAAAAAATTGCATACTTGCTCTCTCTCCTCCCCCCCCCCCCCCAAACCTGTTCACCAATATGTACTTACGTGTACGTTTTCTCCCACTCTCCCGTCTCTGTCTTACATTCCAGGAACGTCTTCACGGCAGCTTTAGCATTTCCCGCCTTGGATCTGGCCTCGGTAAGGGCGTCTTCAAATATCAACTCTATACTGAAATGGGTCACCTTCCCTGCCTGGGGTGGAGGCAGCTGGCCAACAGACACTGAGGAAATTCAGTAGGTACATGTTGTACATTTCAACACTTTTGAGGTTGGGGGGGAGGACACATACATACAAAGATCGAATTGTTTGCTTTTAAAGAGCTAGAACCTGATTTTAACAATTCTTAAGCTATTTAGTAGATCGTGTGTAACTAATATCTAACTTTTATTTCGAGACTACATTCTATTGGGCGTCAGTTTTATCCTATAATTTAAAAGGCTGCTTTTAATTGTTTTGTATCTGTGTGCTTCTTTTTATTTCCGTTTCCATTTGAGCGCCAGTAGCGTCATTATGGTATGTACTGTGGCGCCTCCAGTAATAATTAACTTAAGAAGCCGACCAAGTTTTAGTTTTGCCCCCCCACCCCGCCCCTGAAAAAAACTAATATGATCCCCTGCTGGGCGGTGCTAAACATAAGTTAAAAAGTAACATAATAAGTGGTAGTTTTTGTCTCTAAGGATGGCCGATGTATCGACCAATGTATCGGACAATGTATCAGTCAATGTATCGGCCAATATATCGGTCAATGTATGTATCGGTCAATGTATGGGCTAATGTATCGGCTAATGTATCGGCTAATGTATCGGCCAATGTATCGGCCAATGTATCAGAGTAAGCTGGAAAACGTTTGGCGTAAGTGAAGTGGGGGGGGGGGTAAGGTCGAGGGGAGGCACAGGCATCGTATAGGGTTGTTTAGGGTGTGAAGGGAGCGATATTGTTTATGAGAGGGCGCCTGTGGAGAGGGCAAAAGGGTTTGTGTTCTTGTTATAGGTATAGGGAAATGCAGAGGAGTTGTCAGGGGAGGCTGAGGTGGGGTAACTGTCATAAATAAGCGTTTAGAATAGTGCATGTCTCACTGTTTACTGTCTCCTCAATACTTCGGTTTATTGGCAAAACAGAAACTCTTGCAAAATGGAAAATATCTCAGATATGCATAATTAGTCCAATATATGTCACATAGGAGATGGAGTCGGTAAGACGTCGAGCGCGAGCTCTTAATTCCCCTCCCCCCCAAGCACACCTCTACACGGGCCAGACGTCGGGTTTCCCCGCCAACAGACCGTGCGGCGGCAGCCTGGAACCTCCGCATGGCCTTGGGGACGTCCGGTCGACCGAGAACGCTGCGTTTAAAGCGTTCGCAGTCCACTATTCTTAGGGTTTGGGCGGGTTTGCTTCCCCTCTGGAGGGAAGGTGTAACGTTACCACCCTCACCACCCAGGGAGTCCTTCGGTTCAATATATAAATACACAGGGACTAATATGTTAAGACAAATCAACGATCCCTTAAGTACACGATATCCCCTTCGATGACTGCTGGAATGGTACGATACCTCACGGCCATTAGCAGAACGGGAGCACCGGGCGAGGTTTAAAATTCGTTCAACCACTTTTTTTAACACCATGGTGGCTTTCATTAACATAACAACGCAATAGTGCATTGACTTAAATTGAGATTGATTTGACATGGCCATTACAGGAGACCTCCCTTTCCGACCCCAATCATGATGAACACGTTTAACGTTCGTACAACGTCGAGCTCAATCTTAGGCGCAACATGTCGACATGACATTCTGCAATTGTTTTACAGTTGCATTGAAACAATTGTGTCACACATATTTTTTTGTTTACTTAACCACGGCACTATTTAATTTGCCGCTTGTGTGTGTTTTTTTGTTGGTTTTTTTTGTTGATTCACGCATTGTAATGTAGCTTAATGTTGGTATTGAATTGTATTTTCAAATAAAATGGAAACAAAAAATTGACACTTCTCATCAATCATGAATCCACCAGGTTAAACACGTTGCCGTGCTATGGCGCTACTGTGCTATGGTGCTGCTGCGCTGCGATGCTGCTGTGCTATTGGGCTGCCATGCTATGGTGCTGCAGTGCTACGTTGCTACTGTGCTATGGTGCTGCCGTGCTATGGCGCTGCTGTGCTATGATCCTGATGTGCCATGGTGCTGCTGTGCTATGATGATGATGTGCTATGGTACTATTTCTCACACGGTTTGGAATATCTCGTGTGTTCAATAAAGCTGTTAAAAATAAATCTTAATTGGTCTTAACAGGCAAATTACACTTGCCATTTTCACAAGAAAAGATGATTTTTTTAAAAATTCAGGAGAAAATATTATATATTTTAAATAGCATTATTTTTAACAGGCTAGTTGAGATCAAAACTGTACTCAACATTTTATGCAGGATACTCCTAGTCCACGTTTACGCCAACAATACCATCTACGAAAAGACCCTAATACAGTTCTTTGGTTAAAAGAGTGCATGTTGGAATAATCGCTGGGTCCTAAGTTGAAAAGTCAAACCCATTTTTTCGTGAGTTCTATTTGAACTGCTTTAACCTTTGATATAGATACGCTTGCTGGCAGCGACACCTTAGTCAAACATCGCAATAAAACATATTTTTTTCTCCTCACACAATCTTCCGGTATTTACCCTGAAATAAAAACCCTGATATTAAATCCTGAATAAAGGCATTTAGAAATGGTGTTTTGAGCGCAGAGCTATTCTGAAATGTTCCACCGAATGGCACCCAGACATAAGCGCCTACCCTTCTATCTGTTATGCGTGTGTATGAGAGAACGTTACCTTCATGCTAATTTTGTAATGGGTTTCGTTATTCACGTTCAGTGAAACTTGATCGAACCGCAGTATCAATGCGCGCGGCTTGTTCGCGGGTTTGATCCGCATACAAAAGGATTTGAGTTTGTAAGAGTAGCACGGAAGATCAACATGACCTTCTCTACAAAAACTAATTTACTTGGTTTAAATAAACTGCCTTAGTTTTGGGCAGACGTACAGCATTGGGGGAATCCATATATTTCATAAATAAAACTTCCAGACTGTGGTTTTAAAATCCAGACATGTACACAGAGGCGTAGCGTAGGGGGGCAGGGGGGGTGCAGATGTACCCGGGCGCCAGCTAGTTAGGGGCGCCAAAATGTGCTTTGATATTATGTTATTGATGAAAATAATGGGTTTGAGAGTTGAAAAAAGAAAAAGAGGGCGCTTTAAAATTAATCTTGCCCCCGGGCGCCAAAAACTCTAGCTACGCCGCTGCATATACAAATATATAATAGAAGCGCTTTTGCAGTAACCAAAGATATCAATAGAAAATCCTTAAAATTTATTCCGACAACATGTGTCCAAATGTAAGATATATTTTTTTTGCATTATATGTTAGACATGATCTATTAGACTTTATCTATTAGATATCCATAGTTTCGAATGTTGGACTGGGGATCTTTTAAATTTGCTTATGTCTATAGGAATTGTTGGAATATTGGAATTGTTTAACTGAACACAAGCACGTAATTATTTTTTCGCGTCAACTAACCAGCTTCCTTACAAGGACGAATACAGACCAAACGCTAAGATGACCCAAAAGCAATGGACATGCCAAAGCAGTGGAATTACAAAATGTAATGGACGTGCCAAAGCAGTGGAGTTACCAAAAGTAATGGACGTGCCAAAGCAGTGGAGTTACCAAAAGCAATGGACGTGCCAAAGCAGTGGAATTACCAAAAGCAATGGACGTGCCAAAGCAGTGTAGTTACCAAAAGTAATGGGCGTGCCAAAGCAGTCTAGTTACCAAAAGTAATATGTTTATATATCACTCCCAATATTTCTTGATTTAAAAAAAAAATGAATAATCAGGTGTTCCCAATCCAAACAACCGCTTATAATCCGCCACTGTTAAATTTACCAAGGCTACGCTTGACTTGTCACTATTCCCTTATCATTTCTCCACGAGATCAGACTGTATTTTGGATCAATCAACCGTGAACGGCTCCAGGGAATATATTTTAACGTGTTTACAGGAGAGCTTTCAAATATTTATTGGGCCAAATCAATTTAGTCATGTGACGCTAGTGATACATTGCTGTTCACTTAACAAAGGCGCTCTTGTTATACTGGAGTGGGAGGTACACAAGAAATGGCATTTAGAATTGATGAGAAGGAAAAAAAAACTGTTTAACTTTGTCTGTGACTGTTTGGTCTGTCTTTGTCTGTTTGGCGTGTCTTTGCCTGTTTGGCGTGTCTTTGTCTGTTTGGCCTGTCTTTGTCTGTTTGGCCTGTCTTTGTCTGTTTGGCCTGTCTTTGTCTGTTTGGCCTGTCTTTGTCTGTTTGGCCTGTCTTTGTCTGTTTGGCGTGTCTTTGCCTGTTTGGCCTGTCTTTGTCTGTTTGGCCTGTCTTTGTCTGTTTGGCCTGTCTTTGTCTGTTTGGCCTGTCTTTGTCTGTTTGGCGTGTCTTTGTCTGTTTGGCCTGTCTTTGTCTGTTTGGCGTGTCTTTGTCTGTTTGGCCTGTCTTTGTCTGTTTGGCCTGTCTTTGTCTGTTTGGCGTGTCTTTGTCTGTTTGGCCTGTCTTTGTCTGTTTGGCGTGTCTTTGTCTGTTTGGCCTGTCTTTGTCTGTTTGGCCTGTCTTTGTCTGTTTGGCCTGTCTTTGTCTGCTTGGCCTGTCTTTGTCTGTTTGGCGTGTCTTTGCCTGTTTGGCCTGTCGGTGTCTGTTTGGCATGGCTTTGTTTACTCTGTCTTTGCCTGTTTGACATGTCTGTGACCTGTCTTTGTATGTTTGGTCCAACTTTGCCTGTATGGTCTGTCTTTGTATGTTTGGCCCGCCTTTCCCTGTATGGTCTGTCTTAGTCTGTTTGGTCTGTCTTTGTCTCATTCGTCACGCTACCGAAGTGGCTCAATAAAGCTAAGGAAAGATAACCAGCAGGGGACTGAACTTTGACAATTTCGTTATATAAATGAACTTTCAAATGGCTCATTTAATTCCCTAATTTTTTAAAAATTTAAGTGTTAAATGGATTGGTTTATCGATAGGTCTAACGTATGTGCGATCTATTGATCAGATTAGATCGATCTAGCAATGTATTCAATATAACCCTTCAATACTGTGAGCTAATTGAAAGACTTAGTAATTAATATATACTAGTAGACTTATCCCGCTAAGAAAATAACAAGTCAGGCAATAAACATGTTATTATAATTAATAATAGTTGTCTTAAATAGCACGGTACCCCAATCTAGGGCTGGGCTCACCGCGCTGTACATAAAAATATTAGCAAAAGAAACATAATCGTGACAATAACATAAAATACATTTATGTAATAAAGAACAGCTGTATAGAGACAAAACTAAAACAAAGGCATATTCACACCACCCACCCCAGAACTTTTACATGTTAAGCCATGGACGGCAGCCAGCAACATCGTTTATCGGTCAGAGGGGGGAATCAATCTATGTAGTAGAGTTTAAAGAGATGTATTTTGAATGCAGTTTTGGAGGCCTGGGTGGTTGGTAAATTGCAAATGTGTAGTGGCAGAGAATTCCATTGTTTGGAGGTGCAGAAAGAGAAAGATCGTTCACCATATGTTTTAGTACGTGTCTTAGAAACGGACAGAATACGCGTGTCTGCGGAGGAGCGAAGCTGTCGAAGGGGTGAATAGAGAGAAAGAAGTTCGGTTAGATAGAAAGGGCAGGAATCTGAGAAAAAGTTGTGACAGAGAACAGCCAGCTTGTAATCAATGCGTGCCTGTATAGGGAGCCAAAGAAGTGAGTGGAGCAGTGGAGTGACGTGATCATGTTAGGTAGTGACGAAGAAAACCTACTTAAGAGATTAATGACATCATCGATTCGGTCGTTCTCTGCTGGCACATTGATCGACACGATCGAAACATTGTTTCAATGAATAAATTAAGCAGCTGATTGAAATTCTGGGCCCATCAGTCTGCTTGCAAGATGGCCCATTAGGGCAAAATACGCGGTTTTTAATTGATCACGTGTGAATAATCTAAATGTTAATTAAGATATTCTGAGAATGACTTCTACATGACACCACAGTCTTGACGCTTTATTTCACCCCTTCCCTCCCACCACAGACACGCACTGCGTTTTTCTGTTAAACAATTTTCTTATTACCTTTTTTGTTAAACGATTTTCTTATTACCTTTTCTGTTGCACAATTGTCTTATTACCTTTCCTGTTAAACAATTTTCTTATTACCTTTTCTGTTAAACAATTTTCTTATTACCTTTTCTGTTAAACAATTTTCTTATTACCCTAGGGACCTATCGAACCTAAAAAACGTAATAAATTCTAAGCCCATTTTGAAAATAGATTTTATTGTGATTAAGTTGCAAATGTGATTATAATATCGGTAGCACTGGGGACTTGCGTGTTAAAACACAAAATGAGAGAAAGAAAGAAACTGAAATATATATTTACAATTAAAAATATAAAACATTTTTTTTAATAAAAAAATCATTCCTAACATAAAATTAGTCAACCGTATCCCAGGTCGCCAAGACTGGGGCTGGACATTTTAAAAAAAAATGAAGCTTGATATATCATATTTTATGAGCTTTTAATAATTTTAATTAAACGAAAATGAGAATTTGGGATCTGAACTACTTAAAAATTAAGGGGTGATAAGTGTTATTAGCTCTTTGGTGAGACACCCATCTGGCAGCGGGCGCCACATGTTCTCTTACGTTTTAATTGTCTAAAATCATTAATATAATGCCCATTCACCCTATCTCACATCATTTTTAAAATGGCCATTCGCCCTACCTCACATCATTTTTAAAATGGCCATTCGCCCTACCTCGCATCATTTTTAAAATGGCCATTCGCCTTACCTCACATCATTTTTAAAATGGCCATTCACCCTACCTCACATCATTTTTGAAATGGCCATTCGCCCTACCTCACATCATTTTTAAAATGCCCATTCACCCTACCTCACATCATTTTTAAAATGGCAATTCACCCTACCTCACATCATTATTAAAATTCACATTTGGTCTGCCTCAAATAATTAATAGAATGCCAATTTGCCTACCTCACATCATAATTAAAAGTCCCATTTGGTCTGTGTTATGTGGGAGACATGATTTTGCACGCTTTCCCCGTTTTCCACGTGCATGACCTCTAGCAGACAAATACTCGAGGCCACGTTTAGGGGTGTGGCTAGCGAAATTTAACCTTGTTTAGAGCAAAGCTTAACCTCTTCCGTTCCAGTCAGGAAAATTGTCGAATGATCTATAGGATGCGGGAAGCAATGAGACTGCGTATTCTTTTCGAGAACGATCATTTGAAGTAGACTATAAAAGGCTAAAGATTGAATGGAGAGAGGGAGATTCTTATCACGAGACGTGGAACGTGTGTCATTATTATTATTAGACAGTGCTTTGTTGTGTGTAGATATTCTTTCATTTTGCAACCTTTGCTCGTTGTATTTTTTATTAAAACAGTACTGGTACCATCCAGACTGTAAGTTAATAATTTTAATCATATTCTCTTGCTTTTGTAATTCATTGAAATTCACACATTAAAACTTATTAATTGTGACTAGCTCTGACTTTGAGTGTCTTATTATTTGTTATTGTATTTAAACTTTGGTATCGTCCTTTATTGTGGACTGTTTTGGAACGAGCCATAGACTTTAATAAGAGATAAAATTCTCCATTAATAACAGTCCGTAATAGTCTGCCTCACATAATTAATAAAATGCCCATTTTCCCTACCTCACATCATTATTAAAATTCCCATTTGGTCTGCCTCACACAATTAATAAAATGCCCATTTTCCCTACCTCACATCATTATTAAAATTCCCATTTGGTCTGCCTCACATAATTAATAAAATGCCCATTCACCCTGCCTCACGAACAAATATTGCTGAATGATCGTGTTTACGACTTGCCATTATCAACATTTGGGTTGAAGGTCGTAGGTCATGTCAACACATTTAAGGTCACGTGACACATTGATTAATGTTTCCAGCTTGAAGAGTGAACACATTTTCAGAGGCAGCAGTTGAGATTTGAATCGACACGTCAACATAATAACCAGGTGGGATGAGGGGGGTGGACAAGCGTTTGGTCAAGAATGCATCCAACCTCTAGAGTTGTCATGCAATTTTATATTTTATAACGTCTACATCATGTAAAAACTCTCAAGAGATGTCCCGAAATTCAATACCTTTTGCATCTATATCCTGAAAACACGTAGGTGTTTTAAAGGAAAAACACTTTTGTTATGGTTTTTTGTTGCCATTGATGGATATGAGGCTTGGATGGGGGTCAAGCTCATGCCGATGATTTTAGCTACGCGGCGTGAGAAAGCCGCTTCTAGACAACCGTATCGTCCCAGCTTTCCGTCCTGACCGAAAGATTCCCTGGGCGGTGGGGGGTGGTAACGCAACACCTTCCCTCCGGAGTGGAAGGAAACCCGCCCGGACCCTTGGGAGAGTGGACTGCGAACGCTTTAAACGCAGCGTTCTCGGTCGACAGGACGCCTTCCAGGCCAGAGGGGAGGTTCCCGGCGTGCCGCCGCACGGTCTGTCGGCGGGGAAGCCCGGCGGCTGGCACGTGTGGAGGATTGCCGGGGGGGGGGCATTAAGAGCTCGTGCTCGACAGCCCACCGACGCCATCTCCTATGTGATATTTTCAGTTATGGTTCTTTAGTTTGTAGGTTCAAGGAGCGATAGGCGATAATGGAACAGTCGCGTTTTGATAGTTCTGGTTAGATTAGGGTGCATAAGTAGCCACGAGGCCATGCTAGAAAGGTCTGCAATCACATCGAGGAGAGTGCAACAAATATTATTATTTTAAATATAGGAGCGCCACGTTTCCAAATAGCAGTGCACACAATTTTTTTTTTAAAGTTTTAAATGTGTAAACTACCTTTATAGGTCGTGGTCAAGAAGAAAAAAAAACGAGATATGATGTCTGATTAGATCCAAGGACCGTGGTTTGACGACTCCTATGCTAAAGGATCATTTTTTATTCAGAATCGGCAGGTTTGCCTTGTTCAATGTTAGAATAACATGGGCTGGAGTACACGCCTGTCACTTTATTAGAATGAAATGGGTTGAATTACACGCATGTCACTTTATTAGAATGTCATGGGTTGGATTACACGCCTGTCACTTTATTCACTTTATGACAACATGGAAATGTAGACATTTTTGTTAGTTTAAAGAGAGGAGATGCAGATGTTTAAAAAATATATATATGTTGATCTCATCAAATAAACATGCCCCGTTGTTATTTAAAGTAACCTGCGTTTCTCCTGTTCACTTCTGTTTACATTTGTATTCAAATTTTGTCATAACCGCAGTCCCGTTCAATCTGCCAGGATTTTCGTAAGGCCTATACCTAAATATAGCCTCCATGTTTCCTATCACTTACCTATCTTGTAATGCGACCCGTCCCTCCCACCTAAAGGTTTAGTTAGAGAGTAGATCTAAAACACTTGTGTGTGTGTGTCACAGTAATCTTATTCTAAACCACACATGCCAGAGATTATTTTTAATTTTTGCAAAACCCGTAATTTGTAAACACCATTGATCGCAATAAAAAAATCTTGACATTGAGTAACTGACATAAGGTGTATTTATTCAATATGTGGGGTGGGGGGCAGGGTGGCGAGAAATGTTCCTAGTTCCTACACTTCTATACATCTTAATAGAAGACAATATATATATGTATCTCTTATATATATTACGCTTCCGGTGTGACCCGTGGACTGCTTCCATCTCCGGCTGCTTACTAACAAGTTGGTTGCTTCATATTCAGCGTATTTGGTATTGAGAGTATATTACTAATAATTCTAAATGTTTGAAAGAAAGTATGGTTCAATAATGAGTTCGATTGCGCGCAAAATATAATTCCCGATAACTACACTAAATGCTTTTTTTTTAAAAATAACGCAACTGCGTTTGGCGCGTAATTTTTCGGAAAAGGCAATCGTCTCAATTTAAGTATGGTGTAAAAAATATTCAGTTTAAAAGTGTTATGGACATCAAAATATTTAATATCGTTCATGGGCGCAGTGACGTATCAGAGGGGAAAGGGTGTAGCAAAAATGGCATTCTTAAATGTGCATTACTTGAGTTCATGTTATGTCAAGTAACTTTAGTAGATGGGACGTTCACGCATTGCTGTCGCCAATGTTTGGCGAGCTATATCTAGTGAATATTTATATTTCAATGAAAGCGTTCTTAAAATGATCTACATATTTATTTGTTAGTTTAAAATATCAGTCGTTAGAGACCCACCGTTACTGCAAATAGCACATATAGTATTGTTATGGTTTATGTAGTAATCTTATGTATGACAAGATGTAAATGAGTACAATTTAATATTGCAAGACGTCTTTTAACTCTCAAATATTCCAATTTTTCTTTCAAATTTTTATTTTAAAAAAACCTTATGAACAAGATTATTTATTAACAAATAAATGTTTTTTTAAATAACTTTTTTTAATGATATAATTTTGGACTTTTAAATCATTTTATTTTGTCTAGTTCTCTAGGTCAAGTTTACGGATGACTGCTTAAAAGTAAAAAACGATTTTAAGAAAATTTAATTTCTATAGACTCCGGAAGGTCGAGGACGTCATTAACTCTAATCGAAGACACAGCTTCTCAGTGATATTATGATATTCATTAAAAACTAACCTTTGGTGGTTCCAGGCATGGCTACGGAACGTGAAATCCTCAACAACAACAAAAATACGCCCAGTATACAAGCAGGTGCAGAGACCCGACAACTCTCCGCAGATTTGTTGATATAACTAAACTCGTTTATCTGCCTAACCCCCCACCCCACCCCCCACCCGTGGCCCCTGGCCCGTGCTAACCCCGAATGGCCCCTATCGCTTAATAGAAATACAACCAATCAGTTCCAGGGCAATGCCACACAACAAGAACGTGTGTCACAGACAGATTTCCCCCCCACCGATACTCTCAATCAGCTGTTGCGTCCAAAACGCAGTGGTGGCTAGGTCCCTTGAGATCCGAGCATGTAACGGTTAGATCCCCTGGGATCCCAGCTCGTAATGTGTACAAACAGGAAAATTGTCCTATCGCAGGGGCGTGTGGTCTCAAGGGTTCTCAATCACTGACTCGTTTACCAGTGAGTAAATCGGCGCGAAAGAGAGCGGGGGTGTCTGTTGCTTTCATGATTTACTCTAAAGTTTTAAGTCAAAGTGTTAATTCCATGTTAGCGCGTCAAAGTGTTAATTACATGTTAGCGCGTCAAAGTGTTAATTCCGTGTTAGCGCTATTTCAATTATTTTTTCTTATCATAAACTTTTAGCTCATTTAATCTGTTAATTTAGCAAACTGTTATTACACCGAATCTGGCAAATTGTAACTACAACAAATCTTGAAAATTCTTACTACACCGAATCTTGAAAATTCTTACTACACCGAAACTGGCAAACTGTTACTACACCGAACATGTCAAACTGTTACAACACCGAATCTTGAAAATTCTTACTACACCGAATCTGTCAAACTGTTACTACACCGAACATGGCAAACTGTTACTACACCGAATCTGGCAAACTGTTATTACACCAGATCCGGAAAATGGTTACTACACCGAATCTGGAAAATTGTTACTACACTGAATCTTGCAATAAAGTTTTGATTTGTAAGGGCCTGAGTATACATAGTACACGACTGATCAATATTGAAATAACATGGCACCGTTACAAGTCATTACGCATAGTAAGCTGCCTTAGAGATATAAATTCTTCATAAAAAATTTGCATAACCTGGTCATGCTTGGCTGCCCCGAACCAACCCTGCCATTGGCGCACAAACGTGCCACATGACAGCATCATCATAGTAAATGGAAGCACCATCATACTAAAGGGCAAGCACCATCATACTAAAGGGCAAGAACCATAATACTAAAGGGAAAGCACCATCATACTAAAGGGCCAGTACCATCATACTAAAGGGCAACATCATCCTACTAAATGGATGCACAATCATACTATTAAAGGGCAAGCACCATCATACTAAAGAGCAAGAACCATTTTACGAAATGGATGCACCATCATACTTAAGGGCAAGCACCATCATATTAAAGGGCAAGCACCATCATATTAAAGGGCAAGCACCATCATATTAAAGGGCAGCACCATCCTACATAAATCTACGTTTGTATTTTGGTGTAATCATCATTAAAGCTGAAAATATATTGTTTTATTTACACAACTTGTTTGTGTATAAATTAATCTACTTTAAAGCTTCATCGCGGTCCAACAATCTTATATTAATTAGTTTACTAAAGGACAGCACCGTCATATGAAAGGATAACACCATCATGCTAAAGGGCAGCACCATTTAACCAAAGGGCCAGCACCATAATACTAAAGGGCAACATCATCTTTCTAAATGGACGCACCATCATACTAAAGGGCAAGAACCATCATATTAAAGGGCAAGCACCATCATACTAAAGGGCGAGCATCTTCATACTAAAGAGCACGTACAATCACACTAAAGGGCAAGCAACATTTCACGAAATGGATGCACCATCATACTAAATGGCAGAACCATTATACGAATGGGGAAGCATTATCTTACCAAAAGGAAGGACCAATATACCGCTGTTGACCATTGGGATACCATGCCATAAGATAAAGTTGTTGCATACATTAAAATTCAGGAAGTACCAGGTCTCTGCTCCGCCCCCTTCCTGACAACATATACAGTAAAAGATCGTCTGCACACAACAGGTTTGCTGAATTCATAAAAAAAAAAATGTTAAAATAATCATTCATATTTTTAGTTTGTTTAACGTCGTGGAATAATCACATACGTTTATGTCAGCTGCCACGCCTGACATGTGCCCCATAGTTTTAACATATTGTCTATGAATACACATACACATCGATTTAATGTCAATGTAGGAGACCAACTTTACGGTTAAATTCCTAAGATGACAGCTTGTATCTTTTGTTGGAGACAAGATTTAGGCGCGTCCTTATCAAACCGACTGCGGCTTTATCATAAAATACTAGTCATCTACACATCTTATCTCATTGTACACGCTGCTTTCGGCCAGCGGTGAACGCGGTGCACGGACATAATCGCAACACGAGAAATCAGGGAAATCCCAACATTTTGTCCAGAGGTGTTACTTAGAAGGTGGGTGATATGGACATTTTGTTTACAACTCAGACCCCAGGTGCTAGGTTTACAAAGATTATACCCAAATCGTCCGTTGGAGACTAGAATATCTAGTCAGTGAGACTGATTTTAACACTTAATAATTTAACTATCAAAGATGTTGACTATATCTTAGATTATCGATACATCTGTACAGCGGATTTTGCCAAACAAACTGGGGTATACAGATCACATATTTACGAATAATGTAAACAATAAGAGTAGCAAAGGATGTCTTGAAAAAACAACGTATAGTAAATATTATTATATTTGTGCTGAGCTTCTGACTTTCCGTGGAGCCGCATTCCAGAGTTTTTTTTTGTTAAAGTACATTTAAATTAGATTATGAGCTGTGACACGAAGGTCATAAATTTTGAAGCAGCATGTCACATGACATCGAATTTCATTGACCCCAACCTATCATTTTCCAGTAAGACTTAAATAGTTATAATTTAAATCTGAAAGAAAGGGTGGTTGGCAAAGACCTGCCTCAAAGCCAACAATTGTATCATCTACTTGCCCCGAAGCCAGTGGCGTAACAACGGCTTGGCATTGGGGCAATTGCCAAGGGCGCCGGCCTGCGCCAGTTCAAAAGGGCGCCGCTAATATCTAATTTTTAAATTTTTATTTAAATATCAAGGGCGCCAGAAATAAATAGGCCAAGGGCGTCAAAAACTCATTTATGCCTCTGTTCGAAGGCAACAATTGTATCATCTACTGTTCTCGAAGCCAACTATTGTATCATCTACTTGCCTCGAAGCCAACAATTGTATCATCTACTTGCCTCGAAGCCAACAATTGTATCATCTACTTGCCCGAAAGCCAACAATTGTATCAACTTGCCCCAAGACCAGCGTAACACGTGACTTCTAAATAAATAGTTAGAATGCTGCACCTATTGGTACCCGGGTACCAATAGCCACTTCGTAGTTAGCATGCTGCAGGTCACCAGGATGTAAAAACTCAATTTATGGCACAAGGGGGAAACCCGAAATAACAATTTAAAAAACAAACAATTTTTATTTTCCCACTGCAATTTGCCTTTGAAGACTAAAATAGCGTAATTATAGAGAACTATCCACTTTTCTTGTTTCCCACGGCTTCTCAGGTTGAAAGGGTGCATAATTGATTTTGTGTCACGGAGATTTGGGGACAAGGAAAATTCGTGAAATGTAATCTTAGTTCATGACAAAGTGGAGATCGGACAGCTTGAAGAGAAGAATACGGAGTTCTCTGGATACAGTGTGGACATTCAGAGAGGTCATTTTATTTAGGACAAATAGCTTCTTCATTGAGACTTTGTATAAGCATTTAATGAGTTGAGAAAGCTATTTAATGAAATGACTGATCAATACAAAATTAAGAGTAAAAAGCCAAGCTTTTTTTTTTTGGTTGTAAAATAGTTACTCTTACTTCAGCTTACTTGAATAACTATCTCCCTACTCAAAATTTCGTCCGCATTGATTTATGAAATTGAAAGCAACATCTTCCAAGTCATGAAATCTCAAGTTATTAGTATTATCGCCTTTGTATCTTTGCTTCTGTGATTGTTCCTAATCATATTCATATTCTATGTTCGGAACAATGCACAATATGTGTATGTACCTTTTCATTGCGATACTTTATGTCATGGTGAATTTACCCCCCCCCCAACTCTCCCCCCACTCCCACTCCCCCCCCCCCCCATTAAACCATTATAGGAAAAACTTTCATCATCGTGACAGCTTTCAATAGAAACCTGATAATTGTCCTCCATTCTCCCTTTGATCAAGTCCTGAAAATTGTAAGGGGATGGGGGACGGTTACTGTTAAACAACCTTTAGCCTCAAAATTAGACCACACTGTGACATCATTAAAACACTACGTCGCTCTCTCAAACTTGCACAGCTATGAAATATATGGCTAGAAACTAGAACAAATGGTTTGTAGAACTAACTCTTTAAAATAAATTCTGTTTTACTCTCAACGTGCAGCACTGCAACTTAAGGTAATCACTAAATAGCATTGTTATAAAAGCTCTTGATATAACAATGAATCATCATATTTATTATGTATTCCATATTTACGCCCCCTCGCCCCCCCCCCCGATGATGTCATTGTTGACCATTAGTATGTTAGCAAATAGGTCAATTTTGTGCTTCCGATACTCACCAGGTTCAGTCGGGTTGTTAGTTGCCATAGTGACCTCTCGAGTACGGCACTCAAATAATTACTTTAATTCTTCTTCGTCGCTCTCAGTCGTCTTAACTGTGGTCCTTTGAATTACTTGTGGTCCAGGGATAGTTGTTTGTTGTGGTCCAGAGATAGTTGTTATTGGTAGTCCTGGACAGGTTACAACTTGCGATTCAGGGATAGGTTTTGTTGTGGTCCAGAGATGTTACTGGTGGTCCTATGGAGTACGTGCAATCCAGCGATTGTTGCTACTTCTAGTCCTGTTAACGTTTACTTTTTTTAGTGTACTGATACCCTTCACAGTGTGATCATTAATCGTGGTCTACTCGTGCTGGTATCGTTTGCCCTTAAATTCCTCACTCATAGCATTCACGTGACTTCATCTCTAAACCCCAATCGTCGTCCCTTCGGCTCCCGTGGAGATATTCCTTTTATAGGCGGCGCGCTGCCGTTTATAACGTACCAATACTTGAGCTCCGGCGTAACACCTAATCGATGGGCCCCATTCTATTGACTATCGAACCGGTCCGTGGAGAGGTGATGGGTATAAGACCGCGTGGAATGCTGGGCCAGCAGGCGCAGGATCCGAGACTAATGTTGAGTATTTGGAAGAGACACTGGGACTTTGGCTCCGACACATTTACAATTATTTGGAATATATATATATGTATATATGGTAGACAAAGTTAATAGCATCTGACATTTTTGTGTGATTCGCTATTGCATACATAAATAGATAGAGAGAAATGTAGAAAGCATATTACAAAATCGTAAGTTTGCAATCAGGCATTGAACTAATTGATTTTTAAAAATAAATTCTGTCATAACAAGTGATCAAGAAAACATTGATGACAGAATCTGTGCATGCAAGGTAGCAGAGATATTAGGAGCGCAAATTAAAATTTTGATATTTGAAAATGACGACTGTCAGCTTAGGGTGTTTTTAAATTTTAAAAAAAAGGGGGGGGGGGGGGCGCACAGACATTACGCAAAGGACGTCATTACAAAAATGTTTTATTTTTAAAAATAAGTTCTAAATAATAAAGGGGCATCTTAGTATCCTCATAATAAGGTTTTCGTGGTGGAACAAAACAAAATACAATACGCGTTTTATATATATATATATATATATTACTCTTTATGTGATCTGGGAATACTATATGTTTGTGGTAAATATCATTTTTGATACTAATACTATGTATAGAAACAATGGAAGGGAAATCACTCCATGTATTGTCAAAGAGTTAGACACATCCAGAGTTGCCCTGACAAATCGTGGCCCCCACTTATTTTTCCAGATAAAAACAGTTCTGTGAAACATAACAAGTAGAACTTTGGGCACATAACAAATTTGAACCGTCACACAAATTCATGGATAGCCTCCTCAAATTTTCTTAACCGTCCCCTGTCACCATCTCAAATGTCTTCAGGACTCGGTTAGCCCTTTCTCCTGTCTCCCCTTCGTCGTCTCATCAGCCAGCCATGGTCTAGTGGCTCCCCCCGGGTGCTCACTGAGCTAACCAGGGAACGTACAGTATGCGCCAAAACTAACAGTACCGAATCTCACGCTTCATGGACGTGTACGTGCGTTTTCTAACGGTACGTAGCTACGTTTTCCTACATTCAGAAACCCATTTCCAACTACAACCGCCCAATATATCTTCCTTTTCAAGTCCGAGAGCACGTTCGTTTGGAGCTATGCACCGTTTACAAACTAACGTATGCGTTCAAGATGCGGGAGTTCCAATACTGTTTATTTTTCGTGTATACTGCATTTAGCTAGGGGCCGGAGGTTATTTTACAGGGTCTAAAAATATGGACAGTTTCGAAGGACATTTTCGACATTCATTAGGAAGTATCCCATCGACACATGTCTAGTGTGCCAATCTTGAATTAGGCACATGTGGTTGTGGCCCGTCCAGGGTAGTAAGAATCACATCACTTCTTCCACACGCAGAGCAGGTGGTCAGCCATTATATAGAAAGAATCCCGACGTGTTGACCCAATAAAACAAAGAAAGACCTTAATGACAGTAATAAGATTTAATATAAGCGAATTAATATTTTTTTCCTCAAAACTGTTAACAATGTTACACTTGTCAATGCAACAAAAAAAAAATAATAATTGAATTTGTTTCCAGAATAAACAGAACGGCAATAGGTATTGCGTTAAAACATGTTTAAATAATTTTTTTTAGCGTTTTCATCCCACAACACTTATTGGACGCCTGGTGTATTTGAAGACCTTCTGTTGCACAATATCTCCGAGAAATATGTCCTGGCCGTCTTTGGATGTACAGAGGTCATGTATCAAGGAAGGTCCAGCTTTCGCCACAGCCTGTAGAACAATATCTATGAATTAAGATATGTGCAAATTAAAGGCGTCAAACAAAAACCGATTTTCCGGTTTTTGGTTTTGAAATTGAAAACATGTTAATGATTTTTTAAATAAAAAATGATGATTCAAATAATCCAGAAATTTTCAATAACTACCATAGTAAAATAACAGTAAATTCATTTAATATGTAATGACATGTAGTGTCAAGCCATACCGCACACTTTAACATGGTTAGTGGGTTACAGGAAGATCGCTTCCAAAATAGTTGAATTCCTTTTATATGAAATCTGAGATCGCTTTGTTGTAAACAAAATACAAATAGCTTGTAAGTGAGGGGGTGGTGGGGGGGGGGGGAAGATGGGCTTGTGCCGAGGTTTGCTTTTTTTCCTTACCAAATACAAATATAATGGGTCTTTATACTCAAGGACTTTACAAAAATTGAGATCCACATTGATTTTCAGCGATTGGTTCCATTATTGGGTTGCTTCCAAGCCAATGTCCATACTCCACCACCACAGGCTTTTATAAAGAAAAAAGTGTGTGCCTATTTGTGCAACCCTTTTATGCGTCTTTGTGGTCTTTGTGGTCTTTTTGATTTGATATTTGAGGTTTTTGTTGTCGTTTTTGGTCTCTGTGGTATTTTTGGTTCATTTTTAAAAAATTCTTAACTTTCTTCAGTGTAATTAATGACATCCCGCTTCCGCCCTTACGGAATGAATGTCTATTAAAAAAATAGACTTTTTGGTCTATGTGGTCTTTGTGGGGTGGTTTTCTTTCTTACTCTGGAGCTTGTGTCATGTCAATAAATACATTTACAACCTATAACTTCCCCTGATTGCCCACTGGCTACCTACCTGTGTAATGTTCGCCCATATGATTGTCCATTGGCTACCTACCTGTGTAATGTTCGCCCATATGATTGTCCACGGCTACCTACATGGGTAATGTTCACATGTCTGATTTCCCATTGGCTACATGCCTGTGTAATGTTCGCCCAATTGATTTCCCACTGGCTACCTACCTGTGTAATGTTCGCCCATGAAGATAATTTCTGACCACTGAGGCTGTAGCTGAAGGCTCGTGGTGGATAAATTAGTAGACCGTTGACCAGAAAAGGCTCGCGGGAAATTTCTCCAGCTGTGACAATTTCATTGGCTGAAATGTAAGCAATGTAACACATTTTAGCGTTATTAATAATAATGTATGCAGTTAACGTTTTGATTGAGCCTATTATTTTAACATCTTTCACAGCGAAACCTTTGATTTTTGAGTACGCTTTCATATATCGCCTCTTGTTGCTTCTGAACGCTGCAATATAATGACATACCCTTTGACTTGTGTCCACTGTAATCTACAGAATTAATTTCCGAATTTTTTTTACAAAGTCTACTGGCTTAATTTCTGGCTGATAGTCACTAACTATCCACCGACCTGCTTTATTGTAGTATATAGCAAACACTTTTCCCGTCTCGTTGACGCCGACCAAAGTTCTGTTGTAGCTACCCAGGGAAAGTCCACTTGTGTACCCGCCATTGTAGCAGAGCGCTCTGAAACGGCAGCCGAACGTAATCAACTGAAATCTTGACAGTATGTGTGTATGTGTTTCTATATGCCAAAGTGTGCAGTAATTTTATATTGTAATGTTAAAATACGTTAAGCCCCAAAATGTTTTTTTTTCCACTGTCATCTACTGGGATATTCGTTTAGACATACCAAGTTAATGGCTGCACAATGTACTGTAGAGTGCGTGAAGGACTAAGACTCGGGGGATTGCTCAGCTATAAAAACCGATTAACCGTCAAGCATCAACTACCACATTGCGTTTATATTTTGAGAATATTTCTGAAATCGCACCTGTTTCGATGTGCGTGGCTTTTGTTTCTTTGGTATAACTACAGTCAAATCTATATCTCTGCGTATTATTTTTTAAAGGTGTCTTTTCTTTTCCCTCCATTTACAATGCTTCTTGCACGTCAGTGGCGTAGCGAGCTTAACTCGCACAATAACTTTTTAGCGCCCCCCAATACCTTTTTAGCGCCCTCCCTATTCGAAAACCATACAATATTATAGTAAAATATACCACTTGGCGCCCCTTTGTAAGTAGCGCCCGGGGCATGATGCCCCCCCCTCACTACGCCACTGTTGCACGTTACCTGCTATGCTCTCTATCCGCCACACATATGAGGTCCTCTTTCTCTATGTAGGTTAAACTGTGTGGTGTGTCTAGTGTGTAAGGGTTTAATGCGTTCGTAGCTGCATAAAAAAACAAAAATAGAAGATTTTTTTTTAAAAAACGGAATCATTAAAATATAATCGTCTGAAAGCGATTCAAATTTTTAATGTCATTTACTTTGGATGGCTGCTAGACTAAGGGGAGTAGCCTTTCCATTAATTGTAATCACTCGGTTGTCCGCGCCATTCCTGGTGACTATATTATTATTTGGTTGGTCCGTTTGCATTTATTAAATTAAGTTTATCAAAGACAAAATTAAAAAGAATGCTTGTAGAGATAGTCTTGTGGAAACACACCATTATCCAAGACACCGCTTATCCAAAACAAACTATAATATAACACAAACTATTATCCAACACACCCATTATCCAGGGCCGGCGCTAGGAGGGTGCGGGGCCTTGGGCAAATTAAATGTTGCGGGGCCGTTGACGTTATATATTCCACCGATAGGATATTAAGACACGTTATAGTCGTACTGGGGCCTTGCTGGTCATAATGGGACGTGTCGTACTGGGGCCTTGCTGGTCATAATGGTAAGCGTCATACTGCCAGACTGACCTTCAAACCATATGACTAATAACTCCGAATATTGTTTTGACTGGATTAGGAACCATTAGTAGGCTTAGGTATATTATAAATATACTACGGCAACGCGGGTGCCCCGTGCGGTCGCCCACTTCGCCAACCCCTAGCACCGGCCCCTGCATTATCCAACAGCCATTATCCAACGCAACCATTATCCAACGCAACCCTTATCCAACTCAATCATTATCCAACGCAACCATTATCCAACACACCAATAGCCAGATGAACTCCCCACTTGAAGAGCAACTGACCATCTTGGGAAAACTTCAAAATGCGGCTGTTGCAGTAGCTGAAACAAAAATTAAACTCAGGGAATGTATCAATTTGGAAAGCAATGTAATATTTGTGAAAGTCTGAAGGTGAAATTCGTAATTTGTTTTGTTTTTTTAAACATTAATTTTGTGCTAAAAATTGACTGAAGAATATTTTATTATCAATTGTTCTGTTGTTTTTTTTTTTCTAAAGTTGAGTAATACCCATCTGCCACAAAAAATTCTCCATTTCTGCCAAAAGTGACGTCAGCAGGTTTGCAGAAGTGATGCTCGTCATCGCCCGGAACAAACTTCTCTCCCAGAACTAGGTCAGGCTGGGTGGCGCCCTTTGGGAATCTGAAAACCTGTGACGTACAAGGTCACCATTTAGCTTTAGCGACCGTGGAGATCCTGATTGGTACAGGTCTAAAGACCAAGACTCAACATTAACCATTTAGCTTTAGCGTCTGTGGATATCCCGATTGGTACATGTCTAAAGACCAAGACTCAACATTAACCATTTAGCTTTAGCGACTGTGGAGATCCTGATTGGTACAGGTCTAAAAACCAAGACTCAACATTAACCATGTAGCTTTAGCGTCTGTGGAGATCCCGATTGGTACAGGTCTAAAGACCAAGACTCAACATTAACCATTTAGCTTTAGCGTCTGTGGAGATCCCGATTGGTACAGGTCTAAAGACCAAGACTCAACATTAACCATTTAGCTTTAGCGACTGTGGAGATCCTGATTGGTACAGGTCTAAAAACCAAGACTCAACATTAACCATTTAGCTTTAGCGACTGTGGAGATCCCGATTGGTACAGGTCTAAAGACCAAGACTCAACATCATTATTGTTCCTATTGTGTACATTCTTAGGGCTACAATTTGGGATGCACGGGGTCAAATATTAAAACTATGGCACGCGATCAGAGTATATGACTATATGAATGGTTTGTTCTCTTTAAATCTGATGACAGACATAAAGTATGAAGGGGTTTTGTTTTTTTTACACGATCGACCAACACGGGCGAAACGACAGAAACTGTTTGACCCACCTGGTGTCTTCCAACATCTGTCGTCCAGATTGTGTCATTAGCATCGATTTTAAGCCCGTGTGGAATATTGAAACTGCGTATGAAATACAATCTCAATGAGCATATCAGAAATTGAACGAAATCGTGTAAATTGTTGTGACGCATTAGCGTTTTGTCCGCTCTGTTACATGCAAGGTTTTTCTTATAATTTGCCTTATATTTTGTCAATTACGATTTTATTTCGATATTGCAGGCAAATTGCGGCAAATTTTGTCTTCACTATAACATGCTAGGATTTAGTTTAATATTCGCGCATATTTTGTCTGCTCTGTTAAATGCTAGGATTTTAGTTCTATGATGACGCTTATTTTCCGTACTTCGATGTTATACCTTCGGATGTATCTTTGCCAACACAGTTCTTTACTCTTTTATAAAGAAATACAAATTAAACATTCAATACTTGAAATTTATCAGCCGCAAATACTTGCTTTAAAAATAAAATCATCCTTTTTTTAAATAATAAAATCTGGCCGTAAGTGAGCGTACTTGCACAGAGGATAGACTAAAAATGTAACATCGTATAGATTATTCTGAATAAAGGATTTTTCTGAAAAAATTTTGAGAAAATGGTGTCACTCCTAATTATGTTGATCCAAAGAAGAGGTGGGAAATGTTGTCAAAAACCACCCACAGAAACGTGGTTAATTTAAGTCTGATCAAAGATATGAGGCTTCTTAAATTTCTTCGGTGCGATAAATCACACCCCCTTCCACCATTACGGACTGAATGTCTTTGGAAAAAAAGACTACAAATATGCTCATTGTTACTTTCATGCAACCGGAAATTAATGTTATTATTTCATCATAAAGAAACATTTTGCCGAAAAAGTATTATTCCAGAAATGATTCATTAAATAGAAGTCTTTAAAAAAGTTATAAAAACCATTAATAATTTGGATAATAGTCCAATACAACGGCAGTGTTCAATAATGATGCAGACGTTCACTCTTCGGTTATCCATTTTTTAAGATGTCTTTTCATGGACTCCTTCAAGTAATGGGATCATTCTCATTATGGACTCTTCCAAGTTCAGGGATCATTCTCATTATGGACTCTTCCAAGTACAGGGATCATTCTCCTTATGGACTCTTCCAAGTACAGGGATCATTCTCATTATGGACTCTTCCAAGTGCAGGGATCATTCTCATTATGGACTCTTCCAAGTGCAGGGATCATTCTCATTATGGACTCTTTAGTTTCACAGTTTCTCGGTGAATGTTAAAAATCGTATTTGAGTTTTAACAAAATAACTTAACAAAATAACTTAACACAATGACTTAACAAAGTGACTCACATGTTTTTCCCGAAACTAGATTTTTTCCGGCCAGTGGCGGGGTCAACAATGAAAATTGTGTCTTTAGACGTGGGCACTTTTCCTATAGCGGAGAGTACGTTACTGTTTGGCAGGAATGTGCTGGGGACGAGGAGAGAGGACATATTACCCACACTTCATAAATATGGCAGAAATGTGATGGAGTCAAGGATGGAGGACATATTACCCACACTTCATAAATATGGCAGAAATGTGATGGAGACAAGGAGAGAGGACATATTACCCACACTTCATAAATATGGCAGAAATGTGCTGGGGACGAGGAGAGAGGACATATTACCCGCACTTCATAAATATGGCAGAAATGTGATGGAGACAAGGAGAGAGGACATATTACCCACACTTCATAAATATGGCAGAAATGTGATGGAGACAAGGAGAGAGGACATATTACCCACACTTCATAAATATGGCAGGAATGTGCTGGGGACGAGGAGAGAGGACATATTACCCACACTTCATAAATATGGCAGGAATGTGCTGGGGACGAGGAGAGAGGACATATTACCCACACTTCATAAATATGGCAGAAATGTGATGGAGAAAAGGAGAGAGGACATATTACCCACACTTCATAAATATGGCAGAAATGTGATGGAGACAAGGAGAGAGGACATATTACCCACATTTCATAAATATGGCAGGAATGTGCTGGGGACGAGGAGAGAGGACATACCACCAACACTTCATAAATATGGCAGGAATGTGATGGAGACAGGGCGAGAAGACATACCACCCACACTTCATAAATATGGTAGAAATGTGATGGAGACAAGGAGAGAGGACATACCACCCACACTTCATAAATATGGCAGAAATGTGATGGAGACAAGGAGAGAGGACATACCACCCACACTTCATAAATATGGCAGAAATGTGATGGAGACAAGGAGAGAGGACATACCACCCACACTTCATAAATATGGTAGAAATGTGATCGAAAAAAGGAGAGATGACATACCACCCACACTTCATAAATATGGCAGAAATGTGATGGAGACAAGGAGAGAGGACATACCACCCACACTTCATAAATATGGCAGAAATGTGATGGAGACAAGGAGAGAGGACATTTTACCCACACTTCAGAAATATGGCAGAAATGTGATGGAAAAAAGAGGGAGGATATATTACCCACACTTCATTAATATGGCAGAAATGTGATGGACAAAACGAAGGAGGATATATTACCCACACTTCATAAATATGGCAGAAATGTGATGGAGACAAGGAGAGATGACATATTACCCACACTTCATAAATATGGCAGAAATGTGATGGGAAAACGAGGTGAGAATATATTACCCACACTTCATAAATATGGCAGAAATGTGATGGAAAAAGGAGAGAGGATATATTATCCATACTTTATAAAGCATAACTCAGTGGTATTTATTATAAACGCAATTTAACTAAATAAAATGTCTTGTTATCTAATTAAGACTCCCTTTTCAGAATATTTTTAACAATTATATTTATGTCTTAAAATGATTTTTTTTAAATCAACTTATTTTCTTGTCTAATTTATCTTAACTCTGTGGCATTCCGTTAATTATATTTTTTAGAAAAGAAAGTTTTATAGTTGTGGAGTAGAAGGATATGCCTTTATAATTTAACTTGCCCCCCCCCCCCCCCCCCCGAAAAAAATATTTCTAAATGCGTCTGTGGCAGTGAAATACGGGCTCAAAAATAAGTATTTAAACCAAATTTGCCAGTTGAGTATTTCTAGAAAATACAAAACACACGTAACCGCACGAGAGCCCTCATTTGTGACACCGATGACCTTAGTAAGAAAATTCCTTAAATAAATAAGTTTTAGTTTCATGTTAAAGAATTTGCTCTCACTCATCGGTCCAGGGCCTGTCGGTTCGGTGGAAGACGTAGAGGTCGTCGTTAGAGTCAACATCCACTGCTGAAACCATCCCTATCTCCTGGCCATCTGTGCTGAAGTTTGGATCTTCAACCGGGAGAAGCTGAAACGCAATAGATAAACTAAAGTAACTGTGATGGTTGGTAACGGTAGCCCTTGGTAGGCTGTGATGTTTTTACATTGTCAGATATCAAATTAAGAATTAAGAATTTATTTTTTTTTACTTCAAGGTATAATTTATTTATTCTTAAATAAAGAGGTGTCAGCACAGCAGGTCAAATGTAGATCAAAATAAAATTACTTTGATGCAATGTCTATACTCTTCTTCTTCTTATGTTTGAGGGCCCACGATCAATTTATTGATCATTCTGGCTCCTGTTTTGAATTCAGAGTTTGCCTTCTCTTAGATGAGTTCCCGCTAAAGGCTAGCGAGTTTCCGTCCAAGGCTAGCGAGTTTCCGTCCAAGGCTAGCGAGTTGCCGTCCAAGACTAGCGAGTTGCCGTCCAAGGCTAGCGAGTTTCCGTTCAAGGCTATCGAGTTGCCGTCCAAGGCTAACTAGTTTCCGTCCAAGGCTAGCGAGTTTCCGTCCAAGGCTAACGAGTTTCCGTCAAAGGCTAGCGAGTTCCCGCTAAAGGCTTGCGAGTTTCCGTCCAAGGCTAGCGAGTTTCCGTCCACGGCTAGCGAGTTGCCGTCCAAGACTAGCGAGTTGCCGTCCAAGACTAGTGAGTTTCCGTCCGAGGCTAGCCAGTTGCCGTCCAAGGCTGGCGAGTTGCCGTCCAAGGCTAGCGAGTTTCCGTCCAAGGCTAACGAGTCCCATCCAACGGGGGGGGGGGGGGGGGGGGTTTCTTGGATGTTGGCTCTGGTGGAGACTGAGCTCCATACCACCGGCTATTTCCTTTGAACCAGTTTAGACCACTCCACCCAGCACCCTTCGAAAAGTTCAGATGAAACAAATCCTGTTTAAATCGATTCATCCGAATGCTTTTTATAGATCAAGCTCGATTGTTATATAAATTTGTATCTTTATAATTGAAAAACTTAAAACTATCCAACAGGTCAAAGTTCGTGATGGGAGCTATTTTTAGAAGTTCTACAGACAATTTAAAAAAAATAAAAATGATTTATACCTGCTTTTAAAACTACGCTGAGGAAGATTCAACCATAACCACACAGGTGACCAACCATAACCACACAGGGGACCAACCATAACCACACAGGTGACCAACCATAACCACACAGGTGACCAACCATAACCACACAGGGGACCAACCATAACCACACAGGTGACCAACCATAACCACACAGGTGACCAACCATAACCCCACAGGTGACCAACCATAACCACACAGGTGACCAACCATAGCCACACAGGGGACCAACCATAACCACACAGGGGACCAACCATAACCACACAGGTGACCAACCATAACCACACAGGTGACCAACCATAACCACACAGGTGACCAACCATAATCACACAGTGGACCAACCATAACCACACAGGTGACCAACCATAACCACACAGGTGACATTTAGAGTTTGTAAGGATGTTTATTGTATACAACTGACCTGACAGGACGCAAATGTTGTAAAGATTGAGATGACGAATTGCAGTGAAATCAAAGACCTAAGCGTGGACGCCATTCCTGACTTGATCCCAGACATTCACAGCACAGAAATGTCTAAACAGTTTACAACACCGAGTTAAAGTAGCTGTTTGTGTGTGTGTGTGTGTGTGTGTGATTTTGTTGTTGTTGGTGAAAGATTTATAGATAAGAGTCTTTCTAACGTAACTGTTTGTTCTGACTGTCTTATCTTAATATAGGTGAATCATGGTGGCGATGGTTTTATTTAATGAGACTCAAACAGTAATTACTCTTTACATCCTTGTGTTTCACGTCACATCCAAGAAATTATGGGATTCCTTGATTTATATTTATGATCACTTATCACAGGAACAACCACCCCATCCTTCACTTATCACAGGAACAACCACCCCATCCTTCACTTATCACAGGAACAACCACCCCATCCTTCACTTATCACAGGAACAACCACCCCATCCTTCACTTATCACAGGAACAACCACCCCACCCTTCACTTATCACAGGAACAACCACCCCATCCTTCACTTATCACAGGAACAACCACCCCATCCTTCACTTATCACAGGAACAACCACCCCATCCTTCACTTATCACAGGAACAACCACCCCACCCTTCACTTATCACAGGAACAACCACCCCATCCTTCACTTATCACAGGAACAACCACCCCATCCTTCACTTATCACAGGAACAACCACCCCACCCTTCTCCACGAAGGCTTTAAATGCTAAACAGGAGCAGGCAATATTTATGAAGTATTGATGCAAGGGAAGCTGATTTGTAGGGAGGATGAATTTAGAATTTTTTTTTATCGTAGAAAAAGGACTTTTTGACTACGTGAAATATAAGGACAAGGTATGCTAAACATGAATTCGTAGACAGGACAAAAGATTTTGACATTTCGGGCTTAGAGCCTTGAATCAGAAGACAAGACACAATGAAGTATAACAAGTACCTGATCATAATAAAAAACTTTAGAGATTTTCTAAAGTTTTACTTTGATCTGATAATTGTTGTACTTTTTTGTCTTTTTTTTCTGATGAAGGTTCTAGGCGAAAACGTCCTTATATTTCATTTACAAAACTTGAATGCAGTCCATAAATTATTACCTTTTTGGCTAACCCTATTTTGAAAGTGACCAAGCTGACAGGCTCGGAATTCCCTCACTCGTTAACACTGGCGGCAATTTTAATAATGATACTTTGTTATTGTGTTATAGATTGCTACGATTGACACAATTATGGTTGTGCATTACCCACTAACATACTTTTTAAACTTTTCTCAAAACCGCACTTTGGCCATGTTTGTCTCATAAACTGCTATAAAATAAAATTTTTAGTCCGATTTTACCATTGTAATCAACGTCGAAATCTATACATACATAATAAAAATCAGAATTAGACTAATCGGTGAGAATCGACTGAAACCATCACGGAGGTTCACATTATCGATTAACACTAAACTTTGGTGTCATGTAGTGGGCCGCGAGTTTGAGACCCCCTGTTGTATTATTATGATTCAATACACTCAAAAGTTGCTTTCTTAGTTGAAAATTGTCAACACACTCACATGGATTTGGGGGGGGGGGCGGGGGGGGGCTAAGAGAACCCAAACTTTCATCGCTCACAGTTCGACTCGTGCATCCTTTAAATCATCCGCAAACCCCACCCCTACTCCTCTCCCTTTAAGACCTCAACATCAACCTCATCAACACCAACCTTATCAACACCAACCTTATCAACACCAACCTAATCAACACCAACCTCATCAACACCAACCTCATCAACACCAACCTCATCAACACCAACCTCATCGGGTTGCTTCTTGTGAAAAACCACAACTCCATTAGTTCTACAACAGTTAATAAACCAAAATATTACATGTTAAAATCCACTGAATTGTCATATACTGACAGGTTGCGTTCCATTCTATCCATAAGCCTCTTTTAAATTGTTTTAAATTCATTGTCGACTTTCTTCTAACGCTATAAATTATTGCCGCAGAACTTCGGCTTCTTTATGGTGGGCAATAAAAACAACAAAACAAAGTGAAATAATAACGAAAAACAAGTAAGCACTGGAATAAATGTTTATTTTGAAATGATTGGTTGAGATTGTTGTTATCGGCAATAAATAAAAGTAGCTGTCCGGTATTGAATAGTGATCAACTCTTGGTGTATTTCAGGATTCTCTTCTGATCTTGGTCAGCCAGGAAAACGTCTCTTCCGTCTCTAGACGAGCACAGATCGTGGATTAACGACGGGCTGAGCCTGGAGGAGTCCTGAAACACATTGACGATAATCATGATACTCATAAAATATTTATGCTTTGCTTCGATTACAGTAAAAAATAAGTTGCTACTGGACTGGTGAGATTTGTTGGGGAGATTTTTTGGTGAGATTTGTTGGTGAGATTTGGGGGGGGGGAGATTTGTTGGGGAGATTATTTATACCTGTTTAAGGAAGGAAAAGAAAAACATGTATGGTATTACCTGCGTAATGTACGCCCATGATTCTATCTTAAGCCCATCTGTGTTGTAGGTGAAGGTGCGAGGTGGGTACGTCACACGTCGTAGGTTCAAATAAGGGACTTTAGATATAAGACCTGCAGCTATAACAGTTTTGTCTGGGAACACAGCAAGCATATGTTGTTTCTTGGGTATTTTATACAATTTTCAATTTGTAATACTAGTCTATCATTTATTTAATGGCAAGCCATTCAAGAAATTATCTTCTCATCTCTCGTGTGAGCATGACAATTTGTTTTTTAAGTTCAAGGACACCATATTTATTTCATAATGTATTTATAATCCTAAAACTTGTGAAACAGCTATTAAGCCTTTGATTCACATTTCGTATCTCACCTGCTTTGTTATAATGGACAGAGTACACTTTCCCTATGTCACCCGGATGGACGATAGTTCTGTTAAAGATTCCTGTAGAGGTGACATTTTTCAGGCCAGCGTTGTAACAGAGCGCTCTGAAAGTGCAGCACGCTAATTGTAATCATGAATATCGAGTGTCTCTTCTATGATTGTGTCATAATTGCCCCAGATGTCTCAGCCATTAATGTGTCAAATATCAAATTAAGAAATACAGAAGCTATGCATTTCTTTGAATATGTATCCATTCCCCATCAAATTTTGGTGTTACCGCTATCAATCTCCAGAAGATGTCAGTCTGACAAGGCTGATTTAAGTTCAGAAAAAATTTAACAATTTACACTTTCAAAAGCTGTCAAAAATTAAAGGGGCGTCATAATTGAATCCTAACCTACAGACAGGAGCGTCATAATTGAATCCTAACCTACAGACAGGAGCGTCATAATTGAATCCTGACCTACAGCCAGGAGCGTCATAATTGAATCCTGACCTACAGCCAGGAGCGTCATAGTTGAATCCTGACCTACATCCAGGAGCGTCATAATTGAATCCTAACCTACAGCCCAAAACAAACCTGTTGTTTTCTCTGTCAGCCACACAGACCAGATCCAGGTCTTCTATGAGTGCTATGCTGTGGACGATGTTTAAAGTGAATGGAGTCAGTCCGTCTGAAAGGGACGAAATTCAAACAAAACTTTGTCAAATCATTCGTTGCTCACGGAGACATTCTCCTCTTCAAAGTACAACCTTATCCGTTATTCATTTTTTTTCCTTGTTTAAATTCATTTTTTTTTCTATACTAAAATGACATATTGATCCTACAATTATCAAAATTTAGCAAAATTGATGTTTAACTTCTATATTTTGATCAATGTATTGATCACTCTGGCCCCTACTATGGCTTTTTAATGATATATAAATTGACAGCTGAAAGTAACATAACATAATTACACTTGATCAATCTCAAGAAATGTTAACAGTACATTGTGTCATTTATTGAAAGTGAAGATGCCAGGGGCTCGCTGACATCTTAATTATTTCAGACTTTACACTTACATCTTCCTGGTGACGTGCCCCATTGCGCAAGAACTTGAGCATCACTGGAAAACTTGATAATGCGACTATTGCAGTAACTGAAAATATAAGGGAGAAAATAAAACTAATTTCAGTTTTGAGACCAAGTTCTTAGTTCTTCCATGTAGCATACATGTTTGCGTACATTAACAAACCATAACGGGATCAACATACATGTTACGACAGCAATAAGTATAGTAATAGAAATATGTTAAAATCTTCCATGCAAAGATTCGTCCAAAAATCTGCTATAGTCTCACTTAATGAAACCATCACAATGGTCTTATTGCGTGACACACATGATACAATGAATCTCTCAAATGGTCACTTTCACCTAGGGCTTTCCGCAAATTTAGGGAATATTGTTGTGGTCTCTGGAATATCTCACTAGGAAATGGCGTCAGCGGGCCGTCGAGCTTGCGCTCCTTATGCCCTCCCTGGCGCCCACCCACACCTGCTGGGCGCCGGGTTTCCCCGACGTCAGGCCGTGCGGGGGAACGCCCGAGACCTCCCCGGGCGTGAGGCGTCCCCACCAGCAACCGCTCGATCGGGTTTGCCGGTGGAGACCCCCCCCCCCCGCGCGGAGACATCTGGTCGACCGAAGACGCTGTGTTTCAAGCATCCGCAGTCCACTTTCCTAGGGGCCGGGACGGTAAATTAACGTCCTAATATCTCCCCCCACCCGTCCCGGGGAAGCATCGGACGCCCTCTAAGAGGGATTCTACAGTGGGTTTCCACCTCGCAACTAATTCGCGAAGTAGCTGGGACGAAACGGTTGCCTAGGAGCAGCTTTCTCAGGGCTGCATATTTAGAATCATCGGCCATAGGCTTCCACCACAGCCTATCGCCTCATATCCCTTAACGTCAACTTGTAATCATCATCCCTACCCTGTGTTTGCCTTTTCTCCCCCCTGTGAAGTATCAAAGGTGGCAGCCCTGTAGGAGCCGTTTATTCCAGCAACTACCATGCATGCCCCTGTCTGCCACGTGGAACACGCAATGGTGGTAATGTTCCCCGGGTTAACGCCGAGGGGGTCGGTGGCCAGCGCTTCCAAATCGGCAAGCCACTACAGACTTGTCGACCGGAATCCCGGGGGGGGGGGTGTTGTGGTCTCTAAAAAGATCAAACACGTCTTATTCTGCTTATCTCACTGTGGCAATAATCTTTATGTTTGCAATCGTGTCGTTTTATCGAAGTGATAAGAGAAATTCTCAACAGATCTCACTTCTCTTTACTCACCCGTCGGCAACAAAAAACTCTCCCGTGCTTGCCACCGCCACGTCAGATGGTTTGCAGAAATGTCTGACGTCACTGCCGGCGACGAATTTCTCCCCGAGTTCAAGGTCAGGCTGGGTGGTGTCTTTAGGGAATCGTAATATCTGAAGTGATTATGGAACTGGAGTGAGTTCAAGGAGAAATACGGAAATTAGCCCTGATCTTATATTGACTATCTGAGTATCACACGTAGACATGTCTCACCTGATTTCTGATTATCTCACCTGATTATCTCACCTGATTTCTGATTATCTCACCTGATTATCTCACCTAATTTCTGGTTTTCACCTGATTTCTGATTATCTCACATGATTTCTGATTATATCACCTAATTTCTGATTATCTCACATGATTTCTGATTATCTCACCTGATTTCTGATTATCTTACCTGATTTCTGATTAACACCTGATTTCTGATATCTCACCAGATTTCTGACTATCTCACCTTATTATCTCACTTGATTTCTGATTAACCCACGGGATATCTGCATGTCTCACGCGATGTCTGCTTGTCTCACATGATGTCTGCCTGCCTCACGTGATTGTCAGCACGTCTCACCTGATGCTAAACTGTTTTCTGCTTGTGTCTTTTAAGCTAAATATTTTAGTTACTTAGCTCTCCCAATATTAAAATTTTTAACCAGAGGCCCACCTGTCTCACCTGATGCCTGCCTGCGTCAGTGACCCAAACATTGTCATCTTTATCCACCGTCAGTCCATGCGGGACATTAAAACTGTATAAAACATAATGAATATTTTACCTTACGTTGTAGCTTGCATGTCCCCTTAAATGTCCCCCTTATATGCCACCCTTATAAGTAAGAACATAAAATAGTAATTGGTTTTTCTTTAAAATCAAAATTAACTGTAGCCATATGAGAAGTCTGGATCTATTTCCCCGTGGATGTGATTTTTCTCTTAGTGGTAATAAGAATTCTGATTTTTAAAAAAAACAAATAGTTTCATCAAGTTAATTTTAACCAATTACATATTTCGACCAAAACTTGAAATTTTTCGGCCTGTGTTAGGGTCCAGCTTGATGATTGTGTCTTCACTTATGGGCACTCGTGCTGCTGGAGACAGAAGATTACCAACTCGCTGGAAAGTTCTGAAAGGACAGGGTTTCGTCCCCTTACATCATATTGTTTTTAGTTGTGTTTTTTTAAATACTAAATTTTGAAAGAGTTCAAAGTTCAGCGGTCACCAATTATAGTCATAGATAGTTGTTTGCGTTAAGTTAATGGATCGTCAAAAAAAAAAATGAGTTGGTTGATGCTTAGTGAATTTCTTTTTAAAATAATTAATGAGCCAATTATTATCATTATTTGTAGAGTAATCTTTGAATTATAAAAATTAAAATATTTTCATTGTTATTTCCTTTGACCCTCTTACCCAGATGTTGACGTCCATAACCTGTTGGCTCGATGAAATACGTAAATGTCACCTTTGGAGTCCAGATCGATACCTGACACTTGACCCAGTCCCTGCCCATCTGTGTTGAAAAGTAGGTCAAGTGCAGGCCCCTAAAAAGTCACAAGAGTTCAAGATATATTAATCTTCATGTGTACGATACAAATTGCTTGTTACTTTCCTATTTTGGATAGAATCTCGGGTCAATCACCTGTGAAACCAGGATACCACGGGTCAAAGGTTAAAAGAAAGTTCACCTGACTGGTCTTAACAATGCTCGTGGGCAATGAAACTTGTCTAGAGATCTTTACTAATTAGTTGTTGTTTTTTTTTAATTTTCTAAAAATTTGGACGGTTGATTATGATCTCTAAAAATCCTTTTAAATATAAAAGAATTAAATATAGAAGAATTAAATATAGAGGAATTATGTATACAAGAATTATATATAGAAGAATTATATATAGAGGAATTAAATATAGAAGAATTAAATATAGAAGAATTAAATATAGAAGAATTAAATATAGAAGAATTAAATATAGAAGAATTAAATATAGAAGAATTAAATATAGAAGAATTAAATATAGAATAATTAAATATAGAAGAATTAAATATAGAAGAATTAAATATAGAACGAATTAAATATAGAAGAATTAAATATAGAAGAATTAAATATAGAAGAATTAAATATAGAATAATTAAATATAGAAGAATTAAATATAGAAGAATTAAATATAGAAGAATTAAATATAGAAGAATTAAATTTAGAAGAATTAAATATAGAAGAATTAAATATAAGAAGAATTAAATATAGAAGAATTAAATATAGAAGAATTAAATATAGAAGAATTTAATATAGAGGAATTAAATATAGAGGAATTAAATATAGAGGAATTAAATATAGAGGAATTAAATATAGAAGAATTAAATATAGAAGAATTAAATATAGAAGAATTAAATATAGAAGAATTAAATATAGAAGAGTTACAACAAATCATTAAATCTACACAATTTTATCAAATTGCATCCAAGAAAAGTTAGAATTAAAAGGGCAGCCTTGCTCACCACTTCAGTCCAATAGTGTTTCAAAAAAACTTCCATCACTCGTACAAGAAAATTTAGTTCGATTGCTGGATTCATTATTTATTAATATCATATGACCCACCTATTATGTTAGCTGAACGATTTACGTTTTTAAAATTTTTTTTAAAGAATTTTTTTTATAACGTAGAATTGTAAAATGTTTGATATTATCGACTGCTTTACACGTGTATATAGTAAATAGATATCATTTTATTTTTTTTAAACCGAGAAATGACTCACCTGATTGGTCGCCCTTGTAACGTGTATAGCTCCAGAAGGTTCGCCAACATATGAGTGTGTGGAACCAGCACAACATGAGCACAAGAAATGAAAAAATAAAATTGTAAACATTTTTAAAGTGAATTGTTTTAAAACAACGTGTCTAATTGTCAGCGTCTTACTTCAAGTCACGTGGGTGCTCCAAAGTATGCTATCTACCAGCTTTGTTTTCAAACCATCAAGGGGGAAAAAAAACTACTTATGAAAACCATACCAAATACTGTCATGGTAACAAGTGAGACCTGGGATCTACGTAATTACGTCAGTGACCAGTGGAATGTGGAAAGGGGGGGGAGGGGGGGGGGCAAATAAGCTGATTGATAAAAACGTGACCCGTTACAATAGCGAAAGAAATACTTTTTTTTTAAGCACACAATTGTGTGTTTTAGTAGTAAGACCCGTATTTACCTTAAACACGGAAAGTAGGCAATAGTGCTTAGTTGACGCTTCAGTTTCAAAAATGAGTTTGAAACCCTGACTTTCTTTTCTCGTTCTGACAGCCTGGTAGTAGGCAAATAGTAGACTGAACAGAACATCAACTTTGTCTGACAGCCTGCTAGTAGGCAGATAGTAGCTTGAACAGAACATATGCTTTGTCTGACAGCCTGCTAGTAGGCAGAGAGGAGCTTGAACAGAACATATGCTTTGTCTGACAGCCTGCTAGTAGGCAGAGAGGAGCTTGAACAGAACATATGCTTTGTCTGACAGCCTGCTAGTAGGCAGAGAGGAGCTTGAACAGAACATATGCTTTGTCTGACAGCCTGCTAGTAGGCAGAGAGGAGCTTGAACAGAACATCAACTTTTGTCTGATACCAACATGTAATCTTAGACAAATTTTTGCCTTTCTATTTTAAAAATAGAACAGAATACAATGCTACTCAATTTATCGCAGCAACGCACTGCTCAGTAAGCATTCATTCTACATTTGTCACTTGGATTTCAGAACTACTTCTCCATCTCTGACCCCGTTGTAAAATTTCCTATGAATATGAATTTTTTTATATAAAAAAAAGACACATATACATTTGATTCTCTGACTCTGAACACTGGCTCTGACTCTGAACAATCAAATTAAATTTAATTGGCTTTGTGTTTTTTCCTTCAGTCGGCGTTCTACTTAATTTTTGTTATAGATATTTCATCTTACGACTGAATAACACTGCTTACAGATACAGTTTAAAGCTTTCGTTAAAATTTTTCATTTCGTTGTTAATTTCTTAATTTTATATCCTTTTAATACCATTTTGTGATAATATTGTAATGAAATTCCGCATTAGCTTTAAACAAATTATATTTTATAAAAAGTTAAAACGCTGATAAACTACCACAATCTTTAATAACATTTTCAACAAAGTATCACACAAAAATCACATGTTTTTTTAGCAAATGATTAAAAACATAACTTAAAGAATGTAGGTCAGAAAAATATTTGAATTTTGAAAACATAATTTCGTTCCAGTAACTTATTGTATATGCCAATAACGGCCAGATTTTTTTTAAAAAGCCTTAAAATTATAAGTCAAACGTTCAATGATTTTAAAAAGTAATTATAACAATACTACAAATTATAACAGTATTAAAAATTATAACAGTATTAAAAATTATAATAGTATTACAAGTTATAACAGTGTTACAAATTATAACAGTGTTAAAATTAAAACAGTCTTACAATTATAACAGTAATACAAATTATAGCACTATTACAAATTATAACACTATTACAAATTATAACAGTATTACAAATTATAACTTATTACAGATTATAACAGTGTTACAAATTATAACATTCAGATTTTTAACGATAAGAACGTATAATACTAGTCTAGTTTAATATAACAGGTTAAACATATCACATAAGGATGTGGGTGGGTGTGAAAGGGAGTCTTATACAACGGTGGGCTGCTAATCAAGCAACATCCGGTTCGGTACTTGTCAACAACCGGTTTGCTACTTGTCAACAACTGGTTTGCTACTTGTCAACAACAGGTTTGTTACTTGTCGGTTATAGAAAAAAATGTCAATGTATTTCAATTTGTAGTTTAAAAATCTTATTGTGACACTTTTAACAACATTTCGGTAGAATAGTTAAAAATTGACCCCCGGTTCAACCGATCCATGTCCAGTACGCCACTGCGGGTCATGAGTTAGAAGTATGGGAACAGGCTTTGAATAATAATATCTGAAAATATATTGATTGATTTATGTGTCATGTGACAGTAGACAATTTAAGATTTGGGAAAAAGTGTGTGGGGGGGGGGGGTCAGGGTTGTGTGGTTGTATTGTTGAGTCAACCATCACAGGACAAACTTAACATGGTGATTTCTTAATGGTACCACGCCACACCACGGGTAAGGACAAGACGACACAGCACAATACAAAACCATCTATAAGGACAAGACGACACAGCACAATACAACACCATGTATAAGGACAAGACGACACAGCACAATACAACACCATGTACAAGGACAAGACGACACAGCACAATACAACACCACGGGTAAGGACAAGACGACACAGCACAATACAACACCATGTATAAGGACAAGACGACACAGCATAATAGAACACCATGTATAAGGACACGACGACACAGCACAATACAACACCATGTATAAGGACAAGACGACACAGCACAATTCAACACCGCGTTGAAAGTCTGGCTCTGGTGTGATGAGTACAGCAGATGTTTCGTTCTTTACATGTCTGCTCGATATCTGTGCGATGTGCATGGGGTTGCCAGGTTGTTGTTTATTTCTTCAGGAAGGTCAAAGATGTTCCAAAAAAGACGTTTCCACGACAAAATGCAGTGCATTGTAAAGATAGTATTAAGAAAAACTTAATTAATTTTTTTTTTAATACCTGACTTTTTAAGTTAAATAGAAAGAAAAAAAAATAAAGGTTACAAGAAATACTTAACATATTTGCACTATTCATAAAACTATTGTGTTAAGAATCGTTCTATAGGTAATGGCGATATTGTTTTCCGCTTTAATTTATTCCTTTGAACTATCGTAAATCTGATGAGTTATCGCTTTTCTTTTTCTTGTTGACGTTGATGACATTTGGCTGATAGTCGAACCAGAATTGACAGTCAATCGAATCTTAAGATTGCCCACTTCATTTAATGACAGTAAAATCGGTGACAGCAAGTTCGTATGACTTTCACCAACTGTGTCATTGTTACATGCTTTGTTAGTTTGTAAAGAATGAAAAAATAAAATTAAAATAAAAATAATAAGTTTTGTCCACATTGTGAGTTTGAATTCTAGTAGTATTTACGGTGGTAAGACAGTGTGTTGGGCTGGTCACACTGATTATCACTTTCGTGTAGTCACTCTCATCATGTCAATTTAAACATTTTACATTAACAATATCAACTTTTTTTTTATTGATAAAGAAACAAAATTCTCAACAACAGCAAAATAATTATAAATATTTAAATAGACCGTCTACCCAAATATCAAAATATTATACACTGTGTTGTTTTTTCATTATATTTATATGTTTGTAAGTTTCAGAATATTTCAAATATAGTAAAATGTGTTTGATTCGTGTCGTAAAATGATGTACAAACGATGTCAAGAGATGTGTTCTCGTGCAATAACTGTGAATCAATGCTTTAATAGATTTGTTTCCCCACCCACGTCACGAATCCATGTCAATTCACTGTTGCTGAGTTACAGCGGTTGACCAATTTTTCGTGTACTTGTAAACTGTCTTCTGGTCCAAGTCTGCCAGGTAGAAGTCTCGGCCATCCTTGGAGGCGCAGAGGTCATGGATCAAAGAGGGTCCATTCCTGGCAACATCCTGAAAATCACAACATTTTAAAACTGAAAATCACAATTTTTTTTTATTTTATTATACTGCCTTGTTGTATTGCAACTCCCTTTTGAAGATCGATCACATTGCTGATTTATCATGCCGTTAGAATTACTGTTATCTCTATGTGTCAAGGTTTAACGACCGGCCAATGAATCATGAATTGATCAGTTGGTGACTTCCCAATAATCTTTAATATTAGAAACAGTGTGCTGACAAGCACGTACCCAGGTAAAAATTGTAGGTGATAAACAGAGATTTTATGATTAAGAAATAATTTCATAATTTTGATTTAAAAGCTTTGTCATCGGTTTGACTGATATTATAAAGTTATTAATGTAGCTAAAATGTGCTTTAGACCCCTCCCCTCCCTTCCCTTTCCATGAGATAATTTGTGGAATTTCAACTAATATTAGTAACATCATTAACATGATTTTTTTTCCCCCTCTTTTTTTATTAAGGAAAGTAAAATGTGCCAGAGGGCGCTGAACGTCTGTTAGTTTGTTGTGCTATCTTACCGGTGTGATGAAGGCCCATGATATGAGCTGTTTGCCTTCCAGGTTGTAGGTAAAAGCCCTTGCTGGGTAGATGTCGCTGCCATCTCGATCACTGAGTGGGTACTCAGACAGTAATCCGGCCGCTACCATCTCCTTATCTGTAAAGGGAGGAATCTGTTGTATTATGGGTCTAACTCCTGGTTACTCTAATACTCTCTAAATCTAAAATCATGAATAAATCAAAATTTCGAAACACAACCACATCTCCCTCACTCCCTCTTTCTCTCTCTCGCTCCCTCCCTCTCTCTCTCTCTCTCTCTTTCTCTCTCGCTCTCTCTCTCGCTCTCTCTCTTTCGCTCTCTCTCTTTCTCTCTCTCTCTCTCGCTCCCTCCCTCCCACTCTCTCTCTCCCTCTCTATCAATCTCTCTCTCTCTAGTCTCTCTCTTTTCCAAATAGCTGTACCGAAAACAAAACCAAAAAATGACAAATGGAAAACATAGCTTCCCGGAATTGATAACACAATTCTTTCCTCTGAAATGTCCTGGCCATATTCTATTCTCTAATTCTAGTGTGATTTTTGTTGATATAATTTTAAGTTACTCGTTCGATCAAATATCCGTCGATCAATTTTCCGTCGACCAAATTTCTTTCGATCAAATTTCCGGATACGGTTTTTTACCCTCAAAAAAAATTATTTTTTTTACAAACATCATACAAATTTCTCAAATTTGTGGACGGCCATTTAAAATCAGCTCGCGGGCCGTAGGTTGCCCAGCACAGCTCAAGCGGCTGCACGCTTATTTAGTCATTCTTATCTTTTCAGTCATGAACTAATATTACCGGATTTATCACAGTAAACAGCGTAGACATTTATTACAGCTTTAAATTACCAGCTTTGTCATAGTAAATAGCATAGACTTTTCCCATATCTCCTTGTGGTATCAGAGTGCGGTTGAAGGTTCCAATGGATGTCTTGTTGTTGAGGCCGGCGTTGTAGCACAAAGCTCTGAGGACATTTATACAACCGCTTAAAACTTCTGCAACTTTAGTCGCTATTCAAAATATGGATGCTGTTGTTTATTTGTTTTGAATTTTGTTTTTTAATTTTTCATTCTCCCCCCCCCCCCCTCCATTTTTTAGCACCTGTAAAGGTTTGTTTTTACAAGATGAATTGTGACAAGCACGTTTTCTCATAGCTCACAGATTAATGTTAGCCCCGTGTTGATTATTAATTCATAACTGAAGCATGTTAAACTTCAGACAATCTGTGTGTTGTAGTTGTAAGAAACTAGTGATATTCTTTCACAAAGATGAATTCCTGATGAAAAGAGTCAAATATCTCAATGGGGATGGGGAGTAAGAGGCGGTGCCAAATTCAATTATGGCTTTAGAAGTTAAGGAGAAGCATTGTAGACAGGCACCCGTTGAGATCCCAACTTGATCTATGAACACTTATTGTACATTTAATAAGCTGAGTGGTAGTGTTACGCCACGCCTACCTGCTGTTCTCCCTGTCAGCCACGCACACCAGGTCCAACTCCTCAATGAGTGTGATGCTGTGGGGAATGTTCAGGCTGGAGGGAGTCAGGGTGTCTGAAAGACAGTTGGGTGGAAAGATAATTCGCCAGTGTGTTATAGAAATAAAAGACGTGTGTACAAGAACAATTTATTTAGTCCTACTCTATCTGAAGCTGGTATTGCATAGCTAAACTCTGTTATTGCATAGCTAAACTCTGTTATTGCATAGCTAAACTCTGGTATTGCATGGCTAAACTCTGGTATTGCATAGCTAAACTCTGGTATTGCATAGCTAAACTCTGGTATTGCATAGCTAAACTCTGGTATTGCATAGCTAAACTCTGGTATTGCATAGCTAAACTCTGGTATTGCATAGCTAAACTCTGGTATTGCATAGCTAAACTCTGGTATTGCATAGCTAAACTCTGTTATTGCATAGCTAAACTCTGGTATTGCATAGCTAAACTCTGGTATTGCATAGCTAAACTCTGGTATTGCATAGCTAAACTCTGGTATTGCATGGCTATACTCAGTTATTTTATTGCTATAATATGTTATTGCATGACTATATTCTGTTATTGCATCATGGCTATATTCTGTTATTGCATCATGGCTATATTCTGTTATTGCATCATGGCTATATTCTGTTATTGCATCATGGCTATATTCTGTTATTGCATCATGGCTATATTCTGTTATTGCATATGTAGACTCTGGTATTGGAAGGCTATACTCTGGTGTTGCATGACTATAATCTGGTATTGCATGGCTATAATCTATAATTGCATGGCTGTACTCTGGCATTCAGTATTTTATGATATCAACTAATTGAAATCTTCTTGAGGTACCGGTATTATGAACAAATAGTAAAGCGCGCGTTAAGTCCCCTGGTTCTAACCACTGTTTGATAGCATCCCCTGGGTAAAGGCGATTCAAGACTGCCAATCTTTTTCTAAATACGCTGTCTATTGTTTACTCACAGCTTCCCTCTCGGTCTCCCCAAAGTGCAAGGATCTGTCCATTACTTGAAAACTTGAGGATTCTGTTGTTACAGTATCTGGTAACATGACGGGTAGAATAAAATTGATTACAATAATTATACATGCTTTAAAATTGATTTAAATAATTATACATGCTTTAAAGGTGAAACTTTCGCGGAAAGCTAAATTAAAACAGATTATGTTGACAGATTATGTTGACAGATTATGTTGACAGATTATGTTGACAGTTTTTGTGTGTACGTGATTAACACTTGAGCAGTTTACCCGTCTGAGACGAAGAAATCTCCGTTACTAGCGACAGCGACATCTGTGGGCTTGCAGAAATGCTTCTCATCGCTGCCTGGAACAAACTTCTCACCAAGTTCAAGGTCAGGTTTCGTGGCACCTTTTGGGAACCTGAAAACCTGTAACAATAATCGTTTTAAAATAGAGTTTTAAATAGTTGTAAAAAGAGTTTTAAATAGAGATTTAAATAGAGTTTAAAAAGAAATTTAAATAGAGTTTTAAATAAAGTTTTAAACAGAGTTTTAAATAGAGTTTTAAATAGAGTTTAAAATAGAGATTTAAATATAGTTTTAAATAGAGATTGAAATAGAGTTTTAAATATAGATTTAAATACAGTTTTAAATAGAGATTTAAATAATAGAGTTTTAAATATAGATTTAAATAGAATTTTAAATATAGTTTTAAACAGAGTTTTAAATAGAGATTTAAATAAAGTTTTTAAATAGAGATATATATAGAGTTTTAAAATATATTAAAATAGAGTTTTAAATAGAGTTTTAAATATAGATATAAATAGAGTTTTAAAAATATATTTAAATAGAGTTTAAATAGAATTTAAAATAGAGATTTCAATAGAGTTTTAAATAAAGATTTAAATAGAGATTTTAATAGAGTTTTAAATAGAGATTTAAGTGAGTTTTAAATAGAGTTTTAAATAGAGTTTTCAATAGAGATTTAAATACAGTTTTAAATACTGTTACAGTTTTAAATATAGTTTTAAAACTTGGAAAGATCTGAAAATTTATTTTTGTGTTGCGTCTGATGTTACCTCTTCTCTTTTTTTTTAAATTACAAATTTGAAAATAAAATTGAAAAAAGGTCAACGTTACATGATTTAACTAAAATGTTTAAATGTAAGGCAATGCTACTTTTCTATCCAAATGACTGGAAGGTATTTTGACAAAACATTTGTTGTTTTTTTAAATTAAATTTCATCAGATCCTGAAGGCTTGATGTCTTTTATCTAAACATATCTTATTCCACAATTCATCTAAACATATCTTATTCCACAATTTATCTAAACATATCTTATTCCACTATTTATCTAAACATATCTTATTCCACTATTTATCTAAACATATCTTATTCCACTATTTATCTAAACATATCTTATTCCACTATTTATCTAAACATATCTTATTCCACTATTTATCTAAACATATCTTGTATCACTATTTATCTAAACATATCTTATTCCACTATTTATCTAAACATATCTTATTCCACTATTTATCTAAACATATCTTATTCCACTATTTATCTAAACATATCTTGTTCCACTATTTATATAAACATATCTTATTCCACTATTTATCTAAAAAGATCTTGTTCCACTATTTATTCATTTTGTTATTGATTTCCTGGTTTCCTATTTGAATAAGTTGTCATAAAATGACGCCTCTCTTGTGATTGACAGGTCACGCGCTCTGTGTTAAAGGTCAATTATTGCTGACTTTACCTGGTGTCTGCCCACATCAGTGACCCAGATGTTGTCATGTTGATCGATCTTCAGTCCGTGAGGGACGTTGAAGCTGTGAAAAAGACATACATTACCTTGTGGGCATGCCAGGAACAAAACAAATCAGCTCTTATATACGTATAAACATAACGATTCATAACTTATTTGACATTCTGCTGTTCTCAAAGACATAATACTTGTTGGCCACAGGCAACAACACTATCACATCAGAGCCTAAACTCCGTTCCGTCTCGTTTCAAGTAACTTGACGAGACGGTTTGAAATAAAGGCATCCTTTAATTATTCATATGATGTGTTAAGACACAATGCACAATAAACCAACTGGTAACGATGAGAAGGAAAGGATAAATATTGTGAATCTTAAGTAAGTTTATCCACCGGGTATATAGACTTTGACGAAGTTGTTGTGGAGACTGTATCTATGCTCTTTGCTCGACGTTAAGTGCAGAATGAAGCAAGGTGAAATAATTCTATACCGGGTAGTATAAATGTACATACCGCGCTACAGCTAATAGATATTATCACTGTGAAATAGTTGACAACCTCATGCACTAATTCTATACCGGGTACTAGAAATGCGCATGCACCAATGAGAAGCTTTCTTACAAGTCTTTCCCGAAGCTGTGAGTGCGCTTGCCTGTCTTCGGGTCAACTTTGTAAATGACGTCACTGCTGATGGGAACTTTGGCGTCTTCTGACAGGACGTTACTAAACATGACGTACGTTCTAAAAAAAAACAAGAAAACAAAAAAGACGCGTCAACAAGGCTTTAAAAATTAATTAACTATCAGACGTGAGTTTCTAGTTTTACCAGTGAATATATTCCGTATTTTTCGGCGTATAAGACGAATTTTTAACGCATGAAATTTTTTTTTTAAAGTCGGGGATCGTCTTATACGCCAGAGGTCGTCTTATACGCCAGAGGTCGTCTTATACGCCAGAGGTGGTCTTATACGCCAGGGGTCGTCTTATACGCCAGAGGTCGTCTTATACGCCAGAGGTCGTCTTATACGCCAGAGGTCGTCTTATACGCCAGAGGTCGTCTTATACGCCAGAGGTCGTCTTATACGCCAGGGGTCGTCTTATAAGCTGGTATACATCGTGCTGAAACTTCAGGGACAGGCGCCCTCTAGTTGCAGTTTCGTTTACAGCTCAGAAAACAAACAGCATGGCAGCTCCCATGCGTTTTATTGTCTTATCCTTCCTTTCAACCTTAGGGTGAATTAGGAAAAGTTTAATCCACTTGCACTGTTTTATGTCTACATGTTTGCTGACAAACAACCTTGTGTTAATATATAAATGTCAGTTTGTCTGCTAAGTGGCTGCATGTCATAAGCATGTGAATTAAAATTACCAGATTGAAATCCAATCTGCCATTTTAAATATTTATTTGGTGTGCGTTGGAAGAGGGGTACTCTTATAGGCGAGTATAGCCCAAACTCTATGTTTTAACAGGAAAAGTAGGGGGTCGTCTTATACGCCGGAAATTACGGTATGTTTATAGATATATGTTTATATATCTATATATATTTACCGGTATATAAAAGATACGCTTACAATTTAAGTTTAAGGAATTTAATTTTCTTCAAAAATTAAAATATGATGACTGAAATATAAAAAAAAAAAATCAAATATATCTTAAGTTTCCATCTCTTAGTCAATACATATAAAAATAAAGCTTTAAATCCCCCCCTCCCCCCCCCCCAACCCATAGCAACAATAAAGATGGCAACCTCTGCTGTAGTCTATTGAACACAAAAAATAGCTATAACTGATATTGTTTTTGAAACACCGCTTCAACTCGGTTTAGTCACAATTATGATGAATTCAAGTAAACAAAAATAGTGTCTCTTTCTTTGCTTGTAACTGAATAAAGCTACACATACGTAAACATATTCATTAAAAGAACATTCATTTGAGTAATATACCGTTTTGAGACCGACAGACAGGGCATAGGCAGACAGGGCACAGGCAGACGGGGCACAGACAGACATGTCACAGACATACAGACAGGCCACAGACAGACAAGTCACAGACAGACAGGTCACAGACATACAGACAGGCCCCAGACAGACAGGCCACACACGGACAGTTCACAAACAGACAGGCCACAGATCGACCTCAAACATAATAAATGTTGTTGACATAATAAGCTTACTCTGCTGTCCACGGTCTGTCCGCTCGGTGGAACACAAAGAGGTCACCGTTTGAGTCCACATCAACACCTGACACCTGACCGACGCCCTGACCGTCGAGGTTAAATCCCACATCGAGCCGGGGCCTGGCCTAAGTGGGGCGACACAAGATGTTCATAGCTATGGTTAATTCATTTCTGCCACCAGCCACAACACATTGAAACAAAGCGAGTCTCGTTCAAACACATTGAAACAAAGCGAGTCTCGTTCAAACACATTGAAACAAAGCGAGTCTCGTTCAAACACATTGAAACAAAGCGAGTCTCGTTCAAACACATTGAAACAAAGCGAGTCTCGTTCAAACACATTGAAACAAAGCGAGTCTCGTTCAAACACATTGAAACAAAGCGAGTCTCGTTCAAACACATTGAACCAAAGCGAGTCTCGTTCAAACACATTGAAACAAAGCGAGTCTCGTTCAAACACATTGAAACAAAGCGAGTCTCGTTCAAACACATTGAAACAAAGCGAGTCTCGTTCAAACACATTGAAACAAAGCGAGTCTCGTTCAAACACATTGAAACAAAGCGAGTCTCGTTCAAACACATTGAAACAAAGCGAGTCTCGTTCACCTAACATTTACATTGTAGACGTGTTTCTTGTTTTCAGATTAATATTGAGATAGTGGATGCTGGTATTAGAACAGTTCATTGGTTTAGAACAGCGGTTCTCAACCTGTGGGTCGCGACCCCTTTGGGGGTCGAACCACCCTTTCACAGGGTTCGCCTAAAAACCATCGGAAAACACATGTACTCTACAGTTATGAAGTAGCAAGGAAAATAATTTTGTGTTGGGGGGGGGGGGTGGGAGTTTCGCCACAACATGAGGAACTGTATTAAGGGGTCGCGGCATTTGAAAGAATGAGAGCCACTGGTTTAGAAACTGATTAATCTAGCATTGCTACCCAACATTTCAGCTGTAAACATGACATTTAAAAATTGAATCCCATAAAAATAACCTACTCAAAAGTGTAGACTCAAAAGTGTAAACTGTACTGTCAAAGTTAATTCGTATTATGCAGAAAATATACATTTTTCAAAAGTCTAACAAACACTGTGTTGTTGTTTTGTTGTTGTTGTTTTTTCCGAAAAAATTGAAAGCCTTAAACACAAAAGAAAGAGTTTCGAGAAGTCTGTATTATAGTTTGCTTAACGCAAGACATTAGAATATACATGACTTGAAAGTCCCAGAGCTCAATACGATGAATGTGGCACGGCGTTGCACAACAATGAGCTCAAGGTATGTCACTGCGTGCCACCAAAGAAAGACGTGAGACCCCCTGCGGCCAAATCACTTGCTACCAACCCACTAGCTACCAAACCAGTGGCGTAGTGAGGGTGGGGGGGCAAGGGGGGCATCATGCCCGGGCGCTACTCACAAAGGGGCGCCAAATGGTATATTTTACATATAATATTGTATGGTTTTCGAATAGGGGGGGGCGCTAAAAAGGTATTGTGCCCCGGGCGTGAGTTAAGCTCGCTACGCCACTGTACCAAACCACACTTTCTACCAACCCACTCGCTACCAAACCTCTTGCTACTAAACCCCAACTGCTACAAAACCAACTGCTACCAAACCACTTACTACCAAACCACTTGCTACCAACCCACTTGCTACCAAACCACTTGCTACCAGGCCACACTCGCTAGCAAACGATTTTTTTGTATTTTTACTTAACCAATTTTTAAAAAAAATTAATTTTAGATGCCTCTTTCTCTTATTTTCCTTTCTCTCTGTGGTAGCAGTTAACAAAGTCATACAATAATTACCCATGACAGTTTGAACGACGGCAGTATATCAATTTTAAAAAAATGAGAAAACCTTTCCGCCAATCTAGTAATCAAGGCTGGTCGCCTAGTAATTGTTTTGTTTTCTGTTTGTGGTGATTGCAGACTTGTGTAGTTGTATCGATCACCTGGTATGAAATGGAGAAAAGGGTGGTGGGGGGGGGGGGGGAGAGGACAGGTGTGGGGATAACAGTGTCAACAAAACAGTCTGATGACGTACCTGTTCGGCTGCCCGCTGCATGAAATATTCTCTGATTTGCCGGGGTGACCAGTCCTCGTCGAAGTAAGGGAGACCGTATGTAGTGGACAGCAGGGAAAGTATGAGAAGACGGGAGATTTCCACTGCGGCCATTTTACGTTCTGCTGACAGAAACATTTAATGTACACTTTATTTTTCTTTAAAAATTAACGGGTCAAGGTCTCTCAAACTGTTTAATCAGGTGTACACAATAAACATTACCCTAATTAAAACAAAGAAAAAACACTTAATTTACTCCAAGCAATATTTTTCTTTAACTACGATTTTTTGGGGCCTCTTTCAGTCATGTTGAATTTAAATCTAAATATAATATTTTACAGATACATGTGCAGTTACTTCACATGTACCACTGTAGTTAAAGTGAGAAATGAACTTAACTGTAAATAGTTACGTTAAAGTTGTCTTTACGTGGCAGGTGTTAATTCAATCAAGGTCGTGCGTCGTTAAATAATTTCTGTTAATTAATCGAGTAAAATGGTGTTTTTACTACTAACCTGTGTCTGAATCCCTCAGAAAATCCAAGCCTTTCTGTTCTAAGAGATAAGAAATCAACAACAAAAAATCCTGTTGCGACACACAATAAACCACATTACGCTATCGCTATCATGGATTTGATTGTACCGTACAAGACTAGCTTACCTTTTGTGTCACGAACAGGTTCCTAAATAACGGCAAGTGTTTGTTTAGGTGAGTAGTTAATGTTAAAAAAAAAATATGGCGTATGCTCTGCCTCGACGTGTGATGAGAAGCAAATCGATGAATGGTTTTGGGCTATAACGTGGGCGGCCATTCAGGGAACGGTATTGATTCTTGTTGCTATGGCAGCAAGAAAATCGATGATGCCAGCGTGTGACGAAGCGGTTAAAAAGCCGTTAGCGAAAAGGTGAGCCTCCTGGTCACGAGCCGAGTTGTTCATTGAGATCTCTGACTCGCGTGTAGCGGTCAAGACAAGACAACATGCGTCGAATGGAAGACTACACTTAGAGTCTGATTATAGAATGCCCTCGATATCTCTCTCACTCTCTCTCTCTTAGTCTCTCTCTCTCTCTCAGTCTCCCTCTCTCTGTCTTTATCTCGCTTTCTCAGTCTCTATCTCCCAGTCTCTCTCTCTCTTGAACCATAAATCTCTCCCTGTCTTGAAATTTCTCTCCCTACGCTATTTGTGGTTCTCTCTCTCTCTCCCTCTCTTAAACTCTCCTTCACTCTACTTCTCTTTCTCAATCTCTTGAACTCTCTCTCCCTCTCTCTCTCCCTCCCTCCCATTCGCTCTTAAAATATATCTTTCTCTCTCGAACTCTCTTTTTCTCTCCCAACTTTCTATCTCTTTCTTTTCCTTTCTATCTCTCTCGCTCTCACTAACCCATTCTCTCTGTCTCCTTTCTCTCCTCTTTCTATTCTCTCGTTCCCTCTCCATCCTTTATTTATCTTTAAATATCCATTCTTTCTGTCTCTTGCTCTCCCTTTCTCTTGCCCTCTCTCTCTCTTTCTTTCTACCTCCCCCTTGCTCTATCTCTCTCTATGTCTCTACCCCCCTGCTCTCTCTTTCTGTCCAAATGTTGTCCACATGATCGATGACTACCAGTAAATTTATTCCACGTCAACTCTAGTCATACATAAGCCCAGATGTAGGGTAATAATCCAGTGCTAACCCATGTATCATTATTCAGTTTTGTTCATGTCAACAAAATTTGGAGCAGTACAATCTTGTGTCAATGAATTTGAGCTGAAACATTTTTTTTAGTACCGTAAAAAATTTTCTCCTGCGTGGCCTCGCACCAAAACACTCCAATACCCTAAATGGGTCGGCACTACTTTGTGAAGCTAAAACTATGTGGTTGCCATGGTAACGAGAAAATCAATAGCTTTTACGACCGGTTCCCAATTTTGGTGAGATTAGGAATGTTGGACAAGCTTTGAGAGGGATGGGTCGTTGGTTAGGGAGAGGACACTGCTCCGTGTGTGTTCCATGCTATGCTGTGACATGGTTTAAAGAGGGGGGGGGGAATGGGGAGGTAAAGGAGGGTATAGCATACTGTAAATATTTGCAAAATCTGATATGGTTTATGAAATAGTGTCACGGTGGTCTCACATCTTCCTGTGATGGCGGTGGTCAGTTGTGATGAAGTTTTGTAAATAAAAAATCAAGGCACTTCCTAGTACAGGTAGCCTAAATCTCACTAGGTTACAAATGTAGTCTAAATTGTATTCATTCTTTTACCGGATGTTCATTTAAGTTAATTTACCAGAAAATTTACTGTAATGATATTGACAATTTTTTTTTTCAAGCTGTTATGAAAATGTGCAACCCTTCCCAATAAAGTAAAACCCCTACCTATCTCTCTTTAACAATGTTTACATAACAATAACGGCCGTTTAACTTCGTGTATCGGGATTGTATCCATTCCCTGCGGGTTTGTGCTAGAATATGTGAATGCATCTACGTGGTTCCAGATGATGTTGTATTCCTACGCCAGGGGGTAACAAAGGGTGGTTACACTTTGAGCTCAGGGTCTGAGGCAGACCAACTCGTGTTGTGAGCCACTGGCCAGAGTTTGATGAGACCGAGCCGAGCACACCATTTCCCACATCAAGGGACGGTGAGTCCTGGGACTTTTCTCATCGAAATTGGCGAAGTATCACGAACGTAGACGAGCGCAAGAAAGGGAACACTCTCCTTATCCTGCGGTTCTTTTACCAATCTTTCAAGCTGTCAGTGATAAGTTACTGTCAGAGACATCTGTCAGAGACATCTGTGGGTATTAAAAATAAATAAAAAGTGTTTCCGCTTTTCCACGAATTATCTGTCTTCCGTTTCTTACGGTTTTTAAAATGGTAAGTTTGTTTACATTCTCATTTCAATGTTTATTTTTTTATATTCGTTTTAGTTTCAGCTACCGGTACGTCATTTGTGGGGGGGGGGGGCAGAGAAAAGAAAAAGGAACTGAAATAACTTGTAAAATAGAAATTATAAATGCCATTTGCTTTATCTGATACTCTTTCTCTTATGTAAAATACCTAATTAAAGGATACGGGTGAAATGGCTTGGGAACCGCTGATATAGAGGATCCAATGTATTTTAAAAAAATACAAAGTTCCACTTTCTTTTAAAATTGAGAAAGAGTTTGTATAATATTCAATAATACTATTATAATAATTGATTAAAATTACTACCAAAAGTAATATGGTATTACTATTTATCAAATAATGCTAGCAGACTTGGTCTAGACAGTATTACTTATACACCGGTATATATTTTGCCTCTGGTGTGTCCTGCTTCCTTTTCGTAACCGGCCCTCCCCTACTCAACACTCTTAAAAATCCATGGTAAAAAAACTGAAAAATATTGTAAAAATACTCTATAAGGCTGTAAAAGGTAATTTCTTATTGTAATTTTAAAAAAAACAGTAAAGAAATGTTATCAATTTTAATTTACAATAAAAATCTGTTTAAAACCAAGCCTTTAAAAAGATTAACAAATGACAATTTCTTGCATTAATAAATTTGTCGTAGTTAAGCACACTATTTCTACATACGTGTTTTAATTAATTTTTAAAATCTATAAGAAATATTTACTAGAAAATAAATAACGTTTGTATATCCATGTACATTAATAAATGTAAAAACTTTATTTCGTTCCTATCATAATTCGAATTTTTGACACTACATGAAAATTACATCCGGTTCATTTAAAATTGACACAAGTCTTCAATGTAGCCGTGGCCATTGTTCATTGTCTCATAATATCATCAAGGCGAGTGTACTAGACCACGTCCCCACCATAGCAAATCTATTTCAAAAATTGTTTGCACTTAATCACATAGCTTTACTAACCAGCGCAACAGTGGTAATCGTTAGATTTGATGTTATTAACTTCGTTAAATGTATATAGTAAACCCGGTAATTTGTAATTTCACTAAGTTTGCTAACTATTTCAATTTACTTTGACCAGTTTCAAATTTAAAATAAGAAGTTTTATCTATCCAGTTAGTTTATTAACTATGGCTATGCCTCCGATTTTATTACCCTTTTATCCTTGAATTTTTTAAAATGCATGTTTTAAAATGCTAATGTAATTAAATTAGACCTTAAAGCTGATCATCTAGACTCAAAAGCTCGTTACGCCACATGGCAATATTTTTTAATAAATTTAAATTAAGCCTAGGCCCCTATATAAGTATAATAGTACTAATAAATACCTTTAAATAACAACATTATTTTTATTTATAATTGTACAATTTGCCTATTTATTTTCATAATTGATAAGTAGACTGCTACTATATTCTCTACATTTATTGTGTTAAGCGGTAAGATTAGGATTAAATATTCTTAATTAATTTCTTGAATGAAGTAGACTAGATATTGCATGCCACATGACATCATGGCAATATTTTAAATAGGTCTCGGCCCTATAATACTATAAAGTAATACTATTACTATTAATAAAATAAGATATTTTTATATATCTTTTTTTTTAATGGCAAGCCGCGCCAAGCGGCCTGTATCTTTTCTTAGACTACTGGTACTATGTTATATAAACTCCACTCTTGTCTGTTTTGATGTGTTAATCGTTAAGCCTAAGATTAGGATTAAATATTTTTAATTAATTTCTTAGACTAGACAGCATGCCACATGGCAATATTTTAAATAAGTCTCTGCCCTATAATACTATACTCTATACTAATAGCAGTAATACTATTGCTATTAATAAAATAAAATATTTTTATATATCTTTTTTTTTTAAAATGGCAAGCGGCCTATTTCTTTTCTTAGACAGCCTGCCACATGGCCTAGGATTAATTATTTGTAATTAATTTTTGTTAGTTTATTTTTAAATAGACATGGCAATATGTATATAAATTTGAATAGGCCTAGGCCCTATAATACTATTAATTAACCTACATTATTTTTTATATGTATATATATTATTGGAGTGGTTATCCGCATGGTTTTGGTCTTGAGGATAACACCGAGCAATATCCGCACGGCTCCTCTGCGCATGCGCATTATTATTCATTATAGCGGCTGGTGACGTGACATTGAAAAAAAGCTTAGTCCGATGTAGTCAACTAGTTGGTCATTAATGTGACTGCACATACGCCTGTGTACATCATTTCGACTCTTACGTGCAATTAATGAAAAATAAAACACACTATTGACATTTCATGCATTATTTCTAGATCTATATTTGAAGAAAAAGAAAGTGTTGAGTACAGAATTTTTCCGAAATTTCATGAAATGTGTCGATTGGCCGATCGTAGTTTTGGAAACATTGCTTAGACATTGCGCGGTTTTCTCGGAATGCTAAACACTGCCTTATTAGGTCTAGTAGTAGACTGTATAGCCTCTAGGCCATCGGTCTTAAATAAAACGCATCTTAATGTTACTAGTACTAGTCTACAAGATTATAGGCCTATACCTACATTATAGATCTAGACCTAAGACAGGCTGGCTTTCACACATTTACTATTTACGATTCATTCCACACTGTAATTTGCATTCAATAAGCTTACGAAAAATGTCGCCTTAAACTAAGTTAAACTTACGCTATGTTTAATTAATTATCGGTTTTTAATTCCTGAAATAAAGGCTAAATTTAACAAATGCATAATTTTAGTTAATGTAAGTATACATCACACATTTCTGGTTGTGGGGAATAACGGCCAAAATTGTGCGGATAATGCTTGGCATTATTCTCACATCCAAAACCGTGCGGATAACGCTTCCCCTTTGTTTTCCTAAGTCTAAGTAGACTACTATACTCTACACTGTTTTAATGTTAAGCCTAGGATTAATTATTTTCATGTTTTTTTAGAGCAGGCGTATACTAGGATAACAGCTTACAAGAGTCAATGCAGGCGAAAAAGTTTTTAGTGCCCCACAAGTTGTAACCTTCTTACTACTGAGTAAGCATACACTTTAAAAGAAACGGTACCACTAGTAGCAGTTTAAGCAGAATTGGATTAACATTATCTATTCCACAATGATGTTTAAATGCAGAATGTGTTTGTTATCTTTCAAGTCTCTTAAACTTAAAGCTTATGCAGCAGTTAACAATATTTTTTTGCAATAATGAACAGGCATTTACAATTTTAGTTAGGCTTAACGGCTTAACACAAGCTTTACAACTGTTACTGACTGCAAATTAATAATAGTTCTTTATAAAAATTAAACTTAGCTTACTAAGTTTTTTTTTTTGGTTACAGTTAGAGAGTTAAGTTGAAAGTTAGTATAGTAGGCCTACAGTTTACATCTACTAAAAATTTGGCCAGTCTTAATTTATGTAGGGGAATAATATAAGCCTATTAGTATTTGGGCATTGGATTTAATAAATCTATTTTTCTATTAAAAATCTAAACTCATTGATGATTCATCTAGCATTCATATTGAAAAAATACTCATTATTTAGGCTATTTTTAACATTTAATAAATGATTTACTATTGAAATTTCAGTTTCTGCCTGTTCTGTTGACTATGCCATAATATATGGAGGTCTTTGATGGCACATAGGATATTATGATAGGATTTAAACTTGTTTCAAGACCTATGAAGGTAAAGTTTTAATTTGGTTTTTTTAAAAAATGGTACGGCTATTTGATTATATATTAAAATAAATCATTTTTGTTTTTAGTCTGGTTTAAGTGGTTTTTACATATAAATTCTGCAATTGAGGATTTTTTCTTATTACATATCAAGAAAATACTGTTTTAGCTCTGCTTGGAATTAATGAAGTGTATATATATATATATATATATATACACTTCATATATATATATATTGTATCAGATATACCGGTCCACTGTACTTTAAGCAATGGAGAATTACTGGTTATTCCAGTAACTCATGTTAAAAGGGTGATGCAATAATTGTTACTTTCATGCAGATGATAGTAATGTTTATAATGTACATATCATACATTAGCTATAAAAACGAGGAAATTAAATTTGAAGTATAGTCAAAGCATCCCATCTTGTAGGATTGTTAATGCATCTGCATGCTTTTAAATTTAATTTATACTTTTGTTTTGTATTATTTTTATAGACACATTTGTCCTATATAATTACAAGATTTGAATTTTTAATCAATACTATCACTAAAAATGTAAATACATTCTGTTATTTTCATCATGATTTCATCTGTACAATTCAACAGCAGTCCAGTTTATTAGACAGCTTAGTGAATGCCCTTGAGTCTCATGGGACACTATACCACCTGGTATCAAGAAATGAAGAGATATCTCCACCTTGTGGACAAGAATTATCAAGATTGTTTATAATGCAATGGAGGATTTTTTAATGGGGTAAGTCCCAGTATACAGTACAACATGGAAATAACAGACTTTAAATAGCACTGATCCTAACATTTTCAACACTTCACACAATATTTTTAAACCTGCAATAGCAACAAATTTTACTCGAGTTTCAACAGCATGTGTTTTATAGCGAATTTTGGATGTAGATATCATTCTTATTTGTAAATTTAGCTTTGGAAAAGATTGTGTCAATTCTTATGGCCACTGATCTATATGTCATTAAAATTGACATCATTTAGCCTCTGATTGTTTCATAGCCTTTTAATATGGCATATTTATGAACTTGTACTTGATACAGACACATTTTAGACTTGCTAAACTTAGGTTGTTTTACATGTCAATTTTTTTTTAAATTTCAGTTCCTGTTCGGATGACAAAGTGAAATGGATTATTTATCAAGATTGTTTATAATGCTATAATGAAATCTTATTGTAAAGGGTAAGTCCCATGGATTTTTGGTTGAAAATAACTTATCTTGAGCATATTACAGACCCATTATTTATTCTTACTCTAATATAGAGGAATTTCTTTAACTGTCAGGTCAACTTTTATTTTAACTTCAGTATTTCTCCATAGCATTTTGCCTAGTTCCCCTACGCCCCTCTCTCAAAACCAACCTTTTTCAAACTAAGAATAAAAAAACTCCTTTTTAGAACACAAATCAAATGCATTCTTATATAAAATGAGTACTGGTAGTGGAAGAAAGTTTAGGCATCTTTTATGTGACATCAACCTTTTATGGTGATAGGACTGGGCATGGACCAAAGAATTTAGGTAAAAGTACATAGTCTTACTTGATGTATGCAGTGAAGCCTGGATATCATGGACCTTTTAAATAGCACTTATCCTGGCATATGCAATAACTCACAAATGTAATTATAGTTTCACCTACAAAAAGCACAATTTTTACGTGAGTTTTAACAGTATGCGTCATTAATTGGTTTTAATAAGTTTTATTGTAATTTGTGTAGATGTAGATGTCATTCTATTTTGTAATTTTTTAGCTCTTGGAAAGATTTTGTCAATGCTTAGGGCCACTGATCTACCGGGTATATATGTTGTTAAAATTGACATGATTTAGGCTGCTGATTGTTTTATGTCTTATTATGTGCCATATTTTATGAACTGGTACCTGATAATGATGTATAGTATTCTAGAGTTGCTTTACTTAGAGTGTTTCAATGTCAATTTTTTTTTTTTAATTTTCAGTTCCTGTTCTGATGACAAAGTGAAATGGATTATTCATCAAGATTGTTTATAATGCAATGGTGGAATATTATTCTAAAGGGTAAGTCCCATGGATTATTTTTGAAAGGTGGCTTATCCTGAGGCTATTACCTTTGTGCTTCCCTACATGTGATGGCAATTAGAATATTTGAGAGGGGGGTTGTGACATTCTTGCTGTAATGGAGAGGAATGTATTAAAAACTTTTGGATCACCTTCTAACTATGGTATTTCTCCATAGTGATTTTACCTGTACCCTATGCTACATACAGTATTTGTTTTCTAGGGATGTTTTTGACCCTTTTTGGTTCATTGATTTTTTAAATTCAATATTTCCTTATATAATATGGGTATTGCTAGCAAGATAATTCACCTTTCAGGTGACATAGACTTTGAACGTTACCAGGTGGGGCTTCGACCACAAGTTTGGTAAACACTGCAGTATACATTATGTATAGAGTCCAACCTGGATATGACAAACCTTGACCAGTTTTTTTGCCCATGGCTTATGCTCTAACTGACCGAGACATGGAAATATTTTACAACTCTTTGCTTAACCTATGAATAACACAGACTTTGCTTTGTTCCCTGTGTAATATTATATTTACAGGTTCATTGTAATAATTTTGTAGAGGTCGATACCATAGCTCTTTGCAAAACTTTAGTTAGCTGGTATTGATCAGATTTTAAGATTAGAAGAGCTGCTATACTTGTGTTTTAGAAATTGATTCATACTCTATTTTTGTGAATTGATACTAGTATTGTATATAGCCTATTTTAAGTTTGTCTTTACTTATTTAGTTTTAATTTTCAACTTTAATATTTATAATGATTTTTTAATTTTCAGTTCCTCTTATGATGACAAAGACTAATCAACTGATATGGATCTTCCAAAGTAGTGCTGGAGTGTTTTGCCATTTTAACAAAGGTTAGTTTAAGAACTTTTTTACTTTTGCTGTTGAAAAACTGGTTAACCCATTCATCAATCCCATAGCGGTTAAATCCGGCCAGTACTGATTCAATCCCACTGCAACCAAATCCAGCCACTCAACCCTTTGTTTACACGTTTCTAAATAGAAGGGAGAAGTCTCGTTATTTAACCGGAAACCTCACTAGAAACGAGACCAAAGGAGATAACTCTTTTTTAAATATTTTTATTTATTGTCCGAGGAGTGTTAATTATTTTAAAAGCAGATTTTTTATTTTAGTGTTATGATCATTTGTATTCAAATACATCGTTGAAAGTTGACTTTTATATGAACTTACACAAGAGAAGCACTAGGAAATAATGTTACACAACACATATAGCAACTATTTTTGAATGTAAATCAATTCATATACCGGGTAATTATGCTGTTAAATAGATTTGTTTTAAAAAAATGTTCAAAACCTTTCTACAGTAAGGGTGGAGTTGCTCCCCTTTGGTTGGGGGATAATGATAAAATTTCTGATCGCCATGGATTGAGTGGGTAAAGGTCACCTTGTAACTCCCATTTATCATGTTAGTCCGAGTTTGTAAAATAGTTTTTTTTTACTTTAAAAAAAATTAGAGTTATAAAATGTTTAATTGTGGGATATTCTCTTGGCTAATTCTGTAGTGTAGTGGTTCCCAAACATTTTGTCTCCCAGGGTCATTTCTATTATCACTTTCTAAGGGGTACCGTACTCAATGTTTTGTGAGTTATTGATGTTTAGTAATGTTATGGGGAAGGGATTGACAGCAACCCCTGCAAAATGCATGCAGAGCCTGCAAGCCTTAGGAGGTTACTACTCTACTGCAGTTTTAATGTATTGCTTATTTATTTAAAAGTAAATGAAAGTAAATGTGTTAGTTGAGCAGCATTGTTGTCTATTAAATTGTGTTAACCCATTCAATCCCGTAGCGACCAAATCCGGCCAGTACCGATTCAATCCCATTACGGCCAAATCCGGCCACTCAATCCTTTGTTTACACGTTGCTAAAAAGGAAGTGGAAATCTCACTATTTAAACGTAAATCTCGCTAGAAACGAGACCAAGGGAGATTACTATCTTTTTAAAAATATTTTTATTTAATGGGTGAGGAGTATTCATTATTTTAAAAGCAGTTTTTTTATTTTAGTTTTATGATCATTTGTATTCAAATACTTTGTTGAAAATTGACTTTTAGGAATTTACACAAGAAAAGCATTAGGAAATAATGTTACATAACACATATTGCAACCATTAATGGATGCAAATCAATTTATTTCATAGGATTATACTGTTCAATAGATTTGTTTTGAATTTATTTCAAAACCTACCCGTGTTAAGGGTGGAGTTGCTTCCCTTTGGTTGGGGTCTCCAATTAAAAATTTCTGAGCGCCCTGGATTGAATGGGTTAAATATAAACAATAGTAAATGTGTTAGTTGAGCAGCATTGTTGTCTATTAAATTGTGTTAAAATCTGTTTTTGTTTCATTCTCTCTTTAGTGAACGGTACATTTTCTAAGCATGGTGATGCCACTTTTTGAAAGACCAGTTAAGATGGCAGTATTGCACAGACACGTTGAGATGGCAGTATTGTACAGAAACTTTGAGATTGCGGTGGCCTTTATTGGACAATCAAGTTGAGAAGGCAGTATTGGAGAGACTAATTCCCCTGACAAGCTGCAAGTCGGGGAGTCATGTCACTGACGAAGACTTAGGCTGAATTTAATTTTTCAATCCGAAAATGGGAATAAATTTTGTAACTTGCTTGAGAACATTTATTATTTTATTGTATACTTCTTATTTTATTTGTTGTTTAATTAAAATCACCTAATATTAAAGGATGGGGGTCGGCACTATATAAAGAATATACCTGGGGATTTTTGGGGTTTTTAAAAAAAAAACGGTAACTTATTGTAGGTTACCGTTAACGGTAAACTGAAAAGTAACAGCATATTATCGCTAAATTACTGTAGGCTGATTACGATATGCTATCGCTTTCTCAAAGTAAAAACAGTAAGTTACTGGCAGCTTGTACACAGTAAGTTACTGTTTTTGAGGGGTACTTTTACGATAGATTATTAAGAGTGAACATGTTTTGAATTGATAGTACTAAGTGAAAAAACAAAAGCTGTCACGAAGCGAGCGTCATACGTGACGGTTGAACATAGTAAATAAAGTTGATTTCTTTCGGAAGCGTCTATTACTAATTACATTCATCAATAAAAAGCCACGGGTTTTGGTGTAGGGCGCAAGATCAATAATCAAATTTCAATTTACGTAAAGGCGATGCTTTTATTTTTGTAACAACTGGCAGTTTATAGAAACGTTCTTCGGCGAAATTCTTTACGACACCCCCTCTTGTCCTCGGAGCACTTCCATCTCCATTCACTCACTTTTACTAACTACATTGCACCTCTTCACGACAACGATCACTCAGCATACCTCAAAAACTGAAGCAACGAACTGACCCCAGTACTAACCCCACGAACTAACTCCATGAACTAGCCCCATGAATTGATCACACGAACTGACCACACGAAATGACCCCAGTACTAAAACCACGAACTGACACCAGTACTAACCCCACGAACTCACCCCACGAACGAACTCCACGAACTAACCCCACGAACTGACCCCACGAACTGACCGCAGTACTAATCCCACGAACTGACCCCAGTACTAACCCCACAAACTGACCTCAGTACTAACCCCACGAACTGACACAAGTACTAACCCTACGAACTAAACGAACTGACCCCACGAACTGACCCCACGAACTGACCCCACGAACTAACCCCACGAACTAACCCGACGAATGGCTCCCAGTACTAACCCCACTAACTGACCCCAAAAACTAAACTCACGAACTGACCCCAGTACCAACCTCATGAACTGACAATGTAGACCAGGGGTAGACGGCCCCTCCATGAGTTCAACTAATATGCAATAACGTTATGCAGATATCGTTTTTAATAATTAATGAAGTGAAGCTACAAACAACTAGAGCTCTAGCCAGTGGCGCAGCTAGTGGGGGTGCGCGGGGTGCGGACTGCACCGGGTGACCCCATATTGAAAAAAATGCATATTTACAGAGCACACACTGCACGCTCTAACCGAATTTCATCAAACAATAACCAATCCAAAGAATCCAAAATGTGTGCTTTATTAAAGGTTCAAGGTTATTGCGTCAAAAATGAGGCGACCCTATAAATAGGTCAGGAAAACACCGTTTTGACCACGATTCAATGCGAATTGAATTGTTCGGAAACTTTCCGAAGTGACAAGAAGCTTTGATACCAAATACGATTCTAATTTCAAGTACGGTACATGCTACTGTTCCTAAATACATTTACCTACTGACCCTCAATTGTTTTTGTTATTGTCATTGCTGTAATGTGGACTTATTTTAACAAGAAAAAAATCCATGGTGGAAGTTGGGAGCGGAAAGGGGGGTGACGCCATGAGTTTACCCCACCAAGTAACACCAACCCTAGCTACGCCACTTGTTCCAGTCAGAGTAGGCTACCGGTACCTAACTCTAATCACTTGTCAATGTTGGTTAAAGCGACATGTTTCCAACTTCTAAGTTTAAGCTGTTTCAAGCTCAGAATCCTTGTATTTTAACAATTATTGCTACCCGTTTTATGGTAACGTACTATTAAAACAATTACACAACAATTACACAACAATTACAATTGTTTTATTAAGAGACCCAATTTTTAAATCTTTCTGAATTTCTACAACATTGTCTTCCAGTTGTGAAGTTTAATTCTTCAATATTTTCTAAAATATGTTTATTAACGGTTAATCTGTTTCAACAAAGAAATTTATTCACTTGTGTAAAGGTGAGGCCATGGTTTCTTCTTATTATTTTTTTTTAATTCTGTAAACATCAGGAGAAAAAGAACTTGAAGGTATAATATTTTGTAAAAATGTTTATTTCCAATTCGTAAAAATATGCAGAGGCCGAGGAGCCTCGAATGCTTAGAGTTATATTAAGTTTATTAAGCTATAGATTTAAAAAAAAAAACTGTAGTTATCTTGTCGTGTTATCCTCTATCAATAGTAACAGTTGGAAAGATCTGTTTTCTGACACTAAGATTTGACTCGTTGATTTAACTGAATGCTTATTTTCTTCTCTAGCGTGAGTGCATCAGTGTTCACATTGGTCAGGCTGGTGTGCAGATCGGTAACTCTTGTTGGGAACTGTACTGCCTGGAACATGGCATTCAGGTAGACCGGATAAGCAAAGTTTTCTTAAAATTGATGATCTTCTCATAAGGCATAATACATGATATTATTTAAATACAACAGCCGAAGGGACAAGTTCCCTTTTACCCCTCGCCCAGCAATCTAAGTCAGCCACTCATTCAACTTCCCTAGTTTACTCTTTGAATGTTCTTGCTGTTATATAACAATAACATGTTCGCTCTATGAAAAATTTCATTGTGTCAGAAATATATCGTTACCGGCACTTTCCGTTTAAAAAAGCAATCTTTTAGGTCCTTATTGATCCGTATCCGAAAATTTGTTTGAAAGAAATTTCGTCGACGGAAAATTGATCGACGAAAGTTAGGTCGAAGGGAATTTTGGTCGAATTTTTTTCAGTCCACTATTTGATTATTACGCATTATTTGATTTTACTATATAGTATAGTGCGTTCAAAAAGAAATTTGACGAAAATTTGATCGTGCGAACTGAAAAACAAGAATTCGACCAAAATTCCGTTTGACCAAACTTCCGTTCGATCAAATTTCCGTTCGATCAAACTTCCGTCGATCAATTTTCCGTCGATGAAATTTCTTTCAAACAAATTTCCGGTAACCTTATTGACCCATCTATGAAAATGTAAAGGCAGTGAACTATCTGAGTAGGAACGTCTACCAGAACGTCTACCAGAAATAACCTTGTTTGTACCCAGTACCGGGTACTGTGGAGTTAATGAGTCCAAGGTATGGTATCGGGTACTGTGGAGTTAATGAATCCAAGGTACGGTATCGGATACTGTGGAGTTAATCAGTCCAATGTATGGCACGAAGTACTGGGACGTTAATGAGCTCAATGTACCGGGTACTGGGGAGTTAATGAGTCAAATGTATGGTAATGACAAAGGTCCTCAATTTCACAGCCTGATGGTCAAATGCCGTCTGACAAGACCATCGGTGGCGGTGATGACTCTTTCAACACTTTCTTTAGTGAGACAGGGACTGGCAAACACGTACCAAGAGCCGTCTTTGTGGATTTGGAACCTACAGTTGTTGGTAATGGTCCTTTGTTAATTACGGTTTATATGTTAATGGTATATTTCATCCATGAAAGGTGGAAAATGGCAAAATTGTTTTAATCGGTATTTCAAAAATACGGTATAGTATAAAGTATTTTTTTCGAAACTTTTCACAAAATACATCTAATAGATTATCTTTTTTGACGTCGATAGCACCAGGCAATTTTAATGAGGCTTAAATAGCCTGAAAGTAAGACTATCTAAGACTAAGATATATAAACTACCGGTATCTTAATCGCTTGCTTATGAGACACAAGTCCCCCTTAAAATGACGTGTACTTTTAAACTGACTTTGAAGACCTTGTATTCTGACATTGAAGACCTTGTATTCTGCCATTGAAGATCGTGTGTTCTGACATTGAGGACCCTGTAGTCTGCCATTGAAGATCTTGTATTCTGACGATTTCAGATGAAGTTCGTAATGGGATTTACCGTCAGCTGTTTCATCCAGAGCAACTGCTCACGGGTAAAGAAGACGCAGCCAACAACTATGCCCGTGGTCATTACACCATAGGCAAGGTCAGCACTGAACCTTTAAAATTTAATTAATATAAGCTATTTTAGCTTCATTGACAATGTCTTTCCTCCAGGACCCATATCCCACTGAAGTTCAAAGTGATCAGTCCGCGTTTTTTACTTTTTATCGTTGTCATTTTTAAATCTTCATATATGCTCTGGTAGGGTACGTTGCTGAATCCATTTACTGGCATGTGTGCAATGGTTGGGGATGCGATGCTGGTATTATTTTTAACGGCTCCTAGCGGATGCTAGGACAGTTTTGAAGTACTCGATTGACGTCGAGTTCATATATGTTTCATTTTTTGTGAAACGAAGACTGTCTGCTTGCCAATAATTTAATAATACACTATAATTTACTATAATCTAGTGGTTATCCTTCTTCTATGTACCCTTATCACAATTAATACCGTAACATAGCATGCAGTATATCGGTACCGTACCCAAAAAAATTTATTAAGTATTTTTTTTTTAAATTTAAAGAGCTGATTTTTGTAAACATGTCAAATGTCAGTTGATTACCCGGCATGCCTAGCTGTTGTACCGTACCGGTATTAGAGGATTACCTTTTTATCAAGCTATAATTTACTATTACTACAAATAATTTCTTTAGTTAAATTTTATAGAGGCATCAGGAAATCGGTTCCAACTTTTTTAAAAACATTATTTTAAAACTTTCATTATTCCCTTTAACTAGCATTTACTTAGCACATTCATTTATTTTAGCGCATTCTTAAACTTTATATTTTTCTCCCTCTCCAACTCCAATTCCCAACACTCAAAAAAATGTTAAAACAACACCTTCAGGAGATCGTTGACCTTGTCCAAGACCGTATCCGGAAACTGGCCGAGATGTGCACTGGGCTCCAGGGCTTCCTGCTCTTCCACAGTTTTGGTGGTGGGACTGGTTCAGGGTTCACTTCCCTTCTCATGGAGAAACTCAGCGTGGATTACGGGAAGAAATCTAAACTTGAATTCTCCATCTACCCGGCCCCACAGGTGACAGGGTTTTTTTATTCTCCTACAAAACCTGTGCTATTTTTAAAAACATTTTTACATTTAATTCTTTTTTTTTTTCGTCGTTTGTTCGATGACAAAGGCTTCCTGCCGACACGTTCGTTTTGTTGCGTTCCTTTTTCAGGTTTTCACATGCTTTGTTTTACTAATTTCCTTTCTAACTAAACTGGTTTGATTATACAGTATTATAATTACCTATACTAAATAAGATACAGGCCTACATGCCTACCTAAGCTGGCTTGATTATACAGTACCGGTAGTGTGCAAGCTCGTTGACATAACGGACGAACTGTTACGAAACGGCCACTTATTTCCTATAAATTATAAAGTTATATCAGCATCGAAGTTAGCTTTTTATTAAGCTACAGAAAATGAAACTGAATTTAATCTGAAAGTAAAACATTTCGACTCTTCGGGTACCGGTACCGGTACCTAGGTCTCGACTGCAGTTGTCGAACCGTACAACTCAATCCTCACTACTCACACAACCCTCGAGCATTCGGACTGCGCATTTATGGTGGACAATGAGGCGATATACGACATCTGCAGACGTAACCTTGATATTGGTCGACCATCTTATACCAACCTCAATCGGCTGATTGGGCAAATTGTGTCCTCCATCACGGCGTCTCTTAGATTTGACGGGGCCCTGAATGTGGATCTGACAGAATTTCAAGTGAGTATGGTTTGCTTTTCTTTTTTTATAGCCTAGTACTAGTAGATTCGGAATTTGTGAAAATGTTTTATTTTTTTTTTATATATATTTTAAAAAAGTAGTTCTAGTTCTAGGATATATTTAAATACTGGTACCCGTTATATAAATAGTCTATACATATATTTTATATATGATTAATAGCAGCATACCGGTATCTGAGTTTTAACGTTGTGATCCAAATATAATATTGCACTAATGCTAGTAAACTAGTTTGTTAATTTCTTTGAGAAACCGAAGGGTTTTTTGGTGTGAAATATTTCTTTCTCGTCTCTAGAAATATTGTATTGTATCATACCCGGCATGTAGATTTGTTCAAAACTCGTACCAGTACTTATCGATCATTACCGGTAGTGTCTCTTGATTGGTTTCTTAGTAGAGTACCGTATAAACTATGATTCCGTTATAATTACATCATTTCGTTCCAGGTACCCGTAAGTGTAGTGCATTATATTATAATATTTTATGCCGGTAAAAACCATAAGAATGATCAAAGTGTGATGTAGCGTTCCCGGATAGGGGGTAGGGTGGGGTTACCATCCCGGGGTGCTTTTATTAAAATTAATGTTTATGAAGGCCTGCGATAGATGAATTATGTCACAGGCAGCACAACATACACTACAACATACACCACAACATACACTACAACATACACTTCAACATACACCACAACATACATCACAACATACATCACAACATACATCACAACATACACTACAACATACACCACAACATACACCACAACATACACTACAACATACACCACAACATACACCACAACATACACTACAACATATGGTTCATATTTTCTAGTTCTTTTGTTAAAATATTTTAATTTAAATAATTTAAGGTACCGGGTACAGATTTGGATTTCTCTTCTCGGGAACAATATTTTTAGGGTGGGTGGACGGCACATACAATTTAAGGCGTGTAGCTTATTGATTCTTACACACTTGAACTTGAACAATTTCCAGCTCCTCATAAATGGCTGCATAAGTTGCATGTGCATGCTTGTCTTCTCGTCAGACGAATTTGGTCCCCTATCCACGCATCCACTTCCCGTTGGCCACCTACGCCCCAGTGATATCTGCCGAGAAGGCCTGCCACGAACAGCTCACTGTAGCAGAAATAACCAACGCTTGCTTTGAGCCGGCTAACCAGATGGTCAAGTGTAATCCGATGCAAGGTCAGATCCTGGTACCGGTATACTAATGGGGTTGGTGTTTGGTGGGTGGCGACTGGTGCCTCTCAGTAGCTATCTAGCTATCTCTGATAGTGATCGCAACAGTTGATGCATTTATTGTATATTTACATAAATAAGGGTACGTTTAAATGATTCCTTTAGCGTATTTGACTAATTTGAAGTTATAAACAGGTAATTTATTCATGGGATATCCTGTCTGTGCTATTGTGTTATCTGTGCACGAGCTCGTCGAATGAATTATTAGGTGCTTTATTGTATATTTAATTGTATGTGCCTGGGTTACGGTCTTACACTTTACTAGTTAAATTAAATTTAATGTACCGGTACACAAAGGCCCTGAGCTGCATATCTCATGAAATAACAGGTAAATACATGGCCTGCTGCTTGTTGTACAGAGGTGACGTCGTCCCCAAAGATGTCAACGTTGCAATAGCCACCATCAAAACAAAAAGAACCATTCAATTCGTGGACTGGTGCCCCACAGGCTTCAAGGTAGGCTCCATTTGTGTGTGTGTCGTGGACTGGTGCCCAACAGGCTTCAGGATATGGTCCATTTTTGTGTATGTGTTTGTTTGTGTGTGTTGTTTGTTTGGTGTTTTTTTTTTTTTTGGGGGGGGGGGGGGCTGTTCTTCCTGGCTGATTTTCGAGATGTAAAGATCAAGAATGGGAGATGATGAAAATATGAAAAGCTTTGGCTTGGACCTTGAAAACTGGTACCCGGTACTAGTATCGGCAGTTACATGTTTATAATCTATAGTACCACTGTACCCATAACTATAACTCCTATTAAATATGTTAGTATTGTTAGAGCTAAAAATAGAAGCAATTAATGGGGTATGGTACCGGGTAAGTAATAAATATATAATTTATTTTTATTTATAAATAATGTGTATTTTGATTTTGACTACCGGTACCTTATACTTATAGTATACCCGGTACTTCATAAGTATTTATTAGATCGTTATGGCATTTCCAGGTGGGCATCAACTACCAACCCCCAACTGTTGTGCCTGGTGGTGACCTGGCCAAGGTGCAGCGAGCTGTCTGCATGTTGAGCAACACCACAGCTGTCGCCGAGGCCTGGGCGAGGCTTGATCATAAGTTTGATCTCATGTACGCGAAGAGAGCTTTTGTGCACTGGTAAGAATTGACCGTCACGTTGAAAAGTTTGAGGAGCACTGCTAGCATGTCTTTAAGTGTATGTCGATATGCTAATGTTATTTCAAGGTATAGGCAAACTAGTGTTATAAAACATCCGCACGTCCGCAGAAAATATGCACCTTTTCCGCTCCTCCCCATTAGTATTACGGTTTCTAAGATTTTCATTGTGCATTTAGAGGAAATTTTATGAGACGTATGTCACATGTGTCTCTCTGCATACACCACTATCGTCAGATCAGCTCCATCCGCCACTACCTGAGAGTGAGAGTTAGCGCAAAAATACAAAAATACAAAAAACCTAGTCTGTGCTCTTGTTCTTTCTCGTCTTTACTATTGCGACTCTTTTCTGTCAGGTTCAACAAAGCACTTCATTGAAAAACTACAAAAGGTTCAAAACTCAGCTGCTAGGCTAGTCCTAAAGGCAAAAAAACGTGATCACGTCACTCCACTACTCCACTCACTTCATTGGCTCCCTATAATAATAAAGTAACGCATCGATTACAAGCTGTCTGTTCTCCGTCACAACTTTTCTCGGATTCCTGCCCTTCCTATCTAACCGAACCTCTTTCTGTCTATTCACCACTTCGACAGCTTCGCTCCTCCGCAGACACGCGTATTCTGTCCGTTGCTAAGACAAGCAATAAAACATATGGTGAACTATCGTTCTCTTTCTGCGCCCCCAAACAATGGAATTCTCTGCCACCACACATCCGCAATATATCAACCACCCAGGCCTTCGAAACTGCACTCAAAACACATCTCTTTAAACTCTACTACCCCGACTGATCCCCACCCCCCGGGGCCTCGCCCTTCTGACCGATAAACGATGCTGCTGGCTGCCGTCCATGGCTTGACATGTAAAAGTTTTGGGGTCGGTGGGGTGAATATGCATTTGTTTTTGTTTTGTTGTTATACAGCTGTTCTTTATTACATAAATGTATTTTATTTTTATAATGTCGCGAGTATGTCTCTTTTGCTAATATTTTATGTACAGCGTGGTGAGCCCAGCCCTAGGCTGGGGTACCGCGCTATATAAGGCTTCTAAATAACATTGTCAATGACGTCAATGAATACTTTTAATCCCATTGTTACAAATTTAATTACATTTACATTTAGAAACAAAGCCCTCCTTGTGTTTGTAACGCCCCAAAGAGTTTGTCACATGTCATGTCCTCAGGTACGTAGGGGAGGGTATGGAGGAAGGAGAGTTTGCTGAGGCTCGTGAAGATCTGGCGGCCTTGGAAAAGGACTACGAGGAGGTGGGAGTGGATTCTCTTGGAGAACACGCTGAAGACGGGGAGGGAGGTGATGACTTCTGATGTACCGGTATCACAGCATCACATCGCGTTGAGAAAGATTTGAAACCAAGCTACCAACCTGTGCTCTTTATTAACTATGAACATTATAATATAATTATAATTATAGCCTTCACGGGGATCTGAGGGTCATCTACATATTACTAACTGGGGGCCATATATCATATACATGTTCACTTATTAACTAACTGGGGGCCATCTACATATTCACTTATTAACTAACTGGGGGTCATCTACATATTCACTTATTAACTAACTGGGGGCCATATACATATTCACTTATTAACTAACTGGGGGCCATCTACATATTCACTTATTAACTAACTGGGGGCCATCTACATATTCACTTATTAACTAACTGGGGGCCATCTACATATTCACTTATTAACTAACTGGGGGCCATCTACAAATTCACTTATTAACTAACTGGGGGCCATCTACATATTCACTTATTAACTAACTGGGGGCCATATACATATTCACTTATTAACTAACTGGGGGGCCATCAACATAGTCACTTATTGTTCTCTGAGAAAAATGTATTATATGGTTGGGGGGGGGGGGGCAGATTTATTGTACTAAATTTGGTTGTTAGTTTTATCGCGATCGTCTGATTATTAAAAAAATAATTTAAAAGCGGTTTAGGGGAGGCACAGAAGTTAGAATTATATTTTTAAAAGGAATAACTTTTATGTTGAAATTGAAAATAACTTTTGTTTGAAACACATCTTTTATTTTTATTAATTATTACCCGAACCAAAAATGTCTAGAGGGAAATGTCCATTGGGGTGGACCGAGTGTGTTCATTGGGGTGGACCGAGTGTGTCCATTGGGATGGACCAAGTGATTTATCTTTTCTAGGGCTCACGTGGGTGGAGCACCAATCCTTGTGTAGTTATCCACCTCCGTAACGATAGCAGTGGTAGCAGTTTGGTATATTTTGGAGGCAGTGAGTTAGTTTGACTCGAACTTAAACAACGCTGCTATTGTGCTATAGTCTACTATAATATCTTTATAATAATAGTAATATAATATTAATATACGCTTAGGCTGGTGAGATGTATGACTCGAACTTAACACCGCTAGTGTGCTATAGTCTACTATAATATATAAATACACTAATACTACTAATAGTAATATACTATAGGCTTAGGTGGTGAGATGTGCTAGTTTGTTAACTTCCTGCAATTAACAATAACAAATATAGACTAGAGATAGCCTCCTTTCCATACCTGTTGCCTTTTGTTATTTGCATGTTTATATTTATACTAATACTAGTCGTACTTCTTCATTTTTTATCATTCCTAAATATTATGTTACCGGGCGTATGTTGTTAACGTAAAAACTTAATTCTGCCACAGAAAACAATTGAGATAATACAGAATGTAGTTCTATGAACCAGTACCGTAGTAAACACATGACCCACCATGTATTTGTCTTCAATTGACTCTTCTACTTTTAAGCCATTCAAATGAACGATCCCAAAATGAACTCCTAAATTGTATTACCCGGTACCGGATTTTTATTATAATTAATAAAAATTATTGACGGAAAAGTAGAAAAGCACATCAGTAGATGGAAAATGTAATTCATATTATTTAGATGTACCGGGTACCGTACTGGTTAGCTATTTTAGCTTTGCTCGGGTTGTTGTTCCATTAAACACATTATTGTTAGTGAATATGTGTAGTTAACTTTTATTTATAAATTTATAATAAATGTATTATTTCATTACTAAAATCTAGAGACTTATCAGCATTACCAGTACGGTGCCTGTTTCATGCTCACTCTAGATTAAATTCTACCTCAGATTGGAATATGTTCATCTTTCACTTTTTTCCCCCACATTGTATTATTATTGTAACTGTATACCATTTTGTGTATTACTTATAAATTTATCAACATTTAAATGATACGGTCTTTGACTATTTAATGTTTGTAACGAAGAATACCAAACTACATATAATATTAAGAAATTAAGAACAAACCGTTCCAACACCCCAGTCAAATAAAGGGGGAAAAAACACAAAAAACTTCATTTTTATTTCGAGTGATTTTAATAATTCTCTGGAAACAATTCAAACAAAACAAGAAAAATCAGTTAAACAAATGACAACATGCATTCACAACAAATATGTATCAGTGAAAACAATGAACTAATGCATTCATAACCAGTGGTGACACAAGGAAAATGTCTTCTGGAGCTCTATTGGGGAAAAAAGATTTTCTGTACCAGTAAAATTAAGAAATATTTTAAGTTTTCTTCTACTTCTATACAGTGCTTAATATATTTCTGGCTGATTTGCCACCCTTCATAACAATGTCAGAGAAACAATGGAAAAACAAGCATTCATAAAAATAATTTATTAAATAAATCAAATGTTGGATCAATACTTTAGTGCCAAATGATAATTAAAGACACATTTTCATTAGATGCACACAAAAAGAAACATTCACTTTGTTATGTTATATTTGAATTATACGGTATGCAATATTTAAAAAAACAAAAAACAATAATGCAACTGCCAAAGGCATACATACTCTGTTTATTTACATATTTTTAGGCAAACCCCAGAATATTCAGCATAGAACTACAACTAACTGTTCACATAATAATAACAAAGCTCAAGTCCTTTACACATAAGACTAAGTACCGGTAAGTAATAAAATAGGCCCAAAATTGTGTTACAAAAATGCACACAGAAAAAAATGAATGGCTATTTTTTTTTTAAAGTTACAAAGTTGCAGTGAGGTGAGGGGGGGGGGGGGGGAAATGTCTCAAGGAATCAAGTGAGATGAAATAAAATTGATAAAGGTAACTCATAGAAAAAAACTAAAAATGAAATCACTGTAAGTCTTGGGTCAAATTAGCAGACCTATCAAAATCCTATTCATTAGATTAGAAAATTGGAAATTTAATGTTTATCCATATGGCCTATATTAGTTTGGTTTGCAGTTGATAACATGTTGCCAGTACTCCTCTTGACTTTGAAAGACCAAGTAACAAGAAGGGCAAGACATTACCTGGGCTTCTGTGATCTTATGAACACCATTCAGATGTTTCTTAAGATGGTGTTTAAACTTAAACTTGGACCCACAAACAGAGCATGTGAATTTCCTATCACCGTGGGTAGCCATATGAAGGTACAGACCACCTTTGGTCTGCAATCCTTTCCCACACAGTTTACAGCTGAAAGGCTTGTGCATGGTATGGTAGGTTGACATGTGCCGTTGATAGAAGGCCCAAGATGGAAATATTTGTGAACAAATGTCACACTTCAGTTGTTCCCCTTCAGGTAAGCCGAATAATCCTTGAAGTGGTTGTGAATGATGAGGCCTCAGTGGAGATGCAAAACTGTTTCCTGTAACACAGAAAGTCTTTTTATGGACAAATCAAAGGAAATAGAAGCATCCTAAAATGAGTATATTACACATGTCTCCATGCTTTTAGTTCAAATGGTGCCACTACAAAACTGCATGTGACCGCTTAATTCCTCAGCATACTGAAAATTAACCATACACCTCCCGCATTGGAACAGTTTGTGCACACATCTCATGTGCTTCTTAAGATGATGCTTCAATTTAAATCTCGAATCACAAAGAACACAACAGAACCTTCTTTCTCTGTGATTTATCATGTGTGAACGGAGACTGTATTTATTTTTGAAAGATTTGTGGCAGAAACCACAAGGAAAAGAGGTGCATTCTGGGTGATAATGCAGCAAATGTTTTTGATACACTGCCCTATTGGGAACAGTAACTGAGCAGTATAAACACTGGAGTGGGTGCTCGGAGGGATTATAAGATGAACTTGAAGGTGAGAAATGTGGATCTAAATGCCTGATCTGTGCCTCAATTACACTCTTGGATCCTGAAAAGAAATGGTTTAGTCAATTCATCTCGAAAGGTTAAATGAAGAGTCACGGTGGTACAGTAATGATATACTTTAGCACGGTGGTACAGTAATAATATACTTTGTCACGGTGGTACAGTAATGATATACTTTTGCAATCTATTTGCCTACAAAACTGAGTACAACACAAACCCTGCCAACATAAGATTCAATCTAGTCACGTAATGCTTAAAGAGATAGCTTGCTATTTAAAGAAAGCTGTACATGATGACAGGAGATGTTGATTATAGCCGTGTTGATCACTGAAAGTGGCCAAACATCTACCACATTGAACAAGGCTGTGTAGCCTCTTGGTGTGTTCTTGTAAGTGGTGTTTTCGCTTGAACTTTGAATCACAAATCCCACACAAATATAACCTTCCAGCATGGGCCTGCACATGAATTTGATGCCCAGTCTTTGTCTGAAATCCTTTACCACAAATACTACAAGAATATGGCAGGGTCTCAGGGTGACTTTCAGCTAAATGTCTGTGGTACATTTTCAGAGTTGAGAATTTCACAGGACACTTCATACACCAGATAGGTTGCACAGGTGATGATGATGATTGGTTTGACCTCTGGTGAACCTGCACTTGATCAAGAGAGCTCTTCTCTGAAATAAAACAATGTAATCAATGGAGCATTATATTGAGGGATTTATTATTCTGAGTTTGAGTGCAACATTCACTTAAGATGTTATTTAAGAGCAGTTGACATGTTTATGGATATGAAACACATTGTGCTAAATGCTGGTTAAAGTCTTGAACATCTCTGAATGTGGCCAAACATTTCCCACACAGTGAAAGACCATGTATTTTTAAATGCCTCTTCAAATGGTGTTTCAGCTTGAAGGTTGCTACACACATGCAGCAAGAAAATGTCCTGCCATCATGTGCCAGCATGTGGGTGTTCTGTCCTGTTTTTGTGTGAAATCCTTTACCACAGATTGTACAGCTGTAAGGTAATGTATCTGGATGTTGCTCTGACAGATGCCTCTTATAAATTTTTACGGATGAGAACTGTTGTGGGCAGTGTAAGCAAGAGACTACATCTTCATCAAAATAATTCTGGGCTCCAGATACTGATGATGGAAATGGATTATATCCATGGGGAATGTGTCCTTGCTTACCAGGGCACCGCTCTGAAATAAAACAAGACATTTGATGGGAAACTGTGAAATTCTGAGCCTTCAAAATTTATTTAATGTTTATGGTAACACAAAAATATTTGATACTATTTATTGAATAATAAACAAATACAAGCACACATACAAAAAAAGAATATTAATAATTGTTCAAAAAATTCAACTTTAAAAAAAAAAAAAAGAAAACAGTACATATCCATATGTTAAAAATAATGCTCACAAGAACATTTTTTAAAGTCATGGAACATCTATTTGCAGTTCATTAAGTGTTGATTATATTCATCTCCAATACCAAATACATGGTAACACAACATGCATTGTGCCAGCTTGTGGATTTTTTTAAGATGTGTTTTCAGATGAACTTTCTGATTGAATCTCGAGTCACAAATATTACACATAAATTGCCTTCCTTTGTGGGCTTGCATGTGTAAATTAAATCCAGTGGAAGAGAGAAACCCTTTCCCACAAATAGCACATGAATAAGGTTTCTCACAACTCTGTAATTGTGAACCAGGCAAATTATGAGCAGAGTCCATTACAGAAATATTAGATCTGCTTATATACTGCCCAAAACTTGCGTTTGTATTGAGAGGCTGATGTACAAATGAAGCTGAACTGCATGTTGATGTAGAGACAGATTCCATATATTTTTCAAGTCCTTTTTTGTGTTTGTGAAATCCTGCAATAAACAAAAGAAAATCTCTTTGAAGCTATCACTATCAGCATAATAACTAACAGATGGTGAGCTAATCGTTCTGGCACAGTTGGTATATCATCCGGAAAGCTTGCTCATACAACTTTCTTTTTTAGCTCATATAGATCAACTTGCTATAACAATAACATAAATATGAATATCAAATCATGGTAGTAACATTTATATTAATAAAGGTATTTACAGAAAGTGATTTTTGTTATATATTCTTTCATTTCACAGCAGAGTGGAACATTTTTAAATAACAAAGTAGATCAGTGAAATGATAATATATCTTGCAAAATTATTAAACAGAAGAATTTTGTTAAAAAAAAGGTACTATTCAATGTTTAAACCGTCTGCCGTACAATATAATTATAATAGCTTGCTATACAGAAGTATTTTTACAAGCAGATAAATGTCCAATAAAAATGTGACTTTCTCTAAATACTGACAGACACTTGGAGCATTGATGCAAAGAATGAAGTGTTCTAACATGACGCATAAGATGATGTTTTAGCTTGAACTTTGCACTACAGTTAGAGACTGGGCAGACAAATGTCCGGCCTTCATGTCCCTGCATATGAAATATCAAATTTTGACGGCTGAAGCTACCCTTCCCACAAATTTTGCAACAGAAAGGCATCAAGTGTCCATGAGATTCGCAAAGATGCTTTCTATAATTGTGTTTATCATTATAAACATTTGAACAATGCTGACAGTGAAATGTTTCAAACACGTTTAACATATGTGAATTGTCTTGCTCCATAAAATTTGGAAAAACCCTTGGCGGTTCTTGATGAAAAATGGATACTGGTTCTGAAACAAAGTTAAAAAATATATCACTTTATGATCTACCTTGTTTGAAGACTTCTTACTTATTTCAAAGCTTTCAGCCCCAAGACATGCAATTTTGAGTTCAATTTTTTTTTTTTAAATAAAACTTTCCATCCAAAAAAAAAAACCAACAAAAAACCTTGGAAATGTTGTAGAAATCATTATGTGGCAGCCAGAATTTAGAAAAAAAAATATCCATATACAATAAAAATTGTAAAAAGAAATTTCTATTATGACATAAACTTTAAAGCATTGTTATACAACGACATGGCAAAATTATTCTTCTACTATAATAAAGAAAAAGGAAGTTTATAATTTCTATTTTAGTGTTAAAAGATCAAGTGTATATGGAAATGGAAGCAATACAATTACAAAGCAATGACATTACTATTCTTTCACGTGTACGACATGAATAATGAAAAAAGAATATATTTTTCAATTCATAACACATTGGAAGTTAATCTTATTATTAAAAATTATTGGCTGACAAAATTAAGCATATATTTTAAAAGCTTGTTATTAGCAGTATATAGTAAAAGAAAAAAATACATGTTAATATAAAGTTCAGATGTTGTAAACCCCATAAGTAAAAAAAATCTCTTTTGTTATTGAAATTCTTCAGAAATTGTCATCTGCATTAACAATTTTAAAAATAAATGGTTATATTAAAATGTGTATGTATCTATATTACTCAGTGTATTCAAAAAGTTATGAACACCTATTAATTGTGTTCACAATAAAAAATGAAGAAACAAGTTCTTACAAATAGGCTCTAATGATTCTGTATCAAATGTTGATTAAATTCTTTCCCAACATTAAATAATTGTGAACAAGTGGGACACTGAGCCAATTTGTGAACATTATTTAGATGTGATTTCAGGTGTGCTTTCTGTTTAAACTTGGAATCACAAATAGAGCACATGAACTTGCGCCCTTCGTGGGCAAGTGTATGGTGATTTAAACCGGATACACTGAAAAAACCTTTTCCGCAAAGCTGACATTGAAAAGGCATTTCATTTGAGTGAAACTGAGAAATGTGTGCTCTAAGCATTAGTTTGCTCATGTCTTCCCCACAGTGAGGGCACTTAATCCAATCAGAAGTCTCAGTCCTTTGTGGAAAGTGATCATAATGTTCTTTGACATTATAAGCTCCATGTATACTGACTGCTTTGAAACCACCAGATGTAGAACTGAATTGACTGACTTTGTCCAATTCTTTGCTTCCTCTACGTTGCTGCTCTGAAACAATAAATAAATTTAATAATTCAATCTCTCATTTTTTTTCTTGCTTTATACGTTGACAAAATTGGTTAAAAGACCAAGATGGTTGTTGGGCCTTATAAAGTCATATTATTGTTCAACTTTAGAAAATAAATTGGTTTGTAAAGAAAGCAAGTCTACATCGATGCATGAGTATCAGGACAACACAATACATGAAGATCATATTCCTGGCCAACTCGAAATATTCCTGGACAAGTTGAGCAAGGGATACATCCATGAATGCTCCTCAGGTGCCTCTTTACTTTACTTTTCTGAGTGAAAGTTGTATCACAAATGGGGCACAAAAATGTTTGACCTGCATGTTTTCGTTTATGGTGATTCAGGCCAGAAACACTGTAGAAACCCTTCCCACATAATGTGCACTGAAAAGGCATATCATGTCCATGGATTTGTGATAAATGCTGTCTAAGTGTGGAGGATGAAAATTCTGCTTTACAATGAGGACACGGTAAATTATCTTGCACTTCAGTAGCCATTAATCCAACTCCCAATGTTTTGTAACCTTTTCCAGGAAGCACTGAGTAATGAGGTGCATATGTCGAGAAACTTGTAGATCTATCAACTGCAGCACTATATGGGAATTTTGATGCTTCAGACGTATTATTTTCTGAAATAAAAAAATTAGGCAATATTCAACTTTCCTCTCCGTCCTACATTTTTTAAAGCATTTTGATAAAAGGGCACACATTAGATTATAATACATACATAACAGACATTTCCATACAAGTGAGAAAAATGAGCATAGACAATATTGACCCTCAATGCATACTTAATTTAAAGTGTAAATTACTGTAAATAAATGCATGCTCAGCAAAAATTCATTTATGAATGGACAATGTTTTAATTATTACAATGCAACACATGCTGATTGTATTCTACACCAAGTCGAAAAATTTGATTGCACATAGAACATGGAGAACAATTATGTAGCTTCTGAAGGTGCCTCTTTAATTTTGTTTTTTGTGACAACTTGGCATCACAGATAGGGCAAGAAAATGTTGTACCCTTGTGGACCTCGAGGTGGTACTGCAGGCCTGGTAAACTTCTATAGCCTTTTCCGCAAAGCTGACATATATAAGGCATTTCCTTACTGTGGCTTTGTGTAATGTGGAGATTTATGGATTTTTCATCACAGAAAGTCATAGGACAATATTGGCATGGAAAATTTGTCCCAGGTGTTGATTCCTTTCTGTGATAAGAAATAAGTAGTTCTCCAGCTGTAGTTGAAGGTTCCCCTACAAATCTTGTTTGGTGATCATGACTTATCCTTTTATTAATTTTCAGTTCTGAAAGATAAAATATTCTTTAGTTAATATTAAAGACTTTTTTTTTTAGGCATCAGCTTTAGCTATTACAAGAAGAGACTGCTAATAAACACTCAAAGTAAAAAAGAAAATGCCCTCAAGTAATTTTAATAATCTTGATTTAAGAGTTATTCTTTGTCATGTTTACACACAATACAGAACATGTTGGTTGTATTCCAGGCCTAGTCGAAATATTCCAGAACACATATTACATTGGGCAACACCATGAACTTTCTTGAGATGAGGTCTCATGGAACTCTTCTGGGTAAGTTTTGTATCACAAACTGGACATTGATAAAATCTTCCCTCATGGGCACGCATGTGATAAGTTAATCCCATGGCACTCTGATATCCTTTACCACACAGATGACATGAAAATGGCATGTACTTGCCATGCTCTTGGGACAAATGAACTTTGAGGTCGTATTTACTGGGGAATGTTACGGCACACTCAGAACATTCAAGGCATTTTTCAACATGACTTTTAAATGTTGCTTCATCTGGGAGTTTTGCAGAGCAGTTTGGACAAGGAAACCTTTCGTGTAATGATCCTGCTAGAGACAAATGGCATGCCTTATTTGTTCGTTTATTATTCTTTTTTCCAAACACTGATGAACTTGTTGCTCTTTCAACCATTGTTGTGGACTGATCCAATGAGGAGTGTCCTGAAAGAAAAGAGAACAACTTTTCTTTCAAAAGAACATTTGAATCCATATTCTTTCAAACTTAGTGTAAATTCACAAAGCCAAGCCTTTTTTTATTCATAACAGCAATATTGTTAAAAATATTAATTTTTGCAGTGTAAAACATGTTGGTGAAATTCATTATCCGAACGAAAAATCTTCGAGCAGCTCATACATTGTGATGCTCTATGAACAGATTTCAAGTGTGTTTTCACAGTTCCTTTCCGAGTAAACTTAGCATCACAGATTGGACAGAGAAAATTTATCCCTTTGTGGACTTCCAAATGGTGCTTTAGACCTGTTGATGTGCTATATGCTTTACCACATAAGGAACAAAGGTAAGGTGATAGCTTGCCATGGTTCTCGTATAAGTGTGATGTAAGAGAGGTAAGATTTGATAATTCTTCTGGGCAGTGTTGACAGAGAAACCTCTTTTCGGGGTCTGAACTGTCGAAGACACTGCTTGTCGATAAAGGATCAGTTTTGTAAGATTCTTTTGGAAAATTTGAAGCTGACACATGATGGGCTGAGAGCTTTCTTTGAAATTTTTCTCCTGAAACGAAAGTATATAGACACTGATTGCCTCTTGGTTTTACATGTCAATATCAATTACAAAAAACTGGAACTTTTAAGATTCCAAAGAAAATACGAAAAAAACAACAACATGATGCAATGAACTTCAACAATTCTGATGTACCGGTACCATAGTTTACATAATTATTATAAAGTAATTAATTCACATTTAAGGTGGACAAGTTAACACATGTTGGTTGTATTCTGACAGTTTCAGTATTAGAGAACAAGAGGTACACTGCATCGACATATGTATGTTTCTTAGATGCTTTTTAATAGTAAATTTTTGAGTAAATTTTGAATCACAAATAGGGCACATAAATGTTTTTCCTTTGTGTGCTTGCATATGATGACTTAAACCCATCTGTGATTGATATCCTTTTCCACACAATGAACATTTAAAAGGCATCGTGTCACCATGTTTTTCAGACATGTGACATCTCAAGTAATATTCATCCAGCAGCAATTTTGGACACAGCTGACACTGGACCATTCCTTTAGATGTAAAAGCTTTCTTATGGGACTCCTGTGGATACATTTGTGAAGTTTTAGATAACACTGCAGAATGCTGATGTAATTGCTTTTGTTGACTTGTAACATCTTGAAATTGAGAATTTACAGAGCCTTCTCTATCTTGTCTGTGTGAATATTTGTCTGAAAATAAATAAGTTTAAGCAATCACTCAAACTTTTTTTTTAGTGGATTACAAGTAGATTTTGATTTTTGTGTCAGATAATTTTAAAACTATGTTAAAAATAATATTCAGTAAACTATTATTTTCCACATTGCAAAACATGCTGGTCATACTCCTGTCCAAAAGGAAATATTTGAGCACATGTTAAACACTGATTTCGATGATGAACTCTGCCCAAATGTCTTTTCAAGTTGCACTTTTGTGTAAACTTCCAATGGCACAGAGGACACTGAAATGATTTTCCTTCATGCAAAAGCATGTGAAGATACAGGCCAGTGGAGCTGAGATAGCCTTTACCACACAATGAACAAGAAAATGGCATTATGTTCTGGTGTGTTTCTGCTATGTGCGCTTTTAGAAAGGCAGCACTTGTCAGCTTAGCAGGGCAATGAATGCACTGATAAAATCCGGTTATTGATTGTGATGTGGAGCAGTGGTCTTGAGAAAATCTGTCAGATTGATTAAGTTGAGAGCGAATACCAGTAGGACTACAGTGGCCTTCATGCCTAGAAATTTTATCTGAAATAAAGAAACAGCTAATCATTCAATATTCTAATTCTAAAAATGTATTCTTTTAACATAATGTTAAGACAATGTTTTCATGGAAAAGAAAAAAAATTACAATGACAAAATTTCAGCAGAACTAATTATTTCAATTAACCAGAAAAAAACCTATTTAAGCACAAAGTATACAAGAAAATAATTATGACTCATGAAAATAACAAAAAAACTTCAAAGTAACATATTTTGGGCCTATTTATTACAAAAATTTTAATTATTTATGGCAAAACAAAACATGATGGTTATATTCATCCCCTATAGGAAAAACAGCAGAACAAGTCCCACAAGGGATGCATGAATGAGATCTCTTTATATGTCTTTTCACACTGCTATTTTGGGCAAATTTCAAGTCACAGACAGGGCAAAGATAGTATTTTCCCTCATGGGTCAGTTTGTGGAGATAAAGGCCACCTGAACTAAGATATCCTTTCCCACATTCTGTGCATATATAAGGCATCACATTATTGTGAAATTCCATTATATGAGCTTTGAGTGCACTTGTAGACGAAACCTGTGCTGGACAGTGCATGCAGGCATGTCGTCCTTCCTTCATTTTATACTGATGGCTATATGAATTTCTGTAAGATGCTGGCAGTTCTCCTGAAACAAAAAATATAGTCAAGTAATTTTACATTTGGTCTGTTTGCCTAGAATTGCTTGTGAAATAATTGATAAGGATATAACCTCAAATGAAAGGTTAAGACTTAAGACAATATATTTTTAGTTGGACTTGTTTATTTTCAGGTTGTTTGGCAATGTAAGCTATGCTCTGCCGACTTTCAAAGCTTCATTAACAATACTCCAATGTATTTTCCTTCAGCATACTGGCCAATCATACATTAACTGAAGTGTTGAGAGAATGCATTTCCTCTGCTTTTCTGTGTTCTATTTATATCCAGGTAACTGATAAAAATTAAAATCAGTTAAGCTGCTCTTGATAATTTATCAATGTTCAGCAACTTCAAAATTTTTCAAATATTTAGACAAACATAAATATTTATTTAAATTTTCAGCATTTTATCTATCTCCAACATCACATTATTTTAACCAGACCATATCTTAATTTATGTGCATTCACAAGCATCAATTTTAAAACAAAGTTATTTTTTAAAAAAAATTAATTAAATAATATACAATCATATGCAGAGATACAAGATATAGATGTATTTTGTTTCATTAACAACAACTTAAAATATGTTGCTCAAATTCAGATCCACTTGACAATACAGCATCACAAGTGCGACATTGGAGACTACTATGGATCATCTTTAAATGTCTTTTCATAGTGCCTCTCTGTGTAAATTTTGCTCTACACACTGGACATGTATATGATTTCCCTTGATGTGTTTGCATATGCAAAAAAAGTCCAGTAGAAGAGGCATATCCTTTACAACAGATTTTACAAGCAAATGGCATTGGCTGATTGGGCTGTTGTAAGTGCACAGCATTCTGGAATGCACCATAAAATTGAAATTCCTTTGTCGCAAGAGTGTAATGGCCTAAAATAGAGTCAGTACTCTGAGTAGAGCCATTAGGAGATGGATAATTAGATTCAGTTAAACGAACTTTGAGCCCTGAGCCACTACTTGTCATTTTGGCTTTACCACCTAACCTCATTTGATGTCTAACCACTCTTTCTGAAAAAAAAAAACAAACAAGGATTTTTAATTATTAATCATTAACAATTTTGTTTTATTTTCTTTTTAACAATTTAGGGAATTTCCTAAAACATCGGTAATGGCATTTCAGGGAGTTAGTTACACAATTTGGTAGCAGAGGCATATATACAAATAATTATCGACCACAAGTAAGAACATGTTGTTGATATTCCTGCGAGTCTAGTTTAAAAATGTTTCGACATGTCAGGCACTGTGTTGTTTTATGCACCATCCTCAAATGCCTTTTCATGGTACTATTTTGCGTAAATTTGGAGTCACAAACAGGACAGAGAAAAGATTTTCCCTCATGAACTTGCAAATGAAGGGAGAGGCCAGAAAAACTTGCATAGCCTTTCCCACACAATGAGCAAGGGAAAGGCATCTCATTTCCATGATATTGTGACATATGTGCTTTAAAGCTTCCATTATCCAAAAATGTCTCTTGGCAAACAGGACAACAAATAATTGATGGCAAAGATAAGTTTGCTTCTACTAAATTTGAAAGGAGCCTTGTTGATTCCATATTGTTAAATGGGACTGCAGTGCCCCTAGAACTTCCGGGAAAATTAATGGGTCTTATATTATCTCCACCTCCACCACTCCATCTTGAAGTTTTGTGAGACCTTTCTGAAACAAAAAAAATAATTCAAGATTCACTTTATAAACCCAAGTCATTTTTTCATTACACGCTCACTTCTTTAAAACTTGAATGTGCCACAACTCAACAGTTGTAAATGAAATCCAAAAGATTTATACAGTCCAAAAGATACATCAGAGCATTCATAGTACATAAACCATAACAGGACCTTAAACTCTTGGTTAGAACTGGTAAAAACTTTATTTGGGGCTGTCTGTAATTTTTGTAAAGAAAAACACACATTTAAGAAACCACTATTTTAATAATAATGTAAGAAAAAGTAAAATAAACAGGAATGGTACAGTCATTTTATCTAGCTATATTGAAAGTGAATGTTCTCCAAAATGTATTTTTAGTGAAAAAAACACTATAGTGAACAATACAAGTTTTTTCAAGGTGTATTTCTGCCCTATGGTATTTGACTAAATTTGGTTACAGTTTTCTTAATTTTAACGTTTATTATACCTTGGGCAGTAAATATTATAAAAAAATTTAACAAGTTTTTAAACTTTATACTTTCTTTAATTAATTAGTACATATTTTCACAAATTATCATTCTCAATAACAAAAAATATAAGACTGACAAATGGTGCATGGAAACAAGCAATTATTTATGCAAAATTTAATTTATCAAAACATACAGGTTTTAACTTATTTTTAAGTTGATAACTTGCAAATCATTAAAATATTTTATGACAATGATACAGATGTGTCAAGACTACTAACATCCTTTTGAGCAGCTTGGCAACATAGATGAATATGTTGATTGTATTCTGTTCCCAGTCTCAAAATAAGCTTACAATAATTACAAGGAATAAGGCCATGTGACCGTATTAAATGTCTTTTCAGAGTGCTACTTTGAGTAAATTTAGAATCGCAAACTGGACACATAATCATTTTTCCTTTGTGGACCCGAATATGGCGATAGAGACCTGATGCACTGTAGTAACCTTTTCCACATAATGAACACGTGTAAGGCATGTTTTGCCCATGATACTGAGAGAGATGTGCCTTAAGGGCTGAATTTTCTAGGAATGTTTCTGAGCAGTGTGGACATTGTAAAATATTAGGCAAATCTAAAGAATCAGAACAAGGAAATGTTTCATATGTTGATGATTCATCTCCTGAGTGAGGATAAAGTGTTCTTGAAGAAGTGGCTCTCATGCTCCCTGGATGATTATTTTGGGTCGATGAATACTTTGCTCCTGAAACAGAATAAACACTGTGTCATTCTCACACTTGATCCGTGTAAAAAGTTAGTGGGAACCCAATCAGTGAAATTAAGCTTTACCACTGTAAATGCATTTAACCTGTACTCTCGATAAAGCACACAAGATAAAACAAAACTCAAAACGGTTAAAATTTTAACAGTAAAGGACAGAAAGATCACACATTTTTGAAAGAAAAGGCCCTTTACAAATGTTCAACCACTAGTTTATGAACACCAATCAAATGCATTTTCAGATGATGTTTCATAACAAATTTGGAACTGCACACATGACATTCAAATTTTCTCTCTTCGTGAGCTCTCTTGTGGTGATAGTGAGCCGACTTAGAAAAGAATCCTTTGCCACAGATGGAGCAACTGAGGGGAAGCTTATCACCATGGTAATGAGATAAGTGTTGCTTGTACAAAGCCAATGTATTATGTTGTGTCTTACAAAAGGAGCACACATAAAAGTTTGAGTAATCTGTTGATGTTTCATGAGAGCTCAGTTTGCCTGTGTAAGCCATAAATCTTGCTGGATGACCAGGACTGGTTTGCAAATTGTCATGATGAAAATAACTTTTAGCATCTGGGTTGATCATCTCTGAAATGAAGAAAAGTTACTTCAGTAAGTTGGTAACAGCTGCACTGTTCCACACAGCTCCATTAGAGACATTATTTTTTTGTAACATTAAAAAAAATCTCTGCAGGATAAGGAAATATATTTTTGTAATCATTTATGATGTGCCATTCAAAAATTCAGAGTGGAACTTTTTTACATGATCTTTCATATGATGCTTGTGCTTGAACTTTGCTCCACAAAAATCACAAGGGAATAGCCAGCCCAAGTGAGTACGTTTATGATGACGAAGTCCAGAATAGCTTATAAATCCTTTGCCACAAAGTGCACAGCTAAATGGTAAACGCTCACTGTGGTTGTATGACATATGCTGTTTCAAAAGAAAAGGTGTTGAGAGTACAAGTCCACAAAAGGTGCAAGTGCTATTCTCTAACAAATTACTATTGGGAAATATCCCATCTTGACTTGGTAATGAATCATGAGATATTCTGGATGTTGATGTGCGAGGTCTGTCAAACACATGCTTTAAACCTGCACCTGAAAAAAAAGTAAGGTTTGGAAATTCACAATGTAATACCTTTAGCACTAAAGGATGAGAAATGGCTGATGACAACATGACATGATCCAGAATAGACTCTGTGCTAGCTCAAAAAAGGTTGTTTTTAAAAATGCAAATAAGCAATACACATCATTAGAAAGTAAGTTTCGTTTCAGAATATCTCAAAATCATTGCTTGTAAGTTAGAACTTTTTCCCACAATTTAAAAGATGCTGGTTGAGCTCCTCCTGGATAGTAAAAGTAGATGAGCAATAGAGACACGGAAAAAGTTTGTGGACAACTTTCAAATGTTTAACAAGATACTGCTTTCGTTTTAATTGTAAATCACAGAACATGCAGGAAAAGGAGGCAGCTCCATGATCTTTTATGTGCCTTTGAAGGCCAGATTGAGTATAGAAGCCTCTAGAGCAGACTGAACAGGAAAAAGGCAATTGGTCGCTATGATTTGTTGACATGTGCCTTTGCAAAAGTGTACGAGTATGTGTTGTTATCAAACAGTAAGGACACTTGTTTGGTTCTTGGTCAGTGTCCCAGTTCTGCGATAAGTTTGTGTCATTTGATGCTCTAGGGCTATAGTAATTGCTTGAATGATCACTTCCTAAGACACTGCTATAGTCAGAGGGTATATGAAGTTCATTTCCTGAACATGATACAGCCATATTTTGTATCTTCTTTCTGTATCCAGTCTTGATGCCTGAAAAAAAAAAGAAAACCAAATGTTTTCCGTCAGTTAAGTTGCAGTTTCTACACTGCAAAGCAGAGCCATGAATGCGGTAAAAGATTTTTTAAAACTAATGGAATAAACACTGTCAAAATCAGAACATCAATCAATGAATACTTTGAATTAACACATCCATTTTATCAACTTTGTAAAATGAACAGGGATTCTTTTCTCATTGTGAAAGTTTTCTATCTGTTCCATCTGTTCCACATCGTAAAAGGTGTAAATTATATTCTGGTCCAGCTGGTAATGTTGCTGTACAATTGGGACACTCTTGTAGCCTATGAACACCCAATACATGGCGCTTTAAATTGTGTTTGTGTTGAAATCTGGCATCACATACAGCACACACAAACTGCCGACCATTATGTGCCTCTATGTGATGTCGTAATCCAGTCAGTGAGAAAAATCCTTTCTGACACATTGAACAAGTAAAGGGTAAAGCATTTTTTTCTCTGTGACATTCATTCATATGTTTTTGATACATTCCCCGAGTGTCAAGTTTGCATTCACAAAAAGCGCATTGAACAGAGGATTCAGAACCTCTAAAAGTGTCTGTACTGACAAAATTTGCTGCACTGTCATGGTGTGACCCAAAATAGTTTGCTTGGGAATGCACAAATGAGTTATTAGGCCCAAGCTGATCATATGTATTCTTAAAGTGTTGGGGATGAGCTTGACTTGTGAAGGAAGATCTTCTTCCTGAAACAGAGAAAGTGATTATATGTTCGTTTATTGCTCACAATGCTAGAAGGCATTGCAATTATTCTGCTCATGATATCATACACAAACATCCAAGAATATTGGAAATACTGGATTTAGACTTCTACAATTTAACAGTTAAATAGCAATGCAAAACGAGGAACAAAATTTTGAAAATAATCTTACAATTTTGTAACTATTTATTCATTAACAATTCATGACAAGATTTAAATATCTATACAGTTACATCAGCCTTTAAAAATACACTTCTATTTACAAAAAGCTTTATATAAGTTAAATACATTTTTAAATACTTTTACATTTAAAAAATAAAACATGATTTAAAATGATAAAATATTAAACACATAAACTTATCTGTACTTAATATTGTCCTAAAAGTTTCTTGATTGAAACCACTTTCTAAAGTAAAGTATTGCTAAAATTCTCTTGAATAAAGTGTTACAATATTTATATGAGTCTAACATTGGGTTCCTAATCTCTTAGTAAAATTGTGAAATGTTCAAATTATGTTTTAAAACTAAAGATATAATTCTGTGAAAAAAAATGTTCTTCAAAGCACGGAGAGTAAAAGGGGGTTGTTAAACTAAATTGATCAATAAGTAACCACTGTGACTAATTAAAATGCCTTGTGAAGTTTTAAAAGTGTTATAATAAATATTAACTTTAATAAAAGTAATTATTTACTTTTAAACTTAATTAACACATCTTAGAGAAGAAGACTCATGCTCTTTCATGAAAACATCCAACAACAAATAATTAATTGACTTATTTATTAATTTATTACATGAAAATTATGACAATCAATAACATAAAACATTTTATCACAATGAAAAAATGTGAGTCAAAGTAAATTTTTCTAGCATACCAATATAACAATGGTTCAGGGTAAAAGACAAGTAGACATTAGCTATTTAAATAAACTATTAATGAATGCCACTTTCTTTAGATGTATCACAAACTAAAATATGATTGTTAAAATCTTCTCCTTTCTTAAATAGGGCCATGCAATACATGCATTTTTTTAATCCATGGGTGCTCTCCAAATGTCGTCCAATATTTTTCTTATGTTTGAATTTTACATCACAAATGTAACATGAGTAAATGGTTGTGTCATGCACTGAACTGTGTTGCCGTAATCTCTCCTTAGTTGCAAATCCTTTATAGCAAATGTTACAAGCAAAAGGATCAATACCACTTAAGAGGCCACCTGGAGATTCAATAGCATGAACTTCATTAAAGTGGTATTGGTAAGTAATACCAAAAGGAAGTGCAACTCTGCATATAGCACAAATGTCCACTGAGTTGCGCAGGGACTGTCCAGATTCACCACTAAAAGGGATTTGAGTGAATAACTCTGAGTTCTGTGAATGATGGCTAAGACCATGAAGTATTTGTGATGTGGAGTTGAATGGGCGTCGTTTTTGTAGATGCTTTCTTTGATGATCAATACCATTAACACCTGCAACAAACAAAATGCTTGAATTTGAAATCTGTCATAATAACCTATTTCAAAATTGTAACACACTCAAGCATTAATTTGATATTAGGTAAAGCTGTGTGAAGATAAAAAGACCATTTATGAACTGGCTTCACTAAATAATTTATCAATCTGTCGTGTTGCTTCTGTTAAGGACACTCTCCTGTACAAATGAGAACATGAGCTTCAAAATCATATCTGCTTACATAATTCTTGCATTGTCTACACTCTTTCATATTATGATTAATTTCAATATGTCTCTTCAAATTTCTGCTGTACTTAAATGTGTGGCCACAGAAAGAACACTCTGATTTGACGAAATGACTTTCCATATGGTGTTTTCGTCCAGAATAGGAGAAAAAGCCCTTTCCACACTCTGTACAATTATATGGGTATGTAGCTTGTAATCCATGATGATCGTCTTTCATGTGTCGGTTTAAAATCATTTTTGTATCAAACTGTTTAAAGCAATACTGACATCCAAATTTTAGGAATGCTGACTGATCAGTGTCTGGTGCATTCATTGCGTTTAAGTTTGACAATCTCATATCAGGTTGAATCTGAGATTCTGCACCAGAATAAGATGTCATATTAGATTTGTTAGAGACAAATGTATGACTACGGTTTGGATGAATTTCTTCTGTGACTGAAGGATGATGAATCTGTCTTCTTCTCATTTGACTGCAATACTCTTCTGAAACAAAAAGAATGAAAGTGGGCATAATATCCTTAAAGATTCACCACGAAGTACGATTTTTTTTTTACCGGAGAGAAAAGGGTTTATTGTACACAAATCAGCATTTATGGTTATAAATGCACAGAGTAAATTTAAACAAACAAAATGTACAACTTTATGTATTTGTACAGTCATGCGCATAGTTTCCTTGAATGTTATAGTTGACACCACAGTATCGACAATGCTTAGTTCCATGCTGAGTTTCTATATGACGATTCAAGTTCCTCTTAAATGTAAATTTGGAGCTGCACCAGGAGCAATGAAACATCTGTCCTGTATGCTGCACTTCATGTTGATGCAATCCAACTTTTGAGAAAAAACCCTTATGACAATGAGAACAAATATAAGGCAAACTCTTCGACTCCCTATGAAGGCTATTCATGTGCCTCTGGTAATAAAGTCTATTATCAAAAACAGTGTTGCAAATAATGCATTCATAAGATGATTGATCAGATGGAAGAGTTAAATGATCCAATGATGAGGAAGAGGGATAAGACTCATCTAAGGCCAGCCCCTGGGAAAACCTTGATTTGAGAGACAAATTATGCCTCGAGGTCCGACCCATGAACGGAACAGACCCTGTTGCTCCAGTGGAACGTTGTTGATTGACAAATTGCTCTGAAATAAAGTTTTGAAAACAATAGTTTTGAAAAAGCTTTAGCCATGTGAATTTGCACAGCAAGACATTCATAAATGAATATTAATTTTACTACTCTCCACAGCTCTTCCTTTTCTAAAGACTTTTACAATTGTAAATAATTTTAATACGTTGAAAGAAAAAGACCCCATTTTTTTGTGTGTGTGGAAATTGTGCTTTTGTATGATAGACACCAAAATCTTTCTTTCAAAGAAAAAACACAGCATAATTTTAAGATAATATTCCATGTGTTAGCTTTTCATGTGCACGCAATGATGTTTTATGAGCATATTTAGTTCCACAGATAAGACATTCAAAGTTCATAGGTTTTCCATGCATAGCCATGTGTCCTTCCAAATGTACTCTGCGCTGAAAGCCTTTTCCACATATTTCACAATATACTTCATATAATCCCATATGCTTGAACTTCATGTGGTTGCAAAGTGATGAGTATGTTAAATACTTGTGATAACAGATGGGACAAATATAACGCTGTATTGTTTGATCAAAGGGACACTCTGCTTTTGAAGGGATCTGGACACTTGCCCCAGTAAAGGAATGTGAAGAATTTGAAGATGACGGCATGTCTTTTAATTGATGTTGAGGCATGAAAGTAAAATGTTTCTTTTTATGATTGCCAAAACGATGTGAGCCAACAAGCTTAGAAGAAGCAAATGAGTCTTGTGAAATATCTGAAATAAGAAAATTATAGATACACCCAATTGCCAACTTGAAGTGACAACATATCACAATAATAATAATACTAATAAAAGGACATAAAATGTAACAGGCTCTAAAGGTCAAGTTCATCAAATGAGCCTGAATGCTAAAACCAATTAGTTTCTACAACAAAAAATTACAATAAATTATGTTCATATCATCCCACAGATAACTTAAAAAACACATTTTGTAAATAAACCTATAGAGTTAACAGCTGACAATAAGATGAGTATGCAACACTATGTTCATGTTAGACATTTTACAAAAATATGAAATAATATTTTTACTCACACAACATAAATTTTGAAATAGTTATTTTTAATAAGATATGTATAAAAGGATTAAGAATAGCACATGGCAAATAATGCATATGAAATTAATAATTCAAAATAACACCATGTAAATAAAATAACAATGATGATAAAAAAAATTATTAAAACAAATAAAGTTTCAAATATAAAGAGATCATCCAAATGAAGTTCCTATAACATTAAATCTGATACAGCTTCAGCAGGTTTGATTACACAAAATAATTCATGTCATGTTTTTATTTTATAAAATGCATACTTCATACAAAGGCACATTTTTCATAAAACCAAAATTTTACATTTGGATATCCTTTTTTTAAAAAAAATATATAAAACAACACATTTATATTAAAAACAAGAATGGCTAGAAAAGTGCATACAAACAAATTTAGTTAGGATATTTGGGTTTGAGCAATGCTTGTTAAATGAGGAAAGAATATGTTGCATATAACTAATAGGCTTGATTGCAAAAGTATAAGGGTCTAAAAGAAAACATCAAATTTCAATAGGTAAAGTGGACTAATTAATTTATTTTTTTAATTTAAGGAGGGCACTTGTGAACAAAAAATTAGCAAGTATATACTATTTGTTTTTAAAATTATGTCAATGAAACCAGTACATATTTTTCTGTTTTATTAAAAATATCCCAATTCAGTATGTTCATTGTGCATCTCATGATAAACAGATAATAAAATTGCATAAGGAGATTTAAACATAATCAGAAATTCAGTTGCAAGTCTTTCTGAACAACTAGTCATTTAACATAATTTTACCTTATTAATATTAGTGTGGTTTTTATTTATATAACTGGCAAGACATTTTAAAAACAATTTCCCCATTGAGGAAGTATAGTTTGTATAGTTCTCTGTAAGTAATACTGGCAATTTGAAATACCCACTGTAGCAAGGGTGTCTACAAAGAGGAGCAGCAACTGCCTCCAATTCCCCCCATCTACCGAATGAATTTTTCCTGGTAACAAAATTTATAAGGGAATGTAAGGAGAAAAAAAATAATCTAATCATTGTCAAGCTTTGGTGGGGAATTGAACACAAACCCTCTGGTATGGAATATGTCTTTTGTTAAAAAATGTGAAATTGTTGGTTATCATTATTATGAAATGCATTGTATTTTAATGTCACGATTAAGTCTCTTTTGCAAATATTTTCATGTACAGCACGGTGAGCCCAGCCCTAGACTGGGGTACAGCGCTATATAAGACCAATAATAATAATAAACAAATATTTTGTAACACATCATATCATGTATATTAAAGTTGTTTGTTGCACAAACGTTTATTAAAGGATTAATGGATGTGACCAAACTTGGCACATATACATCATTATCCAGGATCAAATAATGGGAAAGAAGGGGGGAGGGAAGGGGGGGGGGGGGTGCATTGAACTTTTTAAAATATTCCATTCAGGCCAGGGGTACTAAATTTGTTATTTTATTAAATGAGTTATATAAATAAAAGTGCCAACAAATAAACCTGCATGAATGGATGGATCCAAACGAAACTTAGTACATATAAATTTGATTATCCATATTAAAATAATGGTGGATTCTGAACTAGTAATATCTACTCCATAGGGGCAGCCCCCAATTTCATTTTTCCTTACAAACATTGGCTATACAAATACTAAGCCTTGTTAATAATATATGCTTCAACTGTAATTGATCGACCTAGGCCAAGCTAGTAGTCCATACCCTTGTTCATAAAAAAGTTATACCATTAAAAGTCCATGATGAAATATCGGATTTAAACATAATAATATCCCCTCCAGTCATAGCTGGTCTAGATTTTCCAGAAAGTTTGATAATTTCAAAGGCTTAGATTTCAGCCGATTTTTATGGGACAACTTTTAAATGTTAACTCTATTATTTATTTGAATGACCTTATTACGATTTGAACTCTTTTTTATTTATATGAATGTGATTGTTAGGTCCCCATGTCTTAGGCATAAAGAAAATGACAACCAATAAAACGTAAATGAAAAATAATAGTATTTTGTTGCAGATTTTACTGCATTTGAAAAGTAGTTACGTAGAGGAGTCATTTTGCACATGTTGTTTTGAGATGGTATTAAATTAAATCTAGAATTTCCCCAGTAACTTCTGTTTTGTTCCACAGGTATGTAGTAGATCTAAAAACTTAAGTTTAGTTCTATAGAATTCTATAACCTCCTGGGAATTTTCGCAGTATTGTAGAGTTAACTTTTAATATGTTTCTCAAAGTTTCTAGATTATATTAGAAGCTTTGATTTTTTTCTTAAACGATTTTAAAATTATATACATCTTATTTTCTTTATGTATCCATTACTTTTAATAGTTTCTTCAAACTTAATGGAATAAATTAAATATAATTTTAAAGTTTATAGCCAGTTCCAAATCAGTTTTACCTTATAATGATCTAAACCAGAATGATAAGAAGCCTCTATGATAAGGCCACCAGTGCTGTCTTTTTCAATATTAACATCGGAGAATGGTTCACGACCACGGTTGGAGTACAACAAGGCTGCTTGCTCTCCCCCACCTTGTTCAACATCTTCTTAGAGAGAATTATGTCAGATGCACAAGAAACGCATGTAGGGACAGTCAGCATTGGTGGCAGAACAATCACTAACCTACGTTTTGCGGATGACATAGTCGGACTGGCTGGTAGCGAGGAAGAGCTAGCCAACCTAGTAAAGAGTCTCGACAAGACTTCATCGTCCTTTGGCATGCAAATCAGTGCAGAAAAGACAAAAATGATGATGACGAATAGCACTAATGGCATCACCACTGAAATTAAGGTCGGTGAGGAAAGATTAGAGACAGTTGGCAGCTTCAAGTACCTCGGAGCAATAGTTTCGGAACAAGGCTCCAAGCCCGAATTGATGGCCAGGATTGCGAAGACCACGACAGCACTAAAGAGGCTCAAGAAAATATGGAACGACAAAAAAATAGCCCCCAGCACCAAAATCAGGCTGATGCGCTCATTAATCCTATCCATTTTCTTATATGCCTGTGAGTCCTGGACATTAACTGCAGAACTTGAAAGGAAAATAAAGGCAATGGAGATGAGATGTCACAGAGGCATTCTTGGCATCTGCTATAGAGACCACATCACCAATGAGCAAATGAAAGAAAGGATTCGTCAAGCAATTGGACAATATGATGACCTCCTGACGTCTGTTAAAAAGCGCAAACTTGAGTGGTATGGCCACGTGACCAGAAAACAAGTGCTCGCCAAAGAGATCTTGCAGGGCACTACTAGAGGAGGAAGAAGAGGAAGACAAAGAAAAAGATGGCAAGATAATATCAAAGAATGGACAGGATTAAAACTAGGCGATGCTATGCGAAGGGCAGAAGACCGAGAGGAATGGAGAAGAATAGTGTACATGTCATCTGTGGCGCCCCAACGGTCGAAGGACTACAGGACCTGATGATGATGATGAATAAACAAAGTATAAGCTTGTAAGTGTATTGATGGATCTTGGCCAAACTTTATATGTATTTCATGAAACAAAATCCATACCGTTGAATGAGATATAATTGAGAATGGGATCCAACATGGTAACAGATCCAGTCAGCCAGCGGAAAGTAAAGATCATCAGACTTATAAGTTATTGAGTTTACCCTCTTATAATATTATTTTTCACTGTACAGTAATCGGGATAGAGGTTTTTTTTTATTGTTCTTTGCACTATGTGGACATATAGTGTTAAATGTAGCGTTTCGGGATTATACCTGTGTTAATGAAATTTTTCATTACAGGTAAATGATATATTATTATATACCTACTAATGCCTATTTATCCATTTGGCATTCGAGTGAGCATAGTATATGCGCATAACACCAGTAATGTTAGTGGCACTCCTTTGAAGGGATGTCACCATAGAATAAATATTTATTGTATATAACTGGTTTTATATTATTAGACTAACATATGGCATTATACGGAGACATGGAATTATAAGTCGATCATGTTATTCACAGTAAGTGTCATAATGAATACATTTATACCCAGATTAGGTAAATAGTGCCCTGCGAGAATGTCTACGTGGTTGTTAAAAAATTTATAAAGTGATTGGGGTGATTGAAACGACCACCTGCTAGTTGTCTTTCCTTAAAATCTCTACCTAGATTCAAGCAACTCAAGAAAATTATTACTTGAGTATATTAAAATTTAAAGGTAAAAGGTCATATCAAATGAATAATTTAATCCAAAACTGACATGTACTTTGTTGTTCAAAAAAGCAAGTTCGAACAATCAAATGAAATTAGTGAATATGCATTCTACATAACTTGTAGTAAGTGATACTGGTATGGCAATAAAACAATTTTTAAAATTTCAATATTTTGCCACCCTCAAATATTATTTTGAAGGAAGTCAGTAAAGCAAAGAAAAAATTTGACATTAGCCTATGTAGCAATTTAAAAACTATCAACTGTGTCCAAAAGTGGTAATTTTCTAAAGCTTAACACACTTAAAATTTGAACAGGGAAAAGGGGGTTGCTGCTGATGCACAATGAAGTACTGAATTAAGTGGCACTATTACTTTAAGATTTGTAATGCCCTCATTTGTTCTTACCTGAGATTCCAAATAATAACTAAATTTGAAGTCTTTTCCTTTCAAAAATAATTTTTCAATTTTTAGGAGGACAGAAACAATAATCTTTAAAGTAATAAATACCACAAAATTTAAAAAAAAAAAAGAAATTAACTTACGAGATTCTGCAAACATAGCTTGTACGTCTTCATCTTCATCATCAATTTCAATTACTTCAAATTGACCAGCATCACTGGAGCCCTCTCCAGGGTCTGAATAACCTGACTGATCATATGCTCCTTCTTCACCAGCTTCATCATATTCTGGCACTTCTGAGCCAGAGGCAATGTTTTCTGCTGGTGCATCCTCTAATAAAGCACTGTCATCAACAGGACTTGTACTTGACACTCTCTGCTTCACTAAAGCAGAGGTTTCTGATGACTTGGAAAGTGAAGAGCTTTGTTTTTCTGCTGTTGGACTATTAACAACATCAGAGGAGCCTTCTTCTAACTGATGGTCTGCAGACGTTGATGGCCGGAGAAATGTTCCTTTAAATTCTTTGTTAGTTGTATCTGAAGGTTCATCTGATGAAGGAGGTTCATTATCACCCAACATCGAAGCATCAGGATCTCTTTTAATAGACGATAAATCCTGATTCTGCTCTGATTGATCTTGATCATTTGGAAACTCTGACTTATTGTCACTATCTAATATCTCTTTCTTAATGTTTATTTGCCCATCCTCACTAGTTAAATCAGTATTCTGATTCAGTGGGGATTTAAAGTTGCCATCAACTGAGGGGAGCGGTGAAAAAGGTAAACCTGCAGTGGAAGATGAAGAGGATTCATGAACAGAAGGGTATTGATGTCTAGCACCTCTAAGCTTTTTTGGAGACCTCCAGTCTCTTTCCATTCCAACTGAACGTTTTTGGGAACCTCTAAGAACATATGACTGAGAAAATGAAGTTGAACCATGAAATGAGCCTCTAAAACGACTTGGATATTGATTCTGTGATCCTGTGTCTGAAACGGGTGAACAGGCACCATCACGAGTCTGTTTAGGTTGATCCTTTTTTGCAAGAAAGCTGTTGCTCACAAATGTCATAGAATTTGTTGTACTTTTTAATACCTTTTCATTAAGTACATAGTCTACTTTGCTACCACTATCAATATTGACATTGATGTACCCTACGATTTCGATGCCAGAATCAAATTCCATACACCCGTGGCATAAGGCCTGAAGTGACTTGCTGAGGCTAGAAATAAACCTGTTGGCAACTGCCACATCCATATGCTGAAGTTCAGGCATTTTCCAAATGACTACTGATGAGAAATCTATTGAGAAAAGAATTTGAATAATGTTAATTGAAGCAATAAAAGAACATAATTTTTTTGGTCAGTACAATCAATGTGTAAAAATATGTAAGGAATGTTTAATTTTAATCTTTTAAGTTTAAAAGAAATATATTTTTCAAACTTATCACAAAGTATGTACATTTAAATTTTCTTTACGGCTAGTAACTATTGGAATATAAAAAAATCTTTTATTACTGCATTTTTACCATTTCATTCTACACAAAATATATTGCAGCTTAAATTACATAATTTCTTCTTTAGCTTCAGGGCTATGAACATGCGATTTTTACAATATGCAGACCTTTTCACCCCTAAGTTTGTTTCAGAGTATTTTCAGCTATCAAAAATGTAGTTTCAAGCTCCAAACAGTAGTTTGTTTGATCAATTAGTGGGGCTGGGGTTTTCAATCAAAATGCAATGCATTATGTCTGGAAATCAATATTTTTTTCCCTATGTTAAATGTTTACACAAATAAATAAATGGCATATAGTCATCAGTTTGGTCACATAAGGCAAACTCAAAAGGTACTGATACAGACTTTCACGATTTTTAGGCAGATTTGAGCTAGTTGAGGTTAGTGTCTGTCAAGCCCAATGCTGGCAATAGCATTTAGCGGGCTGGATTTAAGAACAGGTCATCATTTTATGGCATTCTGTATGTCTGACAGTTGGTAAAAATAAAGTTACGCTCCTGGTGAAATTTAACATAGTTCAAACTCTAAGTCAGTTCAGCATAAAATAAAATTTATTGAAATAAAAATTATTAATTAAATTAGGACTTGATTTATTTTTTTAGGAAAAGCTTTTTAAAAAAAGAATCAATATCCATTATGCCTATTTCCAGTTAACATAATATTCAGTCTCATAACCATCACAAGCTGTAAATGGGTGAAAGGTAGAGGGGGTATTAAAAAATTGTACAACTGTTTTGTGCCTTCTAAAAATTGATTCCAGAGACCCTCTCAGATACTATAAATATGTCAAATTCTAATGTTGCTGCGCTGAACCGTTGAGAAGGCATTCTATTTCTGGATTCGCCGCAAGAAATAAATTTTGACGCCATAAAGAACCGAAGCAAAAATACACAAGGTAGGGCAATCTATGTAGTTTGTATGCAAAAAAGTCAAAAATTTTGTTGAACATCAGTGGGCTAAATATATAACAGTTTTATTTTTTTTATTTCATTATCATTAGTAATGGTATTACAATTTACTTCTGATAAGCTTCATGAGATAATTATAAGTTATTACCTAAACGTGGTGAAACACATTTGAAATATTTATAGTACCGGTATAGGCCTATTGATATTGACTGGATCTATTAACAATTTACCAGACCTGTTTACCCTCAAACTCTTAAAATCGTACACTATCAGCAAATAATCATTCAAAACATTATCTTAATAGAAACAAGCATGTACCATTTGAAATTATGCCAGGGAATGGGGCAATCGCATATTGTTGACACTTCTTGACAAATATCTAGATGGATACAATAAAGCCAAAGCAGCTTCGCTGGCCCCAAAATTTATGTACCATTTGAACTTATTTCTTTAAATAATAACTTTTTCCCCCCTATTTTTGTTTCTCGCTAAAAATAGCTAAACCAGCACATTCTTTCCCTTTCCCCATTTTAGCATATGTGTATTTATTTACACGGACCTCCATCTTGGTTGCCATGACCTGTGTAAATTTACCCCAAAATAATTTATAAGTTATAATTGTTAAAAATGGCCCCTCCATCAAAAATGGGCTTACAAAACAAAGTTGAGGACCTTAGTTGGGGGCAAGTATCCTCAGACCACAAATAATGTCACATCCTCTTTTGCGCTGAGATTCAATCTCTTATAGTACTGGCTATTATTGTGGCGGCTTGCCTAATCTGGTGGGCGTGCCGTAAATCATATCTTCAAGGCAGGATTCTGGGTCTCAGCCCTCCGCCCCTTTCCGGCCACCGGGGCAGGTAACCACCAAGCGAACCCCTGTCTTGTCTGCCTGGCCACAGTGGCAGCAGTTTGGTTCCCTTCGGTTGTCTAACCCATGGAGGTAGCTGCGTGTCGTGCAATGACCTGTCATCTGAGTGATGAGGCTCTGATCCCTTATCTTTAGTGTCCACGAGAGGTCAATTTTGCTCGGTAACTACATTATCCGGTGAAGCTGTCTGTTTTCTCCTGCGGTCCAGTCACTCAACCAATTTTCTCGAAAGTGGTCTTTTTACCAAGCGGTACTCCCAGCTGAGTCATTGGTTTATCGGGTTGCGGCTAGGCAGCGTCTTTTTTGGCCAAGAAGTCCACCTTGTCATTCTGCATCACCTCAACGTGCTGTTGGATTACTTTGCCGTCTTTCACACTGTTTCCAAAATGGCATTCACCATCAAGTTCTCCGTGGAGCCCCTCCCCACTTGCCCATGAGCGGAGCGTGAGTCGGTGAAGACCACAACGTCTTGAAAGTTTTGTCTCTTTGCTAGGCGTTGATGGACTCTCTTGAGGGCAACCAGTAATGCTTTGATCTCTACGTGGAGGCTCGTTCTATTTTTCTCACTGTGTCCGGACAGCTCCATGGGTGGAGCGATCTCTTTGGGATACTCGATGAGAGCACCGTATCCGATGCCAAGCATGAGGAGTCTGTGAAGACTTTTACCAAGCTGTTAGGGTAAGCGTCATTTTCTGCTCGCCTCGGATAGTTCTGGTTGAGGACTGGCTTTGGTAGTGTTGGTGTTCATCATGGCGAGACGTATTTCAGGTCGGGTAAGGCTCTCATGGGGTCCCTGTGCCGGGATCAACTTTATTTTTTCCTTGCTTTTGGGTAATGCCAAGTCTTCCTCAAGACTGTGGACGGTGTCCATGAAGGAAGGTCTCTTTAATATGGTCTTTTTAACCCACTGTTCTTGCAACTGGAAGCAGGGTTCCTGCCAGTCCATTCACAGATATGCTCCACCGTCGTAAGGAGTGGTTCGACGTGATTTCCACCCAGGTGTTGTGCGTATCGCCCCGCATACAAACCTAAGAACTTGGTTTTGTATGCAGTCCAGTACCTCTAGAACTGTGTGACTCGCAAAGGTCTGGACTGGGAGGCTATTGTCCATTGCCCCTCTTACACTACTGAGGTACAGGGACCTCAGTAGTCTTGCGTCTGCGCCACAATCTGTGCAGGCCAGCTTTTTCACCAGGCCTAACTTTGGTGAAGTTTTGGAACACAGTTCGTGTATATGGTTGTGAAGTTGAAGTTTCTGGTCCAATCCGATCCCATTTCAACTCTTTTCCATTGATGGTTCGTTTCCACTTTAAGGTGGTCCACGGGGGAAAATATCGATATTTATATAATTTTTATCAAAAATGAGATTTTGGTGAATTTTACTAGATAAACATCTTAGGAACATTTTGGTTTTTACTATTTTCATAAAAAAATAATTTAAAGTTGTTAAAAATGTAATTAAAAGTAGGATGGTAAGAGCAAATTTTGACCTCGGGGGCAAAATTCAGGCTCTGTAAACCCCTGACGCGCCCCTTCGCTTTTATAATATAATTACAACGCAATGTAGACATATTTGGTATCGATCGAAAGCTTAGCCTATCTACTCGGTAATGGTATCGCCCACTAAAAGGTCCAGAAATAAGCCTGGCGGATTCTCTTTGTTCTGCAAACCCTACACATTTTGAATCATTTTTCGTTCAAACAAATTTTCTCATTGGTCGAGATTTAAATTTTTCAGATAACACCAATTATCATTGGTCGGCTAAATTAAGATTTGACGTAGTTGAACAAATCTATCCCACAATGCATTGCCCGACTCCCATTTTTTTCACTTCGGATCATTCCGTGCAGTTAGCGTTACCCGTTTCCATCGATCGACCTTACTTTTGCTATCGTCAAATAAATTCAAATTTGAACTTATTTTCTTGCTTTGAAAAGGTAAGTTGAACTTATTATTGTATAATGTAATGTATAATAAATATTTTTAGGTGTTCCAGCGAATTTTGAGCTAGGTTTAGTCAGATAGTAGTACAGTAGGCTTACTACATATAATAATAATTACTAACGGTTACGCCAGTAACGGAGTAACGCACATGTGTACGCTTTTGATTAGAAATAAAGGTTCTTTATGCCTAATTATACGAAATTGAGATAGATAATTGTATTTTAATATAACTACTAGTTCAATATTATCGTTCATTACCTTTGTGTCCATACACGTGAGTGACAAATTAGGTTTTTATGTTTTAAAATTTTATTGATTTATTGCGTTGTCAATGACAACATTTCAGTCATTTATTTAGTGTTATACCGGTAATAATATAAATCAAAATGAATTTCAACGAATGGATGGAATAAGCCAAGGTTTCCCTTTTATTTTTTTATTTTAAATAATAATAGAAATTGACGAATATACCATTTTTTAGTGTTTTGTTCCACAACATTTACCAGTATTACCAATGCCTAAGCCTATGCTATTTTTTATAATGCTAGTAATACTACTAATAAATAATAATTTTTTTTGTTCTAAATAGAAAATAATGGCACACATGTCCAAGAAGTCCAAGAAAATGCAGATGATGAGACTAGTGGAACAGGAAAAACAGAAGAGGGGCCACACATCACCACCAGCTTCGTAACCAGCTCCACAACCAGCTTCGTCGCCCGCTTCACCACCAGCTTCGTCGCCAGCTCCACCACCAGCTTCGTCGCCAGCTCCACCACCAGCTTCGTCACCAGCTCCACCACCAGCTTCGTCGCCAGCTCCACCACCAGCTTTGTCGCCAGCTCCACCACCCGCTTCGTCGCCAGCTCCACCACCAGCTTCGTCGCCAGCTCCACCACCCGCTTCTAGATGTGAAGATTCTGTGGCATCATCTGCGTCAAAAACCAAACTTCATGCTTTTGAATGTCAGCACACCTTAGGCCTCTCTGCCTCATCCATCATTCAGGTAGATGCCCTCCAGCCACTTTTTTTAAAGTTTACATGCCCTGAATGCAGAGAGGGACACTTTATTCTCCGCAGCGACGACAAGAAACGTTCTGGACTTGCATTATTCTTAGAGGTGGTTTGTAATATATGTGACTTTGTCATCTCATCTTCTTATACATCAGTTTTATGCACTGGCAAAACTGTTGTCAACAAAAGAGCTGTGGCAGCATCATTAGTGACTGGATTGGGGCTTGCTGGTATGGGGAAGTTTTTTCAAATAATCAATGTACCAAACATTCACCAAAAGACATTTGACCAGAATGCTACACTATCACCCTGCATCAATCACTACCAAACTACAAGGATAACTTGCAGAGGTAGTAGACATTGATGTGTCCTATGATGGGAGTACGCTCACTCAGGAGGGAAAGTGTTATATCTGCATACCGTACCTCACATGATTCCAGAATTTTCTATATTATTATCATAATATTATTTACGAAAAGGGGTTGGTTTTAAAAACATGGCTTTATTAATTTTATATCTGTGTTTTTATATTGTATTTTTCATTTATGAATAGTATATGCACATGGTATAAGAATCCTATATTGTTCAAGTAGTCTTTGATTTTAAAAAATATATTATTTTGGTTTTCTCAACTTTGCGTTTTTCAGATTTTTCAAGTATGCCAAATGCATCACGGGGAAAAGTATTATGGTTACAGGCTTCAAAATTTCCATGCTTCTTACCATTGGTATTATCTACATAATAACACCTCCTACTATAAGATCAGTCCAATAGAACTTTCAAAATTATTTTTTGTTTATTATAATATTTTTATTTGGGACGCAGGTTGACATTTTGAAAACACGGCTTTGTTAATTTTAAATCTTTTTATACCTGTGTTTTTATATTGTTTTTTCATTCGTGAATGGTTCATGTCCATGGTATATGCATCCTGTATTGTTCAAGTAGTCTTTAATTTAAAAAAAAATTCTTTTTTGTTTTTCTCAACTTTGCGTTTTTCAGATTTTTCAGGAATGCGAAATGTATCAGGAAGAAAAGTATTACAGATACAGGCTTCAAACTTTCCATGCTTCTTACCATTGATATTATCTACACAATAACACCTCCTTCCATAAGATCTGTCCAAGAGAAATTTTTATATAATTTTTTTATTATTATTATATAATTTTTTGGGTCGGGGGTTGATATTTTGAAAACACGACTATTAATTTTCTATCTTTTATATCTGTGTTTTTATATTGTTTTTTCATTTATGAATGGTACATGTACATGATATATGCACCCTGTATTGTTCAAGTAGTCTTAAATTAAAAGAACAAACATTTTTAAACTTCTTCTTCGATTTTCTCAACTTCATGTTTTTCAGATTTTTTAGGTATGCCAAATGTATCAGGAGGCAAAGTTTTATAGGTACAGGCTTTAAACTTTCCATGCCTCTTACCATTGATATTATCTACATAGTGACACCTTCTTCTTTTAGATCTGTCCAGCAGAACTTTTTAAATAATTTTTTTACATATGCTACCCCCTGTATTTTGCCAAAAATTTATGTGACCCCACATATATGTCATTTGTAGATGTTCCAATCATTTTAATGCAGTAAGCTGGGTGTAATTTTTTTAACAACTGTATTATTAATGAGTGTGCAAAGTTTCATTATGATATTGAGAAACCTTTTGGTGTTGATACATTTTGAGTAACGGTCAATATTGGTATACAATTTTATATTTTTTGCAATAAAAGTCAAAAAAAATTTTTTTAAAATAAACTACTAAGTTTTTTTGTCTTTCTATTGGTGTATAGTTAGTATGTACTAAAAAAAAAAATTTTAATTCAAGAGACATAGAAAATTTTTTTTTGACCCATGGACCACCTTAAGTGCCTTTAGCCCATTCGTAAACATTAATTACACCGTCTTGTCTGTGTTTACAACCATCTTCTACTTATTCGAATAAGCTTCAATTATGTCTAGGTCGTGTTGCAGCCGGCTCTACTAATTCTTGACATCCTTTCCTGTCATCAGACCACTAAATAAGCCTAGTCAACTGCAGATCCATTGAATGATTGAGACCTTTTCCGGCTAATGTCTAGTTATATAGCCATGGCGTCATTTGCGTGTTCTGTTATGTTGCTGATAACTTTAGGGTTCAGGTTAGGTTTAGGGTTCAGGTTAGGGATACATTTAGAAAGTTTTTTCATTATTTTTAAACGTTTTATTCTTAATTTTACGGGTGGTGTCAACCAAAATGGCGGCCATGGTAAGAAAACGCGGACCCATCTCTCGAAATTTACCCATTTTCCATATAATAGGCCATTATATGGCTATTTTAACTACGTCCAATATAAATAAGGTAGATATATATTTTTTTTTAAATTCTGCCGAAATTTAATTACATGTACTTGCGAAATAACAATCCAGGCGGGAAAGTTTGCAACAACCGGCCGACAAACCAGCAGAAAACATTCCCCCCAAAAATAGGGCAACTCCAATTCCACTATTTAAGTTTCAAGAAATAATGCTCGAATCTGGAATCTTGACACTAAAATTACTATACTATTTAAACGACCATGGCTTACCTATATTCTGCTAAATACAACAAACTGCTTAGTATTTTGATAAAACAATATCAATTTTCAACCCAGAAATAAAAGAGACGCCAACTACGCCATTTTCTCAACGGGTTCCGTCTATAAAATGCAATTAATCAAGCTGGCCAGATAAAAAAAACTCTTTGCTGCCAAAATTAATAGGTTACAATATACATGTTATAGTATTATTTAAAAGTTTCATGGTCATATAATTAAACTAAAACTATTTAATGTACAAAATAAAAATTTTGAAATAGTAATTATTTACGTTTCTATGCATATTATGAAATATAGTCTAATGAATAGCAAACGTCAAGGCTGGCAAGAAATCTACGAGGTCGTTGTAGTGGAGAGTGGCTGTCTTTTTTGCATCCGAGTTTATAAATGACTTGTCAAAACGTGATAATTAAATAAAAAGTTCTTCGAAGGAAAAAAAATGTAATGTCTGATAATTATATCTAATCGTGCAACTAAACGTGTCACTGAGCTGTTAATGAAGTAAATGTTAATTAACGGAATTAAATATTTATATTTGAGTCCTAAATCATCAGTTTGGGGCGGTATGAGTTTGTATTTCTTTTTTTAAATTAATGTGGAAGCCAAAATGGCCTTCTTGCAGAGCTCTATCCAGCTTTACAGATTTTTAGATATATTTAAATGTCTGCACTTTAGGTTTAGCTGGTTCAAACTTTTCACTTAAAAACAATTAATCCAGAAAGAAAAAGTTGTAATCAATCTATAAAATGAGTTAATCTGTGCGAAGGAAAAGTTGAGAAAAGCGCCCTCCTCTCTCCCACCCAGCGTTTCATTCATGAATGACCTAAGGCCGTTGGGGCGCCACAGATGGCATAAAAACTATTCTTCTCCATTCCTCTCGGTCTCCTGCCCTATGCATAGCATCGCCTAGTTGTAATCCCGTCCATACTTTGATGTTATCTTCCCATCTTTTTCTCTGTCTTCCTCTTCTTCTTCCTTCTCTAGTTGTGCCCTGCAAGATCTCTTTGGCGAGCCCTTGTTTTCTGGTCATGTGGCCATACCACTCAAGTTTGCGCTTTTTAACAGAAGCCAGAAGGTCATCGTACTGCCCAGTTGCTTGACGAATCCTTTCTTTTACCTGTTCATTGGTGATATGGTCTCCATAGCAGATGCCAAGAATGCCTCTGAAACATCTCATCTCCATCGCCTTTATTTTTTTTTCAAGTTCTGCTGTTAATGTCCAGGACTCATAGGGATATAAGAATATGGAGAGGATTAATGGGCGCATCAGCCTGATTTTGGTGCTGGGAGCTATATTTTTGTCGTTCCATATTTTCTTGAGCCTCTTTAGTGCTGATGTGGTCTGCGCAATCCTGGCCATCAATTCGGGCTTGGAGCCTTCTTCCGAGACTATTGCTCCGAGGTACTTGAAGCTGCCAACTGTCTCTAATCTTTCCTCACCGACCTTAATTTCAGTGGTGATCCAAGTGGTGCTATTTGTCATCATTTTTGTCTTTTCCGCACTGATTTGCATGCCAAAGGACGATGAAGTCTTGTCGAGACGCTTTACCAGGTTGGCTAGCTCTTCTTCGCTTCCAGCCAGTCCATCTATGTCATCCTCAAAGCGTAGATTGATAATTGTTCTGCCACCAATGCTGACTGTCCTTATATGCGTTTCCAGTGCACTACTCAAGATGTAAGACGGGACATACTGGTTTATGAAAAACTTGTGCGGGTCGAAAGAAAATGGGACAGGAGGAAAAGTTATTAAGAACATAATAATAAAAAAGAATAGTTCGTTACTTCACGGGCCGCAAAGTGGGTGCTGGTGGGCTGAATGTGGCCTGCGGGCAGTATGCTCTACAGGCCTGGCCTTGATACGCACTAATATATTTAACTTTTTTCGTCGGGTGTCGACGATTCTGGCATCCCTGGTAATGTCGCTTGGGGCGGGTTTCCCTCTCATGGTCATGTACTTTGTTATAAGAAATACAGCGGGAGGAGGTACAATTTTTAGTGTTGATGACTTTTGAAAGTATGAGGTTTTGGGGAGGGGGCAGAGCAGAGGCGTAACCAGTCTAGACTGTTTGGAGCCAGGGAACAAATTTCATTTTATCCCCCCCCCCCCCACTTTTTTTTTCATCAGCCCTGAAACCCATTATTTTCATCAATAAATTACAATTAAAATCCATCTGGCGCCTCCACTACTCTGGCACCAGGGGACAACTGCCCCCTCCCCAGATCTGCCGTCCTTAGCTACGCCTCTGAGGGATGACCGCCGCAGGACTTTTAGAGGCCTCCCACTACCTTTCGTTTTTGTTACCCCTAACATTCATAGGTGATAGTATTTTCCACATCACGACCAGTGTTTCTTTATGCAGATGTCCAGAGGGGGGCGAGAGAAAGTTCAGTGCCACACACACTTTCCGGAGAAAAATAAAACGAATGCATAGCCTTTTTGAAAAACTACTCTTAAACTCTTTTAATAAAATTAAATGAAATTTGGCTACACTCAATATATTGTACGAGAAAGTTTTTAAATGTCACTTGCGTAAACAACCAGATTACGTTTCACACACAATATTACGCTCCACAAGATGGAAAGGCGAGTAAAGAAAAATTCTTTAAAAAGTTCCTCCGGGGCAGACCCCACCCTAGCGCCCACTCTTCATAACGCCACTGACATTGCCAACCCGATCATCTGAATCCCCCCCCCCCCCCAACCCACTTTTTTTTCCCACTGGAGCAAATTATTTGAAAGAAACACTGATCACGATTCTTGGTCCCTTTATTTTTAAATATCCAAGGTCCCCCCCCCCCCACACACACTTGCAGGGCTCAATTGACGATTCTGGGGGTGTGGTGGCTAATTATACTAAAGTGTCCTTTTTTAGTGCGCGATGATTTTTGACTATTTGATATTGATGACCAGATTAACTTCATCAGACCTGTGGCAAAAACATTCACGTTCAGACAACGTCTTCTTTTATATGGGCTCTCTTATATATCAGCATCTGTCCCAGTGGCGTAGCGAGGGGGGGCAAGGGGGCATCATGCCCCGGGCGCTACTCACAAAGGGGCGCCAAATGGTATATTTTACATATAATATTCTATGGTTTTGGAATGGGGGGGGGGGCGCTAAAAAGGTATTGTGCCCCGGGCGCGAGTTAAGCTGGTTGGTTCGTATTTCGTATTCTCCATCATCCATGTTCATGACATTGTTGGTCCGTATAAATTTTCAGAACTTATTTCTCCCATCTGATTTACTTTTAAAAAAAAAAAAATTAAAATTAAATTTTATTGGTTTCAACTGTATGTTCTTCTCTTAACATTGAAATTAATCATGTAGATCTATTTTTTATTTTGGTCGTAAATTTTCAGCCCTGCTTGTAGTGATGCATCTTATATTCAATAAAAAAATCTTTTGATATATCGTTACTATTTTTCCCTAGCAGTGCTATCTATGTTTTCAGCATGCAAGATACTAAAGGGGTTGAAATTGTACAGAGTGCCTCTTGGTTGTGAATCTTCTGTTTCCTTCAGAAACTGAGAAAGTACCTTGATATTGGTCCTCGGGTGTCGATATTTATGCTTCTTATAGCTCTCTCTCTCTCTAATGTTAGGTTAAATAGCATACAGGACAGTGAGTGTCCTTGTCCTAGGTCTCGTTTAATCTGAAGTTCCCTAGAATATTCCCCCAAACCTTGATTTTCTTTTTGAGTTGTTTACTATTATATATGTATCAGTCTTGTCAGTTTGTTGGGTAAGCTAAACACATGCGGAGTCTCATATAGATATTTTCTTTTGATGCTTTCCTACGGTCTTTTATAGTCCACATAGAGTTGTACTGGGATATTATATCGCTAACATCTCTATATTAGGCATCTGATGGTGAAATTCTGATAAATCATTGATTTGTTTTGTCCGAATCCACATTGGTAGTCACCTAGTATTTGTTCGGTATACGGTTTAAGTCTTTTGGCAGTTACTTTTGTCCGTATTTTGTTTGTAAAAATTAAATAGAAATATTATTCGGTAGTTTGTGCATTGAAGTTTGGAAACTTACTTGCAGTGTATTGGGGTTATTAATGCTGTTTCCTTATTTCTGTTGGCATTTCATATAATTTGTAATTTCTTCCAAAGTTGGGGAGTTTATAAAAGGGTCTGGTCCTCCATGTGTTGTTTGATAATCTTCATATTGTCTATTGTCTGTCTTTAGTATTTCCTCAAAATATCCAGCCCACCTCTACAGTACTTAACTATTTTCCGTCATTAATTATCCAACTTTCTTCTCACAGGTTTGGCTATTAGGTCGGCTAAGGCTCATACTCTAATCAGGCTTACTAGTACGTTCCATGTCGCAATCCAAAAATCATGTCCATATTCAGGCATAGGTCAATTTCAATTAGAATCAGTTCTGGTGTTTTTTTTTTGTTGTTGTTTGGCTTTCCTAACGTTTATTTCTGTACACGGCCGGCTTGTTAGCTCTGCGCACAAGCGTCTGGGAAAGGGAGGGGGGATGCTGCCACTTACTGCTCTCAAGGTAGCTGCCTTCGTTTTCGGATAAGGTTCCTTAGCCCTTGTGGGTCCCTCCCCTTCCTTACAAGGCAGTAGGTTCTGATATTGGTCTGCCCCGGGTATTTTCTTTCACCAGTACCCACCATATCTAGTGGGCTTTCCCCTATCTGCCACCGTGGGGGGGGGGGGGCGCTCGATGAAAGATCAGTATCTTCGCACGAGCTCCTTTGAATCTAGGGGCAGGGCCGCCGCTAGGAGGGTGCGGAGCCTTGGGTAAATTGAATTTTGCGGGGCCATTGACGTTATAGGATATTAAGACACGTTATAGTCGTATTGGGGCCTTGCTGGTTTAAAATGGAACGCCTCATAAACGAATATTTGTTCACTCGCTTAATTTCCGAAATTTCTAGTATGGGGCCAGACTAACCTTCAGACCATTTGACTATCTAATAACTCCGAATTTTGTGTTGACTGGATTAGGAACTATTAATAGGCTTAGGTAGGCCTATATTATAAATATAATGCGGCAACGCCCACTTCACCATCCCCTAGCGCCGGCCCTGCTAGGGGGCACAAAAACGAAGTTTCAAGGGGACTCTAAAAAGGAAACGACGGTCTGATCTGACTGTGATTAATCGCTCTGCAATTTCCCATGACATAATGTCAAATCACAAATTAATGTCTTTTACTATAGTAGTATCTATTTTAAATTTACTACAGTCTTTGAGCTCTGTGTCATCTTCCCGTTTTAATTTTAATGTTTAGGAACTTTTAGTTGTCCGCATCCCTTGTCTTTATTGAGCATGATTGCATTTTTATTTACTGAGGCTTCTCTATACGAACTCAGCATTTTCAGATACGGGTACTTTTTTAAAATGCCTACTAGTACTACTATACTGAGACTTAGGTAACTGGGCATGACTTTGATCCAGCAACGGAAAATATGATTTATAATTAAAAAACAAACAAAAAATGTTATGCCCAATTTATGTATTCCAAACTGATCCTTTGAATTAAAGATTTAAAAAAAAACAGCCCTAGAGTTAGATTTATAATAATTTGCTGCTTCGTAGTTGTAGGCATCATACTAATCTTGTCATATCATGAGCTGGACAAGATTGCCGCCATTGACATGTGTGAACTAGGAAACTTGACATAAAGTAGCCTATGAATAATGACATTCTTTTTTATAAAGATGATATATGATGTCTGATTTTTGTGCTTAAAAATACTTTAAATGTATTACGTTAAAATTAAAATCAGTTAAATTGTTCTAGAATCTAGATTAATTCGTTTTATCTTTATCAGAATTATTTAACCCATACTGACCATATTATTATGCCATATCATATGTTGAAAATAATTCAGTACAATGTAATCATAACATTTAACCATTTACTTTGACCACTAAAAGAATATTATCTTGTTTCACCGTATGTTTGCATGGCACAGATGTTATTCCCTTGTAGTATGTAAGTCAGAAAGACTATGACTATACTATGGAATTGAATACATGAAAATGGAGTGAAGATGGCCAGAGAAGGCTTGCTGCAAGCATTCACGCTGTGGCTGGTAGGTGAATGAATTTTTCCCACAACTGTGCGCTATTGGCAATTGGTGGAAAATCTCAGCTCTCATTCTTCTGCTTATTTTACAGCTGTACAAAAATAATGACACTGCCTTTAGTTGCCTCCATCCCAAAGAAAAACATCCACGTCAACATTTTTTTCCAGGCCTGTCCTATTCTATTTAATCAGTGAGTGTTAGCTTTAAAGTTTTGCAGAAACATAGAGATCAGTGTCAGCTTCTTGCTGGTTATAAGAGTCTGCTTATTCAATTGTGTAAAAAAAATGCATCTCACAGCAGGTAGGCCTACTGCTGTGCCAACTGACTGCTGTACTGCCAGAGTGTGGAGGACATCTAAATCCCTTTTTTTTTCCAAACAAACTGTTGGTCTGAGTACTGGGACCAGGCCATGAGCCTTCATTCGCTTTAATGGACAAGCTGAACAATTAAGAAGATTGCAAAAATACATTTATCAATAAATTCGGCACTGGTCACTGCTGCCTGCCCCAAAACAGCCTTGTCAAACTGAATAGTTTTAGAAGCAATTGAGTGAATAATTTAGCTCTGGTGGCTAGCTTTACTAAGAAAATTCAAATGAAATTTACAACTTTTTATTTAGGTTTCACTTTAGAACTTTTACCATCGAGCTATACACTGAGCTATAGCCTGCCTTCCACTATCTTCCATTAGTAGAATCTTTTTAGGCTAACAAAACTTGCCCAAGCAACAACATTAAGGCACTTACATTTTCATTTTCAAATAAAAAAAAAAGAAAATGTCAATTTTGTCATTTCATATTTATGGGTGTGTATGGAAATACTTACGGGTACCCGGTACTGGTAAATAGTTAAATAAGAATGAAAAAAAAAACATGGTTTATAACTATTTTGTAAACTTTAATAAGTAATATAAAACAATTCAGAATAGCACCAACAATTAACACATTTGTCTGAATAATCAGGTATATTCTTACACATTTCATTATTGGCATAATAACAGTTAAACAAAAAAAATTTTCTTATTTAATATCCAATGCGATGCAAAGGAAGATGTTTCTATTTTACATACAACTACAAGTACTAAGTCTTAAGCAGTTAAAATTTCACATCCACTTTCAGTGACTAAAATGGTGTGTTCAAACTGTGCAGATTTACTTCCATCTTTTGTAACCACAGTCCAGCTGTCATCAAGTATCTGTATTTCAGGGCTTCCATCACAAAGTATGGGCTCTGTTAATAAAGTTAATTTCAATTCATGTTGTAAAATTTTAAAAACGGACAGGAACTGCTTCCCAAAATGAGTTTATTAAAAAAAAACCTACAATTTACAGTTAAATTGTTTTTAATGAAAATGTGTAGTTGTAGTAGTAGTTCCATATTAAAAAAAAATAAAAAATGAAGCTTGCCTTAAATAATCTCATGGGTTACAACATCATTTAAATTAAGTTTGTTTATTGATAGGCGTGATTGAAGTTTAAGCTTTAAGTTTCTAACAGATTCTAATTGCAGGCCCTAATACTCTTAACTCTGTCATGGCCAGTCCCAAGCTCAGGTGTAAAATGAGGAGGGTTGCCATGAGGCCAGCTACAAAACCTGTAAAAAACAAATTGCTACAGAAATGTCAATAAGAAGAAAAAAAATCAATTTCAGCCCTGATAAGAGAGAGATCTTCTTCCCCAAGTAGAGTTATGAAGTCTTGCAGCCAAAGCCAGGTTATACTGGAAGCCTCAAAGCAGAGGACTCTCCTTCCAAAGGCAAAAAACTGAGGCTGAGTGGTGGAAGGTTAGAACCATGTATAAAACATGAAAATCAGCGCAAGTGGTGGCAGAAATGAGAATATACAAGCTCAGACTGCTTGGCATCTGTGAAACAAGATGCACACAGCTGGAAAGTTAATATTGGCCTTGGGAGAAACACTAATTTGACTAATATACTGGTACTCAGGGTTTGAGGAAGAAAATGCTCCCATACACAAAGAGTTGCTTTCATGATGTCACAAGGGCCAATGATATTACAGCAACATTCCGAACCAAGAAGAAGAAAATAAATATGAATGTAATACAGTGCTACCGGTATGTAACAATAATAAAGAAGATAAAAAAAAGAAGCTTTCTACAATAGACTACAAGCTATACTGGTACTAGAAAAATTTCCAAGGGATATCTAAATATTATAATGGGAGATATAAATGATAAGATTGGGAAAGAAAATAAAGGATATGAAGAAATTATGGGGCGCAATGATTTAGGAGAGAGAGAAATGAAAACAGTGAAAGACTGGCAACTTAAGAATATCCACAAGGTAACTTGGGTGTCCCCTGATAACAAAATAGAAAACCAAATTGGCCTTATAAGCAAAAGCAAAAAAATTCATCTATAAGATGTATGAGATAAAAGAGGAGCTGATGTTGTATCTGATCACCATCTGGTTTGGGGAAGATTCAAGTTAAAACTAAAGAAAAACTGAGAAGAGCCAACTGCTAGATGACTAAAATACAACACAAGACTTCTGGCAAAAATTACAGGAATTCAGTGTTACCTTGAGAAATAGGTTCCAGGTACTGCAAGACCAAACAGATGATGACCAGATAGAACATAAAGATGTCCTTAACATCCACATGCAACAAGGTATTAACACAAACACAAAGATTGGCTCTCACTGAACACGTAGCAAAAAATAAACAAGGGAAAGAAATGAAGTCTGCAGTAAACAACAGCCGCACCAGGGCAGAGAACACAATACCACAGAAGTATAAAGAAGCCAATGGAATGGTAAAGAACAGCATTAAGAAGGATACAAGAGCTTACATAGGTGGTCTAGCATCAACAGCAGAAGAAGAAGCAAGAAAGTGGGAGACTGAAAGAGCTCTAAGATATAACTAGAAAGCTCTCAAAAAGATACAAGAAGCCAGAGAGAAAGGTTAAACTTGAAGAAAAGGAAGGTAGATCAATAACAGAACAAAAATGAAGGGTGGAATACTTTGAGGAATTACTGAACAGACCTTCACCCACAGACACACCAGATATACAACGAGCAAATGAAGATTTACCAAGAGAAGACAGTGCCTCAAAAAAGGAAGAAATAGCCCAGGCTATCAAGCAGATGGCATCACAACAGATATGATGAGAGCAGATATAAATAAAATAATAGTCAACATGCTACATTCTCTATTTGAAAATAATGGGAAGAAGAGAGAGTTCCAAAAGATTGGAAACGATACCTCATCAAGATAACAAAGAAGGTGAGTGTCAGCAACTGTGCAAATTACAGAGGAATTACACTGCTGTCTGTACCAGGAAAGTACAGAGGAATCACACTGCTGTCTGTACCTGGAAAGTACAGAGGAATCACACTGCTGTCTGTACCAGGAAAGTACAGAGGAATCACACTGCTGTCTGTACCAGGAAAGTACAGAGGAATCACACTGCTGTCTGTACCAGGAAAGTACAGAGGAATCACACTGCTGTCTGTACCAGGAAAGTACAGAGGAATCACACTGCTGTCTGTACCAGGAACGTACAGAGGAATCACACTGCTCTCTGTACCTGGAAAGTACAGAGGAATCACACTGCTGTCTGTACCTGGAAAGTACAGAGCAATCACACTGCTGTCTGAACCTGGAAAGTACAGAGGAATCACACTGCTGTCTGTACCTGGAAAGCTCTTTAATGGAAATATGCTGAATAGAATGAAGGACCAGGTTGACACGCAGCTACTAGAACAACAGGCTGGCTTCCGCCGAAACAGATCATGCACAGACCAAATTGTAAAATTACACAACACTGTAGAACAGTCCATCTAATGGGAACCTCCCCCCCCATCTCAATTTTATGGACTACGAAAAGGCCTTTGATAGCCTGGACTGACAAACCTTATTGAAATGTCTCTGGCATTAATGGGTACCAGGAACATTAGTCAGGATCATTCTGAGTTCTTATGAAGAAATGAAATGCAAGGTGGTACATGTAGGTAGATTCACAGATGCCTTTAAAGTGGAAACAAAGGTCAGACATGGATGTCCCTTGTGCTCCTTCCTATTGAGCCTTGCCACTGAGTGGATAGTGTCAGAATCCACAGACAAATAAGGAACGACATACAGTGGAACCCTGGGAACAACTGAATGACCTAGACTTTGCAGATGTCACTGCACTTCTGTCCCACAACCAGCAATAAATGTAGGAAAAGACAAAATAAAGCCACCATTTTAGCATGGCTTGGTCTCGATTTAATTAATATTAATAAAAGCAAGACATAGATAATGAAGATAAACTTAGCAAACAAAGAGCATAACTCCTTGGCAGGAAATGCACTGGAAGAAGGGGAGGCTTTCAAATACTTGGGCAGCACCATTAACCATGGTGATCTGAAGCTGATGTCCTACTAGAATTGGAAAGGCTAGGTCAGCATTTTTGCTATTAGAGAAAACATGGGAGTCAAAGGAAGTGACTCTGCAAAACAAAGTCAGAATTTTCAACACAAATATCAAAACAGTCCAAATCTATGGCGTCGAAACTTGGAGAACAACAATGAGCATCACACAGAAAGTACAAACCTTCACAAACACTAGCCTAAGAAAGATCCTGAACTTTAAATTGCCAAACATCATCAACAAGACTTATTAGAATAGAAAGGACATACCAAGAGCTGACGACATCATATGGAAATGATGGAGGTGGATAGGGTACACTCTCAACAAACCCCCGATAACAACACCAGATAATCCCTGACATTGAATCCACAGGGAAAAGGAAGAGAGGAAGGCCAAGGATTAAATGGAGACAAGAGCTAGAGGCAGACATACAAAGTATGGGATACACCTGGAAGCAACTGGAAATGAAAGCACAGGACTGAGATGGATGGAAATTCTTGTAGACGGCCTGTGCCCCAGACAGGCTAAAAGGCATAAGTAAGAAAGTAATAACTCTTGTCATAAGGCTGTTCTTATATTTTTTCTCTCTAATATTAAATTGAAATGACTCACACTAATACAATCAATGTACATTACTAGCAATGTGATGCTATAAATCTAAAAACAATAAACCTCAGTACCGGTAGTAAGTTCTTGATGGTATTAACAATTAACTATAAAAAATCTAAAATAAATGAATAGCAAGGACACAATTACCTATAGTAAATGTCATGCCAGTTAGCATTCTTTCTTGCCCAACATTATCACTTGCTGTTAACACAAAAAAGTGAATTTGAATGGAAAATTCAGTGTCTATTAATTTTAATATATTTACTATTACAGGTATATTAATTAGAAATTAAATGTATGATTTGGAGAGAATATCCTCCTGGATTCTCACTAATGCATATATCATGAAGCAGATTACTGGAACAGATACTAATAATCATGTTCTTTTATAGTATAGAATAGGTCTACATATAACATCTAGTGCTGTAACTATACTTACGGACATGAACTATGTCTGGTGGTCCATGAAAATATTCACCTATCCCATGACCACAGAAATAAGGTATTACTTCAAAACCAGTTTCTGAAGCTGTTGAACTGAGATAATTGTACAAAAATATTGATTTAAACAAAGATTAAAATTAAACCTCCTTTTTACAATTATAGTTTGTGCCTTTTGATATTTTATTAAACACAACAACAAAAAACACCACAAAAAAAAACAATTATGTCTGAGCACTTTTAATGTGTACCATACCAATACAATAACTAACATTTAGGACTACTGGTACCAAATTTTAAAAAATTGTCATCTAAGCATTTCCAATTTTTTTTATATTCAGAGATATGTTCTAAAACTCACTAAATAGCATCCCCAATGTCAGAAAACAATGCTCCATGATGACAAGCATTTATTCCAGCATCACGACAGAGTTCAGCTGCTTCAACGAGGGCTTTATTCCTTTCATCAACATCCCCAACTAAGAAAGTTTGAGATGTATCTCCATGATAGCCTTTGAAAAATACCTGATATGAACATAAAAAAAGCTTCAATGTACAAGTAGAATGTCTATTTACCATTTCTTAGAATAGTTTATTTAGCAAAAATATTGTGTTAGAGTTAGAATTACGGTACCCAAGCAAGGTTTGATTTAAAAAAAAAAAAGAAAAGAATGTTTCAAAACATTATTTCCTTAAACATTTGATTCTTACTAAACCAACAAAGAAGCTTAAAAACCTAAATAATATGTAATATGCAAAACTTTTCTTTCACTCACACTTACAGTGATATCCACGTTTATAATGTCTCCATTTTTTAAAGTAAGGGCTCCTGGAACACCATGACAGGCTACATCATTAACTGATGTACAAACACTTTTTGGAAAGCCTTTATAGTGAAGTGGAGATGGATAAGCACCTGCTTCAATGCATTTTAAATAAACCATTGTATCAATTTCTCCAGTGGACATACCAATCTATACAAAAATATGGAAAATAAACATTACAATATGTAGGCTTATATTTTTTTTTAAAGTTTGAGAAAATTTAACTTATTCTAGAACAAGAGATGCCTTTGTGGCCATTTAGTATTAGCTACATTATAATATCAGAGTTAAAAGCTTAATAAAATATTGTTAATATAAACACTAATTTAATACACACCCTTAAGTTATCACCGATATATCTGAGAATAGATGCTGCAAGCTGGCATGCTGGTTTCATTTGATCGATCTGTTCTTTTGTCTTTATTTCTGGATTGGTGGGAACTTTTAGGTCCCCATTAATGGCATATGAAGGTAATTGTATCCAATTTGGAATAGGTTTATGACTGACATTTTTAGAATAACTAAATGTACTTCTGGAATGACTAAGACTACTAAGTGTGGTTAACATTCTTGATCTTTGTAGTTGTATGCCCATATGTGACATACTGAGTATTTGGTATAATCGACACATTTTGCTGCTTTCTTATTGTATATCAAACTTATAATAGGGCTTTACAATCTATGTGACAATTAATACATGGGATGCTGTTCTTTTTTTTTTGTACACTGTTCATCAGTTGAGGCTCATCCAACGCAATTAAAGTTGTCAATGGTACACTGATCAAATAAATACGACAGTCACAGTGCATTTGCTCAAATGTTATCTCTCTTAATCTGCAACAACAAAGAAAAATCCAGACTTAATGATTTTAAAAAATAAATACATTCATTGTAAATTGTTAAATTGTTGTATTAACTCCACCCCCCCCAACAACTCAATTTTACTTTAAAATATTTTTTATTCAATTATCATAAACAACATTAACATAGACTATATTGGCATAGGATGAGGTATGGATATTAAATGTTGATGGACAAAAATCAAGTAAGGTGACCTAGCTTGTCAATTTGAAAATTTCTAAATAGGCCTACTGAACATAATTGCATACCCGGTAGTATAGACTTATATCATTACATTAGATTGCTTAAGTCTTAAGTTCATAAGTTTAAATATTTAGAAGCCAAGAATATAAATTATAATTAATTAAATAATAGGTAAATTCGCACAAGAAGTACCTCACATTTTAATATGGCCGCCACCTTGACGTAAAATTAAGAATAAAACGTTTAAAAATAATGAAAAAACTTCCTAAATCAAATGTATCCCTCACCCTAACCTGAACCCTAAATGTATCCCTCACCCTAACCTGAACCCTAAATCTAAATCTATCCCTAAAGCTATAAACACGCACATGAATTCAAGGTACTCCTTGTATGAAATAGCCAAATAATATACTATTATTTAGTAATATGCCTGAGCTAAGGTAAGGCTAGAGAATTTTTTTTGGCATTTAATTAAAAAAACTACTGGCCACTGACTGAGCCCACTGTAACTCACAATGACATATTATTATATAATATTTAACTTACTATAGTTTAGTATTAGATAATTAGTAATAGTTATTTCGTAATAAATTAATATTAATTATAAATTTCTACTTATAATAATAATGTAAACTAACAGTAGCTAACTGAGCCTGAACACACTTAGTAACTTAGTACTAACTTAGTGACTTAATTTAACTTTAACACATAACACAGTCACAGATCATTTTATTGTTACAAATTGTACCACCGGTATTGAAATATATTTATTTAAAATGAGAAATTTGTTTAAAGACCAGATTATTGTTTGCTTGACAAATCTCAAAGACATTTTAATTGTATTATTTCATACAAATTGTCGTCCATTTAAAAATTATCTTTGGCGTTAATTAATTTTTAAAGATAATTAATTCGTAGCTAATTATTTTATTTTTTAAAGTTAAAACATCCATCTTTCTACACAAAGAAGAGCGACATTCTCGCGAGACATGCGTTGCCACTGTAGTGTGCGCTCCTTAATAGACCAGTGGTCGGCAAACAAATAAAGTCAAAAGAGCCAACAATCAGAGGCAGGCAATTAAAAAGATTTTGAGAGCTAAATTTCTTTTCAAGAACCTGTAAAGAAACATGTTATTGGGAGTCAAAACCGATTTGTGGCCAGTTGGCTGATCTGCACTCAGGTCGCTAAAGTATAAAGAGACGCGATTTTCCGACCACTAGATCGGTAGCTGTAAACCCCCCCCCCTCCCCCCCCCCCCCCCCCTCTTTTTTTCCATCCAACCTTGAAATAGTTTTTTCAAATACACTGGTACCTCGAGATACGAATTTAATTCTTTCCGGAACCTTGCTCGAATGTCAATTTGCTCGTATCTCAAAGCAATTTTCCCCATTGAAATTTATAGAAATGCCTTTATTAATCATATTATCATAATCCGTTCCAACCCCCAACCATTCCAGTTGTTTTTGTTATGTATTTTTTTAATAAGAAAAATGTATTTAAAGATGACATATATTGTATAAAACCATAATAAACGAGAATGTAAAGGAATAAACTGGTTTTATAAGGTGTATTTACTTTGGAAATCAGCCGACTTAGCTTACGGAAGATGCTTGCGGAGGTGTGGGATGGAGGAGATAGGCGGAGGAGCTTCCCTTCGTTCACTTGCTTGCTACAATGTTTATGCTAAACTCTTTCGGTCACTTTAATTCACTTACTCGTGACATTATTAATTCTACACTTTATCAATAAACTTAATGGAACTTAATTAAACGTCACTGACGGCTCGTGTCTAAAAAAAAATCTCGTATGTTAGGGCACTCGTATGTCGAGGTACCACTGTATTTCTTTTGTATCGTATTCGTGTATAAATATCTGCGAGACCGCAATTTGTAATAAATGTTCTAAAATATGAACAAATGTTGACACTAGGTTTCTACAACTAAATTCCATTTCAATAACTTTGTCTATGGCTAGGCCTATATTGCGCCCATGGAAGCATTCGGAACCATGATTAATATCACGATTCTTTATATTATAATAGAGACCTATCGAATGGGATTTTCTGGTTTCGACCCAAAGCAAAAATTACTTTTCGAGACTTTTGGCAGAAATTGATGATTTAGGTATTTCGAATGCCTGCCAAACACCGGACGGAAATGTTTGATTTTGCCATTTTTTGTACCTTCACTGGGAACGGAATTGGCTCTTTGTAACAATCCAAAAGAGTTTTTTGACATTTTGTCATTTTTAATTATCGGAATAAATCTAATTATTTAAGAAAAATTGTTAGGTTACTATGCAGTATATCCTACATACATATATTTAAATTAAGTTTGCTTCCACCTACTATTTAAATCGCACTGGGGAAAAGGAAAGGGGGGGTGGGGGGGGGTGGTTGGCTGCAATCCGATTAGGCTTAGGTATTAAGAAATGAGCCAAACAAGTATAAGACAACCTGAAAAAGGATGCAACAAAACAACGAACTTGTTCGCAAGAAGCCTTCTTCAGAGAGCAAACAACAGGAAAAGATTTAAATTAAAATCAACACTAAGCCTTAATGTAGTAGGCTTTCCGAGAGGACACCAAGAGAAATGCGCTACATAACATATACCTAATAATATAACTAAGACTAAAACTAGTAAAGACTTAAACTTTAGTGAATATACACTGTAAGCAGGCTAAATAAACAATTAATTAAAATTAATGGTAATTAAATACCTTATTAAATAAAAAAAAAAAATAACTTAAATTAGTCCATTTAATTTATCAAAACCGATATTTTTTAAATTAAAATAAAACTAATCAATGAAAGAAGCTATTAAAATACAATTTTCCATAGTATAGTAACATTAAAAAAAATTATATCCCATTTCATTAAATAATTTACTTCCTCATAAAAAATTGTCAAAAAGATACTGCGGCCGACATATTGGTAGCGCCAATAGTTATTTAAAGTTGAATTAAGAATACGTTACTTAACCAATTTAATAAAGCTGATTTTTAATTATAAGTAAAATTTAGTTTTCAGAGGGCACTTGATTAAAAATAAAATAAAGTAATATCTTTTCAAAAAGAAAGACAACATAATATATTTTCAGAAAATTGTTTATGGCGGTTATCTCCTTCTCACTGCAAAGCATGTCCTTATTAAATTTTAAGTGCGTTTTGAGTTATTTTAGTTCGTCTTATTATTATAGTTAAGTGCGTTTTAAGTTATTTTAGCTCGACTTTTTATAGTAAGACGATTTTATATTTTTAATAAAATAAATTTTATTAAAAAAAAAACATTAATCAGGGCTTTTAAACTACACTGCACTAGACACTAGACAGCGTGCACATTTGTGTTCTAAAAATAAATGGGATTAAAAAATATAATTGATGGTGAATTTGTTTATTTTACGGAAATCAAATCAATTTAAATCTGAGAAAATAAATTTTCTTATGTTTATAGGTAGGTATATGTACTATTTAATATCTAAGCATTATTTTTATAAATAAGAAATACATTTAATGCACCGTATCTTAATTAAAGAATTATTTTCAGTATTTATCTTAATGTGCGAGGTGATACTTTGAAGTTGTTACCAAGAAAAAGTGAATGATTTAAAATATATATTATAATAAAGATGCGAAAAATATAAAATTTTTAGAATCAAATATAATTAATATATGTTTAGATATTTTAAACATACACATCATACAGTTCAATGTATCTGTAACCATTTCCTCCATCATTGCTACAGTCATATCAGTCAAAGATTAGAAATATTAGTGTTTAAAATCAATGACTAACAAGAGCAAAAAATTAGAATTACTATGAAAATCAACTCACTGGAGGGTGTAGGTGTAAGTCTCAAAAAGTAGTAAGCCAGTGAGTTAAATAGAATTCAATGCAATGATCACTTGAGAATTCAATGCAAGGATCACATAAGCAAACACATGTTCAAGAATACATAGTTCTGCAAGTCGTCTCCCTTCACACTTCAAAATTTTTGTCTATTTAACTGTAATGACTTTTATGAAGTCGTTAACAGTTAGTGTATGTGTAATTAAGACATGGATAAAGTGAAAAAAAAGGCTGTATCATTAAAGTTGAAACATAAAAAAAGTCAACTCTGCGATTACACATTCAAGAAACACCAAAAAGGTATAGGCTAACCCGTATAATTAGTTAACAGAATTGTGTTACCATACCCTGTGCAGTAGCCAATAAACCGCGTTGTTGACTAACTTGTGCTACCTTCTCTTCTACTAAAAGTGAAGGTAGTAGGCTGACTGGGGCCTATCCGATACCATAGAATAAACCAGTATTGTATACTAATATGAGATTACCCACTCCTTTTTAAAATAAAAAAAACATGCGAATCATACGGTCATACGAATTAATTATGAATTGATTATAACTCATTTAGAATTTAGGCCTACTCAGTGAAACTACTTGATCTTTATCAGTGATCATGGCCAGCCATGTTTATACCGAGGCCCTACACTGGCTTGTCTTTTTTAGTCTTTCTCTTCTCGGATGACAGCAGATAGTTTTTTTTACTGAAATTTACGGTTTTCGGTAGTATAGATAGACAAACAATACAAGCACATCGAAAAATAACGTAGTTGGTCGTGGCGCGCTTTTGGGCATGGGATTTTCGGCGACCTCCGTTTATTTCTCGTTTCGTCTTAACGATTATTCGTCGTCAATGAAGTAGAGCAGATTCTCTTCCGAACATGCCAATCTCAATATAGAAACGAGGCTATTCGTTTTACGCTTTCTGTGACACAGCTTTAATCTTAAAATACGTTTTTTAAAAATAACAAACATAAATTGCCGAGACCGATAAACAAACTAGTTTGTACTAAAGTGAATAATTCTTGCCGTGGAATACAATATTCAAGTATTAATTATTACTACCGGTATATTGACATAAGGACAGGGGCTCGGTAATGTGTCTTTGGAAATATAGTTTATTTGTAGTGTTTTTTTTGTGTGTTTGTATAATTTGGCATTTAAGGATGTCCGGGTCAGCGCCCTGGTCAGGACCCGACTTAGCCCTATTAGTTGGTTCGTACAGTCCATATTGTTTCAATGTAAACAATTTATTAAAGTGTGTGAAGTAAAGAAAACAATGGTCAATCTCTCTAAAAATGACTACCAAAAAAAAAAAAAAAGAGTTTTAAAAAAATGATTTAAAACATTAACGACAAGGAATCGACACACAATAAAATATTTACTTTTTGATAATCTAAGCTAATTTCTTAAATTAGAAAAGAAGAAATTTAGCAAGATGAAAATGATAAATCAGCTACTATAGACTATGCCCATCAGGGGCGTCATTTCAGGTTTTTTTTTCAGTGGGGAAGGGGGCAAAACCATAACTTAGTCGGCTTGTTCAGTTTTTTATTACTGGAGGCGCCTCAGTACATAGCAATTTAAATAAAACCTGCAAATTCAAGGGGGACAATGCCCCCTTGCCCTACCCAAACGATGTTCATGGTGCCCATTTTTACGATAGAGCAACACCTGGCTACTCCATGGAAGATGATGTTCTTCTTAGGCCTTTTTACCCCGTCTTGGGCATAGGCCGTCCACAAAAATTATCCATTCATCACGGTCCTGTGCTTTCCTTTCCAGTTGCTTCCTGGTGTATCCCATATTTTGCGTGTCTGCCTCTAGTTCGCGTCTCCGTGTCTTCTTAGGTCTTCCTCTCTTTCTTTTTCCCTGTGAATTCCATGTTAGGCATTGTCTTGTGGTGCTGTCTGGGAGTTTTGTGGTGGTGCTGTCTGGGGGTTTTATGGTGGTGCTGTCTGGGGGTTTTGTGGTGGTGCTGTCTGGGGGTTTTGTGGTGGTGCTATCTGGGGGCTTTGTGGTGGTGCTATCTGGGGGTTTTGTGGTGGTGCTATCTGGGGGTTTTGATGTGGTGCTATCTGGGGGTTTTGTGGTGGTGCTATCTGGGGGTTTGTGGTGGTGCTGTCTGGGGGTTTTGTGGTGGTGCTATCTGGGGGTTTTGTGGTGGTGCTATCTGGGGGTTTTGTGGTGGTGCTATCTGGGGGTTTTGTGGTGGTGCTGTCTGGGGGTTTTGTGGTGGTGCTATCTGGGGGTTTTGTGGTGGTGCTATCTGGGGGTTTTGTGGTGGTGCTATCTGGGGGTTTTGTGGTGGTGCTATCTGGGGGTTTTGTGGTGGTGCTATCTGGGGGTTTTGTGGTGGTGCTATCTGGGGGTTTTGTGGTGGTTCTGTCTGGGGGTTTTGTGGTGGTGCTATCTGGGGGTTTTGTGGTGGTGCTATCTGGGGGTTTTGTGGTGGTGCTATCTGGGGGTTTTGTGGTGGTGCTATCTGGGAGTTTTCGGAGAGTATGCACCCATCCATCTCCATTTTTTCTTTATGATATCTTAATCAATGGGCACCTGGTAAGTCCTTTCTAGTAGATCTTTGTTAGTGATGGTATTTGGCCATTTGATGTTCAGGATCATTCTACGGGATTTGTTTATGAAGGTTTGCACTTTCTGTGTAATGCTCACTGTTGTTTTCCACGTTTCTGCTCCATATAATAGTGTTAAAGATTCTGACTTTGGTGTGCAGCTTTAGCTCACATATTTTCTTTAATAGCACAAATGCTGATCTAGCTTTTCCAACTCTAGTCCTCACATCCGCCTCGGATCCACCATTTATGTCGATGGTGCTGCCTAAGTATGTGAAGGCCTGAACTTTTTCCACTGTCTTTCCTGCGAAAGAGATAAGCTCTTGGTTTGCTGAGTTTTCATTCTTAGTCTTCGTCTTGCTTTTATTTATACTGAGTTCGCACTGTGCTGAAAGACGATAACAGCTAGAAACTATACTATATTTATCAGCTTTATTAAACATTGCTATTAATTCTTTAACAACCTTACAATTGATTCTGCATTATAAAATTTAAGTGTAAAACCTTTTTATCTTGTTGATTAACAAGATGTTTTTCCTACAATTTTGTGACATTAAAATAGATCAGCACAAAATAAAATATATTTATAAATTATATATATATTTTTTTTGGGTGGGGGGGGGGGAGAAAATGTTGACATAATTACTTAGGGGGTCATTGAAAGTTTATCAGTTGTTGACAGGGGGGGAAGGTCGTCGAAAATTGCGTAAAAATTGTTGACGTAATTAATGGACGACTCCTTATATTATATGCGCACAGTCCGTAATGGTTGGGGCTTGAAATGATTCGGTCGAAATAGTTTGAGAATCCATGAAATACGGTTTCTGGGCGATCTCACAAGTCAACAAAGTCTCGACCAACACCAAGTGAATTGCTACACGTCAGAGCATGCACCTGATGATCGCATTGTCTCTCCGGCAACGTCAGCTGCCCTCGCTAGCCGCGGCTTTCGGTCTATAGAAAGAGCTATTCACGGCCAGCGGGATAACATGGTCAGCAAACAGTCAAAATTATCTCAACATTGAAATAGTAGTGTTAACACAGGGGATTTGGCACGGCCCCGGCCCTTGCTGTGGAGACCGAGACCATGATGTCCGCGACGTGTCGATTGCAGCAGCTCGGTAAGAGCTACACGATCTATTTACGGAAGGCCATCCTTATGTTTGTGGAAGCCTATCCTTATGTTTGTGGAAGGCCTATCCTTATGTTTGTGGAAGCCTATCCTTGCGTGCGTGTGTGTTGGGGTTATCTTTGTGGTTGATTGAAATCCATTTGTCTTAATTTTTCAAGAAACTATACTCTAACATCTCGGACAGACAGATGAACTACCATCACATGTTCTTAATTAAAGCAAATACCAAGCCGTTACTCTTTGAAAATCACACACTATTTACTTCATCAGATGTTTTTAACACAGCATTCCACGCACCCCCCCCCCCCGGGCCTTAATTCCGAACGCTTTTTAAAAATCCTTTATATTAATTTCTCTTTTGTTCGTGGCTGGCTGGCTTCCATTTTATTCATTGGACGGCTAACTGACCCACTTCCGTCAACCTATCGAGCTGAAACATGGCACATAAACTCGTTGCCGATGACAACATATCCTGTCTAATTTTCAGCACTATTTCGGATTTTTATAAAGTGCGGTACTTGAATGCATTTTTGTCAAATTTTCAGCGCTCCCCCTCCCCCCAAATGCTAGATATTACATTTTAAATAGGATTTGCAAAAAAAAAATCTTTGTTTTTTAGGGTTGTTTAATTAATAAGTATTTTTAGCTTGGCGACTTAACTGGTAACTTGATTTCTGTTAGTTCATTAGAACATGACATCACGTATACAGAGGTGTTTGTATCTATTTACTGGTGGGTAAGAAAATATTTCCCTTCCCATTGATTAGTTAAAAAAAAAAAACTATAGTGGGCCTTACCAGTTTGTGCCTCTCATGTGGTGAAATTAACCTGAGTGAGCGGCCGAACCAGCTTGTACCGCCCAGCAAACCTGGTTGTGGTGAAATTAACCTGACTGAGCGGTCGAACCAGCTTGTACCACCCAGCAAACCTAGTTGTGGTGAATTACTCAATGTAGGTGGATAACTCTCGTCTGTGTTTTATGTCTGTATCACAAAAACAAAAAGGAAGAGAGGAGTGGTGTGCACTTTACGTCTACGTTGGAGTAAAAGTAGATCAAGACACACACAGGGTTTAGATCAACCTTTGCTATATGGGTTCTAATTAGTACGGATATTGGCCTCCCTTAATAACCTAACATCTCATCATCATAAGTATAGCTTTGTAGTCAGACGCGAGTTCTGATCGTTTACAACTTACCTTATCAACATTAAACAATTGATGATCTGGATCGATCTATCAACACACGAGGTCACTTTATTGGTGGAAGTGGGGGCTCCTCTCTTATCCTTAGAAAGTTCTAAGTGTTTGGACTGAAGTGGCGAATGTATATAGCGCTGGGCGGACTCCTCTGAATCTGGCCGCAGGACTTCCATCGTGGAAGTGGAGCCTCCTCTCCTTGCCTTCAAAAGATCCCAGCTGTACGTTGTGGGATGGACTTCCCAGCGATATTTTGTGGGTGATGATTCTTAGGAACCCGCAGTCCTATGAGATGTTGGTTCACTGTTTGATAGGCAGACGCGTAGCGCTGGGTGGACTCGTCGGAATCTGGCACCAGGGCATCCTCAGTCCAGTTGCTAAAGTGTGGTGGTTTCTTGCAATGTGGCAAACGTTTACCGGATTTTCGTCTGAAAAAAAGTGCTTCACAAGCGTTCTGAGATGAAAAAGACCGTACTTTATTTTGGAATAGAGAACACAGCTAAAAGTAAAAAAGGGGGGGGGGGGATTTATCTTTGGCTGACCTCAATCGCGAGGATTGATAATGGCCAAGGAAATAACTGGCGAATGCGTGGTCAAATATCTCGTGAGTTTAACTCACCCTAGATTTTATTTGAGGGTGGGGTTGGGTGGGTTACTGCGACGCCTTTTGTAACACTGTTCAACGCGCTAAGTAAGTTTGGCCAAGGACAACAATAGACATGAAATAACTCGTACTAAAACAATGTATATAAACATATACAGATCTGTGTACCCTCAAACTCTTAAAGTCGTACAATATCGTCACAAAATCATTCAATACACTATCGTAATAGTAAAAAATAGACAAACAGTATATATAATTAATACACCTCAAAATCGTACATTGTACGCCAAAATCGTAAAACAGATCTGTATATATATATATAGGATTGGGGGGTATTCTAAGTAGGAGTTTTTAATAAATAACGATATTAGAAGTTTAAGGACCAACCTGATTTCATCACATTCGTTTATATGACAAAGGCGTGACCTGCCTCACAAAGTGACAAAAACTATTTAGTGTTTAAGTCATGTTTATTGAACTTAAAATTAATAATAAATCATAAATAGTCTGATCAGGTCTGGCACGCAAACAGTTTGTAAAGCACCCAGTTACCCGTTTCATTTAACGATTGCTCAGTACCCTATAGTTTTACGTCAACATAAAGTAACCATAACTTAAGACATTGGTGGAAGTCGTCAAGATTTACGACAGAAAACAAACTCTTTGGAATAGAGTTCAAAATAATTTAAAAAATAATATTAAAAATAAAAGCACAGAAAACAAAGCATGAAAAGAATAGAAAAAAAAAAGAGTGTCTATTGTTGGCCACGTCAACAATAAACAATAAACACTCTTTTTTTTCTTTTTCTATTCTTTTCATGCTTTGTTTTCTGTGCTTTTTAATTAAAAAAAAAAAAAAAAAAGGAAACAAAGCATGAAAAGAATAGAAAAAAAAAAGAGCGTCTATTGTTGGCCACGTCCACGGCCTGAGTAAATAGGTGACACTTATCATGACCCGGGGCCTAAAGAGCGATCACTTGTAAGCTTGGACGTCCGACATATTCCTAGCGGGGTCCACGATAACCACACGTCCACGGCCTGAGTAAATAGGTGACACTTATCATGACCCGGGGCCTAAAGAGCGATCACTTGTAAGCTTGGACGTCCGACATTTTCCTAGCGGGGTCCACGATAACCACACGTCCACGGCCTGAGGAAATAGGTGACACTTATCATGACCCGGGGCCTAAAGAGCGATCACTTGTAAGCTTGGACGTCCGACACATTCCTAGCGGGGTCCACGATAACCACACGTCCACGGCCTGAGTAAATAGGTGACACTTATCATGACCCGGGGCCTAAAGAGCGATCACTTGTAAGCTTGGACGTCCGACATATTCCTAGCGGGGTCCACGATAACCACACGTCCACGGCCTGAGTAAATAGGTGACACTTATCATGACCCGGGGCCTAAAGAGCGATCACTTGTAAGCTTGGACGTCCGACATATTCCTAGCGGGGTCCACGATAACCACACGTCCACGGCCTGAGTAAATAGGTGACACTTATCATGACCCGGGGCCTAAAGAGCGATCACTTGTAAGCTTGGACGTCCGACATATTCCTAGCGGGGTCCACGATAACCACACGTCCACGGCCTGAGTAAATAGGTGACACTTATCATGACCCGGGGCCTAAAGAGCGATCACTTGTAAGCTTGGACGTCCGACATATTCCTAGCGGGGTCCACGATAACCACACGTCCACGGCCTGAGTAAATAGGTGACACTTATCATGACCCGGGGCCTAAAGAGCGATCACTTGTAAGCTTGGACGGCCGACACATTCCTAGCGGGGTCCACGATAACCACACGTCCACGGCCTGAGTAAATAGGTGACACTTATCATGACCCGGGGCCTAAAGAGCGATCACTTGTAAGCTTGGACGTCCGACATATTCCTAGCGGGGTCCACGATAACCACACGTCCACGGCCTGAGTAAATAGGTGACACTTATCATGACCCGGGGCCTAAAGAGCGATCACTTGTAAGCTTGGACGTCCGACATATTCCTAGCGGGGTCCACGATAACCACACGTCCACGGCCTGAGTAAATAGGTGACACTTATCATGACCCGGGGCCTAAAGAGCGATCACTTGTAAGCTTGGACGTCCGACATATTCCTAGCGGGGTCCACGATAACCACACGTCCACGGCCTGAGTAAATAGGTGACACTTATCATGACCCGGGGCCTAAAGAGCGATCACTTGTAAGCTTGGACGTCCGACATATTCCTAGCGGGGTCCACGATAACCACACGTCCACGGCCTGAGGAAATAGGTGACACTTATCATGACCCGGGGCCTAAAGAGCGATCACTTGTAAGCTTGGACGTCCGACATATTCCTAGCGGGGTCCACGATAACCACACGTCCACGGCCTGAGTAAATAGGTGACACTTATCATGACCCGGGGCCTAAAGAGCGATCACTTGTAAGCTTGGACGTCCGACATATTCCTAGCGGGGTCCACGATAACCACACGTCCACAGCCTGAGTAAATAGGTGACACTTATCATGACCCGGGGCCTAAAGAGCGATCACTTGTAAGCTTGGACGTCCGACATATTCCTAGCGGGGTCCACGATAACCACACGTCCACGGCCTGAGTAAATAGGTGACACTAATCATGACCCGGGGCCTAAAGAGCGATCACTTGTAAGCTTGGACGTCCGACATATTCCTAGCGGGGTCCACGATAACCACACGTCCACCGACTGAGTAAATAGGTGACACTTATCATGACCCGGGGCCTAAAGAGCGATCACTTGTAAGCTTGGACGTCCGACATATTCCTAGCGGGGTCCACGATAACCACACGTCCACGGCCTGAGTAAATAGGTGACACTTATCATGACCCGGGGCCTAAAGAGCGATCACTTGTAAGCTTGGACGTCCGACACATTCCTAGCGGGGTCCACGATAACCACACGTCCACGGCCTGAGTAAATAGGTGACACTTATCATGACCCGGGGCCTAAAGAGCGATCACTTGTAAGCTTGGACGTCCGACATATTCCTAGCGGGGTCCACGATAACCACACGTCCACGGCCTGAGTAAATAGGTGACACTTATCATGACCCGGGGCCTAAAGAGCGATCACTCGTAAGCTTGGACGTCCGACATATTCCTAGCGGGGTCCACGATAACCACACGTCCACGGCCTGAGTAAATAGGTGACACTTATCATGACCCGGGGCCTAAAGAGCGATCACTTGTAAGCTTGGACGTCCGACATATTCCTAGCGGGGTCCACGATAACCACACGTCCACGGCCTGAGTAAATAGGTGACACTTATCATGACCCGGGGCCTAAAGAGCGATCACTTGTAAGCTTGGACGTCCGACATATTCCTAGCGGGGTCCACGATAACCACACGTCCACGGCCTGAGTAAATAGGTGACACTTATAATGACCCAGGGCCTAAAGAGCGATCACTTGTAAGCTTGGACGTCCGACATATTCCTAGCGGGGTCCACGATAACCACACGTCCACGGCCTGAGTAAATAGGTGACACTTATCATGACCCGGGGCCTAAAGAGCGATCACTTGTAAGCTTGGACGTCCGACATATTCCTAGCAGGGTCCACGATAACCACACGTCCACGGCCTCAGTAAATAAGTGACACTTATCATGACCCGGGGCCTAAAGAGCGATCACTTGTAAGTGTGGACGTCCGACACATTCCTAGCGGGGTCCACGATAACCACACGTCCACGGCCTGAGTAAATAGGTGACACTTATCATGACCCGGGGCCTAAAGAGCGATCACTTGTAAGCTTGGACGTCCGACATATTCCTAGCGGGGTCCACGATAACCACACGTCCACGGCCTGAGTAAATAGGTGACACTTATCATGACCCGGGGCCTAAAGAGCGATCACTTGTAAGCTTGGACGTCCGACATATTCCTAGCGGGGTTAACGATAACCACACGTCCACGGCCTGAGTAAATAGGTGACACTTATCATGACCCGGGGCCTAAAGAGCGATCACTTGTAAGCTTGGACGTCCGACATATTCCTAGCGGGGTCCACGATAACCACACGTCCACGGCCTGAGGAAATAGGTGACACTTATCATGACCCGGGGCCTAAAGAGCGATCACTTGTAAGCTTGGACGTCCGACATATTCCTAGCGGGGTCCACGATAACCACACGTCCACGGCCTGAGTAAATAGGTGACACTTATCATGACCCGGGGCCTAAAGAGCGATCACTTGTAAGCTTGGACGTCCGACATATTCCTAGCGGGGTCCACGATAACCACACGTCCACGGCCTGAGTAAATAGGTGACACTTATCATGACCCGGGGCCTAAAGAGCGATCACTTGTAAGCTTGGACGTCCGACACATTCCTAACGGGGTCCACGATAACCACACGTCCACGGCCTGAGGAAATAGGTGACACTTATCATGACCCGGGGCCTAAAGAGCGATCACTTGTAAGCTTGGACGTCCGACATATTCCTAGCGGGGTCCACGATAACCACACGTCCACGGCCTGAGTAAATAGGTGACACTTATCATGACCCGGGGCCTAAAGAGCGATCACTTGTAAGCTTGGACGTCCGACATATTCCTAGCGGGGTCCACGATAACCACACGTCCACGGCCTGAGTAAATAGGTGACACTTATCATGACCCGGGGCCTAAAGAGCGATCACTTGTAAGCTTGGACGTCCGACACATTCCTAGCGGGGTCCACGATAACCACACGTCCACGGCCTGAGTAAATAGGTGACACTTATCATGACCCGGGGCCTAAAGAGCGATCACTTGTAAGCTTGGACGTCCGACATATTCCTAGCGGGGTCCACGATAACCACACGTCCACGGCCTGAGTAAATAGGTGACACTTATCATGACCCGGGGCCTAAAGAGCGATCACTTGTAAGCTTGGACGTCCGACATATTCCTAGCGGGGTCCACGATAACCACACGTCCACGGCCTGAGTAAATAGGTGACACTTATCATGACCCGGGGCCTAAAGAGCGATCACTTGTAAGCTTGGACGTCCGACATATTCCTAGCGGGGTCCACGATAACCACACGTCCACGGCCTGAGTAAATAGGTGACACTTATCATGACCCGGGGCCTAAAGAGCGATCACTTGTAAGCTTGGACGTCCGACATATTCCTAGCGGGGTCCACGATAACCACACATCCACGGCCTGAGTAAATAGGTGACACTTATCATGACCCGGGGCCTAAAGAGCGATCACTTGTAAGCTTGGACGTCCGACACATTCCTAACGGGGTCCACGATAACCACACGTCCACGGCCTGAGGAAATAGGTGACACTTATCATGACCCGGGGCCTAAAGAGCGATCACTTGTAAGCTTGGACGTCCGACATATTCCTAGCGGGGTCCACGATAACCACACGTCCACGGCCTGAGTAAATAGGTGACACTTATCATGACCCGGGGCCTAAAGAGCGATCACTTGTAAGCTTGGACGTCCGACATATTCCTAGCGGGGTCCACGATAACCACACGTCCACGGCCTGAGTAAATAGGTGACACTTATCATGACCCGGGGCCTAAAGAGCGATCACTTGTAAGCTTGGACGTCCGACACATACCTAGCGGGGTCCACGATAACCACACGTCCACGGCCTGAGTAAATAGGTGACACTTATCATGACCCGGGGCCTAAAGAGCGATCACTTGTAAGCTTGGACGTCCGACATATTCCTAGCGGGGTCCACGATAACCACACGTCCACGGCCTGAGAAAATAGGTGACACTTATCATGACCCGGGGCCTAAAGAGCGATCACTTGTAAGCTTGGACGTCCGACATATTCCTAGCGGGGTCCACGATAACCACACGTCCACGGCCTGAGTAAATAGGTGACACTTATCATGACCCGGGGCCTAAAGAGCGATCACTTGTAAGCTTGGACGTCCGACATATTCCTAGCGGGGTCCACGATAACCACACGTCCACGGCCTGAGGAAATAGGTGACACTTATCATGACCCGGGGCCTAAAGAGCGATCACTTGTAAGCTTGGACGTCCGACATATTCCTAGCGGGGTCCACGATAACCACACGTCCACGGCCTGAGTAAATAGGTGACACTTATCATGACCCGGGGCCTAAAGAGCGATCACTTGTAAGCTTGGACGTCCGACATATTCCTAGCGGGGTCCACGATAACCACACGTCCACGGCCTGAGTAAATAGGTGACACTTATCATGACCCGGGGCCTAAAGAGCGATCACTTGTAAGCTTGGACGTCCGACATATTCCTAGCGGGGTCCACGATAACCACACGTCCACGGCCTGAGTAAATAGGTGACACTTATCATGACCCGGGGCCTAAAGAGCGATCACTTGTAAGCTTGGACGTCCGACATATTCCTAGCGGGGTCCACGATAACCACACGTCCACGGCCTGAGTAAATAGGTGACACTTATCATGACCCGGGGCCTAAAGAGCGATCACTTGTAAGCTTGGACGTCCGACATATTCCTAGCGGGGTCCACGATAACCACACGTCCACGGCCTGAGTAAATAGGTGACACTTATCATGACCCGGGGCCTAAAGAGCGATCACTTGTAAGCTTGGACGTCCGACATATTCCTAGCGGGGTCCACGATAACCACACGTCCACGGCCTGAGTAAATAGGTGACACTTATCATGACCCGGGGCCTAAAGAGCGATCACTTGTAAGCTTGGACGTCCGACACATTCCTAGCGGGGTCCACGATAACCACACGTCCACGGCCTGAGTAAATAGGTGACACTTATCATGACCCGGGGCCTAAAGAGCGATCACTTGTAAGCTTGGACGTCCGACATATTCCTAGCGGGGTCCACGATAACCACACGTCCACGGCCTGAGTAAATAGGTGACACTTATCATGACCCGGGGCCTAAAGAGCGATCACTTGTAAGCTTGGACGTCCGACATATTCCTAGCGGGGTCCACGATAACCACACGTCCACGGCCTGAGGAAATAGGTGACACTTATCATGACCCGGGGCCTAAAGAGCGATCACTTGTAAGCTTGGACGTCCGACATATTCCTAGCGGGGTCCACGATAACCACACGTCCACGGCCTGAGTAAATAGGTGACACTTATCATGACCCGGGGCCTAAAGAGCGATCACTTGTAAGCTTGGACGTCCGACATATTCCTAGCGGGGTCCACGATAACCACACGTCCACGGCCTGAGGAAATAGGTGACACTTATCATGACCCGGGGCCTAAAGAGCGATCACTTGTAAGCTTGGACGTCCGACATATTCCTAGCGGGGTCCACGATAACCACACGTCCACGGCCTGAGTAAATAGGTGACACTTATCATGACCCGGGGCCTAAAGAGCGATCACTTGTAAGCTTGGACGTCCGACATATTCCTAGCGGGGTCCACGATAACCACACGTCCACGGCCTGAGTAAATAGGTGACACTTATCATGACCCGGGGCCTAAAGAGCGATCACTTGTAAGCTTGGACGTCCGACATATTCCTAGCGGGGTCCACGATAACCACACGTCCACGGCCTGAGTAAATATGTGACACTTATCATGACCCGGGGCCTAAAGAGCGATCACTTGTAAGCTTGGAAGTCCGACATATTCCTAGCGGGGTCCACGATAACCACACGTCCACCGACTGAGTAAATAGGTGACACTTATCATGACCCGGGGCCTAAAGAGCGATCACTTGTAAGCTTGGACGTCCGACATATTCCTAGCGGGGTCCACGATAACCACACGTCCACGGCCTGAGTAAATAGGTGACACTTATCATGACCCGGGGCCTAAAGAGCGATCACTTGTAAGCTTGGACGTCCGACATATTCCTAGCGGGGTCCACGATAACCACACGTCCACGGCCTGAGGAAATAGGTGACACTTATCATGACCCGGGGCCTAAAGAGCGATCACTTGTAAGCTTGGACGTCCGACATATTCCTAGCGGGGTCCACGATAACCACACGTCCACGGCCTGAGTAAATAGGTGACACTTATCATGACCCGGGGCCTAAAGAGCGATCACTTGTAAGCTTGGACGTCCGACATATTCCTAGCGGGGTCCACGATAACCACACGTCCACGGCCTGAGTAAATAGGTGACACTTATCATGACCCGGGGCCTAAAGAGCGATCACTTGTAAGCTTGGACGTCCGACATATTCCTAGCGGGGTCCACGATAACCACACGTCCACGGCCGGAGTAAATAGGTGACACTTATCATGACCCGGGGCCTAAAGAGCGATCACTTGTAAGCTTGGACGTCCGACATATTCCTAGCGGGGTCCACGATAACCACACGTCCACGGCCTGAGGAAATAGGTGACACTTATCATGACCCGGGGCCTAAAGAGCGATCACTTGTAAGCTTGGACGTCCGACATATTCCTAGCGGGGTCCACGATAACCACACGTCCACGGCCTGAGTAAATAGGTGACACTTATCATGACCCGGGGCCTAAAGAGCGATCACTTGTAAGCTTGGACGTCCGACACATTCCTAGCGGGGTCCACGATAACCACACGTCCACGGCCTGAGTAAATAGGTGACACTTATCATGACCCGGGGCCTAAAGAGCGATCACTTGTAAGCTTGGACGTCCGACATATTTCTAGCGGGGTCCACGATAACCACACGTCCACGGCATGAGTAAATAGGTGACACTTATCATGACCCGGGGCCTAAAGAGCGATCACTTGTAAGCTTGGACGTCCGACATATTCCTAGCGGGGTCCACGATAACCACACATCCACGGCCTGAGGAAATAGGTGACACTTATCATGACCCGGGGCCTAAAGAGCGATCACTTGTAAGCTTGGACGTCCGACATATTCCTAGCGGGGTCCACGATAACCACACGTCCACGGCCTGAGTAAATAGGTGACACTTACCATGACCCGGGGCCTAAAGAGCGATCACTTGTAAGCTTGGACGTCCGACATATTCCTAGCGGGGTCCACGATAACCACACGTCCACGGCCTGAGTAAATAGGTGACACTTATCATGACCCGGGGCCTAAAGAGCGATCACTTGTAAGCTTGGACGTCCGACATATTCCTAGCGGGGTCCACGATAACCACACGTCCACGGCCTGAGTAAATAGGTGACACTTATCATGACCCGGGGCCTAAAGAGCGATCACTTGTAAGCTTGGACGTCCGACATATTCCTAGCGGGGTCCACGATAACCACACGTCCACGGCCTGAGGAAATAGGTGACACTTATCATGACCCGGGGCCTAAAGAGCGATCACTTGTAAGCTTGGACGTCCGACATATTCCTAGCGGGGTCCACGATAACCACACGTCCACGGCCTGAGTAAATAGGTGACACTTATCATGACCCGGGGCCTAAAGAGCGATCACTTGTAATCTTGGACGTCCGACATATTCCTAGCGGGGTCCACGATAACCACATAGCAAATGGTTCAAACAGTGAAGAAAGGGAACAAATACATTAGTTTGTCAGTATTTGGAGAAGGGCGAATATAATTAGACCTAAGATATGTCCTCCGGTAATTTAACTTTGAACACAATTCTTTATGAATATGACTAATGCAATTTTAGGCATCATTCATTAACCCCCCCCCCCAAGGAAATATTTCGTATAAATCATTTATTGGGGGTTGGGCTGACAATTTGAAAAAAAAAATGCATACCGGTACAAGTAATGCACTTCATAAGAATCCCAATTTCAATGCTCGCAACCGCACATTTTTTTCCACGGCCCACAACTAGAGTAACGTCAAAATATTTTGATATCTGTACAGTATTTTATCCTATTCCTGATTATGACTAAGAATACCATATATCTCTCCAACGCTATAGCCAAGGCTTAGGTCTAGAGCAACACAAATCTTTGGATCTGACAGGTCTATGAAAAGCACCAACACGTCTTTTCTAAGACCTTTGCTACGAAAACTGTTCGTTTTAAGAAATGACATAAAAATCGGGATTTGTTAATTAACAAAACAAAACAAACGGTTAAAATAACCCATCTTGTTAAGGCCCCGCACGTAATCCGAACAACTCCAACATAACGTGACCCATAAGCTGTATATACTCTCACATAACGTGACCTATTAGCTGTATATACTCTCACATGACGTGATCCAAAAGCTGTATATACTCTCACATGACGTGCTAAATAAGCTGTATATACTTTCACATAACGTGATCCCTAAGCTGTATATTATCTCCCATAACGTGATCCATAAGCTGTATATTCTCTCATATAACGTGATCCATAAGCTGTATATTCTCTCACATAACGTGATCCATAAGCTGTATATTCTCTCACATAACGTGATCCATAAGCTGTATATTCTCTCACATAACTTGATCCATAAGCTGTATACTCTCTCACATAACTTGATCCATAAGCTGTATATTCTCTCACATAACGAGATCCATGATCTGTATATTCTCTCACATAGCGTGATCCATAAGCTGTATATTCTCTCACATAGCGTGATCCGTGATCTGTATATGCTCTCACATAGCGTGATCCATGATCTGTATATACTCTCACATAACGTGATCCGTGATCTGTATATTCTCCTCTCACATAACGTGATCCGTGATCTGTATATTCTCCTCTCACATAACGTGATCGGTGATCTGTATATTCTCCTCTTACATAACGTGATCCGTGATCTGTATATTCTCCTCTCACATAACGTGATCGGTGATCTGTATATTCTCCTCTCACATAACGTGATGCATAAGCTGTATATACTCTACCATAACAAATATTTCACGTTTAAAATGATTAAACCAACCACCAAAACTAGTTTTTTTCCTATAAATAGTATATATGCTAATTTTAAAATTAATTTATCTTATATTAATATTCCAATATTCCACACGCTTTTACACCGCAGATTTAGTTCACCAACTATTTCAGGAAAAAAAAGTAAATATTACGCACCAAACGCACCTGCGATACCTTTTTTTTTAAAAATTAAGAATCTCATTGAAAAAGATGAAAAACTTATTTCTGACGGTCGCGGTTGGGTATGGGGCTAAACATTTTACAGAATGCGTTGTCATTGGCAATGAGTCTATGTCACAAGTTTCAGCTCCAAAGGTTGACGGGACGTGGGTCAAGAAGCCGTCTGAAAATTTTGCCACAAACCCGGGCTGAAAGAAAGAAACACATGAGCAAAAGGGAAGTTCATATAAAGGATTAAAAAATGGCATAATATCAAGCATTAAAAGCTGATTCTTACAAAACAATCAACTTCATCCTGAAAGCAACCGATCCAGGCGAAGTAAAACAATCTGATTATCAAAATTTCCACCAGTCATGTGAGGCCCTGGCATTTGCTGGAAACGATACGGGCTTGTTTTATGGTGTCTGATACCACACAGGAGGCGTCACCGATCTCATGTAGATGACGCATATGACGCGGCTGCATGTGGACGCATCATAATTTTCATCCTATTACTTGCACGGTAAACATATCTGGCGTCTCCAATCACCGGGACAATGCAAGGATGCCGGGGCAGGCAGACAGAGAGGCCGACCAAGGAGGCTTGAGGCATGTTTGTTAGTGGTACTCAAGTGTGGTCCACGAGCGAGGGAGAGATTCAGATAGGCAGGTAGTCAGAATGACAAACACACAGATATAGAGTATGAGAGAGAGAGATAGGGAGAGGGCGATGGGAGGCAGAGAGAAAGGAGAGAGAGACCGGAAGACAGATACATAAATAGTTATAGAGAAGTATTTCTAATGAGCTCGACAGAGAGATAGAGAGATCACAGATAGGGAAAGAGAGCGAGACAGAGAGACCGACAGAGAGAGAGACCGACAGAGAGAGATAGACCGACAGAGAGCGAGAGAGAGACCGACAGAGAGGTATAAAACACACAAACACAGAGAGAGAGAGAACAGTTAGAGGCTGAGAGATAATGTCGGAGAATGATATCAATATCAATATTGGCATCTAGGAATGCCATAAAATAATGACAAACAGATACAAAGAAATTTTTCTGCACTAATATCTCAAAAATTGTTTCCAAAATGTCTTCTAAATGTCTAACATAAATTTGCACGCCCTTATTGGAGGTTAAACCTGTCAGAGAAACTAAGTCATCAACGTCGCCCGTGTTGACCCTGGTAATCCTTGACCCTGGTAATCCGTGCACGGAACAATCCATTGTTAAAATGAAACTGTCATTGACATGTCGTATTTCCGGATGATAGCGTCGTTGTCCGTCTTAGGATAATCGAGATATCAGTCTGAGGGATAGTTGAACAATTGTTAGCTCTGTCGGTCAGTAATCATAGGCCATAATTGTATTTATCTATTTATTATTAATGTTATTATATTTTTTTGGGGTAGTGGCCTTTTTGTTATTTATTCTGTAAGAGACAAATCGAAATCTCCCATGTCAGTAATTGGTATTTGAGCTAAAGCAATATATTAATTGCCGAGTGAAAAGAATTTTAACTTACCGTTTAAACGAAATATGTCAGGCTAAATACGAAATCTGTTTGTTTTTGGTTTTTTTGTTTAAAGTTTCACTTTTAATATTTTTACATACAAATTAGACACACAGGCATATAGTCAAACATTATGTGCATGTAAGGGTGCGGAAGAAGCCAGTCTCTGATTTAGCATGTGGGGAAACCCCACTAAACGCAGGATTGAATTTCATTATTCTCTAGAAAATTAAATTAAACTTTTTAGACGTATCATTCAAGTAAATAAAAAATAGATACATGTGTGTAATAAATAAAATACCTATATTAGGGTAGTAAATAAAATACGTATATTTGGGTATTAAATAAAATACACATATTTGGTAATAAATAAAATAAATATATTTGGGTAGTAAATAAAAAATACATTTGTTTGTGTAAACAATAACAGACATATATTTGAGGAAAAAATACGTATATTTGGTAGTGAATAAAATATGTATGTTTGGGTGATAAATAAAATACATATATTTGCGTAATAAATAAAATACTCATATTTGAGTAATTTCTGCACGCAGATAACCTTTAACATAACACAGCTTTTGCAGATTCGAAATAAACACATATCAAATGCAAAACGCTTCGGCAGCGCAACGCCTTTCAAACCCTTTGACATCGGAGACATGAAGATACATCACTATCGGAGACATGAAGATACATCACTATCGGAGACATGAAGATACATCACTATCGGAGACATGAAGATACATCACTATCGGAGACATGAAGATACATCACTATCGGAGACATGAAGATACATCACTATCGGAGACATGAAGATACATCACTATCGGAGACATGAAGATACATCACTATCGGAGACATGAAGATACATCACTATCGATATCCTAACTTTAAAAAAAAAAAGAAGCAAACTCAAAACTATTATTGCTCTTCCAAATCTCTGCTGCATACGTCACTGAGATGAACGCCTCCCGGACAAGCTCCCCAAGATTAAACCTTTTGGAATTTGTATCTTTTGAGGCAAGAAATGATGAACCGTCGATCAAAACAGAAGATGCCATCGATCTTAAGAAGGAAAATAATACATTTTGGAGGGTGCATTATAAAGCTTTCATGGGTGCGTTTTAACAATTCCGATTTCGTTTCCTAGCACCACCGTTCAGACAGTTTTTTCCAGCACCACGTTTCTGACATTTTTATCTAGCACCATGGTTCTGACAGTTTTTTAAAAAAAATAGCACCCTCATTTTGAGGCGCCTAATTTGGATATATCTCCGTCATGGCACAGATGCAGCATACATGTTCTAAATCAACAGCATTCATACCATCTCAGTCAGCAGCATTCATACCATCTCAGTCAACAGCATTCATACCATCTCAGTCAGCAGCATTCATTACCATCTCAGTCAACAGCATTCATACCATCTCAGTCAACAGCATTCATACCATCTCAGTCAACAGCATTCATACCATCTCAGTCAGCAGCATTCATACCATCTCAGTCAACAGCATTCATACCATCTCAGTCAACAGCATTCATACCATCTCAGTCAACAGCATTCATACCATCTCAGTCAACAGCATTCATACCATCTCAGTCAACAGCATTCATACCATCTCAGTCAGCAGCATTCATTACCATCTCAGTCAGCAGCATTCATACCATCTCAGTCAACAGCATTCATACCATCTCAGTCAACAGCATTCATACCATCTCAGTCAACAGCATTCATACCATCTCAGTCAACATCATTCATACCATCTCAGTCAACAGCATTCATACCATCTCAGTCAGCAGCATTCATTACCATCTCAGTCAGCAGCATTCATACCATCTCAGTCAGCAGCATTCATTACCATCTCAGTCAACAGCATTCATACCATCTCAGTCAGCAGCATTCATACCATCTCAGTCAGCAGCACTCATACCATCTCAGTCAGCAGCATTCATACCATCTCAGTCAGCAGCATTCATACCATCTCAGTCAACAGCATTCATACCATCTCAGTCAGCAGCACTCATACCATCTCAGTCAGCAGCATTCATACCATCTCAGTTGATGCAGCTGTCATATTTGCGGTTGTGGTTCTTTACATGTCGAGACCATAGCTCTAACCAGCTGGCGCGCTAAAGTGTTTTGAGCCCACAGGGATAGTGAGTGACATTCAGCATAGTGAGTGACATTCAGCATAGTGAGTGACATTCAGCATAGTGAGTGACATTCAGCATAGTGAGTGACATTCAGCATAGTGAGTAACATTCAGCATAGTGAGTGACATTCAGCATAGTGAGTAACATTCAGCATAGTGAGTAACATTCAGCAATGTTAACTGTCTTTTATTTTAACAATTTTGGGGGTTAAATTTCAGTATACGGACCTCTCTGCTAAAATAGCATGGACACAAGCGCTATAAAATTATTCAACCATCACAATCACCATCTGTTACAGCGACTATTGGCGGCAATATATTTAAACAGTTTTCCTATGAACTGGCTGTCTCTTTGGCATCGTAGAAAGGAAAGAAAACAAAGCAGGAAGCCAAGTGAGCCTAAAAATTATAAATGAAAATGAAATGCCCCTGAAAAGGATTTGTCACTTCTAAGACTGGAAAACGTCACATCGCGTTACGTATTGTTACTATTTTCAGACATTTTTTTCGTAAGAACATAGCTTCTAGCAATGTATTTTGGCAAATATATATAGCTGTAACAATTTGTTTGTAAAGTCTTTCGTAAAATAAATTTGTAAACACGTTTTCGTCTATGGTTGAAGGCTCACATTTACGTAGAAGTATGGAACAGCTGTAGAGATATTGGCCAAACGGAATACCAGGATGTTTCATTAATATTTTATTTAGCTTGGCCAGACTGTACGCCCGGATGTTCTATTAATATATTTTCGACGCTAAATGAGAAAACCTATACATAAATAGTTTTTAACTTGGTTTTAGAACTATCCAAATTTGCGATGTTGATAGCTTCTAAAAACATTTACCATAAAAGTTATCAAAATATTTACTAAATATTCAAAGCCTCCTCCATTTGATGTAGATTGTAACATCATTGTAACATCATGACATATATTGTTTATTAACCATGAATCGATTGTCGGCGGATACATAATATATAATTTGAGTATATAATTATGTTTTTTTAGTGGATTGTTATTGCTTATCTCAAATTGATTCTGTGAATCCGCGCTGCATAATAAACGGATGTATGTGTATTACAGGACTTGAGATTTTGATTTGAGCAAGTGTGAATGTATGCTACAACAATATATAACCAGTGAGTGGAAGCAAAGCTACGCGTATATCAGAAACAACATAGGTTACATAGTTGAAAGTTACAAGTAAAATGCTTAGCGATCCAGAAAAATGGTGTAGGCCAACTACTTATTGCAGCTTATTTTATTTTCACATACGCACATTTTTGTTCTTCGGAATTACCGCCATAATGTAAAAGAAAAAAAAAGTTTATAGAGACAAGAAAATGCAAATTGTTTTACACCTCCACTTCTGCTAATCTCAAAGGGCGAGATGTGGTCTATGCCTCACTTCCCCTTACCGAGTTCACCCAGCTGGTGAAAAAAAGCAATTTTCCTGGTGTACACACGCGCTATTTATTTAAATATTCCACACGCATGAATTTATATTGGACATTTGAGATGAGCATAGACACTAGCCACGCAAGTGAATTGTTAGAGGCTTGACCTTTGATCAAACTGTCTCATATAAACCATATCATGACATTCTACAAAAATTGAGCAGCCATAAAAACAAAGTTTTTCGTAAAAAAATCATTTATAAAAGGTAATATAAATAATGGGGGTAGGGTTGAAAATTTGTCAAAATATGCATTCAAGAAAGGTTCTTTAAATGGATACAAATAAGTGCTGCCCCCCCCCCCCCGAGGCTCAAACCACATATTTTTTTCACGCCCCTGAACTATAGTAAATAACCCCCCCGCTTTTTAAAACAGAGATTTGTTTCACCATTTTAGTGAATCTAAAGAAAAATATTGTACACTAAATGCACTTGCGATATTGTAAAGAATTTCATTTAGCGTAGTTATCGGGAATTTTATGTCTTGAAGTCGGTAGCATCATATTTCCTTCACACTCCCTTGAAAAAAGGATTATTTTGTGTGTTGGGTTTTTTAGGGGGGGGGGCGCTAAACATTTGGTAGAATTTGGTGTCATCGGCAACGAGTCTATGTGCCAAGTTTCAGATCGATAGGATGACGGGAAGTGGATCATTTAGCCGTCCGAAGATTTATCCAGTCCATCACTCAACCAGCCACGAATAAAAGTGAAGTTAATATAATGAATTTTTTTATTACGATATAAAGGAGCAAACTTATAAAGGCATTTATAACAACAGATTATTAAAAGCCAATGCTGGAAAAGTTAACTGGTACACAAGGCCGCACGCTATATTTTTTTTTAGCTTTAAGTTTTCTGAAAGGCTGCACCTATAGGGACCCGGGTACCAGAATTGAGAGGTTGGGATTAAAAAAACGATTTAAAATATTATTTTTGGGTTTGTAAGACCGAATGAGGTATCAAATGAAAGATAATTGAATGTATTATACGTTTGTAAACTTAATGTTTCATTATAACTAAAATAAACTACTACAAATGACATCCGAATAGCATTAGTCAAAATGTACACGGACACGCAGCGCCCCCTTTCGGACCCGGGACACATTTAACTCAATGCTATTCGGATGTCATTTGTGGTAGTTTATTTTAGTTAAAATGAAGAATTAAGATTTCAAACGTATAGTAAATTCAATTATCTTTCATTTCATACCTCATTTGGTCTTACAAACCCAACAAAAATATTTAAATCGTTTTTTAATCACAACCTCTCAATTCTGGTAACCGTGTACCAATAGCCACTTCGTTTCTGAAAAAAAGTTAAAATAATCTCGTCTTTATTTGGACGGTGCTGACTATCATTGGTCGTTGCCCCCAGAGCAGTGTGTGTGCTCATGAGGTTGGGATGAATACCATGCATAGGTGCAAGGCTAAACTTTAACTGTACATTAAGCTGCACGCCTTAAATAATGCTGTCAATAATTTGTTTATCAAACCCCTTTATAACTGAAAAAGAATAAATTTTGTTATTGAAAAATGAAATACAAACTAAAATTGAGCACATTTGCCTTCGCTGGTATAGTTCAAGTTTATTATTATTATTATTTATAAAAAAATTAGAATGTTCAAATAAGTTAAAATTTCCCAAATAAACTTTGCCCCTGGTGTAGACATTTCCTTTGACGCCAACACAATTTTCAATTCACATCAGTTCATTTTCCAGTTTCAACGCCAAGGCCACCCGGAGACTAATGACATTCCTATTTCAGTCTTTAAGACTGTGGTTTCCATGGTGACTGCAACTGTACACATCAAACGCTGCCTGAGGAGTTGCGTTGTAAGGCTCTTCTGTAGATATCCCAAATGTGTGTGGGGGGGGGGGGGTTCATCTACGGAAGTGGGAGTTTCCTGAGGGGCTGGGTGAGAGTACACTTCGCCTGGAGAGATGTAGTCAATAACAAAGTTATTTGTGGGCAGGTTGTTTCATTAAAAAAAAAGTTAAATTGCAATGAAAAACATATTTTGAAGACAAATAGTCGCTTTGAACAATGCCATATATATTCTCTCATCGATTGAAATATTAATGATAGCATTTGTACAGTCAACAAGCCCTAATGGATGGAACGATTGTTTGGTATTAAGAGTACAAGGCGATTGCGTCATTTGTTTCTTTAAATTTTAGTCTCGTCTTGGACCCTGTGATGGTGCATTAATGGCAGTCAGTCTCAAATGTCAAAAAAATTATTGTTACAAAACAAAACGTTTTTGACGTGTTAAGTGTAATTACTCGTGAGTGATGAAAAGTAGGTCAATGCACTTTACATACAGCGTCACTATTGCTAAGCCAATTCTGTTGAAATGGAGGTGATCCCACAATTTTTCCCCTTGCTGAAATTTAAACTTAACTTATTTATTTTTACATGACTGAAAATCAAGCCTACAACAAATTTAAAGTTATAAATAGTTATAGGATTGTTCAATGGAAATACCCTCCCCAAGCTGTATCTATAATATAAGGCCCCAGGTAGTGTGTCAGTCATCATTTTTAGCTACTTTTTAGTGAGCATATTTGGCGTAGAGATTATTTGTGCAGCTGTATCTATTCAGTTTGTATTGTGACATTTTTGGTTATGAGAGATGGTGATATAGAGATTTGTTTGTGGTCGTATTTGGTGTAAAGATTCATCGTGTAGCTGTGGCTCTGCATTTTGTTTCGGTAACCTTTTTGGTTATGAGAGATTCTGTGTTTGTTATGGTCTCAGCAGTTGGAATGCAAGGACAGATTTGAATGAAAGAGATCAGCACTGTTAGTTAAGAACCTAACTAAGAATTCAGCTTAGTGTTTTTGATGATTGCTTTCAATTGTGACGAGAGATTGTAACCCCGTACACTAAACTGAGCCATATTTCCTATGCAAATTGGAGTTCGTAACAGTTTGTTAAACAATACAAAAAAATTTTCTCTTATCAACACATCCCCTAAACTCAAGTAACCACCAAGTGCTGAAGAAATTGCAAAAAAAAAAAGAAAAAAAGCGCGTTATGCTGGAGCTCAAAAAAAGTTGTAGAGTGGCCATGTCAGAAGAGCAGCTTCAAGCAGGATGTGAATCTACTGGTGTGAGTCAACGGCAACGTAGAGAAAACATGCCCACAAAATCACCTTCAACAAGAGTGCAAACGCTGACAGGGAGAGTGTCGCACGCCAACATCAAAGAGTACGTCTGAGTAGATATGCTCGACGCTACAACACAGCTTTGCTTCTCAAAAACTTCAATGAAGGCTAAGCTGAAGAAAGTGTTTTGGCCCAATGGACGCTAACTGAACATTTGGGTGCTGGGTGGCCGAGTGGTCTAAACTGAACAAATCTCAAGTTGATGGTCAGGAGTTCAGTCCCCACCAAAGCCCAGTCAAGCAAACACACCACCAGCACCCCGGGACGGCAACTCATCTAAGAGAAGGCAACTCTGAATTCAAAACCCGGCGATGGAGTCCCGATAGGAGGATATCATTGATACAATGAAACATTCCGGCAACTCCCGGGTGGATGGGACTCGTTAACCTTGGACGGCAACTCATCTAAGAGAAGGCAACTCTGAATTCAAACCCGGAGATGGGGAGATGGAGTTCACATGCGCCTAACTGGCAGCAGTGATGCCTCTCGAACATCGAAGATTTGACTTTGTAACGCGCTTCGAGCCTTTGGGGATGAAGCGTGACTTTTCAAATAAACTTTATTATTATTTTGCAATGAAAAATATTTCAGAAATTAATTAATGTCATATTGCTGCGCCATAAAGTGACCATCACATTAGAAGACATACGAATGCATCCCTTCATTAAAAACTACTGGAATGGATCTGATCCAAATTCCAAAAGATTCATGGAAAAGATAAGATCCTAAAACAGTTGCAATGGTCTTTGCCTCAATGGGACCACAAGTTGACCGATCAGTAACGAAACGTTCAGGTGCTTTTTGTTACAGAATTCATGGGCCAATTTATCCCGCTACATCTGCGTTACACCCAAATCAAGGTGAATCGCCAGCGTATGCCCAATTGCCTAATTTGGATTCGGCCCAAGCCTTGACAGAAAGAATGAATTATCAATCACACGATGGATGCATTCGTGTTGAAACTACAATTAGCAGAATGTTTACCGTATGTCCCACGGATAGAAAAAATATGTTTCTCGATGTTAGAAGAGCAACATCCTTCGAGGACATAAGAACGGTCGAAGGAAATCCTATGCTATTTGCAAATTTCCCAAAAGCATGCATTGCGAGGGGATTAACTGATGATGACTCAGAATGGACGACATGCCCAACAGAAGCTGCAATCCATCACATGTCAGTACAACTTAGCCAGTTATTTTTCTTTATTTGTATCACGTGTCAGCGTTTCGGATGCAGCAGAATTATTCGACATACACAAGGACAATGTTTGTGGAAGACTTTAAGAGACGCTTTCCTCGTGGAGAAAATATGTTTACGATCCTTTGGCCGAAAAAACCCATTTTCGAAGAAATGTTTCAAATGCTCAACCTAGGACTTTGGACAAAATCAGGGAGGCAATTGAAAACCCTAACGTTTGCAAACGTCAATTATGTATTGATGGAACTAGTGGAAGCGGTAAAACCTTCCTTCATAACACTATCGTGCATGAAATGCTTCGCAAAAAGGAATTAGTCAAGCCATATGCATTAAAGACATAGCAGCAACTTTGGTAGAAGGAGGCAGATCTTCCAGCAGGTGTTCAAGCTGCTTATTCCAAAAACTGAAACATCAACCTGTAATGTTCGACATGGGACCAATACGACAAATGAACTGAAAAAGGCCAAAGTGATAATCTGGGATGAAGCTTAAGTGGCCCCAGCACATGGAGTAAATGCAGTTGACACACTGTGCAGAGAACTCTTAGCTAAAGATCCTAAAGTTCCTTCTAAAAAAACCTTTCCAGACACATTCTACCTTTTGTTCCATATGGCAGCAGAGCCGAACTGCTTTCTTATCTATGAAGAACAGTAAGTGTTGGAAAAGTACTCAGGTCCTAAAGTTAGACCAAAACATGCGTGTCAATGAGGACAATGTCCCATCAGAACACTGAGGCTTTTCCGATTGGCTTTCAAAAACCTTGGAATCGAAAACTTCAAGAGCCTTGATTAGTGGAAGGTATCTTCGAAACTCCTTCAGTCTGCATTGAAAATGGAAACATTGTTGATGCTGTCTTTCCTGAGGTCATCCCATCAGGAGATAACAGCGGCTAACCGCGAAATCCTGACTCCCTAAAAACCACGAGTCACTTGAACTTAATGAAAATGTCCTTAAACGAATTTAATCTGAATTGAGACGCTTTACCAGCGTAGACATTGCAAATGCCGAGGAGGCAGCAAACTACCCAATGTAGTTTTTGAAGAGCTTAACACCTGGAGGTTTGCCTCTTCATAGATTTAACAGGAAAGTTGGTGAAGTAGTAATGTTACTACAAAACCTTTGCAATGGCATCAGAATGGTGGTCATTGACTTTGAAATCCTGACTGGAATTTTTAAACGTACTAGGTTATGTATTCTAAGAGATAGTATTGCCCCAATTGAGCCTGACCTTCCCTTTACATTAAGACGAAAACAGTTTCATTGAGACTTGATTTTGCTGTGACCGTCAATAAAAGTAAAAGAGAAACATTGAATTCTGTATGGTATTCATATGCCATCTCCAGTATTCAGTCATGGACAACTTTATGTTGCATTTTCAAGAAAAAAGTACTTTCAGCAAGTCAAGGGAAAAGTCTTAGGAACTGACCAAAAAGGCAACTTTAACGAAAGACTACAGAAGTTTACACCCAAAATGTGGTCTACAAAGAAGTTTTCGCCCAATGATTAAACTTCATAGGCACCAGTGGATTTATCAATATGGGCCATAAAATCGCTCGCCACCCGGGCGTAGAACGGGCACTACAGCTAGATGTGGTAAAATCTCCAACTTTAACACTTTTTATTTAGTTTTTTTTAAAAACATCTCATTTTATTGAATGCATCATTGGGACTTCTAACAATTTTTTAAATGCTACAACTGGCTGACGTTAGTTACATTAGTCCATACACCAAGTGATTTTCACAATGACATTTCAACACTAAACAGTTCCCCACATCCGGGTAGTTTGCTGTTTTTGAAAAATAACGATGCCATGTTTTTGATGTTGATCACACAAACCGGTCCACAAATTACTCCCAAATTTACCCCCCCCCCCCAACCCCTTTTTTTTATTTTGGTTTGGTTCATGCCCTTACTTTGTTTGGCGATAAAGACGATGATGTGTTGTTAGCTATTTACGTGCGAACCGGGTTCACTGTTGCCGATCTGTTTTTCAACAAACACCGGATAAAGATGCCCCATGTTTTCGGCCCGAGGAACTGTCTACATCGACTTCGTGTCCGTTGGGATGTCTTAACCGCTTAATTGACTATTCCGGATAAATTTTCAGACCGCTTCGGGTTTGCATTTACATGTCTTGATCGCCCCACGAGTTTAATGGTAATGGCTCACTCACAAGGCTACCGAAACTAGCCCGATGCGTAATGGCGATGATTGGTCTTGACCGCATCTGTTTCGAGTCCGGCCCGATGTTGTGCCGGAGATTCGGTTGTTCCGGGTCATGACACGGCTGACATTGCACCCGGTAAACTCAAAATATTTGCAATTCAATCGCATCTGAGCGGCTTCTTATGTAATGGAGTTAACCCCTTCAACACCGCGGGGAATAATATTCTCAATGCTCCACTCCTCTTTCAAGTAAACAAAAAATCAGAGTGACAATTGAGGGACAATACATGTAGTTGATTTTTTTTTTTTTTTTTAGGTGGAGACAGTAGCGTGGGCCCAGGGGTGGAGTGACTACGAAATAAAATTTCATGAGCAATGTAGTATATCTTCAAGTTTTAAAAAAAATGTATGTATATTTGTTACTATTTCTTTTAATCACAACCTGCAATTCATGATTATGAAGCAGTTGAAGCTACAATCGGTTAAGATAAAACAGGGGGATGCAATGTGTTATTCTGTCTTCGGAATCAGTTGGGTATATTTTAATCTAATTTTAGAATTATTATTATTATAAGAAGTTTTTTATAGCGTAGTACCCCAACCATGGGGAATAATATTAATGGGGCCGTAAAAATACCCAGTCACGAGTGGTTGAGGAGGCTATCTTTTAAAATAAGATCAAAAGTATTTCATAATTAAGGCCACAAAGTAACACCTTTTTAAGCGTAAACGCAAAGTTAGTGATGGCATTATTCGTTAGGGCCCTTTTTCATAAGTGTCCAAATTAATTTTCTTAATAAGAGCAATATATTTATCTAGCTCAGTGGTTCTCAACCTTCCTACTGCCGTGACCCTTTGATACATTTACTCATGTTGTGGCGACCCCCAGCCACAAAATTATTTTCGTTACTACTTCATAACTGTAGAGTATATTTGTTTCACGATGGTCTTAGGCGATCCCTGGGATAGGGTCATTTGACCCCAAAATGGGTCGCGATCCACAGTTTAAGAACCGCTGATCTAGCCTATAGTATTCATGCTACTACATTTTGGCCAAGGTTCAACCCCCCCTCCCACACAAACACACACGACATGCATGCGTCTACCCAAGCACAAACATGCAAAAATGCTAGCACACAAGTACATACACACATGCACAATCACGAACGCATGCACGAACATACACACGCACGCACGCGCAAGCACGCACAAACTAATAAGAAATAAGTTTAATGTTAAAAGAATTTCAATTCATTACAAAACAGAAATAATCCATACAACTGTTTGTGAAACTCTTTAACCGAAAGTTTCGTTAGACTATACATTATAATTATAACATCATAGTCCTGCCTGATTGATTTGTATTACAAATTTGCTAGATCCAATTTTTAAACAAAGTTATTAGAAGTTCCGTGTTTACTTCTAATTATGTTTTTAAAAAAAAAAATAATGACACCCATATGGCAAGTGTCCATACACTCCATCACATACTCTGAACACAAACGTAATCTCGCACCTGGGCCTTCCCGGCAAATCCATAAGATTAATTGGCAGCATCATCTGTGTCGGCCCTGGCCAAACTTCCCTTGTTTTTTGGCCTATTCCTACTGTAAACATGCCTTATTAAACTTCCCACCTTGTCCAGTTTGCACGCCCCGGAGTGTGAATGTTAATTACCTTCTTCTTTTTCTCGTCCTGCTTTTTCTGGTCAAAATGAAATAGTTAAGTAGGACATTGTGCAAACAGAATTTAAAAAAAAACTAACAAATTAAAAAAGACTTTTAGTTATCGGTAAGCATTGACGAATTGTGTCTTAAGCCGTTTAATGCAATGATCTAGAACTAATGGTTTCAGCCCTATGATACACACGTTGTCTGGCGTAGTGGCAACTGTCTGGCGTAGTGGCAGAGTCTGACGTAGTGCCGTAGTCTGGTGCAGTGCCGACGTCTGGCGTAGTGCCGACTGTCTTGCGTAGTGCCATAGTCTGACGTTGTGCCGGAGACTGACGTAATGCCGTTGTCTGGCGTAGTGTCGTTGTCTGGCGTAATGCCGTCTTCTGGCGTAGTTCCGTCGTCTGCCGTGTCTGACGTAGTGCCGTTGTCTGGCGTAGTGCCATCATCTGGCGTATAGTGACATCGTCTGGCGTAGTTCCGTCGTCTGGCGTAGTGCCATTCTCAAATTTTGTTTTGTTGCTTTTTAAAAATCCTTTGAGTCGCATACTAATATTTTCACGCATAAGCCACGCTTCTCTTACAATAATCTTCAGGTTGCATGCGTTATGATAGATAAACGGTGAGATACCTCGCTGCCTGAGTCATCATTTAAACACGTGTTTAACTGAAGCTGTAAGTGGCTCGAATGAAAACGTAACAACGATACAACACCACACACGTTCGGCTAATGTTTAAACAATGTGTATGGTGATCATTTTGTGAGTCGAAATAAAAAGAACTATATTCATTCGTTCCGGTAAGCACTGACGATATTAAGCATTGATAAACAGTGATAATGGATTGTATGAAGGTTCGTTTTTAGTACCCTATAGGTTATACTGACCCGTGAGAGAGTTCTACTGTCCTATATACTTCTGGCCAGGGGCTACTGGAAGCACAGACATTGGCATGTAAATGTCACAAAATCTTAATACTGAAATGAATTATTATCTCCCAAAACATAGACAGGATCACGGATCACATCAAATTGTGTTATACATTTATTGATCATATGTCGTGAAATGCCATCCTAGAAAAGTATACATATATATTTCATTTTGTTTTTGCAAAATGACGGAAAGCAGAGGTTCCCAAACGTTCTTGAATCCCGTCTTCCTCTCTCCATGCAGCTTTTCCCAAAGGTGCTCTTTGTCTAACTGTAAATAGTGCAGTGTGAAATAGTGAATTTTTAATGGATTTTTTTTCACCTCGCGGCGTCGCTGGGAGGAACCCGCTGCTCCCCAAGGCACCTAGCTGCAAAGCTGGAGAACCCATGAAAACAAGAATAGAAAATTTATGAAAATAAACTCACAGATAACATCACCAGACAATCCCTAACATGGAATCCACTGAGAAAAATGAAGAGAGGAATGCCGAAGAATACATGAAAACGTGAGCTAGAGGCAGACACGCTATGGGATGCGGCTTACGATGGGATACACCTGGAAGCAACTGGAAAGGAAAGCACAGGTCCGTTATGAATGGAAAATTCTTGTGGACGGCCAATGCCCCAGACGGGGTAAAAAGGCATAAGAAGAAGATAAGGCGCTTTTTGGATTTTTAAAACTTAACTTAGTCTTGGATCTTTTTCTCGTTAGAGATGAGATACATTACAAGAGATATTCTCTACAACAAATAAATACAAGGTTTTAACCCATCCGTAACAAAATAACAATCACATCATTTCAGACCTTCACAATTTTTAATAAGTCAATCTTGTCAAAAGACAACAAGTGACCCACGATAGGGCCCGACAAAAGGCTATTTCGGTAACCCCCAGGTTGCATCCAAACCGTTTAACGTGCAAATTGCGAGGACGTAAACGATTCCACTTCTGATGAACAAAGTGCTGTAACAAGTTGTCCCTTCTCCCTATACGAGATACCCATCTCTTCCTTGCTCTGCTATGTAAATTATTCATGGGAACTAAAGCCAAGATTTTTTTTGTTCCTCGTTATTTCAACATAAAATGTGCAAATGCCGGGCCTCGCAACCTCATTTAAAGACCGAGCATGGCCTTCATCCGCCACTCCATCAAGCTAACTTTTACCACCAATCGCACGTGTTACGTAAGTGAACGGCTGAAAACTAAATCCGAGGAGACACGAATACAGTCCTAAACTGGCAGCCAGACAGACAACTGAATGAAAAACTGGACATTCTGTAAATATTTATATAGTAAAGACACTCTTTAAATAACATACATTTATGTTGATGCTACCCCCCCCCCCCCTTTTTCGCGTCCAGCTAGTGTTGATTCGATTAGTCATCGGGTGGTAAAATTTGACCACGTCTGAAATAAAATTGCCGCCAGAATGGGATTAAAACAGCCTAAACCACGATCTTCCTTTGACGCCCCCCCCCCGTTAGTGAGTTCTGGGTTTCTCCGCCTTCATCATCCCGTGTTGTCTGCTCGACGTCACAGTAATTCTCTGTCAGCTTCATTCCATGTTGTTTTTGTTGCGTTCCTTTTTTCATGTTTAACCTAACCTTTTTTTTTACTACATGTAATTTCCTATCATTCCATGTTGTCTGCTCGAGGTCACAGCAATTTACTGACGTGTCAGCTACTAAACGAGCCGTCGCGATAGAAAAGTAAATTAGCCCATCAGTGGATTGTGACAGACCAGAAATGTGTGTTTACGACCCTATAAAGTGTTATAACCAGTCTGACACCACGAGTTTAACACACAGGGTGTCATGGGACCTAACACATATGGTGTCATTGGACCTAACACACAGGGTGTCATGGGACCTAACACACAGGGTGTCATGGGACCTAACGCACAGGGTGTCATGGGACCTAACACACAGGGTGTCATGGAACATAACACACAGGGTGTCATGGGACCTAACACACAGGGTGTCATGGAACCTAACACACAGGGTGTCATGGGACCTAACATATATGGTGTCATGGGACCTAACACATATGGTGTCATGGGACCTAACAGACTTGGTTTCATGGGACCTAACACACATGGTGTCATGGGACCTAACACACAGGGTGTCATGGGACCTAACACATATGGTGTCATGGGAACTAACAAACAGGGTGTCATGGGACCTAACATATATGGTGTCATGGGACCTAACACATATGGTGTCATGGGAACTAACACACAGTGTGTCATGGGACCTTTCGCCGCCGCCGCCACCTATTCACCGCAAACATTTCGCGGCCGCCGTGTCGCCGCCTGGACATTCCACTGACAAAGATATAGAAATTATTTTAAAATTAGATGTGTTTTCAAGGTGATTAAATGATGTTCAAAAATGTCAAGTGTGGTGTAGTCTTAATTATTATTATTATTATTAGTTTTTTTTACCTAGCGCAGTACCCTAGCCTAGGGCTACGCTTCACATAAAAATTAGCAATTACACAGACATATACATGTAAAAACAACAATATGTGAAAAGTTTGACCTCACCCACCCAAGTACTACTACCTAGCCCCGACAAGCCATGGGCAGCACCCAGCAGAAACGAGCTTGTAATCGCCGGCGTACATCGATTTTACCGCAAGATTGGGCGAATGTTTACCGTTTTTTTATGTCGCCATAACAATTTTTTTTTTAAACAGAAATTTGGTGACACAAGTGTGAAAAGTTGAACACGCAATGTACTTGTTGATAAACAGCGGATCTGTGCCCACGTCAGCCATTCGCAAAAGTACAATGGAAGCCCGCTCTAACCCGATAATTATTGGGCTTAACAAATCGGATCGCGTTTTTAACAGGGTTCCATTAATGTTAGGTTTTACGCAGTGGTTATCAAGTTGTGGCTCATGGCCACTTTTTTATTATTTATTTTTTGGGGTGGGTGGGGGTGTCAAACGACCCTTACAAATGGGTCACCCAAGATCATGGAAAAAACCCACATATTTATGCAGAGGCAACGAAAATAATTTTATGGTTGGAGGTCACCACAACATGAGGAACTGCATTAAAGGGTCGCGTCATAAGTAAAGTTGAGAACCACTGTGCACTATCCCGTGCGAATAGCACTAGGAAGAATAAACTAGTAAAATCTAAAAAAAAAAAAAAAAAAAACAACATCAACAAAGGATTTTCAATCTCTTGCTTAGTTGACGTTGGACAAATTAACTTGAATATGGAGTTATATTGTACAAGAATATAGAGTTGTTTCATTTTTTCTACTTATTAAAAAAAACTAAACAAAAAACACCACCATGTGCCGATGAATTTAAGACGTTTCGGAAGCCATGCCACAGCCACTTAATGTTTAAATTCGCGCCATAACAGGGCTCATTAAAACGAGGCTCATTATAGCAGAGCTCTTTATAGCGGGGCTCGTTATAGCGGGGCTCTTTATAGCGGGCAAGTTTAAGGAGGGCTCTTTATAGCGGGGCTAGTTGTAGCAGGGCTCTTTATAGCGGTGCTCATTATAGCGGGGCTCTTTATAGCAGAGCTCTTTATAGCGGGGCTCGTTATAGCGGGGCTCTTTATAGCGGGGCTCTTTATAGCGGGCTAGTTTAAGGAGGGCTCTTTATAGCGGGGCTAGTTGTAGCAGGGCTCTTTATAGCGGGGCTAGTTATAGCAGGGCTCTTTATAGCGGGGCTAGTTATAGCAGGGCTCTTTATAGCGGGGCTAGTTGTAGCAGGGCTCTTTATAGCGGGGCTAGTTATAGCAGGGCTCTTTATAGCGGGGCTAGTTGTAGCAGGGCTCTTTATAGCGGTGCTCATTATAGCGGGGCTCTTTATAGTGGGGCTCTTTATAGCAGGGCTATTTATAGCGGGGCTCTTTATAGCGGGGATCTTTATAAAGGGTCTCTTTATAGTGGGGCTCTTTATAGCAGGGCTCTTTATAGCGGGGCTCTTTATAGCGGGGATCTTTATAAAGGGTCTCTTTATAGCGGGATTATACTGTCTCTAGATATCTGAATGTTGCACTCGAACGTCATTGTTTGTACTTTAAAAAATTAAAACAATGGCTTTTAAAAAATAAGTATTTCAGACTAAAGCCCCCCCCTCTCCCCCCTCCCCCCCAACGTCTATGGGCAAAACCTCCTGGTGGCGAAAAGGCGGCGGCAAAGTGGTGGCGTCGAATCGTCATTTGTTAAAAGTAATGCAGATTCGCAAATTCAAGACTTCAATATAGACCGCTTTTATCCTTTTATCCTAGGCTTGAGATCCACTTATAAATGCAAATTTATTTTTTCCAAGCAAAATTACCGACAGTTTTTGTTATTTTCAACAAGTATCAATACCTTTTTTTTCCCTCTCCCCAATCTTTAATCGGGATGGATTATTTCCCCTTTAACGTCCATCAAGCAGAGTGTAATGATTGCGTTTTAAATGCTTGTAGGAAACCACTCTTTTATTTTGTCTTCGCGCAGAAAACACGAGCCTGTGTCGAGGGCTTATTTCGCCGCTGTTTACACGCCATCGTATCATTCTATTGCGTGAATACACAGAGAAGTTGAAAAAAATGTTTTAAAAGCCCCGAATCCGCTCAAATGAGACCGATAATAAACCAAGTCGGTGAACAACACTCAACGGTGCCGCCCCTGAAAGGTAGGAAATCGTGTAAGAAAAAGTAATAGTTAATTGACTTGCGGGTTTAAAAAGAAAAATCTTAAATTGTGGGGGATGCTTCTATTGGATTCTGTGATTGAATACCGACTCGGAGGCTTAGAAGCAACACAATCGCCACGGTATCACGTGTCGCGATATTCTTGTAGTGTCGGGTCACGGCTCGGGGCGATTTTCAAAGTTAATGGGGGGAAATTGTTGTTCGTCGCCCTCCTTCAAAGTGTGTATTATCAAGGGAAGTCTCTTCTTTTTTCGCCTCTCTCAATTTTAACTTTGAGAAATTTAGATCCGATTGAATCTAACGTCTCATCATCTGCTCTAACAGAGTGATGAGCTTATTCAAACCAATGATTCACTGCGAGCTACCTCACAAGGCGTTTGATAAGGAAATAAACCCCACCTAAAAACCGCCAAGCTTTACATTGAACGCTTTCAACGATCTCAATAAGGTGAAACACGAAGGAAAACACGTCCGTCATAAATAGAACGATCATTGGATGTCGTCCCCTTTTTTTTTAGATTATTGTTATGGTGTTGTTATGATGCTGTTATGATGTTGTTATTATGTTGTTATGATGATGTTATGATGATGTTATGATGTTGTTATGATGTTGTTATGATGTTGTTATGATGTTGTTATGATGTTGTTATGATGTTGTTATGATGTTGTTATGATGTTGTTATGATGTTGTTATGATGTTGTTATGATGTTGTTATGATGTTGTTATGGACAGACGCGTAACTGGGTTTTTGGCGCCATTGGCAAATTTACTTTTTAAATAATAAAAATTAAAAAATTAGAGATTTAGCGGCGCCCTTTTGAACTGGCGCAGGCCGGCGCCCTTGGCAACTGCCCCCAATGCCAAGCCGTTGTTACGCCTCTGGTTATGGAGCATTCAATGTAAATAGATTTAAAGCTGCACCTTTTAAAACGTAAACATTTGACATTATATATATTTTTTTGTTCGTTTAAATCCGTACGAACTGCAGTTTGTCCGTAAAAAAAAAAAAAAAAAAAAAAAAAAAAAAAAAAAAAAAAACAAGAAATTGTACTTCAGGCATTGGAACGAAAAAAAAAACACAAAATGAAATCTGGAAATCTTTTGAACTTGTCTGAACATGGGCTGAAGAAATTTACCATCTATGAGAAGGCCATGTTAATTATTTTTTATTTTTTTTATTAATTAACGTTTCAGTAGTTATTTTGCTTCTTTTGACGAGTGACTTTAGGTCAAAGGTCTGTCCGTAGTTTTGGCTCGCCGGTAGAAGAGCGTAACAGTATTTTGAAAAGCTCTTCTATAACTGTTTCAATTTCATAATTTTATAATAATAGCTTTTTTGTTCTCTGATAATCTGGATACATATATATCTGAAATAACTTATGATTTAAAAAAAAAACAACTTGGTAGAATGTTATAGTCATAGCTAAAGTTATAGATAACTTATTTTATGGATGTCTGGAACTCTACATCGCTGAGACTTAAGATTATATTTTCACCGAGTAAAACAACAAACAACAGAACGTGAGCCAACCAGGGGCCATAATTTATGGGTAGCACATTATTTAATGGGGTGAGATTAAGTAGCATCACTGTGTATAATCGTGTACGAGATGATTATATTGTGTACATACAAAAAGTTAGGGTACAAATAACTTACTAAGTAGTTTTCTTTAGAACATAATAGTTTTAAGCAAAAGGATTTTTTTTTTAAATTGGATTGGTCGTTTTTTGTGTGTGTCTTTCCTTTTATCATTATGGGGTTTGCCCAGTCAGATGTTAATAAAGTTTTAGAGCACGCTGCCTTACTTATAATATCAGTGATTGTTCCGCTTGAGAGCAAATGTTGGCAATTCACAAGTCGCCCTCAGCGAGAGAAATAACAATAAAATGTTGTGTGTGTGTGTGTGTTTCCTTTCTTCGCCTTATTTGATCAATCGGAGCCATAAATGTTTATCGAAGTTACTACGAGTGGGAGTTGCGAGGGGGGGGGTGTGTGGTGTGGTGTGAGGGGGGGTTGTGTGATGATAGCTATAAACGAATTGAATTATACCGCACAGCGCCTTGCGCCCTATCGTAATAAGAAACAGGCCATTACAATAGCTTAGCGGGGCCACTACAATAGCTAGCTAGTGAGGCCATTACAATAGCTTAGCGGGGCCATTACAATAGCTAGACAGCGAGGCCATTACAATAGCTAGCTAGCGAAGCCATTACAATAGCTAGCTAGCGAGGACATGACAATAGCTAGATAGCGAGGCCATTACAATAGCTAGATAGCGAGGCCATGACAATAGCTAACTAGCGAAGCCATTACAATAGCTAGCTAGCGAGGCCATGACAATAGCTAGCTAGCGAGGCCATTACAATAGCTAGCTAGCGAGGCCATTACAATAGCTAGCTAGAGAGGCCATAACAATAGCTAGATAGCGAGGCCATTACAATAGCTAGATAGCGAGACCATGACAATAGCTAGATAGCGAGGCCATTACAATAGCTAGATAGCGAGGCCATTACGCGATAAGAAAGATGGGCAGAGGTTCTACATTTATTTTGAAACTTGGAGGCACATAAAAAAAAATAATACTCTGTGGTAGACGTTCGTTGGATTAGACTGTACCGTGACTGACAAATTTTGAATATAATTTACACATTAATGAAAAGTAAAAGTATGCTCCAATTTTCAAAAAAATATATTTTCTTCAAAACGGATGTATTTGAGTACAGAGTTAATTTACTGTCAGTGTTACGTATGGGCACCAACCATGGCACGGGCTCTTCTGCAAGTCAAATGGAGAGTGATTTTCTTCTTGGGACTAAGTTTTTTTGTTGGAGAATCCCCGAGTTCACACAGAGAACCTGGCACTTCACTTGAAATCATCCTCGAATGTGGCCATTTCCTTTATCGAAAACGATGTATCTTGTGACCCCAATCGCACAGAGCGTCCCATTAGCTAAACCCACTTGCCCCCGTTCCGTAAACATGCCGCTGAATCTATCGGGTTTATTGACATGGTAACTTCATCACACGTCAAGCAGCAAAGAGTTCCTGACCATACAATCTGACCAGCAGTCAGTAAAAGTACATGTTGCCATTGAAAATTAGGTCAGTAAAGAGGCGTAATATGAGCTCCCCGGTGCCGTTTCAATCTGATGCGCTAGGAAAAAGGGCCAGCGAATCCATTAAAGGCCCCAACATATCACTTGGCGGATGAACGCGACGTTTAAAGTTGTAGACGGCAGACGACAGGCTTCTGAAAAGAGCGACTTTGATTGCGCCATTTATTTGATGTGTGAATGAAGTGGCCATTCATATCTATGCACACAGCCGGAATTCACGGCCGTGCTGCGGTCAACGAACTCATAAAACCAGGGGTAGAATTCCCGGGTCGCCGCAATGAAACGCTGCCTGCAGAGTGGCTAGCTTACTTCATGCGTCATTCACTTTTAGTTTTGTACATTTCATCAAGCTATACTATGAGAAAATATCGATTGTACTTAGAAACCGTAAGTATAAGAGAAAAAATCGATTGTACTTAAAAACGTTTACTGAAGAATGAAAGTCTCCGAAAGATATGCGTTGAATACAATAAGTGAACACAAGTTTCATAGTTCATCACCGGAAATCTCAGGAACATTTTTGTGTCATCCTCAGAGGTCAAGGAATGTCCGGTTACGGGCTTTCTGGTAGCGCAAAGAAAAGGGTAATACTAAATTACGCTTCAGATTTAAACAGCGTGTAGAATATTGCGTTTTTTTTTAAATGGAGGAATTAAAGAAAAAAGGGAAAATATATTTCTTACAAAAACGTTGCATGATTAATAAATTAATAAATATATTTAGTTAACAGACTTACAATATGTTCTCCAACCTTATAACAGCAGGACTTAAACTAAAACAAACGTGCTAGAAAATAAAGATAAAAGTTTTTAATTTTATTATTTAGGTGGATAATTGATTTATCGATTAGATTATTTAAATTTCCAATGTTTGAGACCAACATCTTTTAGGAAAAAAGTTCAACCGCTGATGGTCATCGATCTTTTACTTTTAGAATAGTAATGACGGGCATTAACTATAGGTAGGAGAAACCGATGCTGCACTTGACATTTATTGTTAAGTTCTTTCCCCAATTACTTGTATAACAAGGTGAACTGCCTCCACGCCTTCAGTTACCGCGAGTTATCCTTTTTTGTTTGATATCAAAATCTACATGTGTTATTATTTTTGTTTGTATTTCTCTGAGTGTTTTTTAAATAAAAAAATCAGAGTTACATGACTCTATTCTAACAATATGCGCCATGACATATTTAATTCTAATGCAACATACTAAAATGACCATATGTCTTCACCAGGCACCGGGGATTACAGCAATAAAAACAGACAAACAAATAAGCCATTCACTTAAAGGTTAAAAACCTGTTTCAGGTATAATATACCATTGACTTTCTTAATGCCATACAGAAAGGAATGGATTTTCAAATACTTTCGGGATCGAGAGTAAGGGCCGGCCTTACGGTTGCTGGCGCCCCGGGCAGCTTAGCTTTGGCACCCCGTTTCAGTATGATCATAAAAATGTGTGCAAGGAAAAAGCTCAAGATCGTGTAATGAGTCTATTACCTAGGTTTAAAATTTTTAATTTTTTTATTTACAAAAAATGAACAATACATTTTTTTTATTTTACTTAACTTGTATTTGGACAGTGGGATCAATTAGCCTATACCGTGGGCAGTATAAACAATTAGCCTAGCGTGGGCAGTATGAACAATTAGCCTACCGTGGGAAATATGAAAATATTTTTTTCTTCTTCTATATTTTGAGGACCCGCGATCAATGAGTTGATCATTCTGGCTCCTATGTTTCCGTGGGGCTCGCGATGTAACTGTGCATGGAAGGGGATACTTCACTGGTTACAAGGGCTACTCAGCAATGGTATTATGAACTGGGGGTCGGAAGACAGGAGGCAATAGCTGCAAATGTGTCTAGTGTAGTCGCCTCAACTTTTGCTTTTGGAAGCTGTTGTGAACTAGAGTTAGTTAGCCTGATGTTTTGATATGAAAGTTGTTTATGCATGGTGAGAGTTTGTATGAGAACTACTGTTGTTAGAGTGAACACTTTTTAGCCCATTAGTTGTTATGAATTATATTGGCTGAATGGTGATTGGATGACAGGGAAATGTCAATAAACAAGTGAGTGGGTATAAAAGGACAGTGTGTTGGTTAGTCGAGAGAGAGACCGGGAGATTTGAATAGGAAGACCAGAGTTTTGGCAGTTAGAGATTTAGGGATCGTGAGAGAGGAACACCTGTGTCAGTCAGAGTTTAGTTTTCACACCTGTGTAATAAGAATTTCAGATGATGTATTAATGACTCTTGGTAGAACCACAATTTGTATATACTGAATAAACTGACTTATGAAACTCGAGGTATTATTGTGTCATTGTGTGGACCTCATTGGAATCATAGAGACCCTAGACAACGAGAGTAGGCCGTAGAGTATGAAGGCCGTAACATTTGGAGGCCGCAATGAAAGTAGGCCGTAACAGAAGCATGTTCCAGTCCCTTACTGTCTTTGGCAGGAATGAGGAGCTCCTGTACTGTGTTCTTGTTTTTATGAGCCGGAACTGCCTGTCATTGCCTCGTCGCTGTCTATAGGGGGGAGGGACACGTTTCTGTTTAATGCCGGAGCCGTGGATCAGCCCATTTTTGATCTTGTACAACAAGGAGAGCCTGGATAGTCATCGTTGTTCCTCCAATGGTGACCAGCCCAGTGTTTCCAGCTTGCTGCCAACACATGAGGTGTTTCTGTAGCGTTTCAGGACAAAGCGTGCTGCTCGTCGCTGGACCGCTTCCAACCTGTCGATGCTCTTCTGGGTGAAGGGGTCCCAGAATGATAATGTGTATTTTAAGAGCGCCTGGACAAAGGCTTTATAAGCTTTTGATTTCACGCTAGAGTTGCCAATTTTCAGATTTCGCCTTAGAAAAGCTATGGTCTTGTTTGCCCGGTTGCACATATTGTTAATATGCTCGCTCCAGAGGAAACTGGCTCAAGAATATGTCCATACAATTCGTTAGGGTGGTGTAGAGTGGATCTTCTTCTGGCGACTGACAGGGTCTGACACTTGATGGGATGAAATTCCATGTCCCAGCTCATCTCCCACTCGGCTAACCGATGGAGTTCCTGTTATAGCTGGTTCTGGTCAGAACTGTTGGCGATCGTCCTACATCCACCATGTCGCCTGCAAACAGTCTTGCTTGAGAGGAGAGCTTCTTGGACAGATCATTGATATATGCTAGGAACAAACAGTGGCCTAGCACCGAGCCCTGGGGGACCTCTGACTTACCACTGACAAAGGAGGAGGTTGTGCCGTCTACTACTACTGCCTGGCATCGATCGCCGAGGAAGCTAGAGATCCATGTTTTAGTAGTACCTTGGATCCCATATCTCTGCAGTATGTGTAATAGCTCACTATGATTGACACGGTCAAATGACTTTGAAAAGTCCAGCACAAGCACATCAGTTTGCTTGCTGTTCTCCAGATTGATCGTCGATTCTTCAGCAATTCAAGGAGTTGTGTCTCACATGATCTATTGACTCGGAAGCCATGCTATCAGTCATTGTATATTGTGGACTTCAAGATGATTCATGACCACGCTTACAATTATATGCTCCAACAGTGTGCATACTACGCTGGTGAGGGATACCGGACGGTAGTTGGCAGGGTCGTAATGCTCCTCTTTTTTGTTAATCTTTTTATTGCACTTTCTATTTTTCTTCCATGGCGCCCACATACATTGATTTTTCCTATTCTGGAAGATGGCGCCCTAAGCAAATGGAGCCCCGGAAAATTTTCCGAGTTGCCGGTACCTTGGGGCGGCACTGTTGAGACTATAGGTACAACGTATAAAAAACCATGGGGATAGAAAGTAAAAAAAGCGGCATAGAAGAGTAAAATTATCTGTACAATAAAATAAAAAAAAGTAATCGAAAAGTCGAGATGAAAGTAACTAGATCGGAATTCAGTTAGCAAAATCTTTCGTTAAAACGCTATCAAGAGACAAATTTTGTTGTAGAATATGGATGTCAATGAATAGAAACGGATACTCGGGATATGGAACCGTGATCAATTTCACACAATTAAAATAACAAGGCTCTGAATTTCTCAATTGATAATATAACTTACATCCCCAGTGACCATTCTCTGTTACAAAGAATATTCAGTGTCACGTGCGATCATTCAACCGCCTTACCTGATTGGCTGTTTATAAAAAAAGGGCTGGAATGCGATAAAGCTTTTAAGTTGATTAATGAGATGAGAAGAAAAAAATTTGTGATAAGGTTCGATACAAATTCAAACGTCTCGGCGAATGCATTCATCAGTACAAAAGAAAACAAATAAATAGATTGCATACTTTAAAATTAATTATAAATCGAATTTACATACATAATATATGTAAAACCTAACTATGCCTGAAATTGAAAGAAAAAAATAAGAATGGGCACAAGTCACCGAGGAAAGGAAACAATCGGAACGAAAAGAATATGGGTGGAAGTGCAATGAAAAAATCAGAACGAAAAGAATGTGGGTGGAAGTGCAATGAAAAAATCAGAACGAAAAGAATGTGGGTGGAAGTGCAATAAAAAAATCAGAACGAAAAGAATGTGGGTGGAAGTGCAATAAAAAAATCAAATTGTTTGTTCTCATTAATCTGATTGGCTGCCTTCTCTTTCAATCTATAACTGGATTATGTTTCATGTTTGTGTCTGTATAAATTACATGTTTATGAATTTTTGCCCACAGATTTATTAAACTATTTGAAATTATAGAGGAGTCGTATAGCTTTCAGCTAACTGAATATTGTTGTTGTTAATATTAACCCATTACTGCTAATAATGCTTCATTCTCTAGGGCTGAGATTCACTCTCTTAGAGCCCTAGCTATCACTTTGGCGGCTTGCCCCATCTGTTGGGCGTAACCGTAAATCAATTCTTCAAGGCAGGCTTCTGAGTTACGACCCTCGGCCCCCACACCTCCATCGGGGCAGGCGATCACTAAGTGGGCCACTGTCTCGTCGTCCTGGCCACAAAACCTGCAACTGGGTTCCCTTCTGTCGTCCAGCCTATGGAGGTAACTGCGTGTCGCGCAATGGCCTGTCCTCATCTGGGAGATGAGACTCTGTTCTCCTCTCTTGAGTTTCCACCAGGGGTCGCTTTTGCTCGGTCTTGGCATTTTCCGGTACAGCTGCCGTCCGGTTTCTCCTGCGGCCCATCCGTTAAGCCACTTCTCTCGGAAGTGGTCTTTGAGCTAGGCATTGGCCCCCAGCTGGGTCATTGGCTTGTTGGGTTGCGGCTGGGCCGCGCCTTCTTTGGCTAGGAAGTCCGCCCTGTCGTTGTGCGTCACCTCAACGTGCGAAGCGATAAACTGCAAGATTACTTTGCCGCCTTTTGCACTGATGCTACCTACTATTTCCAGAATGGTGTCAACCATTGTGGTCTCCCTAGAGCCCCTTTCCACGTACTCTAGAGCGGAGTGTGAATCGGTGAAGACCACTATGTCGGGGAAGTTTTTCCTCTTTGCAAGGCGTTGGTAGACCCTCTTCAGAGCAACCAGTATTGCCTCGATCTCCACGTCGAGGCTAGTTCTTAGTTTTCCGCTGGGGGCCAGATAGCTCCTCGGGTGGAGCTATCTCCTTTCGATACTGGATGAGGGCACCATAGCCACTTCTTTTTTCTGTTGGAAAACATGAGCCGTCTGTAAAGACTTTGACCAAACTGTCCGGGTAAGCGTCAATCGTTCTCTGCGCAGCCTCTGATAGTTCTAGTTGAGAGCTGGCGTTCTTAGCTTTGGTGGTCGTCATGTTGAGACGTATTTCAGGTCGGGTTAGGCTCTCGTGTGGTCCTCGCGCGGGGATCACCTTCACTTTTTCCCTGTTTTCGGGTAAGGCCATGTCTCCCTCAAGACGGTGGACCGTATCCATAAAGGATGGTCTCTTTAATCTGGTATTTTTTACCCATTTATCTTGTAGTTGGAAACAGGGTTCCCGCCTGTCCATCCGACGGTATCGCTCAAACCGTCGTCAGGACTGCCTTTTCCCTTCTGATTTCCAGCGGTTCGACGTCAGCCATAATTTCCACCGCCCCTGTGGGGGTTGTGCGTATCGCTCCGCAAACAAACCCGAGAGCTCGGTTTTGGATGCGATCCAGCCCCTGTAGAACCGTGCGGCTCGCGAAGGCCTGGACTGGTAAACTATAGTCCATTGCCCCTCTCACGCTACTAAGGTAAAGCGACCTCAGTAGTCTTGTGTCAGCGCCCCAATTTGTGCTTGCCAGCTTTTTCACAAGGCCTAACTTTTGTGACGTTTGCGCGCATAGTTCGTTTACGTGGTTGTGAAGCTGGAGCTTCTGGTCCAGTTTCACTCCCAAGTAAACTGGAGTCCGATCCCATTCCAGCTTTTTCCCATTGATGTTCAATTCTACTCCAACCTGTAGCGCCTTTCTACCGTTAGTTATGTACCTTGTCAGGACCTGGTGATTTTGCCGGACGGCACTTTCCTAACGCTGTCCGCAATTCTTCCATCGTGAGGAGGACGTGAAAATCTCTTGGTGGGGCCCAGTACGCTGGGCTCGAGCGCCCTTTTTCCTAAGCTTCCGGATCGTGTGGTGTTGTTCCGTCTCTCTGGTTTTCCTATTCACTTCTGCGAAGTTCCTATTGAGCGTCCTTGCTCTCTTGGCGTCGCTCGTCTCGACACCTTCCTCGGTCTGTAGCGGCTGGGGGTTCCTCTTTGTCTCCATACAAGACACATTTCCCAACAGATTGCACACTGTCCTTCCATCTTTGAGGTCGACTTTTTCACATGCACTAACCCATTTCGATTTTTTTGCCTTCTGGACAGCCACTCAGACTTCGGCCGTTAGACGGTTGTAGCGTGCACGAGCGGCAGGCGTCTTCCGTTTCGCGGCTTGTTTCCGAGCTTTAGCTCTTTGTTTTACCAACTCGTTAAGGTCCCTGTTCCAGTAGGGCCTGAACTTTTTCTTCCCGTTCGTCCTGGTGATCGTTGTTCGGGCGATCCCCAGAATGGTGCCATTAAACTTCTCGAAGGCAGCATCGATGTCTTTGTCGTCGACATTAAGCAGGCTGAGCTTGGCCTCGGTCTGCTTCACGTACTCGCCCCAATTGGCTTTCCGGAATAGCCAGTGTGGTTTTTCGCATCGTGCCTTGGTCGTGCCAAGAGCAATCTTAAGGAGGATGGGAAGATGGTCACTCCCAATTTCTTTTGGTACCTCTAGACTCTGACTGGACGTGAGGTCCGCTGAGATAAGTGTCAAGTCAGGTCTGGACTCCGTGCTGTGTCCTGTATGGAGCAGAATGAGGCGCACTCTCTCCGTCTTGCAACCTTATAAGATTGGTCTCAAGGCAGACCTCTTCTACATGCTTGACTGACGCGTTCCGTTCTGGGTAGCCCCACATGGGCGATTGGGCGTTAAAATCTCCCGCTATGATCGTCCTGGTAAATACTGACTACCCCCGGATGGGGAGCGTGATAGGGTTGCGAGGAGTATTGTAAACATTCGTCACGGCGAACGTCTTGCCCAATTTAGCCACTCTCACGGTAGGAGTGTCAGTGTTCGAATAATTCTTAACTTCTACGACCTCCACAGCAAGGTCGTTTCTTACCGATGTGGTAATTCCACGGCATCTACCGCACTTGCAACTGTATAGCGAGTAACCAGTGATGTGAAACGGCTTACCATGCAGTAAGGTTTCTTGGAACAGAGCCACGTCCACGTCCCGATCGTGGAGCAGTTTGGTTACTTCGTGTGACTTTTGCCGGATACCACACACGTTTACCTGTAGCACTACGAGGTTTTGTTCAAGGTGACCCTTTACACCTGTACGGCCGTGAACAGTAGCTTTTTGGCCTTGAGCAGGCCTATTACGCGTCACCTGCTCAAGAGGGGACCTCTTCCCCTTGCAGTCTTCCGCGGGGAGGGGATGCTGACCAAGCACCGCATCAGTAGCCCTACTCCGAACCGCCCTGTCTCCCGACAGCGGTGGCGGAGGGTTTATAAAGGTCGACCCGACCTGCTTTAAAGATTTAGTTGTGATAGCCATGAGATTGTGGTTTGAGCAAGTTTCTTTCTTTCCCAGGGAGTGGCTTTGCTTCACCACCCCTTTTGTCCAGGGAACCATTCGGACGGAGACGTGACCAGGGGGGTCGAGTTTTTTAGCTTCGGGTGGTCAGGTCCACCGTACTAGTCCAGTGCGCCACGCAGAGGCAAAACTCTTGCACATGGACCCATTACTGCTAAAAAATTCAATTCTACAATCTGTCATAAAAAATACTGAGCTTCCAATTTTTTAATTTTTTTTGGGGGTGGGGGGACATTGGCAACACCTGCACCACACAGGGTGGATCAAAAATGTGATAACATCGCTTTATTGTCAGTAGCATAAACAAAACGCCAGGGCAAACAAAAAGTCTTTGAGAAACAGGGGAGAGTGGGGGAGCGGGTGGGGGGGACAGATTGAACACGTTTTCTGATTAACGTAATAATTTTCGCACAACTGTCAATAACAAAAAAATCAACCATAGAACTGATGATGTCTCCCTTTTTCTGGGCCACCCTGATGTCATGAAAGTTTTCAGAGCATTTTGCATGGAGTATGAAGCATTAGGTTTTACATTTCTTTGTTGCCATCTTGCTGCATTCAACGCGTCTTAGTTACGTTTAGTTGTAAAAGAAAAGACCTTTATTGTTACAGCGTACCGCAGACGTTACTCTTTGGCAGAGCTCATTCGTTTTCCGCATGGTATGGGGGGGGGGGGGCGGCGTCCTGGCAAACAGAATGAGTACCCCTGAAAATATGCAGCGACCATGTCTGAAGGGAATTAAAGACAATCCAGTTGCCTTGTTTGATATGCTGGTGTCACTTGATACAGCTGCCATGCACTGTTGACTGATACATTGATTGGAAATGCTTGCCGATGACAACAGTACCACTTCTTCGTCACGATGTTGATGGGGTATTTTCCCATTTTATTTCTCACCATTCTATCACCCCCTCCGAAATACCCGTAGTAATACTTCACGTTTCATAGTTGCTGCACTTAGCCGTGTTGGCGCAGCTTCCGCGAAAAGCTCTGAAAGTTCTGACGGATCGAGATTTCACAACGCAATACGCATATGTTGCTGTTTCCATTTTTTTGCGGCCGTGAAAACAACTCTTGCCGCCTCTAGCAGCCTTTTGTTGGCTTACGCTAGAAGAACCCAAGCTCCGTGCCCTTCCATTGTTTCCCATATTTTGCGTGCCTGACCTGGACGTGCCATTTAAATCATAATATATCTAAACTGTCTCTAGCTGGTCGCAAAACACGGGTTTAATCTTGAGCCTACAATAGGCATCCAGAAAGATGGTAGATGCTTTTTGGTTGGTTCACTTTCATCATTACTGTCATTTTCACACCATCTTCTGGCGGCATAACATTACGCACTGACACTACTAAATGTCCTCTCATTTTCTTACAAATGCATAAAAAATATCATTAATGGTAAGTTTCTGCTCACCCTGACTGAAAAACACTATACAATCTCACGTGAAAAGCAATTTGTTGTTACTGCCCGGCGTACCACTATGTGGACAAACAACTCTTACCTAAAAATTTCACCCCAGTTTGATATTCATAATATTTTTATGGAACAACACTTATGATAAGTAAAATGATCACCGAAGAGTTACAATAGGTCAAGTAATTTAGAAGATATCAAATGATTTGTTCATTTAAGTTGTTCACTTGATACCGTGAAAAAAACCCAAAAAACCCAAGATTTCCTTTGAAAAACCACACATGCTGCTACAAGGAGGAGGACATTTTGAAAAATAAGCATAATTTCCTTTAGTCTATCCAACGCCACTTAGGAATCTTATAAATATTTTAGAGGGGTCGCGAAAAGTGAACTTTTTAAAACGTATCTTTTTGTGATAGTAGGCAATAACGGGTTAAGGCAAAATTAAAAACAACCACAATTTTAAGATTTTTAAATTAAATTATCAATATAACAATGAATGTCAAAATTGTGTTTACACCACATTAAATCAAATACAAATTCACTTGAGTGACATGTTTGTTTTTAAAAAAAATGTTTAAAAAAAGACAAGCACATTTTTAAACATTTACATTGTTCACAAACTGTTTTTTAAAAAATGAGGCTATTGTGTGTTTCAAACACGCAGATGCGAAACCTAAAAACAAGCCGAGAATAACAGTTGGGAGGGAAACAAAGAAACTTTCCATCGTCCACAGAATCGAATGTGACCAGATCAACAAGATGGATTGAATCGTCTGCTAGGACCTCAAACTCTTATTGAGTGGTCATCTGATGACCGCAGGAAGATATTTTCAGCATCAAAGTCTTTGTTTCTTGTACCGCCTAACAGCGAGAGACTTGTAAACAAAAAGTGCTCGAAGACCAACATATAAAGAAAATAAATTAGCTACTGAATATACTCTTGGTTGTTTCTTTCTGCTGTTATTTAATAAGAAACACCGCGTAACTAAAGCTTAAACTTCTTGTCTGGCCTGAGTAGACACATTTGTGGTTGTTGTTTTCATTTTCTCTGTTTTTTTTGCCTTACATCAAATTATTTTTTGCACGGGACTCAGAGAATGAAAATTGTTCCATTATAGCCAATAACAAACTGTGACCGTTATTTTTATAAGCGAGTCTCTCGATGGTGTCTTTCTATTTTAAGGTTATGTTTACTGATCAAAACTGATCTTGAAAACTTTTTTAGGCATGATGAATTCTTCAAGGAATTTCGCAATTCAGTTTTCGTTTCATTCCTCAGACAAGAACAAACAAACCAACAAACATGCGATCGATGTCTTTGATTAGAATTGAAAACAAAAACCAATAATAAACTCTCTAATATTTAAAAGATAAATTAATGAGTCAAAACGGGTCTGTTCGCTGTTGGAGAAATCGATAAAACAACTAGTCTAGTCTTAAAGATGCACCTGATTGTATGAACTAGTATTGAGAATGATTGAATGCACATGAAACATTGGATTATTTCGCATCATCAACAGACATGTTATTTTACAGACAGTTATCGTTTTGCTACCAGATCACCGTTGCCATGGTTTATACATTTTTTTTACTCGTTTCATAACGGGGGCTTACAGTTTTAAAGCGGAACAAATTTAATATTGTTGACATATTTGCCATTCTTTAAACACAAAATCCTATTGGAAAAAGAACAACAACCTCTAAGAATCAATGTCTTTGTTTTACACTATTGAATGATTTTATCTTAAGCTATTAGATGAACTCCATTACACAAAGCAACGTGTCCTAAGAAAATACAAATATATGTTTTTGTTTGCCTGCAAATTGATTGATGTGCAACTTTAAGGTTGAAAAATTGTTATTTTTCAAACAGACCGAAGCTGGCAGAAAATAGAGAGTTTTCTTTTCGGGGAAATTGGATTTAGAAAAGAAAAAAAAAATCCACCGTTGAAAAAAATTATCTCTTTAAACAAAAAAAAAAATCATCTTGTAGCAGTAGGGACTGGAGTGTCAGACATGGGCGTGATCAAGAGCTTTCGCCAGAGTGCATTTCTGTTAACGAAAAAAAATTGATACAATCTCTCCGGCCCATTTGTGGATTCAGGAAAGTGCAATCAGAGACTGTGCATGCCCTACATATCGCATCTCAAAGAACATACACACAGAAATGGGGAAATATAATCTCCCTTATTTTTTTGTTCCTCTCTCTTTAGATCCCTCATTGCCGCGGTCTACAGAAAGGAGTTTACATAGAAAGATGTAGGGAAGATTCGATTGTGATCACTGTTTTTACCTTGGACACTTCTTTATCTTCATTTATCAATATTTGAAAAAAAATCCATTTATTTTATCGTACGTGTCCATATCACATGCCGTGTGGGTAGCGAACATGTCCATATCACATGCCGTGTGGGAAGCGAACATGTCCATATCACATGCAGTGTGGGTAGCGAACATGACCATATCACATGCCGTGTGGGTAGCGAACATGTCCATATCACATGCCGTGTGGGTAGCGAACATGTCCATATCACATGCCGTGTGGGTAGCGAAATGTCTATATCAAAGGCCTGGATGGTCGGCATATTACAGATGTGAAGTGGGAGAGGATTTCATTGTTTGGGGGTGCAGGAAGAGAAAGATCGTTTACCGTATGTTTCAGCGCGTGTTCTGGGAACAGAAAGAATACGAGGCCCTGAGGAGGAGCGAAGCTGTCGCAGGGGTGAATAGAAAGAAAGAAGTTCGGTTAGAAAGGAAAGGGCAGGAATCAGATAAAAAGCTGTATTCAGAGAACAGAGAGTTTGCAGTCAATGCGTGCTTGCACTGCCCTGTCTTTCTATTTCAAGCTTCCACATACACTGTTCTGTAATCTCTCTCACTGATTACAACTACTTCAGTGTTATGACTATAAAAATGACTAGTCGCCGTTTCTTCTTCATCTTCCACTGTTGAATATTTTTCACAACCTACCATGAAAATTTGATGTGTGAACCCGCCTCTTTAATCATTTGTTTTGCAATGCAAATGAACTCGTCTTCATATATTATGGAAGGAGACCCTTTGATTTCAAATAACTATGGCAGACACCAAAAGAGTTAGAGCACGCGTACTTTTAAATCAATTCAGTAAAATAAACTAGTATCTTCAGGGCGTCCCTGCTTCATCACGCGATATCCTGGTGAGGCCGACCGCGAGATGAAAGACAGTCGAGCCATGTATTGACCACTAGATAAACTTAATTTTTTCCCGAGCGTTGAACCCTTAACCTCTGGCATCAGAAGGGCCATAACTCTTGATGTTGATCGCGAGCTGGAAACGAGTTAACGTTTCCTGTGCATCTTTGGTGAGGAAATAATTCAAATAAAGATGGAGATGGAATCAGCCTGCTCCTCGACTCAAGCCTGGCGAGATATGTGTGTCCACAGCACACACACAAACACACACACGCACACATACCCACATACACACACACTGCAAGCAGAACAATGATCTGTTTGAACTAGATTTTGGAAATAATGGAGGGGAAAAAAACTTCGTTCTGTCTTGGCGTACAGTGTAACATTAACTTAGACTGGTCAAGGTCTAGATCGGAGATTAATTATGTTCTACGGTTAAGATTACACAGAAGGAGGCAGTAAGAGAAAGGGGATTCTGAACGAGAATGTCAGCAGCGTGGCGTAGTTAGGGTTAGTGCCGCCCCTGGGCGGGCTGATATTTTTGCAGCGGTCCGTCAAAGAAAAAACAAACAACACAAAAACTCTGCAGTTTCCCTAAAATGCAACCCGTCATTATAATGAGAAAAAGTGCCGCCCATGGCGGACCGCCCACTCCGCATCCACCTTCCTAACGACAATGTACGTGATATGGAAAAACACTTTGCACACAGGAAAAAAACATTACAGGTCGATATAAAGTCTACCTTCATTTTACCGCCTTCTCCGCAGTCCCTTTTAATGTTCATTTTTTGTTGTTGTTTTGTTTCTTTCTAAATGAGCCGTTGTTCATCCTTTAGAATGAAAATGGAATTCTGACTTCGTTACGATGTCCACGTATAAAAATATTCGTACTTGACAAGTATTTAAACTTTCTTGCTCTCTCTGTCGTACTCATCTCACATTTATACCACCCCCCCACACACACTTTTTTATGTCTCTAAGGCCTCATCTTATTTCAACAAATAGTTTTAGATTAATTAGATTGACCGTTAATTAGATTGACCATTAATTAGATTGACCATTAATTAGATTGACCATTAATTAGATTGACCCCTCGCAGTCTACAGGTAAGTAAAAGAAAAAAAAAGATTGACATGTGCAATAAAATTATTTGCAGCCCACAAAGAGAATAACTTAAAATGTATTTCCCATTTAGCTGTCGCGGGTTTGGGGGGGGGGGGGGAATGTAAACCCGTGGTGCGGGCATCACCGACTCATCGCTTTGACATCAATGAGCCATCAGACAGCCACCTTTATGGGGGCTCACTGTTAACTGAATGAGATTTTGGTTTGTGTTCAATAAAGCCATTTTGAGAAATATTTCTTAAAAACAACTAACGTATATTACTGAAAGTTAGATTTCCGCCCCCCACCCCCCGGCCCCCCCCCCCCCAACGTCAGAATGAGTAGTTGGTTTTTTTTAAATTTTAAAACTAGGTTTATGCATTAAAGATTTGTATTACGCAGCAAATTTAAAAGCTAAAACCTCGGGGGAAGCTTCAGTGTAACAAGCAGTTACTTATTTGTATAAATCGAACTGTATGAAACAAAAACGTCTTTGAAAAAATTCAGCTCATTATTTTGATGCCTATGGCGATACGACGTTTTGGGTGGACCAATGAGAATTTTACAGGCTATGGGTATAATTCCAGTGTTAAACAAGTATGGCGAAAAGACGTAGTGGGTGGACCAATGAGAATCTCTTACAGGAAGTGTTAAACAAGTATTGCGAACGTCATGCAACGTCCATGTTATCTCAAATGTTAACGTGCATGTTACATGGCAGAAGCTCAAAATAAAGAGAGTCACCGGTGCCTTTTCGTCGGCCTTGCTTCCATCCTAGTTATCCGGTGCCCTTAGGTCGGCCACGCTTCCATCCTCGTTATCAGGTGCCCTTTGGTCGGCCACGCTTCCACCATAGTTCTACAGTGCCCTTAGGTCGGTCACGCTTCCATCAGGTGCCCTTTGGTCGGCCTTGTTGTTATTCCTAGTTATGAACCTTCACATCCTGGCACTTACATCCACGTCCTATAATGCTGATATTGCCGGCATGGTGACTGTGTGCATGAAGGCACTGGATCTCTATTGCAGTTTTCCCCTTGAGGATCGCATGTCTTGTGTTAGCATTGACCCGCCGTTGTTGTTAAAAATGCATGAAGCTTGCAGTTTTATTTTATCAACATTTGTTAACATTAAAAGTTAGCTATTTGTAATAGGTCACTGACACTGGTACGTACTAATGAGATTCCAGCATTTGATTTAAAATAAGGCCTGTCATAGGAAAAAAATGAATATTGTTATAGTTTAATCGAACTTATTTTAGAATGATAGTATCGATAGATACAAAAGGTCGCTCGTCATCGTCTTCTATAATTATTTTCCTTATGATATGGATGCTTCCTTACAGCAACCGCCACCCCCTCACCCTATTCAACATGTTTTGTATTGATAGTTTTGAGTGGACAAAAAAATGTATCTATCAAGCAGTGTACGTCATGCGTGACGTCATGCGTGACGGTTGAACACAACTAAGAAGGTTGCATGTGTTCAGAGGCGAATATTCAATAAATAGCGATGGTATAGTGTATGACTTCTGTTGGACTGTCTGTAGGACTGTCTGTAGAACTGTCTGTAGGACTGTCTGTAGAACTGTCTGTAGGACTGTCTGTAGGACTGTCTGTAGAACTGGCTGTAGGACTGTCTGTAGGACTGTCTGTAGAACTGTCTGTAGGACTGTCTGTAGAACTGTCTGTAGGACTGTCTGTAGAACTGTCTGTAGGACTGTCTGAAGAATTGTCTGTAGGACTGTCTGTAGGACTGTCTGTAGAACTGTCTGTAGGACTGTCTGTAGGATTTGCCGTAGAACTGTCTGTAGGACTGTCTGTAGGACTGTCTGTAGGACTGTCTGTAGGACTGTCTGTAGAACTGTCTGTAGAACTGTCTGTAGGACTGTCTGTAGGACTGTCTGTAGGACTGTCTGTATGATTTGCTGTATAACTGTCTGTAGGACTGTCTGTAGGCCTATTGTTTAAAGGCCAGTATAAATGATAGAAAATGAGATATTAAATTGTTTAAAACACTTGTACACACCGGGTATCTTCTCAAAATGCCTGGACTCGGTGTAAAGAAACTGCCCCCGTGTTAAGCCCTAGTACATTATAATATACCATGAGCGAAGTCAATGAAGTGAGTGACATTCCTGTTAGGTAAGTTTCCAATACAATTCTACATGACTTACAAGTACGACCCAAAATGTTCATTTCGTAATGACACGCTTGATTAAATGTAGAGCTTAACTGAACATGCATGCGTTTTGACTGATGGGAGAGATGGGTGATGGGAGAGATGGGTGATGGGAGAGATGGGTGATGGGAGAGATGGGCGATGTGAGAGATGGGTGATGGGAGAGATGGGTGATGGGAGAGATGGGTGATGGGAGAGATGGGTGATGGGAGAGATGGGTGATGGGAGATATGGGTGATGGGAGAGATGGGTGATGGGAGAGATGGGTGATGGGAGAGATGGGTGATGGGAGAGATGGGTGATGGGAGAGATGGGTGATGGGAGAGATGGTTGATGGGAGAGATGGGTGATGGGAGAGATGGTGGGTGATGGGAGAGGGGGGATTGTGGAGTACACTGATGAATAGTTGATTAATGTAAATGCATTTACAAAAAAAGGATCCCCCCACACAAAAAAAAACACACACAAAAAAAAATTAAAATTAAAATAAAACCAAAAAATAAAATCAACCATCAAATACTCAAACTCCACCGTAGCCGGTCCCAAAGCTAGGATGAGAAAGGAGGACGGTTGGGCGAAGGGCTAGCAACCATTCCTTGTAAAAAAAATGCTTTGCTTCAAAAACAAAAACAAAAGATTTCAAAAGAAAGCTCGGACTTGGAAAGGATGGATCTCCTAATAGAAAATTAATGAAGCTGGGTGGCCAAAGCCAACTGGAAGCAACCCGGCGGACAACCATCCTCTCCTCTAGGCCCACCACCAGTCTAGGAACATGGAACGTAAGGACAACCATCCTCTCCACTAGGACCACCACCAGTCTAGGAAAGAGTGAGCACAGCTGGGGACAGTTGGAAAAACTTGCCCAAGGCCGGGATGCCTGGAGAGCCTTTGTTTGTGCCCTATGCCCCAAACGGGACAACTGGCGATGATGAGTATGATGATGAACAAACAATTACATATAGACTGGTCTATATCCTCTAAGAATTACGCAGTGCGAATTATTCCTTTACCAACGTTTCTAAAACAGATGGTAACATACTTTTATAAGCAATTATCTAAGGGGACATGTTTGAAGAGTTATGAAGAATCTTTACACAAGCGCTTGAGACTCGCACTGTGTTAAAACAAGACACGCCATTCAGCACGTTGAACCTTTGATATTTCACTGCATCATTACTGTATCGAATGCGTTTATCGAATACTTCTATTTTATCGACATTATAATTTGTTACAGTATAGGGTGAATACATTTATCGAATACTTCTATTTCATCGACTGGGTTATATGTTACAGTAACGGGTGAATACATGAATCGAATACTTCTATTTTATCGATAATATAACGTATCCGGAAATTTGATCGAGAGAAATTTCGTCGACGGAAAATTGATCGACGGAAATTTGATCGAACGGAAATTTGGTCGAATCTTTTTTTTAGTTTACACGTTAAAATTTTGGGTACAAATTTCTTTTTGAACGCATTATTTTGTTTTACTATATAATATATTGCGTTCGAATAGAAATTTGACGAAAATTTTAACGTGTGAACTGAAAAACATATTCGACCAAATTTCCGTTCGATCAAATTTCCGTCGATCAATTTTCCGTCGACGAAATTTCTCTCAATCAAATTTCCGGTAACCATCGAATACTTCTATTTCATCGACTGGGTTATATGTTACAGTAACGGGTGAATACATGAATCGAATACTTCTATTTTATCGACAATATAAACGTCAAAGTTATTTCGAACAAACTCGTTGCCAGCGTTGGAATCCTCCAATTATTACATTCCTCCCAACATAAGTGGGAGAAAGGGGGCGGGACAGCAATTTATCTTGTAAAAAAAAAACCAACCCACCCCTTAAAGCCTTGCCCCTTTTCTTGGCAATCTTTAAACCAGGGATGCACATTTAGAAATTATGGCGCACAATACACACTGATTTCATTGATTTGACCTAACGACGTCTGGTCTAACATAACGTAATGCAGATGTTCATGTAAGGAGGCTTAACGTTGCCGCGTTATTCAAAGCGCGACACTCGAGTCACACGGGCAGCCATTGGTAACGACGTTATAAAGACTGCCTTACATCAGCGAGGGCTTCTGTTTACAATCATGGCCCGGCTGCAGTCAATCAGCCTCTGGGAGTGATAGGACAGATCGACAATCGATGAGTTCAATTTGTTGGTCAAACGTGATTAAAGATCTGGGTTCGAGGTTGTCGTTTTTCAAAAAAAAAAGAAAAAAGCTCTCGCAAGGAGTCACTACGCGGTCTTTGATGAGTGCGAGCACTGAGAGACCCACTTCACGGCTGTCAATAGCCGTTCAAACAGATGTCAGCCAAAAACTAGCTATGGCCATTCAAACAGATGGCCATGAAATAGCGTACTGACTTTTTAGCAGATGAGCTCTATATACTGTCTTGGCTAATCAAATAGGTGAGCTCTGCAAACTGTTTACGGCTGTTCAAACTGATGGCTACTACAAACTGTCTACGGCTGTTAAAGCATTTAAACTGATGGCCAATAGATATTGTCTACGGCTGTTTAAACAGATGCCCCCTACGCAGCGTATCAAGATACCGCCTTGGTTGTTCAAACAGATGTCCACTACAAACTGTTCAAATGAATGGCCTTCCCAAAGCTTTCTATGGATGTTCCAACAGACGACCACTACAGAAACGTCTATGGATGTTCCAAGAGATGACCACTACAGAAGATTTTTTATGGATGTTCCAACAGATGACCACTACAGAAACGTCTATGGATGTTCCAAGAATGACCACTACAGAAGATTTTTATGGATGTTCCAACAGATGACCACTACAGAAACGTCTATGGATGTTCCAAGAGATGACCACAACAGAAGCGCCTATGGATGTTCACAACAGATGACCACTACAGAAGCTTTCTATGGATGTTCCAACAGATGACCACTACAGAAGCGTCTATGGATGTTCCAACAGATGACCACTACAGAAGCGTCTATGGATGTTCCAAGAGATTACCACTACAGAAGCTTTCTATAGATGTTCCAACAAATCACCACTACAGAGGCATCGATGTTCCAACAGATGACTACTTCAGAAGTGTCTATGGATGTTCCAACAGATGATCACTACAGAAGCGTCTATGGATATTCACCCAGTGTACAAGAGTTTACAGAGGGCTTTTTGTATTAAATTACTCGTTCTTACAAATATATTTAATCAGTATTATTATATTAGTTGTTTTATATAGCACGGTACCCCAGCCTAGGGTTGGGCTCAACGCGCTGTACATACAATTAACAAACATACTCATGGACTTAAAAATTAACACACATGAATAAAACTAAAAACAAATGTATAAAAAACAAAACAAATGCGTTTTCACTCCACCCATTACAGTAATATTTCGTTTTTTAAAAAAAACCTCACGTTTCAGTCTGATACATTCGTTTCTTTATGGCATCATCAATCATAATTCCACTCTAAAGTCTTCTTCATTTAATAAGTAATTAGTGGAACAAGATATGTTTTATGAAGATCTAATCTACAAAAAATGAGAATAGAATCGGAGAGAAATTGAGGATTATTAGAAAGTGAGTACTTGATTCATTCCACATGGTTGCAAGGTGCCGAAAATTTGATTTAATCTCGTTTCAATCTGCACTCTCGCTGGTGTATTGGTTGCAATAAATAATAGCCGTGATGGATACATCCTGTGTTGAAGTAGGATGAGACCGGGGATGACTTGCTTTGTTGAATATCTCTAAGATGTTCACCGAACCCATCAGACAGCCTTCTTTCCGATTCACCTACATAACAGGAACAGCATCTTCGGTAAACAATTGCATAGATCACATTTCGACTGATACACGTGAAGGCAAAGGTCCCCTTAGGAAAGTCAATGTGTTTAGTTTCCAGAGCATAGGGTCAAGTTCTACAACGGCTTCTTGAACATGGCTTATTCCCAACGTGACAAGGATCGGCTCCCACGCGACTGTGAACCAGAGGATCAATTAGCTTTTTTATTTAAGCGTGATTTAAAAGCCTCATTACTCGTGACTGTGCTGATGTCCTGACCCGATGGAGTCCCGAAACAAGGGTAGTATCAGGAAGCGATCTTGAGCTGAAGAAGTCCATTATTTCATTTGTTCTATCTAAACAGTCTTCATGTGACTGGCAAAGGCGACGTAGTCTAAGAAGTTGGGGGAAATGTATGGAGTCCCTGCACAATTTTGGGGTGGGAGAATGAATACATTATATAACTATGACTGGCAGTAGGTTTGTAGTAAGCAGATGTGAGTAATTCCGTTTCTATTAAGATGAGGTAACGTCCAGAAAGTTTTGCAGAGCTCTCAGAGATGTGTGAATTAAATGTATTGGGCAGATGGAAAGAGTTTAGAAAAATCCATACATTTTTGAAGTACTGTTTCCATCGTAGTGATGTCAATGACGTCATCAATGTAATCGTTTGTAAAATTGTGGGGATATTGCCATTGTAATCCTTCTCTCCATTGTATTCAAAGTAGCCAAAAAATGCAGGCACAACTACGACCCATCTTGTACACAATGCCAACACCAGTAATTTGGTAAAAAAAGAAAAGAACAACACACTCAAAAGAGTTGAGGTGGGTACCAGTTCGGCCAGTCGGATAAGGGTGTCAGTATGAATTAATGAATGTGTGTCTTTTATCGAGGAAGAAATCCCATATGTATTAAGAAATCCCATATGTATTAAGAAATCCCATATGTATTCTCATTTTAACAGCAGTAACGTTTTTTAAATAACTTACTTTTTATGTAATATTGGTAAAAATGTAATCATATTTCTTAAACATTCATTTTAAATCAAGTCCAAAATGAAAAAAAAAATTAAGTAAAAAAAAAAAAGAAAAGACAAAATGTCTAATTATGATTGAAGAGAGAATACATTGTCAATTTCCTTTTAGGATCGTCTTGGTCGAGCGTGTGTGAATGTATGTGGGGTGGGGGTGTTCGAGTTTGGGTGGTAGGGGGGAAATGAAAATCGGGCAGGGGAAGGAAGTCTGGTTCATTTTCAGTATCACTGGTCTCCCTTTACTTTGTCTCAGTTTCAGATTGATTAAGACCGGGGCCCAGTCCACCATTATTTGATTCCGGCTGACGTGAGGTGGTCGGTGGTTTCTTGCTAAAAACAAATTTGAATTTGATGCTAGAGTACCAAAGTTGATTCCACAATGCCTGCCTCCCACCCAAATCTCCCCCCCCCACCAACCTTGCCACCCGAGACGATGGTCAAACAAAACCAAAACTGCCCCCCCCCCCAACCCCTTCCCATCATTCTACCACATCCATCAAAATACTCGAGTCACATGACTTCAAAGCAAGTTTTAAATGTAAACACGTGAATGTGGGTGTTGAGTGACCAAGAGCGCAGAAGACAAGCGCTAAACAAAAAAAGCAGTACTAGAAGAAAGACATATTTAGATCAATTTTACAACTATTCACTCTTAGGGTCGGTTCACACGATCAAATTTCGCGTCAAATTGTTGTATGAACGCACTATTTTGTTCGTGGTTTACTTTTTGGCGAATTTGATCAAATAGTAATTTGAAAGTTGTGACGAGGCTTCATACACGAATTGCATCAAATGCTTGAAGGAAAATTTGATCGTGTGAACCGACCCTTAATGTCACTTTACAACCACGGTGCTCGAGTAATTCATGTTTAAACATATATGTTAATGTTTTAAAAATGTATTTACAGGTTAATGTTACGACCGTAGGAAGTTGTAAAAATATAATTGTTATTTAACCATTGTTATTTTTTTTCCCCTAAGGTTTTGAAAAATATAGACGTTTTCTTCTTTCATTCCATATGCTAGTTATTGGTCGGATTTATCAGTGGTATGGAAGAGACCGAACCATAATAATAATCGCGAAGTTTAAAATGCGTCTTACAACTATAATGTAGACTCACACGTTGTAAGCAGGTTGGATGAAGTGGAAACTCTTCTTTGGCATGATATTACCGATCTGTTGCAGACCTCTGTTTCTAGCAGACTGAAGTGTTCGATGCTCCCTTTCAATATCTGCGGGGAGCGGACCAGATCAATCGATACATTCAATGTGTAAGTGCACGGGACATTGCGTTGTATTCCCTTCATTATTTGAGGCCATTCAAGCTCGCACGATGACATTTATTAGAAGGCGGTGGAGTTTTCACGGCCCTACTCAAGTAACGATTTCGGTTTTGCAACAGAGCCATAGGAGCGAGTTGCCGGATGCAGATTTCTTCACCGTACAAGACACCCGGTAAAACAGAGTGCTGCGTCTAAGTGACTATGTTCATACACTCGCACGGTTGGTCACACTTACTTGGAGGGCGCTAGTCAAACAGTTTTAGAAGTAACATGGCTACAGCAGTTGACTGAAACATCCCGGAGTCTCAGCACCTTCACGACCGTTTGAACATACGATCCCCGATGTTGAGGGGCGTCCCCCTTTAGAATACATCTTTAAATATCTGCGTTGGATTTCCTGTAAACCAGTTGATATAACAGGCTTTCTTCGTGTAATACATTTATAAAGCGTGAACATGAAACCCATTATTTCTATCTTAACTATATGCCTCGTCGATACAAAATTCGTCTACGAACAAGGTTTCTTGTTGCGCCATATGTACGTCAAAGAGTCCATAGACTGTTTCATCATTACTGGTAGCCAGCGGTTTATTGCCAAATTCGTAACAAAGGGTTCGCAGTTAGTATGTCCCCCTTATGCCGTATCGGTCACCGCCACAGTCAGGCATATTTATTATTTTGAACTAACGGTTCGCACGAACCTGACCGAACCGGCTCCAAACCACCGCTGCTGGTAGCAGCTGAACATTCCCGCGCACAAAGTAAATTCTTAAGACACACGCTTAAAATACTTTTTCAAACACCATATTTGGTTACCCTGGTACACGAGATACGAAGATACATCTGTTCAAGACATCAGATGGGAATTACCACAAGCGTTGTAGAAACCTTTTCGAGCAGACCGAAACCAAGACAATTTTTTCCCTTCTCTGTTTCCAAACCCAATTCGGAAAATCTTGAGTTAATAAAACAAAGAAGATAGTGTCGTAAATCAAGTTTGATAAGATATCGTATTAACCAACTTGGACAAGTCGGTGTCGACCACCAGTTATAATCGATGTTCAGAAATAAAGTATCGTGTCCGCCACTTCCGTTTCTGACCACGCGCTGGCAGACATGTTTCATTAAGTTTCTCAATGAATAATCACGTAGAGAGAAGCCTTACACGTGTCACAGATTCTTGAATTTAAACATTTCTGGCCAACTTTTTTTTTCCGCCGACGGGCATAAAATCACAAGAGATCGATTTTATGACCAGATTTCAACGGAGTCGTGATTTACAGAAGCGGGTAAGCATGCTTTTCGGAACACTTCACTACTAGAACACAGGGAAAACTTGCTTTTCGGAACACTTCCCTACTAGAACACAGGGAAAACTTGTTTGTCGGAATTCTTCACTACTAGAACACAGGGAAAGCTTACTTTTCGGAACTCTTCACTACTAGAACACAGGGAAAACTTGCTTGTAGGAACTCTTCACTACTAGAACACAGGGAAATCTTGCTTTTGGGAACTCTTCATTACTAGAACATATTGAACGCTTGCTTGTCGGAACTCTTCACTACTAGAACACAGGGAAAACTTGTTTGTTGGAACTCTTCACTACTAGAACACAGGGAAAACTTGCTTTTCGGAACACTTCCCTACTAGAACACAGGGAAAGCTTTCTTTTCGGAACACTTCACTACTAGAACACAGGGAAAACTTGCTTTTCGGAACACTTCCCTACTAGAACACAGGGAAAGCTTGCTTTTCGGAACACTTCACTACTAGAACACAGTGAAAACTTGCTTGTCGGAGCTCTTCACTACTAGAACACAGGGAAAACTTGGTTGTCTGAACTCTTCACTACTAGAACACAGGGAAAACTTGCTTGTCGGAACTCTTCACTACTAGAACACAGGGAAAACTTACTTGTCGGAACTCTTCACTACTAGAACACAAGGAAATCTTGCTTTTCGGAACTCTTCACGACTGGAGCTCCAGGGAAAAACTGGGAGACGGGGGAGGCCGGATGAGCAAAATTTTAAATGTAAACGGAGATAAGGAGATGAAAAGATAAAGAGAGAAAAGGATGAGGAGATAAAGAAATAAGGTTATAAAGAGATAGGAACATTAATAGACAAGGTACTATAAGGGAACTGAAATTGTTGATAAATTATTGATGAATACTAAATAAAATGCATGTTTTCAGGATGAATACTAGATAAAATGAATTCAGGTTTTCAGGATGAACGTCATGGACGGATCGCGTCATGTTGCTCTGAATCTGGTTGTGAGCGATGTCGTTTTGTCATTTAGTTTTCTCTTTTTAATTCCACGAATGTTCTCAGCCACATATGACCTATGACGTATGACCTATGACTTATGACCTATGACGCATGGCCGTGGTGGTGTATCGGAATAAATACCTCCTAAAATGAATGCGTGTTTTCTGGATAAATACTTTCTAAAATGAATGCAAGTTCTCTGAATGAATACTGGATTATATGAATGCACATTTTCTGGATAAATACTTCCTAAAATGAATGCAAGTTTTCTGGATGAATACTGAATAAAATAAATGCATGTTCGCCCCCCCCCCCCCCCAAAGAGTATATCTGCAGTGCCAATCTTGAATTCGTGGTTCTGGTGGGCTGCGGCCCATTGCGTACACTTCAGAGTCAGGTTGAAGACTTCAGTTAATTCTATATAAAAGTATACGTATATAATTCATGGCATCAGCTTTATTAATCACAAAAACCTTCTATTTGGTAAATAACACGGCTCTAAACAATCTCATATCAATAATAATAATAAAAAAATAAATAAAAATAGAAGATGTTCCATTTATTCATCAAAGTGTTACATTTTATTAAGTTTGTTAAAAGAAATTGATATAACTAGACTAATTGCGTATATTTTTACGATGAAGTAATTTATGGAAACAGATCGTTTAAGAGTATTTTTATTTTTTTACTTTTCCACACGCCTAAACGAATCTCTCGCTTGAAATAAACTGAAATTGTCTGTTGAAAAGTAAGCCATATAATGTTATGAAGTATGTCATTACAGGAAAATAAAGTGACAGTTCAAAAATGACTCAGGAAAAAAGTAACAGAAAAAAAAATCAAAGAAGAAGTGACAATATATGTTTTATCTTAAATGTCGAGTGTCAGTCTTTATGTAATTGTATTTGTAAGTACATATTTATGTTTACTGACTGAAGGTACAGTAAATAGTAACTAGCTGCGTCATAATCCGGATCGTGGTTCGATTCTCGCTGGCGTTTATTTATTTGTTTGTTATTTTTTTTAATGTATACATATTATTATTTACACATTCAATAACAAGATTTATTAAAACTCAGTTACGCATGAATCGCAAACATACGTATATTAAAGTTTGAATAACAATAAATGGGAGTAAGCGATTGCGTACAGATTAAGGTCTAGTCCAAGAGAATTGTGATGCGATTCTCACTTCGAGTAAAATATATATATATATATTTTTAAAATTTGTTTATGAGTGTGTAAGTGTGATTTTGATTTAAAAGAATCCCCCTCTGATTTCCCCGACACATCTCACATAGTAAAGGAATCAAAGGAAAGCAAGGCGTCCAGCATTGTGGTACTAGTTTAGTGATAACACTATTCAGACAAAGCACCAATCGTTTCGTTGCGATAAACACGGTGTTGGACCCAAAGAGATGCAAATCCATCTGCTCCCCATGCTCCTCAGTCACTTTAGAATTTTCCAACGTGCTCCACGTTGCTGTTGTAAAAATCACATACCATTAATCACACTAAAACTCGTTATTGTCACCAAGGGAGTGAGGTCGGACCGAAAGATATAAAAATTCATTTGTGTCCGAATCTTGTCAGAATTTATATATGATATCTGGTGGCTGATTTTTTCGCTTCATATATAGAGGAAGAAAAGGTTATGGTCTATTTGAACTGTGGGAGCGCGAGCGTTTTAAACTGAAACAATCCCAAACAAGTGGACGGGAGCTCAATCCCCAGAAAACGGCTAGACAAGCATAAACATCAGCATCACCCCGGTTGGACTCCTTAACAGTGCAAGGCAACTAATCTAAGAGAAGACAAATTCTAAAATCAAACCCGGAGATGGAATCCCGTAGGCATTATGACATTGACTAGACGAAAATTCCAACAAATACTGTGACGTAGAACGCATACAGAGCAGAGCGAAACACACGAACACGAACACACACTGCTTGTCATCAACTGTATCCTGTTCTACCTGCAGTCATCTTGGCTAAGTCTTGCTATTGGATCAAGTAGGAAAAGAGGAGGGAGTGAGGCTGACGAATAGAGCAGCTCTCCCTCACCTAAAACAAAATAGAGCTCAAGTCAAAAATTGTCTGGGTCATCTTCGCTTGCGAAGGACGAGCAACAATGAGAGCACGGCCGTACCGCTGTGGAGAACCGATTCTATATATTTGGGTTTTGTAAAAGAAAAACATACTTTAGCCATGGAATTTATGACACCAATAAGCTTGGTTAAACATTGTGCTTCAATGGATTTATGTCGACAGGGCATGCAGCTAGCAATACCATGATGCGGTGGAAATGTGTGAAACGGTTTCGTGTTTAATGTTGAGGCAGTTAGACGACAAACTTTCGGAAGGAAAATCCAGTGGCAGGCCGACCACGCATTCAAGACTCAAATTAGTCTTGCACCAATGTGCACAATGTATTAAAAGACAGGGCTGCGAAAACTCAAGACAAACCAGCTCAGATCCACGCTCTTGGTCTAAGGCCTGAGTGAATGTGATGATGTTGTTCGCGCACTTATCATTCCGCCGACATCTGTACGGTGTACTGTACGTGATATTGTACGGGGCATTGTACGCAAACAACGGCCTACTGCACATGTGCCACGTCTACTTCCAAATCTAAGAGAACGGCCTGTCGAGCTCACCCAGACAGTAGGGCCAAATCCTGAAGATATGTATGATATAATGTATGATATAATGTATGATATAATGTATGATATAATGTATGATATAATATATGATATAATGTATGATATAATGTATGATATAATGTATGATATAATATATGATATAATGTATGATATAATGTATGATATAATGTATGATATAATGTATGATATAATGTATGATATAATGTATGATATAATATATGATATAATATATGATATAATATATGATATAATGTATGATATAATGTATGATATAATGTATGATACGTATGACATGTACGATAACGGATCAAGCTGCAACAACATAATTTTAATATGTTTGCCGATTCCGAAACAGGGGTTATAGATGGCAACTTTGTTATGGTTCATGGATTGCAACTTTATGATGATTCATAGTTGGCAACTTTGTGATGATTCATAGATGGCAACTTTGTTATGGTTCATAGATGGCAACTTTGTCTTGGTTCATAGATGGCAACTTTGTCTTGGTTCATAGATGGCAACTTTGTCTTGGTTCACAGATGGCAACTTTGTCTTGGTTCATAGATGGCAACTTTGTCTTGGTTCATAGATGGCAACTTTATTTTGGTTCATAGATGGCAACTTTGAAATGGTTCGTGAATGGCCATTTTGTTATGTCTCCGAATATTTTCAAACAGCTGTACGTCATCCGTGTAGCTTTTGATGAGAAAAGTGTGATCTTCTTTGAACGATCTTTTCCCACACAAAACCCGTAAACCTATGAAGAATTTTTTTCAACTTGTGTTAACTTCGAGCTACGCTGTCAACACGAAGACCGCCGGCAATAACTTTGAAGACATTGCGTTACAGGTAATTCTATCTGCGTCTTTGGACACTACATACTACATCTTTATTAAACATGTCGTTTTAATGATCTTACGCGATCAACTTGGCGTAAATTCCAAGAGTTGGGCTGAACACAACATAACAAAGATCATGCTGACCCTGGTTATGATTGACGCAATATCATTATTTTGCCCCTGAAAGAAGTTGATTAAGGTATGAGATACCTTAAAACTGTCATTCCAAAGATGTACCTGCATCGGATGAGCTTCTAATGTATTTTGATCGCACACACTCAAGTTTCTCCTTTTGACAAATTCAGCAGAAATGATGCCAACAATCCTCTAATGATTCTCTTGAGGATACGCCGGATTACCCTTTATGTTCGCCCCCTAGCCTCTGGAATGTGCATCATGCCACCTTGAACGACAATCTGTGAAGGCTGGAATAATAAATTCTACCATTTCGTTGGTCATCATCAGCCCTGACTTTGGCGGTATATTCAATGGTTTCAACGTGAAGAAGCTACAGTTAGAGTTATGAAGAAGCGGCAGTTAGAATTATTAAGAAGCTGAAGTCAGAATCATGAAGAAACTACAATCCGAATGATGAAGAAGCTACAGTTAGAGTTATGAAGAAGCTACAGTTGAACCAGGCAGATTTTTTTCTTTTCTTTTTCATTTTTTAATATTGTTTTTCCTTTTTCTTTTCTTTGTAGAAGCTACGGTCATGTCAACACACACACACACCCACACCCACACGAACGCCCGCCCGCACGCACGCCCGCACGCACGCACGCACGCAAACACACACACACACACATATATATATATATACTTATATGCATATATACATTTCATAAATTTACCATTTATTTTGTGTGTCTAAAGTTTCAGCATGATCGGTGTCATGTCATTATGATCGGTGTCATGTCATTTTAATAAAACACTCCAGACAACTATCTGAAAATACATAGATTTAACTTGATGCTGATATCGCAACATGACGTAAATTGTGTTTTAAAAAAGTTAATCAAGTTCTTAATATGATTGCGTGTATTGAAATAAACATTTGAATCGCTTTGAGTTTATTATTATTATTATTATGTTATTTATTCGCAGATTAATTAAAATAATTTTTTTTTTAAATTTGTCACCTTCAGACTTCAGACTTATCGATTATCTCAGAGTCTGAATTGTATTTTGTTAACGCTTTTTCCTGTGACCTTTCTTCTTGATACTTTTTTCCTGTGACCTTTCTTCTTGATACTTTTTTCCTGTGACCTTTCTTCTTGATACTTTTTTCCTGTGACCTTTCTTCTTGATACTTTTTTCCTGTGACCTTTCTTCTTGATACTTTTTTCCTGTGACCTTTCTTCTTGATACTTTTTTCCTGTGACCTTTCTTCTTGATACTTTTTTCCTGTGACCTTTCTTCTTGATACTTTTTTCCTGTGACTTTTCTTCTTGATACTTTTTTCCTGTGACCTTTCTTCTTGATACTTTTTTCCTGTGACCTTTCTTCTTGATACTTTTTTCCTGTGACTTTTTTCCTGTAACTTCCTTTCCGAGCAAAACTTGTGCCCTTTTCTCAGTGACTTTTTTCCGTGACGTTTTTTTCAGTTGATTTTCCCCTGTGACATTTGATCCAGTTCCACTCACCATTACAAAGACAGCAGTCTTCAATCACATTTTCCCTATGTTAATTAACCATATCTTTGATGTTTTTCCCCCCTCAACTATTTCATACGTTCATAGCTACATTAAACTACTTCTCACCTGATAGATGTGTCTATCCCCACCCACGGCTCCTTCGCACATTTCCCTGGTATCCATCCACCTAAGCCCTAAGCGCAAAAGTACATGTAACATCCCCCCTCCCCATTCCCTACCCAGCCGACAAGTTGACGCAGAGGAGCCGGTAAGTTATAGCAACAGTGGTCAGTACGTCAACCAATCGGGACGGATGGGATTATCATGTCCGTAATTTTAGTCGGGGAATAGCTGGCCAGTGGACGCCACTGACAAGAATATAGTTATCCCTTTTAAGCTTTAAAATCCCCGCATAGAGGCCACACCACGGACCGGAGATGGATGCTGTGATTACTACGGCACTGAAGCAACACCAAGGGCCAAAAGTATCACGCATAAATAAAAGGGGAGGGTGTTTAGGATAAAGTTTAGGACAAAACATATCGTGCACTGTTAGCCGAGGGATAACTTTTAACTAAGTAACTTATATTTGTTGAGGTCCGTAGCTCTTAAAATAAATATTTTTACCCACATATGTTTTTGCTTTTGTACACACATTTAATTTGCTTAAAATGTTCAGTTTAATCTGATAACATGCTAGAATAATAAGGTAACAAATAAACAATTTTTAAAACTTATTTGATAAAAATGCACCGAAAGCACAAATTAATATTTTGAGACACACCAGGATTTTCTTAGTTAATCGTATCAACAAAAATGAAAGCGTGCGCTCCAAACCTATTGACCATGATAGGTTTTATTGTTGTATTGTCCACAGGATGAATTGACCATGCAAAGTTTTAAGTCCATCAGACGAAGGGAACAGGTCCTAAAATGTGTTACTTGATTAGACTCAGATAAACACACAGAGAAAATTGCGAGCTAAATAAAAGCGTATGAATTAAAAAAATTATTAATAAAAAAAGCCTTTTAAAAAAGAATGACGAAACTTTGTAAAAGGACTTGTGCATTTGAACTTGTGCATTTGAACTTGTGCATTTGAACTTGTGCATTTGAACTTTTGCATTTGAACTTGTGCATTTGAACTTGTGCATTTGAACTTGTGCATTTGAACTTGTACATTTGAACTTGTACATTTAAACTTGTACATTTGAACTTGTACATATGAACTTGTACATTTGAACTTGTACATATGAACTTGTACATTTGAACTTGTACATATGAACTTGTACATTTGAACTTGTACATTTGAACTTGTACATTTGAACTTGCACATTTGAACTTGTACATTTAAACTTGTACATTTGAACTTGTACATTTAAACTTGTACATTTGAACTTGTACATATGAACTTGTACATTTGAACTTGTACATTTGAACTTGTACATTTGAACTTGCACATTTGAACTTGTACATTTCAACTTGTACATTTGAATTTGTACATTTAAACTTGTACATTTAAACTTGTACATTTGAACTTGTACATATGAACTTGTACATTTGAACTTGTACATTTGAACTTGTACATTTGAACTTGTGCATTTGAACTTGTACTTTTGAACTTGTACATTTGAACTTGTACATTTGAACTTGTACATTTGAACTTGTACATTTGAACTTGCACATTTGAACTTGTACATATGAGCTTGTACATTTGAGCGTGTACATTTGAACTTGTAAATTTTAAATTTTGAGGAGAAAATATGTTCTTCTAATCCTGTTGAAGTTTTTGGACGACTGGGCTCTAGTAGGGAAGACAGAATCTGTGAACCAAACATTATCTCTTTTTTGACAACAGTAGAAAAAAAGTTTATGAAATTAGATTATTTGGGGGTAACATTTTAAAAATGAGTTAATATTGGACTACGATTAGTCACTTCCTTGTTTTGTCACGTGATACGTACCAGCCATTAGTAGGCTTTCTGCTACACCTAACAACACATAACAACAGATAAACAGCTGATCAGCCATTGCCATTATCATTAATTCTAAAGCAAAATGTTTGTCTCCATCAGCGCTTCCCCAGTGTTTATTAAAATTTTACTTTTCAAAATATTCTTGAATACACGCGTTTCTTTAAATGACATTCAATAAATGTGACAATAATTTATAATTCAGTTATGATTAAAGGAAGAAAGTTGTTTGAAGAAAAATTTGTGAGCGACTAGTGTGTTGCAGACAGCCTACCGGAAGTATTACTTGTTTTTACACGTATCACGTGACAAAACAATCGACTAATCGTAGTCCGAGATATTTTACATCTCACTTCCGTTTGTGAAAAAAAGAAATATTGTAAGGCGGGAATGAATCTGTAGAGCGTCATTTCTCACGGTTTGGTGAAAGGCAAGCGAAGAAGAGATTAAAAATAAAAACCCCACCATCATATTTCTTCACAGGGCCCGAAAAGATATTAGCTAACGCGATGGGGTTGGGATGGGTTTATCGTTATGTTTTATTGTGTTATATGGAATGGGGGTGGGGAGTGGTAGAGAGCAATGTTATATAATTTCAGGTTTGACCTTACTCTGTTTTACCAATTTCCTAATTTTATATAACAATTATTTTTATTGTTCTTTTAAGTAAATTCTTAGTTTTGCCAATATTCTGCTGATCTATGGTTTCATTGGCGTTGATCGAATGTACGCAGTTGGCTCGGTTTATTAAAAAAATAAAATGTAATTTTCATCACAATAAAAAAAAATCATTGAGGGCATTTTTGCTTGACTTATGCATGTTTCGGAAATTGTGTGTGTGTAAGGGGTGTGTGTTGTTTACTAGAAATGTTATAAATAACATTACTTGGGAGGGTCAATAAAAATGTTATAAAATGTTATAAGGGGTGGGGTTGAAATGTAATATTTTGTGTTATATAATGTATGCACGGCCACATAACGATATTGTTTAAGGTTCTGAATTTCAACTGTTTGTGAGAAATGACTTTACATATGGGCCAGGTCATACACTGATGCTTGTTATCATATCCTGGATATAGTCAGTATTGCTGATGTCAGATGTAGGGGATGATACCTCGTCAAAGCGAAGCTGGTTTCACAATTTGATTAGAGAGGACCGGAGATCCGTTTCACTTTCGCGCCCCCCCCCCCAAACATTACAGACATACTTATTTTTAAAAAATCGATATTCGACCTGATTCACCTGTAGAGAGACTCGGAGCTTAAAATACAGCCGAAACAAATCAACACCTAATGATATGAGATTCAACGTGTCACGCATGTCGCTATGGTGTCATTGGCGTTGAATCGACAGAGTAAGAGCACGTGGTACAGCCTCAACCATTCAACCGTGGTACAGCCTCAACCATTCACCCGTGGTACAGTCCCAACCATTCATCCGTGGTAAAGCCCCAACCATTCACCCGTGGTAAAGCCCCAACCATTCACCCGTGATACAGCCCCAACCATTCATCCGTGGTAAAGCCCCAACCATTCACCCGTGGTAAAGCCCCAACCATTCACCCGTGGTACAGCCACAACCATTCACCCGTGGTAAAGCCCCAACCATTCACCCGTGATACAGCCTTGACCATTCATCCAACCATTCATCTGTGTTACAGCCCCCAAACATTCACACGTGGCACAGCCCCCAACCATTCACCCGTGATTGACATCTCTATCAGCACACTTGACAGGTTAGGCATGCTCTACAATCGCTTAACAACTTCCCGGCATGCCTATGCACGTGCGCCACTTTTTCTTTTACTCCACAACGTCAGTGGGGAGATGGTGGGGCAGTTCGTTGATATGCCGCTCTGCCTGGAATCTATCTAAGTAGAATGCATGCACACATTTTGGAATTGATTTACTTTTCATGGAGTGATTATCATCATAATCCAATGATTATCAAGGCTCTTTAATGATTATAGGTTCGCTGTTTAATTCTCTGTGCCTGTCATTGATCTCCACAAGTTTTTCAGGTGACATTATCTTGATTTTGCATGTTTTACCGATGACTTCTGTTCTAAGTATACACTGATGACTTCTGTTCTAAGTATACACTGATGACTTCTGTTCTTAGTATACACTGATGACTTCTGTTCTAAGTATACACTGATGAATGATGTTCTAAGTATACACTGATGACTTCTGTTCTAAGTATACACTGATGACTTCTGTTCTAAGTATACACTGATGACTTCTGTTCTAAGTATACACTGATGACTTCTGTTCTTAGTATACACTGATGACTTCTGTTCTAAGTATACACTGATGACTTCTGTTCTAAGAATACACTGATGACTTCTGTTCTAAGTATACACTGATGACTTCTGTTCTAAGTATACACTGATGACTTCTGTTCTTAGTATACACTGATGACTTCTGTTCTACGTATACACTGATGACTTCTGTTCTTAGTATACACTGATGACTTCTGTTCTAAGTATACACTAATGACTTCTGTTCTAAGTATACACTGATGAATGATGTTCTAAGTATACACTGATGACTTCTGTTCTAAGTATACACTGATGACTTCTGTTCTAAGTATACACTAATGACTTCTGTTCTAAGTATACACTGATGAATGATGTTCTAAGTATACACTGATGACTTCTGTTCTAAGTATACACTGATGACTTCTGTTCTAAGTATACACTGATGACTTCTGTTCTAAGTATACACTGATGACTTCTGTTCTAAGTATACACTGATGACTTCTGTTCTAAGTATACACTGATGACTTCTGTTCTAAGTATACACTGATGACTACTGGTCTAATATAAACTGATAACTTCTTCATATACTTTTAAAATGAGACATTTCAGAAAACCTAGTTGTAAAAAAAAATTTTTTGGCAGTTGGCTCAACGTGAGATTGATGTAAGCAGTTTGATGTTCTGTCAGCAGTAGATAGCCAAACGGCAAGAGTGAAGCATGTACACATTATTTTCAGCCGCATGGGGATCAGACGTCTCGCGTGCATAACAAGGTCTCGAAATGAAAGGTTTGATCGCTACTTTTTGTTGCATGAATGTCATAATATATGAGTTCGTTGTTGTATAGTTTACACTGAGTACATAGCTGTATACAGTTTAATTTGAGTGCATTGTTACATTAAGTTGTATTAATTTTTTTAATGTGAAATTTCATCCATAATTTTCAGTTAGAGCGTATTTTGTTATGTTGCAACACTTTTAAGTCACCACTCATTTATACATGTTTTCTCTTGATCATGGTAGTACTGGTGTTGGTAAGATTGCTGTTCCCATTCCACAAAAACTATTCCCCCCCCCCCACTCCCACAACTGCTTTTCACTGCAAATGCCGCAGCTCAATGTAAAGAAAAAATTGCGCAATCCCCACCCCCACCCTTTTTCCCCCCCAGGCCACTGCGTCGTAGCGTAGAAAAGCCAATTTTAATTCCATACCAAGCATGCTACTATCTCCAGACATCGATGGCTGAGATTTTATGATTGAGGTTTACCCCCATACAAAGTAGGACTCAATGAGGACAACACATTCAATCCTAAGACAAAGTTCTTAACACATTCAATCCTAAGACAACGTTTTTAACACATTCAATCCTAAAACAACGTTTTTAACACATTCAATCCTAAAACAAAGTTCTTAACACATTCAATCCTAAAACAAAGTTTTTAACACATTCAACCCTAAGACAAAGTTTTTAACACATTCAGTCTTAAGACAGAGCTTTTAGAAGATTGCTTGTAAAACGTTGAAACTACACTTGTCATGTTTAGCAAGTACTTCTTTTAAGAAATTAAAACATTTACAAAACACCGGTACACATATTTGAATTTTTTTTTGTAAAGTTCGTTTGGTCCGGGGGTCACCAAACTTTTTTCACCGCGTGCCGGAGAACGGACAAAATGTCGAGCGCAGGTCATATAATCATTCTGTTCAATTATTGCAAGCCAGAACGAAAGCTCTTTGAAAAAAGACGAAATATCAAGTTTAGTATTTCCATGTTAAATATGGGTGAGTGGCGAACAATGTGCAAAAAACAAAGACAACCAACATATTTATTTACTACAAAAGTTATCAAAGAAGGTGGCGTTCGCAAAAAGATAGTTACATCAGACCTAGTGCGCACATATTGGAATCTCACATAGTAAGCAGCAAAAAAAAAAAAAAAAGAATACACAAATTAAAGGTTATTTAGATTTGTGAAAACGACGTTTGGCTTTCAAGATACCATCAATGTTTGGTTTGAAATTGCTGCATCCAATCAAGAGAATCGTCTTCCAATGTCACCAGTCACTCTCGTTTGATGTGTTGACTTCACATACAGACAAAATTTCTTCAGTTTCGGAAACTGAGCATCATGTAAGCAGCGTATAATTCAACAAGTTTTCCTTCTTTGTGCTTCTCTATCAACAAGTCATGTGCTTGCAAGTAAATTTTCCCCAGCTGTAGTTCAACTGGCATATCATCAAGGTTACATCAAACGGATTCTGGAACAGAAGATCGTCCCTCTCCATTATGTCAAACAAAATCTCAATTCTCTCTAACAAATGCTTTTTCAAGTAATGAATATTTTTTTCCCCGGAAAAACGACTTTGAGATCCTCGTCGCAAAACTCTTTGAAACAATGAAAATGGGAACAGTTTTATCCTATCAGTTGTGCTTCAAACGATGACAACTTTCTCTGAAATCCTTTGATGATCCTGTAGAGATCACAGATGAGGTTCTCCTTTCTCTGAAGTTTCAAGTTCAGTTCATTCATGTGGGATGTGATGTCGACCAAAAATGATAACTTTGACAGCCAGGTAGGATCTGAAAGCTGTGGATCGGCTATATCCCATTTCATTGAGAAAAACATCTATTTCGTTTGGGAGCTTGTAAAAACGAAACAGGATTTTGCCGAAGCTGAGCCACCTCACTGCTGTGTGATGATGTAAGTCAGAGCCACCTCACTGCTGTGTGATAAGGAAAGTCAGAGCCACCTCACTGCTGTGTGATAAGGCAAGTCACATAATTCAGAATCAATTTCTTTAAGAAAAGCTTGTAACTGACGGGGATGGAGAGCATGTATCCAGGGAAAGTTCATAGCAGAAAGGACTGGTTTCAGCATACAAGAAACATCTAAGTCTTTCCCATTGAGTGTTTGCTGATGTATGATGCAGTCCTGAATTTGCAAATCTTCCAACTGAGTCCTGATATGCCACACCAGTCCTTTTCTCACTCCAGCCATGGTTTTCCTCCATCAACTGTAATACTTAGAAGCTGATTCTACTGAAGGTTACAGTGTGCCAAAATATTTGCACTTCCACGAAAATTTATTTTCTAGTTGTTGTTCCATGCATGCTGCAAACGGATGTCAACTCTTCCGTTATCCGAGAGTCCAAATTAACACCACAAATAAACAAGAGAAGCTGTGACGTACTCGAGAGATCAGTAAACTCATCCAGCGCCAGAGAATACCACAGCAGTTCTTAGGTTTCTCATGTATCTGTAGCACTATGTTCTTTCCAAGTTCTTTTGTTCTCCGCACAACTGAAATATTACATTCATTGCAAAGGGCCGAGCTATTGCTCTTTTATGGCCCCGGCAAGTAAGGTACAGGCCTGCCGCATCTGGTGGGCAGTCCCATAAATTAGACTCTCGACATGGTCGGCTGGGAGGACCCCAGTCACGCCAGTCGCCAGCGTTGAGCACTCGGCTAGAAGGTGCTCGATTGTCTCCGGTGCCTGACCACAATGGCGGCAGCTCGGGTCCCGCAATGGGTGTAATCTATTTAAATAGCTGCGGGTAAGGCAATGCTCTGTTCTCATTTGAGTGATGAGACTCTGGTGGTGGCGTTTAAGACTCCACCACTCATCGCGTTTGCGGTTGTTTTTGGGCATGCTCCGGTACAGCTTACGGGCCGTGTTCCCCTGTTCCCATTCTTTTAGCCACTCCTCGTGGCAGAGGTCCTTAATCCAGGCTTGGGCCCCCAGTTGGGTCATTGGCCGGTTAGGTTGAGGCCGGGAAGAGCCTTGCCTCGCAAGACAGTCGGCTATGTCTTGTGGTGGAATCCCCACATGTCCTGGGATCCATTGAAGGGCCACTTTGCCTCAATGTGACTGTATGTCTCGCACGAGTTCCATAATTGCGTACACCATTTTCGTGTTCGTAGAGCTCCTTTTCACAATTTCCAGAGCACATTGTGAATCGGTGAACACTACGATGGGTGGAAGTGGTTTGCGTCTGGCTAGTCTGCGGCGCACTTGTTTCAAGCCCATCAATATAGCCTCTATCTCTGCATCAGTTGCAGTGCTATTTGTGCCACTTGGGCCTGAAATCTCCTCAGCTGGAGGTATCCCCTTAGGATACTGAATGAGTGCACCGTAGCCCGCCCGCTTTTCGCTGGCGAGATAGGAGCCGTCTGTGAAGACTGTACCACGTCGTCTCTAAAGGCCTCAATTGTGTCTAGTGCGGCTCCCTTTTGCTCATTTTGGGAGCTCGACTTATTAACTGCTGTGTGTGACTGGGTCAGACGGACATCAGGAGGTTCGCAGCTATCCAGTGGTGATCTCTCCTGGATCAGTCGTATTTTCTCCCTGTTTTCTGGTAAAGGGTGCTTTTCCTCGAGTGCATAGACCGCATCCATGAAGGAGGGTCTCTTAAGCCTTGTCCTCTTTACCCAACGGTCTTGGAGTTGAAAACAGGGTTCCGTCTTTTCCATTCGACGGTAACGCTCAACGGTCGTCAGGATAGCCTTGTCCCTCCTGATGTTTAGTGGTTCTATGTCTGAGATAATTTCCACAGCAGCCGTGGGTGTGGTACGTAACGCCCCGCATACAAATCTGAGAGCTAGATTTTGTATCCGATCCAGGCTTTCTAGAGCCGCACGGCTTGCGAAAGCCTGAACAGGGAGGCTGTAGTCAATGGCAACTCTTACACTCCCAAGATAGAGAGCTCTCAGGAGTCTTGCATCGGCTCCCCAGGTAGTGCTGGCAAGTTTTTTTAACCAGGCTGAGTTTCGACGTGGCTCGAGCGCCGAGTTCCCGTACATGGTTATGGAGCTGGAGTTTCTGGTCCAGCTTGATTCCCAGATACGTGGGTGATTTGTCCCATTTTAATGACTTCCCGCAGATGTGAAGATCAATTTCTTCTTTGAGCACTTTCCTACCGTTTGTGAACAATGTGTATACGGTCTTCTCCGCATTCACCACCAATCTCCATTTCCGAGCATAGGCCTGTATCTCTGTGAGGTCTTTTTGCAGCCGGCTCTGCAACTGCTTGACGGATTTGCCAGAGCTCCAGATTGCTAAATCATCCGCGAACATTGTGTTCTTTGTTACCAAATGTGACTGCAGGTCGTGCACGTACGCCAGGAACAAGGTGCAGCTCAAGGCCGACCCCTGTGGGAGCCCGTCCTCGAGTGCACGCATGTTCGAAACCTTGTCCTCTACACGGGTGGATATCGTACGATTTGATAGAAAAGAATGAATCCACCTGTGCATGTTGGCTGTTACACCGAGCTGGTGCAACTTGTACAGCAGACCTGCCCTCCAGACTTTATCGTAAGCGTTCTGGAGGTCAAAGAACACCGCGACAGTATGATTCTTCATCTGAAGCTCATTGGTGGTGCTTTGGATAAACTGGATCACTTGATCCATAGGCTGCCTCCCCTTGCGGAAGCCGCCCTGGTTGGTAGGGATGCTCTTGGTTCGTTCCAAGAACCAGTAGAGTCTTGCGTTCACCATTCGCTCTGCTACTTTTCCCACACACGATGTGAGGGAAATAGGCCGGTAGCTAGACACCTGGTCACTTGGTTTCCCCTCTTTGGGAATAGGGACAATCACCGCTTTCTGCCACGCCTTTGGCAAGGCGCCTGTTGTCCAGGTTTTGTTGACAAAGTCTAGCAATGTTCTTTTTCCAGTTTTGCCCAAATGAGTGAGCATTTCATTACAGACTTTGTCGGGTCCTGGAGCTTTACCTGATTTGCACTTTCCTAGGGCCGTTTGCAACTCGGCCATTGTAAAGGGTGCCGTGAAAACCTCTTGGTGTGGGCCCACTCGTTGGGCTCTGCTTCCAGCCTTTCGGAGTTTCCTGATGGTCCGGCTTTCGTCAGTGTCTCTGGCACTTTTGCTCACCTTAGCAAAATGACGGTTAAGCGCTTCCGCGCGCTTAGCACAGCTGGCCTCTGTGCCAGTTGGCGTTTTAAGGGGGCGGATGTTCCGCTGCTTCCCCATGCCAGAGAGGTTATCAAGTAATCGCCAGACCTTCCTTCCGTCCGAAAGGTTGAGGTTTCCACACGTAGTTTCCCACTTGGACTTTTTTGCCCTGAAGACTTCGGCACGGACTTGGGCCGTCAAAAGGTTATACGCTGCTCGAGCTGCAGGTGTTTTCCTCTTGGCGGCTTTTTTCCGTGCTTTCGCTCTTTTCTCCACCAGCGCCTTCAGAGTCTTGTTCCAGTACGGTCTGAAGGTTTGTTTTCCGTTAGTTCTCGGAATTGCTCTCCTTGCCGCCTCGAGAATCTTGCTTATGAGGAGCTCGTACTCCACATTTAGATCATTCGGTCTTGTGGCATGGGTTTCAGCCAAGCTGGCTTCGACCTCTGTCTCGTATTTAGCCCAGTTTGCTTTACGAAACTGCCAGTGCCTTTTCCGAAGGCGTGCCTTGGTGGTAGCTAACAAAATTCGTAGGAGGATCGGTTTATGATCGCTCCCAACCTCATCCAAGACCGCCAGACTGAGCTTGGACTCAAGGTCCGCTGAGATAAGCGTCAGATCTGGTCGGGACTCCGTACTTAGTCCTGTATGCAATAGTGTGGGCACACTATTTTCGTCTTGTAAGCGGATGAGGTTGGTAGTGAGGCACAGATCCTCCACGTAACGTCCCGATGCGTTACGTTCAACATACCCCCAGTCCGGTGACTGGGCGTTGAAGTCCCCAGCAATTATTTTCCTTTGAAAATTGATATTATCACCGATCGGAAGACTGATCGGGTTACGGGGTGTGTTGTAAACATTGGTAATTTCAAAGCACTGTCTGTTTTTGAATATTTTGATGGTGAGGGTGTCAGTGCCTTGGCACGACTTCGCCTCAAGCAGTTCCATCGGTAGGGAATTTTTGACTGCTGTGGCCAGACCTCTGCAATTTCTGCACTTGCATTGGTAGAGGGAGTAACCAGTAATGTGAAATTTCTTACCTTTCAATAGAGTTTCCTGGAAGATCGCCACGTCCACGTCCCACTCATGGAGCAGCTTGGTGATCTCTCCTCCCTTCTGTCTTATGCCACAGACATTCAATTGTATAATCGATAGGTAAGTGGGGGGGGCGACCCTTGGCGCCACGCATGCCACGTTCAGTAATATTGTCCCCCGTCAGCCTGTCCCCCGACGCTGACGGAAGAGGATTTTGGATTTCCAACCCAGGGGCAGTGACTTCGTCCCCCGCTAGCCTGTCCCCGGACACTAGCGAAGAAGGCAGTGACTGAGTTGCCAGCTCCATGTTTGATAGTCTAATCGTACTATTCATACTTGCCATATGACTTGTGAGTCTGGGAAGAACGCTTCCCCCCCTTAAGGGCTAGCTTTGCGTCGCTAACCCCCTTTCCCAAGGGGTCATTCGGTCGGGACGTTAGGCATTGAGCCGGGTTGTTTGGTTTCAGGTGGTCACGTCCACCCTACTTGTCTGCCACGCCACGTGAGAGGCACAACCCTTGTGGACGCCTCCGAATTTCTTCGAGGACGCTGCCGCTTCCGCAGCACAGTCCGCACAACTGAACTTGCCGAAAGGCTAATAGTTCCAACCGCGTCGAGTACGATTTTTAATGCCGTTGTATGTTGCCAACACTCCTCTTCCTTTCACCCATTAACAGTTTGTGGTAGTTATCAGACTATTATATATTAGCGGGAAAGGGCTTAATTGATATTGATTCTTATTTTATTATTTTTTTATACCAGCTTTTCCTAAAAAAACAATCCAACCTCAACCAAATAGTGACGACAGCAATGCGTGAGCTTCCCATCTACTAAAGTTACTTGACATAACATGAACTCAAGTAACGCACATTTAAGAATCCAAATTTTAGCTACACCCCTTCACCACATGATACGTCATGGCACACTTTTTATTTCACGCCCATGAACTGTATTAATATTCTGATGTCCCAACCACATTCAAACCGAAAACTTATTACACTACATTTAAAATGTGACATTTCATATGCCGAAAAAAAAATATTACGCACCAAACACAGTTGTATTTTTTTAAAAAAAGAAGAAATTTAGCGTAGCTATCGGGAATTATATTTTGCGCGCTATCCGGATATCGAAGCAGACACACCACAAGCAAAATATAAACAAGAGATTGAAATACGTTTTTTTTTTTTCTGAACTGACTTCGATTTTGAACCTAGTTAAATTTTACCAGTAACGTTATTTTTACCAGTGATAGACTGTGTTAAATGTGATCTGTACGTAAACTCAATATAAATTAATATCTATAGCAAATACACTTCTACAAAAGAAAGAGACCGCAGATTGCAACTTAAACGTAGGTCATCTACTTTTAGTAGTTAGCTTTTTTGACGCCAGCTTAACTCGATCCCACAAGACACTGCGATGTGAGTAGTTATTGTATTCATTTTACATACTGTCTATTTTTATTTATTTACCATTAAGATACCGTATTGCACGATTTTGAGACAATTTTGTATGAAAATCTAGATAAAATTATTTAAAATGGTAAATTAAGGCGCATAACATCCAGACGGCCTCCGATCGTGTGAAGATCTCCTAGTATTCTAAACAAAATATTTAAATTGAACCACAACGTCTCGTGTCTCATAAGTTTTATCAAGCAAATTCAAGTACCGTCGGCAGGCCGGATAAACTGAAGTCACGGGTCGGATCCGACCCACGGGCCTCAGTTTGGTGACCCCTCCTTTAGTCCATTCAGATCTTTGAAATAGATCACGATGAAGACACGAAAGACAACTAAAGAAAGTTTAGTTCATTCGCTGGTGAATTTTTTTTGTTCAAACACCACCTCGTTTAATATGAACATTTTTTGTGTTCTTTCATGATTTCCACCTTGTAAAATTTTACTAGCAACAGGAGCCAATCTTTAACAGAAGCAAATGTTTACCTTCAGTCACACGGATTTTAATGTAACTATTAACTATTATAAATGGCATCGCACCTGGCGTCACAACCCATCGAACCACCTTAACCCCATCTAAGAACCACCTTTAAGATCACTAACTTTCAACCACGACGCTTTTATCTTCATTTAACGGCCCCCCGAACCCGCCGGTGAATGACGAGCGGGAGATGATGAGCACGATCTGCGGCTCGTTATGAGACGATATTATAGCATTCCCCGGTGTGATCGCGGATCATGGGGCTCGACAAGAATGCTTTCCCGCACTTCACAGTTCACGTTAACCAACCTGGGGCCACGGCTTTTAGACGCTGCTTGGATCTGTTAGACGTGTGGCACGGGAAAGGCTGAAAGGATGGGGGGCTGGGGGTGTGTGCGGAGGTACGGTAATTATAACTCAACCAAAGTTTATTAGTTTGATTCTTTACGTGTGTCTAAGGCCTATGTCAACTGGGGGTAACCCGATTCATGTCGTTAGAGAGGAGAGGAAATACTTCAGATTCGGAGACACAAAGAGAACTTAGAGAGATAAACATGTCACATGAGGAACTCAAAGAGGCAAACATTACACATGGGGAACTCATAGAGTAAAAAATTCAATTTATTCTCTTAATCTCTTAAATATGTTTCGTTCTTTTCAATGTATTTATCGATTACATTTAAAAGGTCAATGACCGTGTTACCCGACACATCGGTTATCCTGCTTAATCTCAATGACATCGCATCACAAGCTTAAAATATCCAGATTAGAAATCTTACGTCAAATAAATCTTTCATTTCTTACCATAGTCTTGTGTGTGGGTGCCGATTGGTTTCTTTGATTTGTAGATAAGACGCATTTAAAAAAAAAAAATATATTCCGAGGAGTGAGTTACACGAGATCTCGCGTTAACGTGTCAGAGATCATCACGGGCGGGCAACTCGCTAGCAACCCGTCGAGATTTCTGGCAGACGTCGTAGATTAGGCGTTAAAGCCAGGCCAAACCGGGCAGTAAAACAATAAATTAATCAGAAACTGGGGATTAAAAAATTGGCGACCTAAACACAAACTGCTGAATCGATTTCGAAATGATTTCGATTTTGGATTTAACTTAAATCTGCGCCACGCGTTGTCATATCTTTAGCTGGGAAAAATATGAGAAAATCAGATTGAATAACCATGTTGCTGTTCACATCTGGAAGAAATTAATCTTCACTAAACCTGATGTTTATTTATTAGAAGCAATATTAAACGCAATGTACAGGGGTAAACCCAAAACAACTGTTATCAACAGTACATTAAAATTTTAAAAAAAAATAAAAACTCTTGAAATTAAGATTTTTTATTTGAATGCATTATGTTCTCAATAAAATGTTTTAGGATTGGTCTTACTTTGTTTTTACATTTATGTCATTTGACTTATAAAGAGATTTTAAAATGATTTTTAAATTAACTATAATAAAAATGTTTATTGAACGTTCCAAAATAGTCTTGGGCAGTAAGGTGAGGACCACATTTGTCCACGAGATCAAAAAATCAAAAGCTGTCATCTAAGATGTCCTTGGCTCATTTTTCACAATTGATGGCAGGACAAAGTCTCTAAAAGGGGATTCAGGATTCCGGCCTTAGTTGGAGACGCCTGCGCTGTAAAAAGTATAGAGAAACGCCTATTCCTAAGGACATGTTGTACGGAGTTCTGGCACGGAGATTTAGCAGAAGGGGCGAAGCATGGTGGACGGCCGACCCTGTGCTAAATGGACGCGTGTATAAGAAACACGAAGGATGCCAACATCGAAATTGGTCAAATCGTCGTTATTTTTAAAATTCTGTTTAAAAAATTGGTTTGAAATGAATGAAAATCACATTGAGGTTGCAGCAGTTTAAAAAACCCAGAAACATTCTGTCTTAAATGAACTGGAAATGACTCGATCTCCCTGTCTTTTCCGCCAGAAGTCATGGCATGACTTAGATGGACTTGATGTGAAGAAAAGCGCCTCGCTCTCATCTCATCTGTCATTTCCTGCCAATTTCAGTTTCATCGATCTGTTGATTAATATCACGGCAAGGGGATCAGTGTTAAAAATGGTGGCTTAACTTCATTCTATCAAACTGAGGTCCACCATTTCCGCTTGCCTGATGACTGCGAGTCAACCAGCGTCTCTTGTGATAGAGGGTGGGGAAAAGACGAAACGCAACGGAAATAAGGAATTTTGTTAGTCATACAAAAATTGACATACATTTTATAGGAACGATCGCCTTCCATCCCTCTCCCCAGAACTTACAAGAAAACGATAAAAAACAAAACTCAAATATTTAGAATTTGACAAAGAGTTAAACGATATAACTTTACATAGATTCAATGATATACTTTGACATAGATTCAATGATAGAATTTGACATAGATTCAATGATATAACTTTACATAGATTCAATGATATAATTTGACATAGATTCAATGATATAATTTGACATAGATTCAATGATATAATTTGACATAGATTCAATGATATAATTTGACATAGATTCAATGATATAATTTGACATACATTCAATGATATAATTTGACATAGATTCAATGAAAGAATTTGACATATATTCAATGATATAATTTGACATAGATTCAATGATATAATTTGACATAGATTCAATGATATAATTTGACATAGATTCAATGATAGAATTTGACATAGATTCAATGATATAAATTTACATAGATTCAATGATATAATTTGACATAGATTCAATGATATAATTTGACATAGATTCAATGATATAATTTGACATAGATTCAATGATATAATTTGACATACATTCAATGATATAATTTGACATACATTCAATGATATAATTTGACATAGATTCAATGATAGAATTTGACGTACATTCAATGATATAATTTGACATAGATTCAATGATATAATTTGACATAGATTCAATGATAGAATTTGACATAGATTCAATGATAGAATTTGACATACATTCAATGATAGAATTTGACATACATTCAATGATAGAATTTGACATAGATTAAATGATATAATTTGACATAGATTCAATGATATAACTTGACATAGATTCAATGATATAATTTGACATAGATTCAATGATATAATTTGACAAAGATTCAATGATAGACTTTGACATAGATTCAATGATATAATTTGACATAGATTCAATGATATAATTTGACATAGATTCAATGATATAATTTGACATAGATTCAATGATATAATTTGACATAGATTCAATGATATAATTTGACATAGATTCAATGATATAATTTGACATAGATTCAATGATATAGTTTGACATAGATTCAATGATATAATTTGACATAGATTCAATGATATAATTTGACATAGATTCAATGATATAATTTGACATAGATTCAATGATATAATTTGACATAGATTCAATGATATAATTTGACATAGATTCAATGATATAATTTGACATAGATTCAATGATATAATTTAACATAGATTCAATGATATAATTTGACATAGATTCAATGATATAATTTGACATACATTCAATGATATAATTTGACATAGATTCAATGATAGAATTTGACATACATTCAATGATATAATTTGACATAGATTCAATGATATAATTTGACATAGATTCAATGATATAATTTGACATAGATTCAATGATATAATTTGACATACATTCAATGATATAATTTGACATAGATTCAATGATAGAATTTGACGTACATTCAATGATATAATTTGGCATAGATTTAATGATATAATTTGACATAGATTCAATGATTTAACTTTACATAGATTCAATGATATAATTTGACATAGATTCAATGATAGAATTTGACATAGATTCAATGATAGAATTTGACATACATTCAATGATAGAATTTGACATACATTCAATGATAAAATTTGACATAGATTCAATGATATAATTTGACATAGATTCAATGATATAATTTGACATAGATTCAATGATATAATTTGACATACATTCAATGATATAATTTGACATAGATTCAATGATAGAATTTGACATAGATTCAATGATATAATTTGACATAGATTCAATGATATAATTTGACATAGATTCAATGATATAATTTGACATAGATTCAATGATATAATTTGACATAGATGCAATGATAGAATTTGACATAGATTCAATGATAGAATTTGACATAGATTCAATGATAGAATTTGAAATAGATTCAATGATAAAATTTGACATAGATTCAATGATAGAATTTGACATAGCTCCGATGAAAGAAACGCTCGTAATTTTCAAACTGCGAATAAAAAAAGTAATTAAAACAATATTTCCAGTCTGTTCCTCCTTATTTTCAAGAGTGGATGGATGTCCTTGCCCAGAATCAGTTTTTTTAAAAAAAAATTAATCTAAATTCACAATTCTTCTTCATTTGAATTTTTATATCAAGATAATTTTCTTGTGATTTTTTTATACTGGAAATCAAAATGCGAAATATCATGCGCACCACAGTGAAGAGCATATTAGTTAATTTTTGGAAAACAAAGATTTTCTTGTTGTTGTTGTTGGCAGTTTACACATGGATGGCCACCGACTTAACGTCGCATGAATTACAATGTACCGCTTGAAAGATTATTGATCATAAGGATAATTAGATGGCATATGTTTTGCTTTTCATGTCTTATATGCGGGTGGAGGGGAATGAAAGGGATATCGGGGTTGCCTGGTGCAGAGTTGCCAGCATGATTCCAAAACTTACTGGGAGACAAACTGTCCGAAAAGGAGAACAACAATCGGGATCACGTGATGGTCTTTTCCTTTTTATATTAATACAGATTAACACAGATTAATACAGAATCTAAATATTGTAGCTTTATCAGACACTTTTAGGACGTAAATCTAGTTTTTCCCTAGATCATTTAAAAATGGCTTTCAACAACAAAGTTCTATAGGGCACCGCAATCGTCTGAAAAAGCAAGGGTTTTTGCCCTTGTTAATCATTTTCGCCTAGAAATTAGAAAAATGTCTCTGATACATACGTTTTTCCCCCCCACAAATTCACAACGCTACACAGCCTCGTGCCCGATCTACAAGTTCTGCTCTATTTCCAGATACCGGCTGATGCAATGCCCGTAAAAAAAAATCTTAATTTCTTCAAATGGCTGGGTCTCAAATGCTGTTTTCGCCAAGTGAGCAGCCATCTTTGTACGTTCTTTGTACTCCCCGGTATGAACAATAACTCTGGGTGACAAGGGAAATTGCAGTCCCCTATAGATAAAAGCGTTGAACTTATTTTGTCGCATCCTTAAATGTAGACTCCGGGAAGCAATACCCAATTAAAAAAAACTTTTGGAGCTTAATTATTTTTCATACTTCAATAATTGTTTAAATTGAAATAATGAATGCTTATGCTCTTACATAAAAGTATTTTAACTATCTATTTTCCCCACGATGTTATAAAAAAAATGACCTGATCACAAGGTCAAAAAAACTTGACGCACTAAATATCCCAGTCAAAGTGACTTCAGTTTCGCCGAAGGGGAGAGGACGTATCACATGTTAATGTTGAAATAAAATTAATACATGCCGTTATAATTGTTAAAAGATTATAATGTTTCTATATACTGGGATACCTTTGATCTAGTGCCCTCATAGTTCAAAATAGAAAAAAAAAAATATCCATGTATTCCACTGGGTAGTGTTGATGATTACTTGTGGTGACAATTATTCTTTCTTCCATCTCAACTAATATAGTTTCCAATGGAAACAGTAATTTTACGTGTAAGGAGCACGTAATTTTACGTGTAAGGTGCATGTCATTTTACCTGTAAGGAGCATGTAATTTTATGTGTAGTGAACGCTTAATTTAACGTGTAGGGAAGATATAATATTACGTGCAAATCTCATTATATACCCTTACAATTTACATTTTCCACACGTCGACACGTTAAAAATAAAAAAAATTGTTTTTTCTTCAATAAAATGGAAGAGGAGACATTAGGTCTCACTGGGAAATTGAATAGATGAAAATAAGAAGACAAAAGAAACAAAATGACCTTATGACTAAGATGTCTAGATAGACATTTTTTTTAAGAATGATTATTACATGCAGATGGGATCTAGGGCCGGGGAGCAATTAATCAAATAATAGGAACAATGAATTATTGCTCTTTGGTTTTGTTTTTTTAAAATGGTTATAACTAATTCAACTCATTTTTTGTGTGGCTTAAGTATTCACAATTTATTCGTGCAGTTCTTGTGATTTTTAAAAAAATAAATAAAAATCGTACACAATTGTAGAAGGAAGTTTTCTTTATGAGCTGGATTGTCAACTTGTACTTCAAATGCTTGGCGAGCATTTCATTATGACGAGGCATGGGGTCTGTGTTTGAAGTGCACACATAATGTTTTAATGGATGTCGACTGTTTTGATTCAAAGGCGTAGAATGCTGTAGCAGCACGATATCCAATTTGTCTCTTGTGTACAATAGCATTGATAGAGAGGAGGAACTTATTTGAAATTATTATTTAAAAAAAAATTATATATGTAAAAATTAAAATCCATAAGAATATCAGGAGCGTAAACTACGGGAATCATTTATTTGATCTATGTAAAAAAAATACATATTTTTTAAAAAAAGAATGTGGTCGAAAAAATATTGGATGCCCAAAAACCGGAAAATCTGAACGACATTTTTTACCTGTGATTTGGATGAGTTTGTTTTCTGCCGTAAACTTAGCGCCAATATTGATATCTAGACAAACTAAGTGTCAATATTTATGTCTAGACAAACTTAGCGCCAATATTGATATCTAGACAAACTTAGCGCCAATATTGATATCTAGACAAAATTAGCGCCAATATTGATATCTAGACAAAATTAGCGCCAATATTGATATCTAGACAAACTAAGTGTCAATATTGATATCTAGACAAACTAAGCGCCAATATTGTTATCTAGACAAACTTAGCGCCAATATTGATATCTAGACAAACTTAGCGCCAATATTGATATCTAGACAAACTTAGCGCCAATATTGATATCTAGACAAACTTAGCGCCAATATTGATATCTAGACAAACTAAGTGCCAATATTGATATCTAGACAAACTTAGCGCCAATATTGATATCTAGACAAAATTAGCGCCAATATTGATATCTAGACAAACTTAGCGCCAATATTGATATCTAGACAAACTTAGCGCCAATATTGATATCTAGACAAACTTAGCGCCAATATTGATATCTAGACAAACTTAGCGCCAATATTGATATCTAGACAAACTTAGCGCCAATATTGATATCTAGACAAACTTAGCGCCAATATTGATATCTAGACAAAATTAGCGCCAATATTGATATCTAGACAAACTAAGTGTCAATATTGATATCTAGACAAACTAAGCGCCAATATTGATATCTAGACAAACTTAGCGCCAATATTGATATCTAGACAAACTTAGCGCCAATATTGATATCTAGACAAACTTAGCGCCAATATTGATATCTAGACAAACTTAGCGCCAATATTGATATCTAGACAAACTTAGCGCCAATATTGATATCTAGACAAACTTAGCGCCAATTTTGATATCTAGAGAAACTAGCAGGGAAACAACGTGTTATAGTGGCATCGTTTGATTTGTCTGAAGAAGACGCCAACCACGACAACCAACCCATGAAACAAACAAGCTCCACTAGAGCCAAGGTAAATAAAAAAATGTAAGAAAAAATTCGGAGGTCAATCATTTATAGAGACGTTTTTTCCCCCCCTCCAAATTGTTTATTTTTCATGTAAGGCCGTGCCTATAACCTAGATCTCTGGTGCAAAAATTGAAATAGGATGAAGTACAACATGGGGCGCAACGCAAGGAGGTTTTCTGTGCAACTATAATAGTGTCACTCAGCTGCGGAATAAAACATAACTCTATGTGAAGTGAATGCAGAACAAACACGTAACCTTGAAGGAGATTGTATCACTCTGGCGTCCGTAGAGTTTATCACTCTGGCACCCGTAGAGTTTATCGCTCTAGTGCTCGTAGAGTTTATCACTCTAGTGCTCGTAGAGTTTATCACTCTAGTGCTCGTAAAGTTTACCACTCTAGTTCTCGTAGAGTTTATCGCACTAGTGCTCGTAGAGTTTATCGCTCTAGTGCTCGTAGAGTTTATCACTCTAGTTCCCGGAGAGTTTATTTGCACCACTCGTAGTAAGACACGATCGTATTTATTGTGCTCACAACTGTTTCCAAAGCATGTCGCTTTTTAAATCCTTTATATTACTTCGCTTTTGTTTATGGCTGGCTGACTGACTGACTAGCTGGGTGGCAAAATCTTTGTACGGCTATTTCACCCACGAACTACAGTGAAGTTAATATGAAGGATTTAAAAATAGTGTTACTTCTCGAACACTTATGTCAGACTTGTTAATTATTCTCGGTATCGATCTCTGTTGTCGTAATCGTAATTATTTACTTCCGGGTATCATCCTCCATAATGAGATAAAAGGTGCCATGACGTAATGTTACGTCTTGCTGAACTTACAGACAAACTAAACATCCACATCTTGATGAACTCTCCCACAGGCTACACAGCTACATCTTGATGAACTCTCCCACTGGCTACACACCTACATCTTGATGAACTCTCCCATAGGCCATACAGCTACATCTTGATGAACTATCATGCAGACTGCAATGTAACCTGAATCACTATGTAGATATGGGTCTAATCTCCTCCTCTACACATAGCAATTATTTCGTGCGGAATGCTACTCTATCATGACTGATGATATATTGCTTACTTAATTACGTTATATTCTAGTTACAAATGATATCCTGTGCAACCGTGTAATGTATGCACGGCAGTGTGTTACAAATCCAATTGTTATTCAAATCACATGAATAATGATAGTAACGTGGGAAGAAAAGGGGATTAAAGTCAGGAAACTTCATAACTAGAAATTCATCAAGAAATCTAAATAATGTTTTGGTATATAGCGGCATTTATAAAAGTTTTAGAGCTACGAACGGCTGTACATTTACTTGGTACAAATGTATTTGTATTGATCCGTGCTACAAAAGAATGCTGAAGCGATTGAAAGAAAAAAAAAAGCTGATGATACAATAAACAATACTTCACTGGCTATGAAGCTGTTTAAAGAAACTGTTGTGAATACGATACACAATACTTCACTGACTCTGGCCAGAAGACCTAGATCGATTGCATGATTTTTTGCCTCAATATTGTTTTCACGAAACTGCTGAATGCCGTTTGACGGAATCTGACTCTTATGCTTAGTTCACACGATCAAATTTTCGTCAAATTTACATCAAATATTCGTCAAATTTACATCAAATTTTCGTCAAATTTACATCAAATTTTCGTCAAATTTACATCAAATTTTCGTCAAGTTTCTTTTTGAGCGCACTGTTTTATTTAACAAATAGTGCCCTCAAAAAGAAATTTGACGAAATATTGATAATGTGAACTAAGCATTAGTTATTACGATAAAAAAAAAACCTGGATCAATGTCAATTATGTACATAAGTTAACCCTATGCAGAACTTAAAATAAGACAAACATATACTTTAAACATATTTCCTGAATAACTCCATGTATCAATAATATTCAAGTTATTGATTCATCTTTACAGTAAGACCCAGGTTATTCAATAAATAATAATAAAAAAAAAAATAATTCCCCAAACTTGACTATTTGCGACTGTGTTAGGATGGATGTCTCGCTACTCCATCTAGATCTCAAACATGACACATTCCTTCCCTGGGGATTTGGTATGGATACTTCTTGCGAAGGTTAGTGTCAACATGACCCAGGCGATATTTAATAGAATTTCTCACATTCTTTGTTGGGGGAAAATTCGTCAGAAATGTTGAAATTGAAAATACAGAAACGAACAGTTTTACATCATTATGAAAAAGCCAATTGAAAAAATATATATAAAAGAAATTATGATAAAATACACAGGGAATGAGTTAAAGTAAGGTTAAAACTGAAAAAGGAACGCAACAAAACAACGAACGTGTCAGCAGGAGGCCTTCAATTCGTTTGAGTTTGGTGGACAATTCTTCGACCAAATCAATGGTATGACCATGGGGACTAAAATGGGACCCAGCTATGCATGCTTGTTCATGGGATATTTCGAACACATGGTCGAAAGCAACTACACTGGACGCCTCCTTGAATTCTAAAAGAGGTACTTTGGTGACGGTATAGGGGTCACCAATATGGAGAGGAGTGAACTTGACCTTTCATTAACTTTGTAGGCTCCTTTCACCCCTCCATTAAATTCACATCTCTTGTCTCTTAAGACCCCAGTCAACATTTTGGACATTATAGTCACCATTCTCAAAGTCAGCCTATTCACCCTCCGCCTAATTTAATCCTACTGACCGCCACAGCTATCTACTCTGCTATTCCTCCTACCCTAAATCTTGCACATACTTTATTCCTTTTTTTTCTCAATTACTTCGTCTTCGTCGACTTTGTTGACTTCTGGGACAAAGCACTTGAGATGATAGACTATTTCTGATGTATGTCCTACCCGGAGACAGTACTTTCATCAGCCCTTCAAAGGGTTAAGAATATCAGATAATAATTGTTGGACCTATGGCACATCGACACCACATGGCACGAACCGTCATGTCTCTATACACAGCTTGAGCTTAACTCCGCTGCTCCACGTCACGACCTATTGCAGTGGACTAACTTCTCCTATTTTCTTTCCTCTTCCCGATTTAATTTTTCAAACACTCATTTTCTGTCACAATTCTTTTGCTGCCCTCTCGGATACTTCTTCTCAGCTAAGTGCTATTTTTTAAATTATATTCTCTTTTTTTCTGTTGTTTGCTCGCTGACGAAGGCTACCTGTCGACACGTTCTTTGTTTTGTTGCGTTCCTGTTTTCAGGTTTGACCATACTTTGTTTAACTCATTTCCTGTTTTGCTAACCTAATGCCAGTCTCTCCCCTTAAAATACATAACTCAGGGGGAAAAAATGGAATAACTCAAGTTTCTAGATACTTATATAATTATTGCTAGATACTAAGATACAGACATATTGCCAGACACTAAGATACAGAAACTACATACTTAGATACAAACATATTGCTAGACACTTAGATACACAGATTTATTATTACAAAAGCCCATGTTGATGGAGGGGATCTGTTAAACGAATGACGAAAAATGGAAAAAATAAACCATTAGGCGATTCCTTTGTCTTCCTTAAGAAAAGACTTGTTATTTCATAATAGGTTCTTTACCATATAAAAAATGAATTTTCTAACACGTTTCTCTAAATGAACAACAACCAATGAACCATTTAAAGACCTTCCAAAATGATATACAACAACAACCAATCAACCATTTAAAGACCTTCCAAAATGATATACAACAACAACAACCAATGATCCATTTAAAGACCTTCCAAAATGACACACAACAACAACCAATGAACCATTTAAAAACCTTCCAAAATGATATATAACAACAACCAATGAACCATTTAAAGACCTTCCAAAATGATATACAACAACAACCAATGAACCATTTAAAGACCTTCCAAAATGATATACAACAACAACAAGAAAGAAAAAACCCAGAGAGCTGAAAAGTTAAGAAAAATTCTCAGATATTTATTTAATCATTTTATCATTACTTTTCTCATAAGCCGATTTACAAAGTTTACTGAAATGATTACAATTTCGTTGTCATGCTTCCTTAAATAAAATTTAACAGACTTCCAAAAAAAAAAAAAAACATAAATAAACGCATTCCTCTAGTGCGGCTACTTAAAAAAAATGTCCCATTTTTGTATCTTTTTTAGGCCTTAAGAAAAAACAGCACAAACTGAACTTTAATTATTCGAGTCATTAAAAAAAAATCTTACGTTGTAATATTAAGGGAAAAAAAGGCTTTAAATTTACAGTAAGCTAAATGAAGTCGAACATTCCCGTGAGTTTGTACAACTTAATGCATCAAGTTGTCAGGATTATCCAACCAGGGAAAAAAAAACTGGGTCACCTATTGTTACAGAAAAACTGGTTCACTTAATGTTCCAGAAAAACTTGTTTACTTAAGGTTCCAGAAAAACTTGTTTACTTAATGTTCCAGAAAAACTTGTTTACTTAATGTTCCAGAAAAACTTGTTTACTTAATGTTCCAGAAAAACTTGTTTACTTAATGTTCTCGAAAAACTTGTTTGCTTAATGTTCCAGAAAAACTTGTTTACTTAATGTTCCAGAAAAAACTGGTTCACTTAATGTTCCAGAAAAAACTGGTTCACTTAATGTTCCAGAAAAAACTAGTTCACTTGATGTTCCAGAAAAATTGCATGAGCTCGGTGCTGGCCCATTTGTAGGACAGCAGCTTGCAGTTCTTTGTTCTGGACACGCAAGAACACATGCACTGATGCCAGTTCTTGAACCATATGTGGAATGGGGTGTACGGGGCGCACATGAAGCACCTCTTGTACAGCTGGCCATCGGTCAGGACGACCAAGGCGACGAGGAGATGCGTGACCAAAGACCAGGGCTTCATATCTGTGGAGACAAGTAGTCGATATGGAATGCAGTTTCAGTATTAATACACTTGAAGTCAGCGCTGAATGTCGTAACGGGAGTAGAACCAGTGGCGTAGTGAGGGGGGGGGCAAGGGGGGCATCATGCCCCGGGCGCTACTCACAAAGGGGCGCCAAATGGTATATTTTAGTATAATATTGTATGGTTTTCGAATAGGGGGGTGGGCGCTAAAAAGGTATTGTGCCCCGGGCGCGAGTTAAGCTCGCTACGCCACTGAGTAGAACATGGGAACGGCAGATTTATTTTTGAGATGAGAGTAAAGCAAAGGCTACTCCCTGTCCGGGTAACACGTGATGTTAAAAACCAGCTCCCCTCTCTCTACATGGTAGTTGTTTGAATACCCTCCCTCAATGTCAGTATTTGCAAGTCAATATTTATGACTAAATACCCTCCCTCAATGTCAGTATTTGCAAGTCAATATTTATGACTAAATAAACTCCCTCAATGTCAGTATTTGCAAGTCGATATTTATGACTAAATAAACTCGCTCAATGTCAGTATATGCAAGTCGATTTTAATGATTGAAGTCGTTCAACATGAACGAACTATCCGTTGTCCGTGTCCCAGGTGTGGCAACCAGGTGCATGTTTAACAGTTAAAAGGCTTCTCTCAGTCCAACCCTGTTTCTAGCCGGGAGATGTGGACTTTGTTGACAAAGGGTTTGGTTCGAAACGGAGTTGTTGTATCGATTAGGCTGTAGGAGTATCACCCCCTTTTGTAACTGTCAACACCAATTAACGTATCCTTGTTTTCGATGAGTCGTCTTACGACCACTTGCTTTTCTACGTCTTACCAGTAGGTTCTACATAGAGAAAGAGAGAGAGAAAGAGAGAGAGAAAGAGAGAGGAAAGAGAGAGAGAAAGAGAGAGAGAAAGAGATAGAGAGAAAGCGAGAGGGAAAGAGAGAGGGAAAGAGAGAGGGAAAGAGAGAGGGAAAGAGAGAGAGAGAAAGAGAGAGGGAAAGAGAGAGAGAAAGAGAGAGAGAGAGAAAGTGAGAGAGAAAGTGAGAGAGAGAGAAAGAGAGAGAGAGTAAGAGAAAGAAAGAGAAAGAGAGAAAGAAAGAGAGAGAGAGAGAGAGAGAGAAAGAGAAGGAGAGAGAAAGAGAGTGCTCGCTGGACGTTTAGCTCAGCGGTTCTCAACATGTGGGTCGCGTCCCCTTTGGGGGTCGAACGACCCTTATACAGGGGTCGCCTAAGACCATCGGAAAACACATATACTCTACAGTTATAAATCAGCACCGAACATAATTTTGTGTTTTGGGGTCGCCACAACATGAGGAGCTGTATTAAAGGGTCGCAGCATTAGGAAGGATGAGAAGCACTGGTCTAGCTAAAGTTTTGATTCTGTAAGATGTCCTTCTACACTATCCTCCCTACACTATAAAAAAAAAGACGGCCCACTGTGACCGGTAGAGCTGCAATAGCCACAAGACACCAAAGACCTACAAGATCTCAAGATCTACAAGATCTCAAGACTAACAAGATTTTCAATGTGTGCGTGGATTCATATTTTCCCTTTATACGCATGCGCGTGATGTAAGTTTATAGAGATTTCATATCTATTTATTTGATCTTTTTACTAATCAAAATTAATAGTATGAATGAATCGTTACTTGTACTTAGCACCGGGTGGGATCTCTTTCTTTATTTATCCCATTTAATCAGCGGTATTGTCCCTTTGTTTTGAACTGGAAAGCGAGCCACTTGTAAACCGCTTTTAAAACTAATTGCGGTACGTAACGAACCCCTTTATAAATAACAGATAATAAACAGAGGCGTCTCAGAGTAGTTGGGGTCACTGGGGGTGCACTCATAGGCCTCTCGGAGTAGTTGGGTTCGATGAGGTGCACACAAATTGACATTAAGAGTTTTAACCGTTTAACCAGCGTGCTCTTCCTTCCGCTATATTGATGCAGTCATGAATAAAGTTATTTTAGTGACCGGCCGGCTTGATATAAACGTTACGTGGAGTTAAACAACAAAGTGTCTTGACACATCATGTGAGATATGAAGCCAAACATTGGAAAAACGAAATAGATTTGATGAAGAATTAAACAACCCCTAAAGACAAAGATTGTCGCATAAATACTTTATCAAATGTAACATCGAGCAGTAAGGGCTGGGGACTGAAAATTTGACTAAACATGCACACACGTAATGCGATTTTTAACTACATTAATATTGTATTGACCCACCCGCTTTTACACTGCAGATTTATTAACCCAACATTTTTAGAAAAACAAAAGAAAATATTACGCACCAAACGCACTTGAGACACTTTAAACAAACAACAACGACGTCATCTCATTTAGCGCAGTTATCGGGAATAATCCTTCATGTTCCTTTAGAAAAACAGTAAAAACTGATTATTTTTTGGGGGGGGGGGGGGTTGGGGCTGAAAATTTGACAGAATGGTTTGTCATTCGGCAACAAGTCTTAGTACCAAGTTCCAGTTTGATTGATTGAGGGGAAATCGGCCCGTTAGCCGTCCGAAGATTTTGCCACCCAGTCAGAAAAAAAAAAAACAAAAAACAAAGCGGTGTTAATATAAAAGATGAAACAAATTTATTTTCCAGTCATTTTGCAACCCGTTTAGTTTTTTTATGAAGTCGAGGTCTCAGGTCCAGGTCCAGATCCAGGTCCAGGTGCAGGTCTCAGGTCCAGGTCTCAGGTCCAGGTCCAGGTGCAGGTCCAGGTCCAGATCCAGGTCCAAGTGCAGATCCAGGTCCAGGTGCAGGTTTAGGTCTCAGGTCCAGATCCAGGTCCAGGTCTCAGACTTCAAGAAAGTTTTCTTAACTCAATAATCATGCTACTGGCTCCATGACGTGTTTAGTGAATGTGCGAATAATTAGTTTTATTGATACTTTCAATGTGTTTAATATTAAACACACTGTTTTCTGTCCATTTAGTTTCACGAAAAGCTCCATACACACGCATACACAACACCATCGAAAACATGAAGATCCATTGAGATCTGATGGTAGCGAGCGCTTGAGGCATCTATTCAGTCTGTTAGTTAAATACCCCATAGTAAGTCATGAGCCAATTAAAAAGAACTTAACTTACCAGCTGTTCTGTTCAAGGAATGTGCCGTCGATACAATCTGTGCTGCAGTTTAATGTGTCAGAATTACGGCCTTCACCTCGATTAACATCACCAGTTTATAAATCAATTAAGAGTAATTATCGCTGGTGTGTGTTCAGATGAGGATTCCGGAGCTTGGGATTCGATTTCGGAAATATTTTTTGATCAAGATACCTTACAATATCTCATGTTGCCATTCAGTCCCCAATCATTCAACCATCATGGTACCTTACAATATCTCATGTTGCCATTCAGTCCCCAATCATTCAAACATCAGGGTACCTTACAATATCTCATGTTGCCATTCAGTCCCCAATCATTCAAACATCAGGGTACCTTACAATATCTCATGTTGCTATTCAGTCCCCAATCATTCAACCATCAGGGTACCTTACAATATCTCATGTTGCCATTCAGTCCCCAATCATTCAACCATCAGGATACCTTACAATATCTCATGTTGCCATTCAGTCCCCAATCATTCAAACATCAGGGTACCTTACAATATCTCATGTTGCCATTCAGTCCCCAATCATTCAAACATCAGGGTACCTTACAATATCTCATGTTGCCATTCAGTCCCCAATCATTCAACCATCAGGGTACCTTACAATATCTCATGTTGCCATTCAGTCCCCAATCATTCAACCATCAGGATACCTTACAATATCTCATGTTGCCATTCAGTCCCCAATCATTCAACCATCAGGGTACCTTACAATATCTCATGTTGCCATTCAGTCCCCAATCATTCAAACATCAGGGTACCTTACAATATCTCATGTTGCCATTCAGTCCCCAATCATTCAACCATCAGGGTACCTTACAATATCTCATGTTGCCATTCAGTCCCCAATCATTCAACCATCAGGATACCTTACAATATCTCATGTTGCCATTCAGTCCCCAATCATTCAAACATCAGGGTACCTTACAATATCTCATGTTGCCATTCAGTCCCAAATCATTCAAACATCAGGGTACCTTACAATATCTCATGTTGCCATTCAGTCCCCAATCATTCAACCATCAGGGTACCTTACAATATCTCATGTTGCCATTCAGTCCCCAATCATTCAACCATCAGGATACCTTACAATATCTCATGTTGCCATTCAGTCCCCAATCATTCAACCATCAGGATACCTTACAATATCTCATGTTGCCATTCAGTCCCCAATCATTCAACCATCAGGATACCTTACAATATCTCATGTTGCCATTCAGTCCCCAATCATTTAACCATCAGGGTACCTTACAATATCTCATGTTGCCATTCAGTACCCAAGTATTCAACCAACCACAATCTATTCCATATATCACATCATTCCAATTATGTTCAAGCACACAAGTTCACAAACTAATATACATTTATTTTCATTTCCCAAGCTCTCGACCCATGTACACAAATAAACAACATTCGTTTGGTTGGTGGCCGAAAATCCTTACCCCCTTTCAATAATCGGGATAACTGTTTTAGAAAACTGTAATGGAACAAAAAGTATCCACCTCAGATGACATACACCTAAAATGTCAGTGTCCTCATTTCTCGACTGAGATACAGATGTTGTTAAGGTCATACATCTTCTAGAACGTTCATTGGACCTGATTTAGACATCCATTCTACTTTTTCTCGCAGATTGTTTCCGAAATGGTCCTCACCTAGTTCATGGCGGTGACATGTTTTATTACACAAGAAACAGCAGAAGCAAAAAGATTTAAAGTTTCTCTTCTTTTCCCATAAAAATGTTGGTTTACTCCTTACCATCAGATCTGAGCAGGCGATGAAGTCCTTGAATTGTTGAAGACACGCGAAGACTTGGAATAAAAGAAATACCATAATACTATGGGATACTGGGATCTAACTGTACAAAGGGGGATAAGTGTATTGACACGACACGGGGAAGGTTTTAGATAAAAACATTCGAACAACCGATTCTATCGATGTGCTGTTTGTTCTTTTCCAGTTCTCATGAATCGTGGGCCTAGTTCTTTTTCAGCTCTCATGAATCGTGGGCCTTACAAAAGACAATACAAGTTGACATCGATTACAAACGTGTGATTGATACCAATAAAGGGGTTAGGGGAAAAACATGTTGGGGGTGGAGGGTGGTGTGGGGAGGGGGAAAGTGGGACACAATATTAGATCTTCAGAGAGATTTTTTGGGGGGGGGGGGTGTTTGGGGGGAAGGCGTATATGAAATAAATGTGAATCCAATCAAATCACGTCTGAAAAAAGTTAATGCATGGTTTATACAGTAACGGACAGCATTTAGCATTCTAGAATTTGGAATCGGTTGGTTAGTATTGTGTTCAGTGTCAAGTGATTTGATGTAGGCGATTACATGTAAACTGGGTGATGCAGGATACGTTAAGTACAAACGTGTAGACACAGAAATGATAGGATACGTAAAGTACATACGTGTAGACACAGAAATGATAGGATACGTAAAGTACATACGTGTAGACACAGAAATGATAGGATACGTAAAGTACATACGTGTAGACACAGAAATGACAGGATACGTAAAGTACATACGTGTAGACACAGAAATGACAGGATACGTAAAGTACATACGTGTAGACACAGAAATGACAGGATATGTAAAGTACATGGTGTATACACAGAAATGACAGGATACATAAAGTACATACGTGTAGACTAAGAGAGGCGCAGAACTTTCTTGTTTTTGCATTATTCCAACAAAAAAAATGTAGTAAAAAAAATCACGACATGATAGGGCGTAGCCGATTTCTTACTATCGTGATACGCCCCGGTTGCTGATTTAGGGTAATCAATTTTGTCTTTGAGCTGAAAATGAAATTTTAAAATAAACGAGCGGGTGAAATGAAGGGAGTTTGTGGTGGTGGGGGGAAGGGTCACGATCATGGAGACCAGTTATACATTAGGTAAAATAAACGTCGCCTGATGACGCGTGGTGCAACAATTTGAGAATAACAACATGCCTCCTTCTGGGTTTACGAGCAAGCCTTCCGGCTATTTCCCAATATAAAATTTCCAGCATCTAGCATTATGCGCATGGCTGAATATCACATAAAGGAAATTTTCCGACTCAGCTACGAATTAAGGTATCCGGGCATGCCGGTAGAAGAGATGCTATTCTTTTTTGGTCGTTTTGTTTTGTGTCGTTGCTCCAAGACGTAATAAAGCAATTAGTTTTTGAGCGTCTGAACCAAACTAGGGCGTGGATGGTCACGTGGCACGAGGCCGCCTGAGCGGGAAAGTGCAGCAATATTACTTCCTTTCTAAAGCAGCATAGGTGCTTGTGGAAAACTTTCCAGATCTGTCAAACGAATATATGGAACTTGGTAGCCCTGCGATGGTGTTTCCGAAGATGGAGTATGTTGATAAAGAAATGTTGTTAAAATCATACACATAGAAAAGTAATCTATGAATAACTCCCTTTTCAAAATGTAATAATCCATGCCCCCATCCTAGACACGCCCATGGCTAGGTTGCAGAGAAGGTGGTTTTAGTTTTTATAGAGATGTGTTAAAGCCTGTGTATTGACCTAATTTTCGAGCCGTGATCTGCAACCCTTAGCCCCCGCTTTGTTTTCGCTAGTGACGTCACCAAATGACTGGGTGACGCTTGCTGACGATCCTTTCCCCCATCGCCTTGATTTGGGAAATGTTGTTTTTGTTTCTAGAAGGTTCTTCGTAGAGGGGGAAATGCTCTCTGGCAATTGAAAATCCCGACTTTCTGTTCTGGAGGGGTCTGACCCGCCCCCGCCCCCCGCTCCCACCATAAATCGTCAGTGAACGGCAGCCTTTCACAAGACTTACCAGAGATAGAAGACAACAGACATTACAATACCCGTTTTTCTGTGCTTCTGGAGTAATGTTATTACCTTTCGTGCATTTTAATTTAACTCTTTTTGTACTGTATGTTAATATTGTTTTCATTTCTGAAAATTTGATTTTGTATTTTTATATCAACTTAATCGCATAATTAAATAGAACATGGTTAACATCTCTTGCTTTGGTATCGTTTCTCATTGGCAACTCGTTTTCAGTCCTTTATTTCGTATTTTATATGTACCGTGCAAAATCTTAAAACAAATTAAATTTGTAAAATCGTATAGTGCAGTGGTTCTCAGCCTTACTAATGCCGCGACCCCTTAACACAGCTCATCATGTTGTGGTGACCACGAATCACAAAATTAATTTCGTTTCTACTGAATAACTGTAGAGTACATTTGTTTTCCGAAGGTCTTAGGCGACCCCTAGGAAAGGGTCGTTCGACCCCCAAATCTTCTTCTTCTTATGTTTGAGGGCCCACGATCAATTTATTGATCATTCTGGCTCCTGGTTTGAATTCAAGTTTGCCTTCTCTTAGATGAGTTACCGTCCAAGGCTAACGAGTCCCATCCACCCGAGAGTTGCCGGAATGTTTCATTGTATCAATGATATCCGCCTATCGTTCGACCCCCAAAATCTTCTTCTTCTTATGTTTGAGGGCCCACGATCAATTTATTGATCATTCTGGCTCCGGGTTTGAATTCAGAGTTCCCTTCTCTTAGATGAGTTGCCGTCCAAGGTTAACGAGTCCCATCCACCCGGGTCGCGACCTACATGTTGAGAACCACTGGTATGACGGTATGTAATAAATGAAAATTTCGTTTTGGGACTTAGCTTAACAGAATAAATGGTATTACTTGAGAATGAAATGGACAACTTATTTTCTAAACCAAAATAATAAAAGCAATACTTTCACAAATATGTTCAAATCAAAAAAATGTATTAACAATATTTTTTCAACCAATGATAAACATCAGGGCAATTTCATTTCGAGTTGAAAGGGTCATACGTTGTTATTCCGACCACTTCGGCAGTGGCGTAGCGAGCTTAACTCGCGCTCGGGGCACAATACCTTTTTAGCGCCCCTCCTTATTAGAAAACAATACAATATTATATGTAAAATATATCATTTGGCGCCCCTTTGTAAGTAGCGCCCGGAGTATAATGCCCCCCTTGCCCCCACTCGCTACGCCACTGCACTTCGGTCGGGAGAAAAATATGTTAAACACGTGATGTCGAACCATACAAAAATAGCCATTACATTAGGAAATATCGCGAATGAAAGGATGCTATATAAAGTTATGATAGCAAAGGGTTAATTCAGGTGACTGTTATCAGTGGCGTAGCTAGGGTTGGTGTCACCCGGTGCGGTAAATTCGTGGTGGCACCCCCCCCCCCCTTTCCCCATTTTCCGCCGACTGCCTCGATATATTTTTTTCTGGTTAAAATAAGTCCACAGTATGACTATGACAAGTCCACATTATAACAAAGACAAGTCCACATTATAACAAAGACAAGTTCACAGTATAACAAAGACAAGTCCACCGTATAACAATGATAAGTCCACAGTATAACAATGACAAGTCCACAGTATAACAAAGACAAGTCCACAGTATAACAAAGACAAGTTCACAGTATAACAAAGACAAGTCCACAGTATAACAAAGACAAGTCCACAGTATAACAAAGACAAGTTCACAGTATAACAAAGACAAGTTCACAGTATAACAAGGACAAGTCCACAGTATAACAAAGACAAGTCCACAGTATAACAAAGACAAGTCCACAGTATAACAAAGACAAGTCCACAGTATAACAAAGACAAGTCCACAGTATAACAAAGACAAGTCCACAGTATAACAAAGACAAGTCCACAGTATAACAAACACAAGTCCACAGTATAACAAAGACAAGTCCACAGTATAACAAAGACAAGTTCACAGTATAACAAAGACAAGTTCACAGTATAACAAAGACAAGTTCACAGTATAACAAGGACAAGTCCACAGTATAACAATGAGAAGAACAACATCAAAATAATTGAAGGTCAGGAGGTAAATGTATTTAAGAACAGTAAAATGTACCAAGACTCGCCCGACCACGTGGTATTTGGGATCAATGGAAAGCCTTATTTCTCAGAATTTAGATAAATATAGCTTCCTGTCACATACGAAAGTTACCGAACACTTCAATCGGCGTTGAATCATTGTCCAAACGGTGATTGTCTGACCTTATCGTAGGGTCACATCATTTCTGACTCATCAATCAAAACTTTTACTAAAGTACGCATTCGGATCGGGTACACCTGAGGAAAATTTACTTGTGGTCGGTTATCCCTTTATGAATCTTGGTTAGACCGAGAAGTGTGTGCTTTGTAAAAATCAATTTTTCAATTTGGTGTCAAAAATTGAGTTGACGTCACCCGGAGCAGTCCACGCCGCCGCCGCAACCTCTAACCTACGCCACTGACTGTTGTAAAGGCTGGGTAATTAAGCTGTGCCCATACCCTGCCATTGACACATTGTCATCACCTGCCGCATTGTGGCACAACCTTACACAACCATTTACATTTCGCTCCAGCCCCTACACTACACCCCCCCCCCCCCCACAATGTCTAATACACACATTTATGTTTATATTTTTACACTTGTGAACAAAATGTCTTAATAACTATGATCGTCATAAATCTAGAGGAAGTCGGTGTATTGATCTGACCATGCCCCCCTCCCCACCCCATCCCTGAGGGCTTAACATTTCAATTTAATGAATGCTATGTAATATTGACTAAATCTTTGGGACACAATGTAATATTGACTAAATCTTTGGGACACAATGTAATATTGACTAAATCTTTGGGACACAATGTAATATTGACTAAATCTTTGGGACACAATGTAATATTGACTAAATCTTTGGGACACAAAGTAATATTGACTAAATCTTTGGGACACAGTGTAATATTGACTAAATCTTTGGGACAAAATGTAATATTGACTAAATCTTTGGGACACAAAAGTAAAAGTAATATTGAATAAATCTTTGGGACACAATGTAATATTGACTAAATCTTTGGGACACATTGTAATATTGACTAAATCTTTGGGACAAAATGTAATATTGACTAAATCTTTGGGACACAAAAGTAAAAGTAATATTGAATAAATCTTTGGGACACAATGTAATATTGACTAAATCTTTGGGACACATTGTAATATTGACTAAATCTTTGGACACAATGTAATAGTGACTAAATCTTTGGGACATAATGTAATATTGACTAAATCTTTGGGACAAAATGTAATATTGACTAAATCTTTGGGACACAATGTAATATTGACTAAATCTTTGGGACACAATGTAATATTGACTAAATCTTTGGGACACAATGTAATATTGACTAAATCTTTGGGAAACAATGTAATATTGACTAAATCTTTGGGAAACAATGTAATATTGACTAAATCTATGGGACACAATGTAATATTGACTAAATCTTTGGGACACAATGTAATATTGACTAAATCTTTGGGACACAATGTAATATTGACTAAATCTTTGGGACACAATGTAATATTGACTAAATCTTTGGGACACAATGTAATATTGACTAAATCTTTGGGACACAATGTAATATTGACTAAATCTTTGGGACACAATGTAATATTGACTAAATCTTTGGGACACAATGTAATATTGACTAAATCTTTGGGATACAAAAGTAATATACTTTATTATGTTATAATCCAATGGAAATATTTAAAAACTTTTTGTAAGAAATCCTAATGGCAATACATGATGTCAAGACACCACACGCCCTAACTTTTGACCCCGCCTATGCATTACTTGTCCATCTCGCCGAAACGTTTGTGGCTTAAAATCTCTGTTACTTAATTACTAGGGCTTAACCTGGTGAAGTTTTTATCTTAACACCGGGCCCGGGTATTTTGAGAACTAGGCCTTCAGACCGTCCTACACCCTACCTAACGGCCTGTTAACCATACGCCTACAGACAGTCCTACAGACAGTCCTACAGACAGTCCTACAGACAGTAGTACAGACAGTAGTACAGATAGTAGTACACAGTCCTATAGACAGTCCTATAGACAGTCCTACAGACAGTCCTACCACTGGTCCTACAGACAGTACTACCGCTGGTCCTACCGCTGGTCCTACAGACATTCCTACAGACAGTCCTACCACTGGTCCTACAGACAGTTCTACCGCTGGTTATACCACTGGTCCTACCGCTGGTCCTACAGACAGTCCTACACCATGCCCCTGGTTTTTTAAATTGTTTAATATAACAGCCATTTATTTCACTACATAATATTAATATAAATCATGTTGAGTTAGTGGGAAGAAGATTTCGAAAAAGGAAGCAGGACACACCAGATGAAAAATATATATAAGAGATGAAGAGATATTTTGTACAGTTTGTTATTCCTTTACCAAACAGTAAAGATTACTCTATTCAGGACTAGGCAAGCTGCACACGAGATTGCTTTGAGCTTTTGAAACTAACACTTAAGAAGAAGTCTTCTGAGAAACAAAAAAGCTCTCTTAAAAAATTGTTCTGCTTGAAAGCTAACGATAATTACATATATATCCTTGTTTTAAATCCAGCCTATTTCTTTAATCAACTAGAAGCGTGATTTCAAATGGGATGAAATCTCTTACAAAAAATGTATGGATTATAATGGCGAAAAACGTCACTACCACCTGCCATTTCTTATTAAGTTTTAAACCTTTAACAAGACCGGCTAAATACGCCTTATGGATAAGAGCTTTAAAACTCTTCAAACTTAGTAAGCTACCCCGTGGGGCTCCATCGATTTATGTTTTCAGAATCCCTGACCAGGCCAAACCAAAACAGCTAGTCAGATGTTCTTGTGGTTATTTCTGTAACCTCATACATCATCATGATTAAACCGCGGCGCGCCGGGTTTTTCATGGTCGTAGAGCTCATTTAATTGGCCGTGTCGAAAAGAGGCCCTCCGATTTAATCCCAGTAATATTACTGCACAAATATTGTCGTGCCGGCCGTCAGACGATTTAATCCAACAATCAAAGATGATCACCCGAGTGGAACAGATACTTAATGTGATTAATACGGGAGGGGCTGGGTGGGGGGGGAGGGGGATTTCTCGACAGCAAGAAGGGAAAACAAGTCTTCAATACATTTCTAGTTTATTCTAAAGGCAAAATAAAGATTTTGGTTTGTTATCTTGGCATTTTGTTTTATCTGTCAAAGTGTTAACGCGTTCAGTGCTTTGTGCACAATCGTCATCCGTGTTATGAGTTCATTGTTTGTTAGTTTCAAATCATTTATTAGATGAAAAATAACGACATATTTTGTTCAAATAATCAATGTTCTATTTTATCCATTAAAAAACCCAATTTTTTTTTTCAAATTTGTCTGTTTTCGCAGACATATTTTGTCATATTTTTAACAGAAGTTTCATTTATCTAAACAAAATAATAATAATTCTCCCTTTGATCACAATAACTCGACGTTATTGCTAAGCCAGCTGACATTATTTCAGAGGATAAATCCTAAATCATTTTTTAAACAAAAAGAAAAAAATTATTTTCTAAAAAAAAATTATTGGTTTATGTACAAAGGAATCAATAATTTATGACGATATATTTAGTTAACGTATCCCAATTCTAAGAACTCGCGCTTCTGACAGATCTCACAGAAGTTGGGGGGGGGGGGCAATTGGTAAAAGTGTCCCTCCTTGACATTAGCAAAGATGTGTCTCGAACGATGTCTACCACCTTTGACACAAAGTTCAACATTGCGTCATCGTAATCCATTCTAAACTGTCATTTCATATTCTTCAACCAGATGATTACAAATAGCCATTACCAATCAAGAATAGACTATGTAGCGACTCCCCTCAAAGAAGCTAAAAGAAAACATCTAGGGTTAATTTTGCTCTCTAAGTCCGCCAAAAATTGTGTGCCCTCTATAATTTTGCCACATGAGCTATTTTCGGTTTCAAAAGCGATTTACCGTAAATCACAGGTAACCTGTTACGCCAAACAACAACAACAACAACAAAAAGAAGCTAATAAGTTAAAGACGTAGTAAATACACTGTCAAGGAAAGTTCGCTACAATAATTTACCAATATCTTGCTTCCAGTTCTTGACTGTTTGTACGAGGTATTGAAGGTAGAGAAGACATTAAGGTCGACGCTTGTGTTGGACTTCTTGCTTCCTATTATCTCACCTGAGTGCATTAAATGCGTCTCTATTCCTTTTCTTAGATTGTGAAACACAATCTCATTGATATTAAAGTAAGAAACATGAGAAAACTTAAAGTTCCTGCACATCTAAATCATGGATTTGAAATCTTAAAGCTCCTGTAAATTTAAACCATGGATTAGAAATCTTGAAGTTCCTATATATTTAAACGATGATTAGAAATCTTAAAGATCCTGCACATTTAAACCTTGGATAAGAAAAGTCGAAGTTCATTTTAAATTTAAAATTGAAACAATAAACATATCTTGTGACAATTTTTCAAATCAGCCCCCCCCTCCCTTTTTTTTTTCTCAATAAATGTACTAAAAAGTAATAAAGTAAATGTCCCTCCACAACTTCTGAGTTGTTACGGTCATATGACTAAACAAGCGTGGGTGCCCTTGACCTCAATGTTATTAGTTTCATCTTAGCCGGAGATCAGGATTTCGATCGAAATTGAAATGCAAGATTTGACCACACGCAAACTAACAAACGGACAGTGCAGCCTAAAGACAAAGTCAGACGACACTATTATATTTTATAGGCGCCCCATGCTCTTTTACTATGACTACAGCAACTGTGAAAGTTTGTGTGACATATAGTATATATATGGATAAGCGCATCTTTTTTTGGGGTACTTAAGCCATCATGTACAAAGTTTCATCTCAGATCAGAAAGTGGGTAAAAATTGAGAGTCACTATTTAACCCGCATGGGTCACTAAAAGGTCAGTGAAGGTCCTGGTGACCTACCGATCACGAAGGTTGTTATGCTCACCGAGATTGAATGACCATTCAAAAGTTTAAATCCATCGACGAAGGAACAGGTCAAACAGGTGTGTTACAAGATTTGTCCCAGGCAAACAAAATCGCAAGCTAAATATACGACTGTGAAAAAACAACACTACCACTTAATACATCTTGGATAAAATTCCTGTATCGTATCCACCACATAATAAATCTTGGATAAAAAACGTTTATTGTATCCACTACCACCATTTAATACATCTTGGATAAAACCCGTGCATCGCATCCACCACCACCACTTAATACATCTTGGATAAAACTCGTGTATCGCATCCACAACCATCACTTAATATTTCTTGGATAAACCCGTGTATCGTATCCACCACTACCACTTAATACATCTTGGATAAAACCCGTGTATCGTATCCACCACCACCACTTAATACATCTGGATAAAATCCCTGTATTGTATCCACCAACTCCATTTAATACATCTTGGATAAAACCCGTGTATCGTATCCACCACCACCATTTAATACATCTTGGATAAAACCCGTGTATCGCATCCACCACCACCACTTAATACATCTTGGATAAAACTCGTGTATCGCATCCACAACCATCACTTAATATTTCTTGGATAAACCCGTGTATCGTATCCACCACTACCACTTAATACATCTTGGATAAAACCCGTGTATCGTATCCACCACTACCACTTAATACATCTTGGATAAAACTCGTGTATCGTATCCACCACCCCTTAATACATCTTGGATAAAACCCGTGTATCGCATCCACCACCACCACCTAATACATCTTGGATAAAACACGTGTATTCTATCCACCACCACCATTTAATACATCTTGGATAAAACTCGTGTATCGTATCCACCACCCCTTAATACATCTTGGATAAAACCCGTGTATCGCATCCACCACCACCACTTAATACATCTTGGATAAAACCCGTGTATCGTATCCACCACCACCACTTAATACATCTTGGATAAAACCCGTGTATCGTATCCACCACCACCACTTAATACATCTTGGATAAAACCCGTGTATCGTATCCACGACCACCACTTAATACATCTTGGATAAAACCCGTGTATCGTATCCACCACAACCACCACTTAATACATCTTGGATAAAACTCGTGTAACTTATTCAGAAGACATGAACCTTCAATAAATGTCTGGTCTTTTCCAATACAGTTGTCTCCCGTATTCTACCAGTGACTTCCCCCTGATTGTAAATCCCGCTGAACTCGATGCACCAAACATGTCATTAAAGTGGATTCATCTGTCATAAATGGCTGCACATTCTTGCCAGCTAGGAATTGCATACATTCATCGGCGACTGCATACATTGCTGCATATTCTTGCCAGCCGGGAATGTCATACAAGATCTATGACAGCATACATTGCTGCACTTTCTTGCAAGACGGGATTGGCCTAATAAGATCGGTGACTGCATACATTTCTGCACATTCTTGCAAGCCGGGAATGGCCTAATAAGATCGGTGACGGCATACCTTGCTGAACATTATTGCATGCCGGGAACGGCATAAAGACATCGGTGACTGCATACATTGCTGTATATTCTTGCATACAAACATTGATAATGCAATTAATGACTGCACAATCCTGGGAGTCGGAAATTGCATACAAATATCGGCGTTGTAGATTTTTTTAAGAATTGAGAAGCAAAAGAATGACATTGGCCTTTTATCTTTTAGTGTTTGTTGTTCTTTTCGAAATTTTAAAAAGAGTTTTTAATTAAAAAAAGGGGGCTGGGGTTTACAGTAAAACATGGCACATAGTAAAAAATCATTTTTCTCATCTCGTTAGTTACCTGGGAGTATGGACTCAAATTAGGGAGGAAGAGAGAATGTTGTAAGGATATGTGGAAGGGAACAATTAGAGGGCGCTGCCTTCAGGAGAAAAGGGGGGGGGGCTATTATCTGGAGACATATATATTTTTCAAAGAGAAAAAAATGTTGATCGGTTCGCAGTATTATATCCTATAAAATGAGTTTAAAATAACTGACAAATTTGTCACACAAACATTTTGCACTAAAATAATTTTTTCTTCCATGACGCCCAAATGCGATGCTTTTTCCTATTTTTGAAGATCGTTGATGGCGCCCTAAGCAGGTTGCGTCCCGGACAACTGCCCGAGTTGCGGGTACTTTAGGCAGACGTTGAATATCCAGTTAGAATATCCTTCTGCTATGCCCCTTGTCTACATAACCCTCGACAAAAGAATCCCTGTCTTCAGATATTCCGATCTACAGAACTCCACTATTTATATAATCAGTGAAAACATACTTTTGGTGTGTCCACCAGAATTCGTCTTCTTCTTTTTTAGAACAATCCTGCTGTAAAATAGAACTTATGCCAATTGGATACCAAACAAAATGGCAGCAGCTGGGGCGGAAGTAGGCTAACGACGCCGGCTGAAGGTCAATTAATATGAGATTTCTTACGCTCTTACATATAACATGATGGTAAATAAAGACGCTGGGGGATGACGCCATGAGCCAAACGCCTATTTTAATATAGAACGGGATTTGTACGCTTGCAATGGGAAGCTAACACAACTATGATATGATCTAAAAACATTTCAGGGAGTCTATATTATTTGACATGGTCATTTCGTTAAGGACCTTGGACTGATGTAGAATGATTTCTTTTACAGATTTTAAAAACAACATGTAACATCTGTATTTGTTAAAATAATTTCTAGAGGTATCAGAATTTGAAAGTATATTGAAATAGAATGTTAAGGTTCTGGTAAAACTAAAAAAACGTGAGAGCCACTGGCGGGCCCTGTCTGGTCTGGAGTCACCATGATGTTTTTTGTGTTTTTTTCGTTTCCAATTTACCGCTCCGTCCGAGTTTTGTGTATCATTTGATCTACAATTCACGTGACGCAATGAGCCAATGGTAAAGGACTTGATTATAGCAGACACGAATGAGACCGGTTTGTTCTTGTCACTGACAAGTTTTGAACGATCCAAGCTGACAAATTTGGCGACACTGAAATGGATTTCTGTAAGAGTACCAACTAGCGTAATAGGACTTTTTTTTTCGGGGCCGGAGAAGAAAATCTTCTAAGCTATATAAAAATGTGAAGACGACAATCTAAAAATGAGATATGGATAAATATGTTTACTATCTGGCTTGATGAAAAAAAATGGTGAATGCGTTCAGGATCGAAACATGAAACCGGTTTAAAATTTGTTGATTTTGCAGAGTTAACAAGTCTGAGATGGTCAAAAGCTGACGGACATAGGGAGACACTTAAAAAGACAACAAAAACAAATTCAAAATAACATTGTATTTTCCTGTTGTGCGTATATAAAGCACGTATTACCTTTTGTACACAGGTAGCTTTACCTTTTGTACACAGGTAGCTTTACCTTATGCACACAGGTAGCTTTACCTTATGCACACAAGTAGCTTTAACTTATAAACACAGGTAGCTTTATATTATGTTCACATAGCTTTCTCTTATGCACACATGTAGCTATACATTAGGTACACAAGCAGATGTCCGTTATGTACAAAGGTAGCCTAAAACATAAAAATGAAATCTGAACTAAGGGATGTCTCTGGCTCACACAGAATAATTTTATTTTACGAGACATGTAAAGCTCAATGGGGTATTATCTCTACTTCAGCAATCAACACGAGACTCACTGTAACATCTCCACTTCAGCAATCAACATGAGACTCACTGTAACATCTCTACTTCAGCAATCAACATGAGACTCACTGTAACATCTCCACTTCAGCAATCAACATAAGACTCACTGTAACATCTCTACTTCAGCAATCAAGATGAGACTCACTGTAACATCTCCACTTCACCAATCAACATGAGACTCACTGTAACCTCTCCACTTGAGCAATCAACACGAGACTCACTGTAACATCTCCACTTCAGCAATCAACATGAGACTCACTGTAACATCTCCACTTCAGCAATCAACATGAGACTAACTGTAACATCTCCACTTCAGCAATCAACATGAGACTCACTGTAACATCTCCACTTCAGCAATCAACATGAGACATTCATTACATTCTTATTTGGTAGAAATTTATTTGTATTTTGTAAGTTTCTAAAAAAAAATTAATTCTTTCTACTTTTTAGTATTAAACCTTAAAGTTTTAAACAAAACAATCTACCAAAAAGAGTAAAAAAAAACGCACTAAAAAGTATAACATTATTTACAAGTTCTTAAAATGCATTACGCAAAGAAAGTCTGAGCGGAAAATGGTTTTTAAAAATTAATACCTTAATTAATAATAACATATTTCACTTTCAACTACATACAATTCGAAATCTTTGGCTACCTCAATTATACTGCACAATGATTCTTTAGAAGTTTTAAATTACTTTCTACTTTATAGTGTTTTATACGTGTTTTTCATAGAATGGTTTTCAAAAAAAAATAAAAAATATTAAGACGTTTTTAAAAATACTTTTTTTTTTTCATTTAGCATTTTGTGCTTGCATTCAGAAGATAACAGTGAATTGAAATTGAAATTTCTGTGAAATTGTAAAATGTTTCAGGTCATTGTTTTTAAAGTCTTCTTAATATTCCCAACTCACGCTGCTGTATATGAAAATAAACAAATGCATTAATTTCGTGAATGAGATTTTGACCCAAGAAATAGAAATTTCAATCCTACTGTTGTACGAGCGTAGATAGACTTTCCTCTCTTACAATCTTTGCCCATCATTAAATGTTAATCTTTGCCATTCATTAAATGTTAATCTTTGCCAATAATTAAATGTTAATCTTTGCCAATAATTAAATGTTAATCTTTGCCAATAATTAAATGTTAATCTTTGCCAATAATTAAATGTTAATCTTTGCCAATAATTAAATGTTAATCTTTGCCAATAATTAAATGTTAATCTTTGCCATTCATTAAATGTTAATCTTTGCCAATAATTAAATGTTAATCTTTGCCAATAATTAAATGTTAATCTTTGCCAATAATTAAATGTTAATCTTTGCCAATAATTAAATGTTAATCTTTGCCAATAATTAAATGTTAATCTTTGCCAATAATTAAATGTTAATCTTTGCCAATAATTAAATGTTAATCTTTGCCAATAATTAAATGTTAATTTTTGCAATCATTAAATGTTAATTTTTGCATCATTAAATGTTAAATTTGGCCATCACTAAATTTTAACATTTGCCATCCTTAAATGTTCATCTTTTCCATCATTAAATTTTAATCTTTGTCATAATTAAATGTTAATTTATTACTCATACAAAAGTGGTATCAAACTAATTTAATAACATTGTACTGGTGCTTTTCTCTCTATCTATCCTCAAACCAACGTGTTGAGACTTCACAGTGCATCATCGAGGGTTCTCATCTTTGTTGCAAAAGCGTGAAGATAAAACACCCCACCAACGAGTTTAGTCTTTTTAGGGTTGGTGTGTGTGTGGGGGTGTGGGGGGGGGGGCGGGATATTACCATTAAATTATAGGGTCATCCGTTTTAGGATGGAATCTATTTTCTAGCCTAGCTGTGAGCAACCATCAATGCGGCCCACCATCCCTTCCGGGAACTGGATTAATGTCTTCGTCGAACGTACACATTGTGACGAATTATTTGTAAAAGCTTTTTAAAAAAAGAAATAAGCAAATCGATAATCTCACTGAAATTTTAGAACTGGAATAATGGTAGCATAAGTAAATTTTAAAAAAAATCATTCACAGCTTATTTTCGAACTGATCTCGTCGTGAATTCTCGAAGCACTTCTTCAAAGCTGCACGCGAAGTTCATTAAAATTAACATTGCGGCTCACTAGCAAGCACGTCCTTCTCATACGTCCCAGCGCACAAACAATTTTTCCACACCCGTGGTTTACCACAACTAATCTAATAATAATAATAATTATTTGTTGGCACATATTTCTCACAGAGGAAGTCTGCGTCATTACTTGTTTGGTCTGCTAACGACCTTCGATAATTAGTTGTAAATTTCTCCTCATATAAAAAAAACTCACTGCTCAATCGCGTTAGAGAAAAATAAATCATTTGCAGCGTTAGACGCATAATTTCCCGGGAATGCCCGATACACAGATACAAATGCATCTATAATTGTTTAACTGAATATCAAGGGAAATAAAAGCAACAATTCTTTCTCAATATTAGCCAAAATTCAAAGAGAAGCCTCAACTAAAGATGTGTTGATACACTTTCAATTACCTCAAAAATTCTCAGTAAGAAAAAAACACCAAAAGAAACATACAAAAAAATGTGTCTTCTCTTTTTTGGTGTCCGAACTGTTAATTTTTTTTTTATAGAGAGAGATGAAACATACATTCTCTAAGAGCGCACCACGCTGTGTAACGAGCATTTAGAAAGTTTAGAAAAAATGAACCCACGGGAAAATGTGTCTTTTCATCAGCATTAACCCACGACAAATAGAATGGCTCTGAGACATTCATATGAAAAAATGGCATGGAATGTTAGTGCAGAGAAGTCTTAAAAAAAAATCTAATTCCCTACAGAATGTCAATAAAACGAATGAGTTTTTGTGTGTGTTTGTGTAGAGAACTTGAAGACACATTCAATTCATTATTTTCAAGCCTTTATGACTGTTTCTATTCGCGTCGGTAACTTGCAATGACCACAATGGCTGTTGATGCCTTTGTCAGCTGGCGTGAAAAAATCCTTTGTGTCAAATGAGCAAGAAATTTTTTAAGAGAGAAAAATGTCCCAGTCATTCTCTCTCTCCCCCCCCCCCCCCCCCCGTAATTTTAACTGCTTCTAGCTTAGCTTCAAAACCACCTCTGTGCAAAACACACACGAGCGCCATCGGGTATCTGAAAAGTCTAATTTCCCTGAGCTAATATTTGTTTTGTTGTACATTCTTTTGGGAAGATTTTTTTCCCCCTTCCACCGAATAGACCTTCATTCTTGAAGTGTTTCGATTTAAGCAAGTGGAAGATGAAGAATGAATTTGTACGAAAATAAGGCTAAAATATCGCCACAGCAAAATAACTCACACACCCTTTCTCCCCAGGCCGATGAACAATGTCGTCTGACAGTTAAAGAACGTTTTCAAACTTTTTTTTAAAGACTTCAGTTATGAAAGAGAGAGTCACTCGAGATGACAAGGCCTCGTTGACAATGTCTCATTGACAAGGCCTCGTTGACAAGGTCTCGTTGACAAGATCTCGTTGACAAGGTCTCATTGACAATAGTTATTGAACCACGCCCATCTGTACAACGATCAATAAATATTGATACATCGATAATGAACTAAAAATCAATTCAAATAATTTAAGGTATAGCGTTGGCCAAACATGTAGTTCATTCAGTAAACACCGATCACCATGCATCCCCCGGACCTCTTAGCGCCTTAGCAAGCCCCACGTACCTCATGATCTGAGTTCTTGCTTACACTAAAGGCTTTAAAAGAAATCATAATTTATATCATTATTATTATTATTATTATTTGCTGTCTTATATAGCGCGGTACCCCAGCCTAGGGCTAGGCTCACCGCGCTGTACATAAAAATATTTTAAAAGAGACATAATCGTGACAGTAACATAAAATGCATATATATAATAAAGAACAGATGTATAGAGACAAAACAAAATCTAATGCATATTCACCCCATCCACACCAGAACTTTTACATGACAAGCAATGGACGACGACCAGCAGCAGCGTTTAAATATTAAAAACAATAAACTAAATGGATTGTAAAATAATTAAGCAAGTAGTTAGTTTTACTGATAGAACATTGAGCAAGAGAAGCGTAATCTTCTAGAAATTACTTTAAAGAACTTGAAAAAAATTAAACACATTCCGTGCGTTTGATAATGTGCCCAAAAATATTTCAAATCCAAAATTAAGGCCATTTTTAAAAGCTTTAATTCCGCTTTATCACGTGATGAGAAATTTTTTTTATTATTTCTGATGAGACCATTAAAGATAGTTTTTTATTATATTGATGGATAAAGTTAAAATTTGAAATTGTGACACTTCTTGGTGTTGCAGAAGATTTTTTTTTTATATTTCTTTAACATTTTAACTAATCTTCAATTGATATATAAATTATACAATAAATATTTGCGGTTTAAATGTTTTAATTGGTTTTCGTGCAGCGTAACGCTTACGCCAAGGTTAAAAGAAAAACATAAAATATAAGATACATGCATCTAGCTTTAACAAGGACCTTTGCTGCAGTATGACTCTGATGATACCGACTTTAACAAGGATCTTTGACTGCCTATGACTCTGATGATACTGACTTTAACAAGGATCTTTGACTGCTTTTGACTCTGATGATACTGACTTTAACAGGGATCTTTGACTGCCTATGACTCTGATGATACGGACTTTAACAATGATCTTTGACTGCCTTTGACTCTGATGATACTAGCTTTAACAAGGGTCTTTGACTGCCTATGACTCTGATGATACTGACTTTAACAAGGATCTTGGTCCGCCTATGACTCTGATGATACTGACTTTAACACTGGATCTTGGCCCGCACATCACTAAGATGATGCTGAGAACGATGATTTCGCTCACATCTTGATACACTGAACTAGTAGCTGTGTGGCCGGGCAATAGGGTAAACCCCTCGTTAGCGGACTTGAGTTCAAATCCAACCCCCGACCCCAGCAAAAGCCTAGACAAGCAATAACAACACCAGCACCCCGGATCTTCGGGACTCGTTAACCCTCAATGGCAACTCGTCAGAGAAATGAAACGCTCTGAATTGAAACCCCGAGAGGGAGTCCTCGTATGTGATACGATATTGACGCAATGAAAATTCCGGCAACTGCTGCAATGCCACTGTTCACAAGCTGTATCATCCAAACATGATAACCCCTTGGGTTATCCAGGTGTGCGGAGAGAGACGATTTGCTGTCTAGGGAGCAAATCTATCCTCCTAAAGGAGCACACACAAATTCAATTCAGGCCTTGTAGTTCTGTTATGTGACGGACGGGTTGCCAGAAAAATGCACTGAACTACTTCTACTCTAGATACATCTAAAAGCTAAACGGTATATCTTATAAGCGTTGAGCACGCCACACCTTGATTTCATTTCGTGATGAAACTTAACGGATGATTTGAGTAAGGTTTCAAAATGAGGAACTAACCAAATTAAGAGATATGAATCATTTTTTCCCCCTGAATCTTGAAAAATGGGTATTTTCTATTAAAAAATGAAATGAAACAGAAATTGGCCTTTCAAAAAAAAATAAAAAAATATGAAAACAGACGAGATAAATAAGGCGTCGCGAGTCCAATCTTGTTAGAGATCTACAACATAGATTCCCGATGTTATCTTGTAACCCACCCGTCGTAGGGCCAAAGCGATACCGACAGTATGACAAGCAGTTGTGGGGCTTCCTCCGTGTTTTTGAGAGCCGTCGTATGGCTGCCGTGGTCAACTCGCGGGGAGAACGCAGCCGGGAGAGCCAAGTATTCTATCAGAGGAAGCCATTCACGGGCAACAGGAGTAGGCAACTCTGGTTGGGGAGTGCGATTGGTCGTAAATTTTCCTTTTAGAATGTTCTCCAAGACATTATAACTTTCCTGTCTCTAGCGACTGTCTCATCCACTTCTTGACATCTAAATGGAGTACTGACTCTTAATGTAGACATGTTACGCGTTGTTGCTTTAACTTCTTCTGACTTGGACCATGACATAAAAAAAGGAAACAAAAAAAGTTAACTACTTGACAGTAGTGCATGCTATATAATCATGCTATATAATCATGCTATATAATCATGCTATATAATCATGCTATATAATCATGCTATATAATCATGCTATATAATCATGCTATATAATCATGCTATACAATCATGCCATACAATCATGCTATACAATCATGCTATATAATCATGCTATATAATCATGCTTTATAGTCATGCTATGTAACCAACTTTTATTTTTGCATATCACGGATGTTCGTGCGTATCCGATATTATAGGTATGAGTAATAGATTTACAAAGAATATACCGGTATATTTTCATTTAAGAGTGTATGTAGAATTTAGTGTATTAGGTCTTATGTGAAAGAAAGGAATCCACATCAATAAAATTCGGTACATGGCAGTTGGCGCACCAGAACAGGGAGGAGAGAGCCAATGGAAGTATTTAGAGAACCGTTAAAGGTTTTCAAAACCTAATCTCAAGGTTGCTAAAATATAGCGATGATTAAGGATTAATTTGAAAGTAACAATGTTAACTTGGGTGACTGTTGAAAACTTCGATTTTTCAGTACACCATTATTTGTATGATTGTTTTGTCGACATTCCTTATTTAATAGATCAGATTTCTAGTAGTTCCCTGGTCACTAACCATAACTCAAGACCGGATTTGGGTCTGGAAGGGACATGTGCACTGTTTAAAATGGTGCATCTTAAGATTTCTTATGCCGAATTGCCCCTGACACCTTGTCATAAGGATAATCTGGTATTGACTAGGACATGAAGCATTGATTTGTTAACATTTTGATTATAGTGTCAACATTTTAGACATTTGATACGTTTTGTATAGACTTATACAAGAACTAAATACAGTAAAAAATATTACCATTAAAGTTAACCCATTTCTTTTCACCTTCTTCTAGCCCTTAAGGATATTGATTGAAATGTCAACGGTAAAAAATCATATGTCTTGTTGCTAGACAAACCAAACCGGCAGAAGACTTCCACCAAAATGGCCAAATTAGAATAACGTATCCTTGTTTCGTTCCTGCGCTTCCGGGTGTCTCGGCATGAACGGACGAAGGTGAGGCATTACGCCAACAATTAACTCACCGTTTTCTTACTATATATTTTCTCGGGTTTAGCATTAAAAGTCGTCACGTGAAAGAAACGTATTGTATTTTGCAATGAGTAAAAATGCATTTGCATTGTCTCATTATTGAAAATACAAGCTGACGCGCCGCCTTTAATGTTATTAACTCTCATTTGATTTAGTAGTAGAGTTCAATGAATTATATTTAATGTGGCGAATTTTAATTTTAATTCACAAATGTGGCTATTTGTGAAAAAATAATGTTGCCCAATTTGGTCTTGGAATGGTTATTCAACAATAATACACGTCACAACGTTCAGACGTCAAGTAAAAATCCTCAACATAATGTTCTCATGTAATTGAGTAAAGCTGTCTTACACATAACACTCAACACAATGTTATCGTGTATTGAGCAAAGCTGTCTTGCACATAACACTCAACATAATGTTCTCATGTAATTGAGTACACGTTGTGCTATAGAGACCACATCACCAATGAGCAAATAAAAGAAAGGATTTGTCAGGCAATTGGGCAATACGATGACCTCCTGACGTCTGTTAAAAAGCGCAAACTTGAGTGGTATGGCCACGTGACCAGAAAACAAGGGCTCGCCAAAGAGATCTTGCAGGGCACTACTAGAGGAGGGAGAAGAAGAGGAAGACAAAGAAAAAGATGGGAAGATAATATCAAAGAATGGACGGGATTACAACTAGGCGATGCTATGCGTAGGGCAGAAGACCGAGAGGAATGGAGAAGAATAGTGTACATGTCATCAGTGGCGCCCCAACGGTCGAAGGCCTACGGGACCTGATGATGATGATGATGAATTGAGTAAACTGTCTTACACATAACACTCAACATAATGTTCTCATGTAATGGACTACGATTAGTCACTTCCTTGTTTTGTCACGTGATACGTACCAGCCATTAGTAGGCTTTCTGCTACACATAACAACACATAACAACAGATAAACAGCTGATCAGCCATTGCCATTATCATTAATTCTAAAGCAAAATGTTTGTCTCCATCAGCGCTTCCCCAGTGTTTATTAAAATTTTACTTTTCAAAATATTCTTGAATACACGCGTTTCTTTAAATGACATTCAATAAATGTGACAATAATTATAATTCAGTTATGATTAAAGGAAGAAAGTTGTTTGAAGAAAAATTTGTGAGCGACTAGTGTTTTGCAGACAGCCTACCGGAAGTATTACTTGTTTTTACACGTATCACGTGACAAAACAATCGACTCATCGTAGTCCATTGAGTAAAGCTGGCTTACACATAACACTCAACACAATGTTCTCATGTAATGTGTCAACTTCTATGTCCTCAGGATTGGATCATTCAATCAAGTTCTTCAACTAATTCAGTCATTAGTAACAACTCAAGTCCTTTTCATAACTATAACTTTAATTATCAGGAAACACAAGGCACACATCTCTCGTTCCCAAGGTTCCACAACATCGCTATTCAACATCCTTTTGTCCAACCGCCATCTACTTTTTACTCCCTACACTACACTAAACTAATGCGTCACTTCCCCTACCCAAATACGTCATAACATTTACGCACAGTATACAACGCTACACCTATACTCTCTAACTCAACATGATTTACTTACAAACATAACTACATTGATTTCATAACCTTGACATAATGAGTAAAGTTATCTTACGCACCGCGCACATTTGGTTCATTTTCGTGCACCAATAAAAACTTACATTAAACGTTCATGACCGACCTAGCGGTGGTTCCAAATCATGATTTTAAAAACAAACAATCCTATCGCTTAAATAAGAAAAAACCCGAACGTTGATCTCCGGTTCCAGGCATTTCCCACGGCCCGTGGTACGTTTCTTCCACCCTACACAATCTCAGGAACACATCTATCATCTATACCAGGGGTCTCCAAACTACGGCCCTCGGGCCGGATCGGGCCCGCGAGGCCAGTTCAACCGGCCCGCCGACGGTACTTGAAATTTCGTCCTGGCTTGAAATTATTGTACGTAATCATTATCTGGCCCACGCTCGTCATTTTTTGTTTGTTTGTTTGTTTGTTTGTTATCCGTCCCGCCGTGAAAAAAAGTTTGGAGACCCCTGATCTATACATTTAATGAAAAAAAAGCACAAATCATTCGTAATTACATACATTTACACTACATCACACCACTTATGACACACTACATCACACCACTTATGACACACTACATCACACCACTTATGACACACTACATCTCACACCACCTATGACACTCTACATTTCACCAATTATGACACAATACATCTCACACCACTTATGACACACTACATCTCACACTACTTATGACACACTACATCTCACACTACTTATGACACACTACATCTCACACTACTTATGACACACTACATCTCACACTACTTATGACACACTACATCTCACAATACTTATGACACACTACATCTCACACCACTTATGACACACTACATCTCACACTACTTATGACACACTACATATCACACTACTTATGACACACTACATCTCACACTACTTATGACACACTACATCTCACACTACTTGTGACACACTACATCTCACACTACTTATGACACACTACATCACACCACTTAGACACACTACATCTCACACCAATTATGAAACACTACATCTCACACTACTTACGAAACACTACATCTCACACTACTTATGACACACTACATCTCACACTACTTATGACACACTACATCACCCACTACTTATGACACACTACATCACACCACTTAGACACACTACATCTCACACCACTCATAACACACTACATCTCACCACTTATGACACATTACATCTCACACCAGTTATGACACACTACATCTCACACCACTCATGACACACTACATCTCACACCACTCATGACACACTACATCTCACGCCACTTATGACACACTACATCTCACACCAGTTATGACACACTACATCACACCACTTAGACACACTACATCTCACACCACTCATGACACACTACATCTCACACTACTTATGACACACTACATCGCACCACTTATGACACACTACATCTCACGCCAGTTATGACACACTACATCACACCACTTATGACACACTACATCTCACGCCACTTATGACACACTACATCTAACACCAGTTATGACACACTACATCACACCACTTATGACACACTACATCTCACGCCACTTAGACACACTACATCTCACACCAGTTATGACACACTACATCACACCACTTATGACACACTACATCTCACGCCTCTTATGACACACTACATCTCACACCAGTTATGACACACTACATCTCACACCACTCATGACACACTACATCTCACACTACTTATGACACACTACATCGCACCACTTATGACACACTACATCTCACGCCAGTTATGACACACTACATCACACCACTTATGACACACTACATCTCACGCCACTTATGACACACTACATCTAACACCAGTTATGACACACTACATCACACCACTTATGACACACTACATCTCACGCCAGTTATGACACACTACATCACACCACTTATGACACACTACATCTCACGCCACTTATGACACACTACATCTCACGCCTCTTATGACACACTACATCTCACACCAGTTATGACACACTACATCTCACACCACTCATGACACACTTCATCTCACACCACTTATGACACACTACATCTAACACCAGTTATGACACACTACATCTCACACCAGTTATGACACACTACATTTCACCACTTATGACACACTACAGCCATTAACCATAATTGAGATGTGATGCAAATATCAACTGTAAGAAATGAACTTTAAATCTGGAGTGCTGTTTTAGCTTTACCTACACTTGACGGCCACTTATATTTAAACCCAAGGCTACACTTTCTAAGAATCTTACAATGACGCAATCTTAAAGACTTTAAGGAACTTTTTGACGAGCTACACCAAATGTTATTTACAGGCGCCCCCAACCGTTACTTTCTCACCCACTTCTCAGTCAAGTGTCCTCTCTAAACAGTTTTGTTTTGCTTGCCAAACAGCCCTCCTACCCACCCACCCACCCAACAAATAAATAAATTATTATTGGTCCGGTTTTTAAAAAAAAAAAATAATGCGCTTTTAAAGGTAAGAACAAATTCAGATAGATTTATCTCACTTTACGTCAACATTTGACATTCTCGAGTCTAGTAATTCAGTTGCTGTGTCCACACTCGGTAACAGTAACTGTAGTGTAGTGTTATAGTTTTCTGTGTCGTTATTAGATAATGTTACTCTGTCTTGTGACATCAGTGGCGTATGAAAAGGGATGGTGGAGGGGCGGTATGCCAAGGGCGGCACGTCTTTCTTATCATGGAGGAGCGTCATTATCTGCCGGATGGAGAGGTGTTTTTCTCTTTTTCGTGTAGGTAGGCGGCAAAAATATTTTCCCGCCCCCGGGGTGCCCTAACCCTAGCTACGTCATAACATCGTCTTGGGGGAGTGGGGGAGCGGTAACGTTTGTGAGTGCGACGCTACAAATGAGATCAGATTTTTATGCACTGAATGGTCTCAGAGTTTAAATGACAATCAAGTTTTAAAAAAAAAACTAACATTTCTTAAACAGTTTCGCAATGTAAAACATGGCGATCAGCTGATGATTTTGCGCTGAAAGGTAGATTTATGACTTTATTTATTTTCATACATTTTAAATGTAAGCTGTTCTTTTTTCAATCTGGTGTGCCGCAATGAAGTTCAATTGGTTCAGTTGTGCCGCAATGAAGTTTAAATGTGCCGCGAGTTATATATATGTTTAAAGTGTTATGTATTTTTTATTGTCTTACGTAAAAGAGTAAAAAATATGTGAACAATAGTAGAGATGATTGGATGATATGATTGGATGATATGATTGGATGATATGATTGGATGATATGATGGGATGATATGATTGGATGAGATGATTGGATGAGATGATTGGATGATATGATTGGATGATATGATTGGATGAGATGATTGGATGAGATGATTGGATGAGATGATTGGATGAGATGCTTGAATGAGATATTGGATGACATGATTGTATAAGTTGATTGGATGATATGATTGGATGATATGATTGGATGAGATGATTGGATGAGATGATTGAATGAGATATTGGATGAAATGATTGTATAAGTGTATTGGTTGAGATGATTGGACGAGATAATTGAAGGAGATTTTTTATGAGATTATTGGATGGGATGAGCTCACGTGGTTATGCCAGCAGAAGTACCTTTCTTAAGTAAGCACTGTATATGCAGACGTGTTTATGCCAACTGTTAGGTACAGTTGTAAGATTTGAAAATTTAATCTCTTATTTAATTAAATGGCTCGTTCTAAAACAGTACACAACACAAGACGATACCATATGTTAAATACAAAAACAGAGAATACGATACTCAAAACAGGGCTAAATTCAATTAATAAATTTTAATATGTTAATGATAAATTACAAAATCCAAAGAAACATAATTAAAGATCTCGACTTACATAATAATGATTGGCTTGTACCGGTACAATGTTGAAGAATACACAAGGCTGTAAAAAGGTACTCTGATGAAATGTAATCTACACACACATCATAAACAAATCTCTGTCTTGTAGCAGTAGCAAAAAAATAACACACGCTCAAAATATCTCGTGATAAATAATCTTAATGTTAGCACGCGCTCTCGTGTGTCTCTTTTTATAGTCTGTTTTACTGATATTTCTAGAAAAGCCTTGCATAACGTTTTCTTTTCCAAATTGTTCTATAGACTTCTAAGCTAAGTATACAGACTATGAATTTCATTTACTTTTAAACTAGGTCAAGAGAGGCTATTTTAGCTAACCCCCCCCCCCCCCCACAAATGCGGTTCCGAGCGTGGGGTCAGCTAGAACTCATGCACGGGGAAAGATGACGTAAACACGTCGTCTACATAACACAACAGACTCAACTTGCTGAGGTTTAGCAGACTTTCGTTTCTTATGTTAGCAGGCATTCATATGTAAGAGAAAGTTTACACGTGAGCAGACGTTCAAATGTAAGCAGACGTGTACATATTACAAGACGTTCAAATGTAAGCAGACGTCCTTCTGTTTGCATTGAGTTAGAAGCCTCTCGCAACATGACGTAATTACTAACGGGAATGCCATAAGTTTTGTTTTCTTTAGCATTGTAAACACAAGCCAAGTATGACATGTTTTGAAGTATGCTAACGGAGACTACAATATTTCTGGGAAACCCCGTTGTGAAACTTGTTTTTTTTAGCAAGTGGTAACGATATCGTTGTAATTAATCATCGGTAAAGAAAAAAAAAAAGGCTAAATAATTTACCCTGGCGTTTTACCTGTCAGCATCCTGACCCGAGCGATGAGAATCTTGCCAATGAATACGTCTGTACGCATGCACGGGAGAACTTCCGTGATCTTTTGGCTTCAAAGAGAATATGGGATACTTTTTTTTTTTAAACTCCTTGGCATGCCAGTCAAACAAATGGCCTTGACAGGCTACATCTTCATAAATTAAAACATCTTCATACATTAAATTATTTTTTTTTACAGTGTAACCTTTCACTATTCTGACATCCTTGTTACTATTTAGTGATGACTTTTCAGAATGAGAATGAACACGCCCTGAGCAGATATCTTATTGGATATCAGAAAAGGGTTAACTGCTAATTTCTTCACATGTGATAGCTAGCATTCCAAGAATTCACCTATCAATTATTTTATTTATATATATACACTGCACAGAAATATTCACATATAATGGACTTTGGAATGATGGTTGAATACGCATGAATACATCCCTCTCTCTTCAGAAAATAACATGCGAAGTCACTCATACATCATATCTTTAAGTTCTACTTTTGAGACAAGATCTTCATCACAGCTTTCCCCTTCATTAAATATGGATACTTAAGTAGTTCCTCTCTCTATTTAAGTATATGGATGTATAACTACACTGAAACGAAATAATGTTTTTCCCTCGGCAGTAAATCAACATAAAATACCATTATGTTACATACAGTTTTACTATAAACGTGCATTTTCATTTTAAGAATCTACAAAGACCTTTAGAAAGAACCGCGTCAAATTATGGTGAACTGGTGAACCATAAACTTTTTTTTTTGTTGTCCAAATCATCACTTAGTATTTCTGATTCTCTGCTAATTGTATCATTCTGTAGACCAGCATTTACCCAACTTTCAAGTTTTAGCGGACCGTTGGACACATGACCAGTGCCTGATTTATTTATTACATTTAACTTTTCTTCGACCATAATATATTTTGATGATGCGCGAAGAGGCAAAGTAAGGTTAGAGGACCGGCGCCGGTCCGCGGACCGCTATTGAGCAACACTGGTTTAAACTAATAATGTACTGTAGAGACATGAAGTTGGATGCATCACAAAATTTTTGCAGGGGTCAGTTATCGTGGAGTACATTTATAGTTCTCATATTTACGTAAATTACCTACAGAAACTACAAGCATTCACGATTATATTAGATGTTTAAATAAGTAACTAAAAAAAAACATTTTTTAACGTCTATTGCCCTAGGTTATGGTCTATGGTGTTAACATGTTAGTTTCTTTAAACGCTTAAATCTTCTAATATTTAAAAAAAAATTATAATTATTCAATTTTTTGGGGGGGGGGGGGATAATTAATGTGCAGGTGTTCTTCATTCTTCTTATTCTTCTTATGCCTTTTTACCCCGTCTGGGGCATAGGCCGTCCACAAGAATTTTCCACTCATCAGGGTCCTCTGCTTTTCTTTCCAATTTCTTCCTGGTGTATCCCATATTTTGCGTGTCTACCTCTAGCTCGCGTCTCCATGTATTCTTAGGTCTTCCTCTCTTTCTTTTTCCCTGTGAATTCCATGTTAGGCATTGTCTGGTGGTGCTATCTGGGGGTTTTGTGGTGGTGCTATCTGGGGGTTTTGTGGTGGTGCTATCTAAGCGTTTTCTGAGAGTGTGCCCAATCCACCTCCATCTTTTCTATATATTGTCTTCATCAATGGGCACCTGGTATGTCCTTTCTAGTAGATCTTTGTTGGTGATGGTATTTGGCCATTTGATGTTCAGGATTTTCTAAGGCAAGTGTTTATGAAGATCTGTACTTTCTTTATAGTGTGCGCGGTTGTTCTCCGAAATTCGACTCCATAGAGTAGGACTGTTTTGACATTTGTGATGAAGATTCTGATTTTGGTTTGAAGAGTCAGTTCCTTTGACTCCGCTATTTAATTTACTTCATTAGTAGCATTTGCTGTCCTAGCTTTTCCAATTCTAGCCCTGACATCCGCTTCAGATCCATCATTTATGTCAATGGTGCTGCCTAAGTTTGTGAAGACCTCCCCTTCTTGAAGTGCATTTCCTGTCAGAGGCGTATACACTTGGTTGGCTGTGTTTACCTTCTTGAGATTTGATTTTCTTTTATTTATAAACTAGCGCGAACCCGGCTTGCATTTCAATACCATTCAAAGAAATAAAGTGTTTATGTTTTAATTACGTTTTAGAAGTAATTTTTAAATAGAAAATATTTTTTTTCCGTCTGATGCGTACACAAATAAATTATAAGGGTTTTAGACACGTGAGCAGGCAACATAGGTGAGAAGCATAGATTTTCAAAATTAGTTCACACACATGTAGCGATTGATCCACCCATAAAAGTAGTTCTGTTTGAAATTATATTTATATATAGCTTACATAATTAAAAATAATAATAAAGCCCCCGGGCCTAAAAGCAAAATTGTAAAATGGTTGGATGATTCAGAAACCCACTTATGGTCACGTACAAACTGAAATATTGTCATTTAAATTAGATTTAAATCCATCCACCTATGCAATGGCTTTGTTTGAAATTATATTTATATAGCGCATATCAGAAAAAATAAGAAGGTTTATTGTTTATCAAATCCATCCTGAGGCGTTTCTTGTGCTGCCTTAGGCAAAATAAAAGTATCGTGCGCCCCCCCCCCCCAAAAAAAAACAAAATAAAAAAAAAAAACAACAGAGTTAAAGAAATTTAATAAATTCATTCACGAGATCGTACCCCCTTACTTAGGCAATAACAAATCGTTTGCATTTTATATGCTTTGTTCTTATTTCGATGAGTGAAAAGAGCATTAGTGACTGCTATTTGGCTATGTAGTTTCGCTGCGCTGATTGAATTAAGCGGTATCTTCTTATTAAAAGTATATTTAAAGGTTTAGTTTTTAATACTTTATAAATTTCCAAAATTATTAAATGTTAAAAATACAAAGCTAAATTTGTATTTAGTTTTAGAAAATTTAAGCATTTTAAAAAGCAATCAGTTATATTTATTAATTTTACTTTTAAGAACTGGAAAATACATTATCAATTTTGTCACGCGCGGTTACTAATTCTGAGAACTTTAAGCTTAGGCTAAATAGTCACTTCGCGCTATGACGTCATTTGAGTGATAATTAAGAACAAATTGATTTTAATTTTATTTCGCAATATTAAAAAGCGCACTAAAAACAACTGATATGTGGGTTTTCCCGATAAATGGGATTACGGTTTAATTCTTTGATCACAGCTTTAAGAACATTTTTTTCCATAACTTTCAAACACATATAAAATGCTTAAAACAGTTCCTTAGTTGATACTTTAATTGTGTTTGTAATTTACAATAATAATATTTAAACTTTTACTAAAATAAAAGCGGATATATAATTTTTTTTGCGCATTTATATTTATTCGATTTCCGTTAAAATAATAAGTAATAACTATGATCGTTTTTAAGAATCCGAAAGTGCTTAAATCTTTTCGGTTCTTTAGCGTTACGGTCAGCATAGCTTATTCTTATACATGTGAGTCCAAGTTGTGCTGAATTGGTGGCTACATCTTTAGTCTTTTCCTGCATTTGTAGCTGGCTGTGAGACCGAAGTGCAATGTCATCTGCAAATTCTAGGTCATTCAGTTATTCGCAGGGTGTCCACTGTATTCTGTTCCTCTTTTTGTCTTATGATTATTTTCATTATCCAGTCAATGAAAAGGATCACTAGGAAGGTTAGCAAGAGACATTTGACTGTTGTTTCTATTTTAAAGTCATCTGTGAGTCTACCTTCGTGGACCATCCTGCATGTCATTTCTTCATAAGAACTCTGAATGATCCTGACTATTTTCCTGTACCCAATAATGCCGGATAAGTTTCTACAAGGTTTGTTGGTCTTAGATATCAAAGGCCTTTCCGTAGTCGATAAAATGTATATGTAAGGGGAGTTCCAATCGATGGACTGTTCTACAACGATTCGTCGTGTTGCAATGTGATCTGTGCATTATCTATTTCGGGGGACCGAGCCTGTTTATATCGTAGCTGCGTGTTGACCGGGTCCTCCATTCTATTCAAAATAATTCTGTTAAAGGCATTTACTGGTACAGACAGCAGTGTAATTCTTCTGTAGTTAGCACAGTTTTGTATCTTGATGAGGTATCATTTCCAATCGTTTGGATCTCTCTCTCTTCTTCCCTAATCATTTCACACAGATGGTGGAGCAAGTTGACTATTGTATTATATCTGCTCTCATTACCTCTGTTGGCACAACAGAAATGTTGAGAGCAGATATAGATACAATAGTTATCCGGTCCCGATGCTTTCCTTATTTTGACCTGCTTGATAGCCAGGGATATTTCTTCTTTATTTGCCGCACTGTCTTTTATTTGTAAGTCTTCATCTGGTGTGTCTGTCTACCATATTTTACAGCTAGCTATTATCTCCTAGATGTATATTGGCCTGTGTTGCTTATATTAGCAAGGTATGAAAGACTTTGAATGAGTATGCGTGTGTGTAGTTTTTGTAATGTTGCGTTTTGTATTTACATGTGTTAAAATATAGATCGTTTCATTTCTCTTTTAGTGTGGTTGACTTTAGGGATGAAGCGTACTTTTTTTTTTCAAATATACTTTATTATTATTATTATTATGTTTTTATTAATTCATTAAAGTATTCCACCCATCGTTTTTGTTGTTCTTTCCGTTCTGCTTTGATCTACCTGCCTTGTCTTAAACAAGTCTCTCTGACTTCTTATATCTTCCGGAGTGCTTCCTTTTTATGTCATAAAACTCTTTTAAGTTCCCCTTTCTGGCTGCTTCTTTTGCTGTTAATGCTAAACCATCTAGCCTGTTCTATATTGTATTTTAGTGTTTTAGCAGCTAACTCTTTCCATTTTTTTCTTCAGTTTTAGCTTAAGTCTTGCCCAATCTAGATAGTGATAAGATGCAAAATCTTAGAATTTAAATCTACCATTAAGATACTTAAATCTATACCTGGAAATTTTTCCAGTATGGCTTGTAGTCTATTATAGAAAGCTTCTTTTTTTCGTCTTCCTTACTATCATTGATTGGTGCACAACAATGTATTACATTCATATTTATTTTCTTCTTCTTGGTTCGGAAAGTTGATGCAATACTTCTTCGACTATGGGCTTCCCATCCTATCAATGCTTCTTGTGTCATCTGTGAAATCAGGAAAGCGACTCCTTTTGTGCGTGGAGCATTTTCCTCCTCATGACCTGAGTATAATAGCGTTTCTCCTGAGGTAAACTTTAACTGTCCAGCTTGTGTCCATCTTGTTTCAAAGATGCCGAGCAACGTGAGTTTGTAAGTTCTCATTTCTGCGACCACTTGTGTTTATTTTCCTATTTCATATATGGCTCTAACATTCCACGAGCCTATGTTCACTGAATTTGAGAGGAGGGTCTTCGGCCTTGAGCCTTCCAGTATAACCTGACCTTGGCCGCATGGCTTCATAACTCTTCTCTGGGAAGTACAGCCCTCTCTTATCAGAGCTGAAGTAGTTGCTTTTTTTTTGACGTTTCTGTAAAAAAAAAATTTTACGGGTGGGGGAGGGGGGAGAGGGAGTCACTGGCATAACGCCAACACTCAACCTTTTGCACCCGGGCTTAGGACTAGCCATGGTGGAGTTTATATAAATAGAACACATTATCAATTCCCTGACTCAATTAAAGACCATACAGTTCAAAACGCTGGCACGAAAATGATTGATTTACGCGTAAACGCCTATAACATTATACATTCTTTTTATTCAAAACATACAAAGTCGCATATAAAAACACCTGTTGCAAAATCAGTGTTTGTCACCAACATGTTTTGTGTGTGTGTGGATGCCTCATAATAATAATAGCAAATGATTGCATATGAATGTAGGCGCCATCCACTATATACTGCAGCTGTCGGGACGGTGACATGCGATGCATTCATCACAGTCCAAGTGACGAGGTCTCCGAACACAAATTGTCTCATACAGCCTCGTCCTTTGCAAGTCTCCACTCAATCTCAATGATGGATGGTCTTGACGCTCCCGGCTTGATTAAATAACACCTTACGTACCAGACCATCGATGAGTGACGTCACCGTCCGGGCTAGGTATCTTCGAGTTGGCAAACAGTTCAATCAACCAGATCAAGTAATTGGGGCCGGATCTATTGATCTTAGTAGTTAACATTCATAGTTTTCCCCACCAATATCCCGGCGGCTATTTCAATGGACGTACCCTACCCGAGGAGTCCACAGTGATATTTGTTTAACCCTAATAGGATACAGAATAAAATCTTTACTAGGTCCTTTCTTGAATGTTTATTTTCCCGATGATGAGGGGATTAAAAGACAACGATGGCCTTTAAATTCCAAAACCATGTCAGAGGCGTACTGAGGACATATGGAACCGACGCAAGAAATAAAAGTGCGCCCTTATTAAGCTATTGTTATAGGTGTAAGATTTACCGTAGGGTATGAAAGGACACCAGAGTGAGCAGGTTGCACTGATGCAGAAAGCTAACTTATAAGCAAAAACCTTTTTTTTTTCGGACTAAAAATTCTGTGACCTGCTCGTCGATTCGGTGGCGTCTTTAAGTTGATCCAACGATACACGCCTTGTCTTATCGCATACATGGTACGCCTCTGGGAATTGCTCCCTACAAATACATCTCGTCGCAGTATCAAGTAAATAAATATATATATATAGTGTATCTTTCTTTGCATTTGATTAATTTTTATGTCGAAATCATGATTTACCGGTCATTACCTATAAAATACAAAAAAAAATCATTGAACACAATATTGTGTTTTAATAATGTATGCGTATTTACCGGTTTAAAGAAAACAAACACTCGGCAGCAGGGATGCGCTGCACAATTCAAAATGTAAAGCGGGCACGAAATCTGCATACCGTGTTTTGAATAGTCGACCATTTGTGTTTTCAACTGCGCGCGCTTCGTTCTGGGTAAACCTGTACTTGAGGATGTTTCCCGAGTTTGCGTGAGAAGAAAAAAGATATTTTTTAAAAAACAGAACTAATTGCGGTGTTCTTTTGTGATGATGGTTGATGCAGCAAGCACTTGATTTTTTGCATTGCAGTGATTATAATGTTGAATTAATAAAACTAATTTAGGCTAGTTTCGACATTGTTTGATTCGGATGAGTTTTATAAGACAAGCATCGTATTAAGCAGTGGTTCGCAAGTTGTTGTTTTTTTACACGCAGATCCGTTTTTAGAACCTAATCTATGGGATAGCCATTTAGGCTTAGCATATGTCTTACAGGTTAACGTTGTTTAGGGGTTACCTGGATCTGTCTTCGAGTTTGTGAGACTTTTAAATTATGAAGAATAGCTTACGTGCCTTTAACGACAAACTCGCATACCATACTGGTATGTTGAATGCAGAGGCGTAGCAAGCGTTGGTGTCGCCGGGGCAGTCTAAGGCTTTTGTCGCCCATGTTTGATGAAAACAACTCTTCAGTTGGCTTAAAATGACGCCCTCCCCTCCCCCCCCCCCCGGCCAGTATAAAGGAACAAAAAAGAATCATCCGGGACGCACTCCGCCCCACTGTAACACCTTCCTACGTCACTGGGTGGATACTTAATTTACATATTACATGTATTACTTCATCCAATGCAATATTGCACAGCTCACACAGAAAATTTACATAAATGCTTGTTTACGTAAAAATAAGATGAACTACATTTTCTACTCTCAACCATAAACGTTTAAAATGTATTTATCCTTTGACACATATGCCTTAAAACAGTTATTAGAGAGTAATCTTTAAAAGAAAAGCTTGATAACAATTCATGTATCGATACAAATAGTGTCTCCTTTTACGGAAGTGACGTGTGCTACGATGAACGTTACACTTAAGTCCAAAATATGAATAGATTTCCCAGTCACCAATATTTGGGCTGAGACAAACGGCCTTCGGTATCCCATCCATTACACTTACTTAACACTCGTACAAATTACAGAGACCAAGTAAATACAAAAGAAAACCATCTTTTTGAGCAATACTGGAATTTTCCTCAAAAGTGCATGCTTGTATTTTGATTTTTTTTATATTATTGTCATCAAAATGTCTTCTTTATATTCTTGTAATAAAATGTTATTTTAAAAAAATATTGTCATAGATAGTCTTTTTATAAATTATTGTCAAATTTTTTTTTTTCAAAGTTGGTTTCAAGTCTGACGAAAAAAATGCAAATTTTTCCCCTTATTGTTTTTGTTCCTGATAGCATCAATTTTTCAACTACGTTTCCAAAAGAGCATGTAGCCTTTAATCCTTGTTTAGTATGATTACAGGATTAATTATGTATTCACTTTGTGGACGCATCCAGGAAAACTTTGGTCCACCTTCACCGGCCGAGGGGGGAAAAAGAAATATATTTGAAACGCAATTTTCATTTTCTTCTTGATAACAACACTCGGGGTACAATGATCTAGCGACGAGTCTCAATAAATCAATAGTGCGGCGAGACCTCGTTAATAGTATACGATTGGGTTGAGTCAAATGATGAACTCACCATTAGCCTTGTTGGCTGTCAATTCAGTTCTTTCCGGCTTCACGGGTCGACACGTCTGCTCTATTTGTAGACATGCAGTATCAATGAATTCAAGGGCAAAGAACAAGAGAGTAAAAGGGTTGGAGCGGCCCGGGGGGGGGGGGGGTTTGGGGGTGTGGGGAGACAACCACATTCAATAACACCAAACGGTTCGATAGGCTGAACTTAATTAGCGGAAATAAAAAAAGGAGGGTAAACATAAAAAAAAGGGGGGGGGGGCACGTCAGAATAGGAATGTGTACATTTATTTTTTGCTTCACAGGTTTCAGCAAATGTTTAAGTATACTATGGTACATTCAATATGTAATCTTAGGCGTAGCTCCTACCACACCGTGCAGTGCGTTAGCCACATATGTCAACAGAAACCAAATATTAATGTTAATGTATTCCTTGTTCGGCCATCGGCTAAAGGAAAATTTGCATACATGTAAAGTAGTATCAATAGTATCCCGCCTTTGTAACAATTTAGTTTCTGATGAGTTCATGTCATCCAGAAGTTGATAATTTTTCTAATGTAATACATACCCAGGCAACGTGGCAAGAACATACCCAGGCAATGTGGCAAGACCATACCCAGGCAATGTGGCAAGAAATACCCAGGCAATGTGGCAAGAACATACCCAGGCAATGTGGCAAGAACATACCCAGGCAATGTGGCAAGAACATACCCAGGCAATGTGGCAAGAACATACCCAGGCAATGTGGCAAGAACATACCCAGGCAATGTGGCAAGAACATACCCAGGCAATGTGGCAAGAACATACCCAGGCAATGTGGCAAGAACATACCCAGGCAATGTGGCAAGAACATACGTAATGTTTTCATATTTTATTGTTTTATGTTTATTTTTCAAAATGATTTCCATAGAAAAGTTTAAACTAAACTATTCTAACTTTGATGACTTACACTGCAATTTTTTTTAAATGGCTGAACATAACATAATTTAAATTTAATGTAAAGGAAGGTCATGGTCAAATGAACGATGTCAATGGCATGTTGTTGTTTGGGAGTTTTTTTTTTTTTAATCATCTAAAAAATTTAATTGGAAATAATTCTTTCCAAATCTCATTTATTTTCTATTGATTTATACATCAACCCCCTACCTCCCACACTTAAACCAAAATTTAAAAAATCAAAATGAATAGACATTGCTTAAAACTTCAGAAATTTTGTATTTTTTCGCTTTAGTAGACCCAAAAAGATACACCCCCCCCCCCTCCAAAAACATTTGTTGCATGGGTGGGCCACCATACGCCCCCTTCCAATGCATTTCTAATCTCAGCAATATTTTACCCAGACATCAAATGGGGCTAACTTGTCTGCAAAGTGTATCTATTCTTACTTGGCGCGGGAGGCCCTCTTTTTGTCTTCCAATCAAACTACTCGCCGTTGTCTGGCGCAAACAATGGAATAGTGTTTCGATCAACCACAGTAGAGACTCAATAAATGAATTACGTATGGTGGCAATGTTCTCGTGAGTGCTGGGGGGATGACGGGTTGGGGCCTTGTCTATCCCCATTGATTAAACATCCGACACGATGAACGCATCCTTATTTATGTCTCAATGCTCGGGTCCTATGTCTATCTCCCCCTCCCCCGCACCCACCAAAAAGAAAAAAAAGGTAATAATATCTGACGCTAAAATATATGTATAGAATATTGAAGAAATCATTTTTTTTAATGAGAAAGTTGAACCTCTCCATGGCAATATGACACTAGTTGACTCTGGTCTAGCTAGCAGACTATCAATGACATGGCTCAATCAGTGCAGGAGACTATCAATGACATGGCTCAATCAGTGCAGGAGACTATCAATGATATGGCTCAATCACTGCAAGAGACTATCAATATGGCTCAATCAGTGCAGGAGACTATCAATGACATGGCTCAATCAGTGCAGGAGACTATCAATGACATGGCTCAATCACTGCAGGAGACTATCAATATGGTTCAATCAGTGCAGGAGACTATCAATATGGCTCAATCACTGCAAGAGACTATCAATATGGCTCAATCAGTGCAGGAGACTATCAATGACATGGCTCAATCATTGCAGGAGACTATCAATATGGCTCAATCAGTGCTTATGTTGAAAAAAAGGCGTTTTCAAGCATCTGCCTCAAGTCATGTATCTGTTCTCTGTGTGTATCTTATCTAACGCTTTCAGATCTGCATGTCGGTCTTGCTGTTTCAAATCTCCCTGTCAGATCTCCACGTCGGTCTTGCTGTTTCAAATCTCCCTGTCAGATCTCCACGTCTGTCTTGCTGTTTCGAATCTCCGTGTCAGATCTCCACGTCGGTCTTGCTGTTTCAAATCTCCCTGTCAGATCTCCACGTCGGTCTTGCTGTTTCGAATCTCCCTGTCAGATCTCCACGTCTGTCTTGCTGTTTCGAATCTCCTTGTTATATCTCCACGTCTGTCTTGCTGTTTCAAATCTCCCTGTCAGATCTCCACGTCTGTCTTGCTGTTTCGAATCTCCCTGTCAGATCTCCACGTCTGTCTTGCTGTTTCAAATCTCCCTGTCAGATCTCCACGTCGATCTTGCTGTTTCGAATCTCCCTGTCAGATCTCCACGTCTGTCTTGCTGTTTCGAATCTCCCTGTCAGATCTCCACGTCTGTCTTGCTGTTTCAAATCTCCCTGTCAGATCTCCACGTCGGTCTTGCTGTTTCGAATCTCCCTGTCAGATCTCCACGTCTGTCTTGCTGTTTCAAATATCCCTGTCAGATCTCCACGACTGTCTTGCTGTTTCGAATCCCCCTGTCAGATCTCCACGTCTGTCTTGCTGTTTCGAATCTCCCTGTCAGATCTCCACGTCTGTCATGCTGTTTCGAATCTCCGTGTCAGATCTCCACGCCGGTCTTGCTGTTTCAAATCTCCCTGCACCCATATCTGTCTCACCACAAGGCCAGCGCGTTTAAGGACGTGGGAGTTTTCCCAGCGCAAACACAACTTAAAACAACAACTCAGTTTTACGGGTTTCGATGGATTGATTTCTCACAAGATCAATTTTATATCGAATAGTCGCAATCGCACTTCAGGATCGACATCAAAGTACGCATCGGCCAGAAGTCGATATTCCAGTCCGGTTGTTGAACGATTTTTGAATTCACAGTCACTATCTGATATACGAGTCGTCGACTATTCGCGGCTCGCGTGCCACATGCGGCTCTTTAACGACCTGAGTGCGGATCGGTCAGTTGGCCACAAATCGGTTGAGTCCGAAAAAAACTGGTTCTTGTCAGGTTCTTGAAAAGAAATTTGGCTCTAAAACCTTTTTTAAAATCGTCCTGCTGCTGATTTTTGGCTCTTTTGACTAATGAGTTTGCCGAACACTGTGATATACAATCAAGCCTTCCATTAAAAAAAAGTTTTTTAAGTTCACTCATATGTCATGCAACGAGAAATTTACTTTAAAATAAATATATTTCCCTGTTTTTTTACGTCACCACAATGCAGTTCGTTTAATGTCTTTTTGAGTTATATTGAATGGTATGTTGAAAGTGCTTAGAACCTAACTTATACATTCTGAACTGGCAAAAATAACAAACATGAAAAATGAGTGACATCTCACAATGTGACACACACTAATCCCACTAGAAAGACATTGGCGTATTGGTTCCCACAACTTTCGTTTAATGTTGGATTATTCCTCCACAGGCCGTAGCTATCCAATTATTTGAACTCAATAGCTCCGAGGCAGCGTCGTGGACTTTTTACTAGAAAAAGTCATTTCCTTGTAGCCGGTGATAAAATTGGATCGATAGATTAGCTTTGAAATACTGTGATGTTGGTGGCCACTTAGTGCGGGACTTTGAATCTTATTGTAAAATAATTGCAATTTCTTTTCTTTTATGTATAGCTTTATAGTTGTACCAAAAATATGTGATGACATTATTATGGAAGGCAAAATTCAATATATATGTTTATTTACTGCTTTAGAAGTGCATGATTTTTCTATATCAGTACAATAAAGACCCTTAATTGTTTTGTATGTTACACTGGTGCTTAATTTTATGTTTAAAGAAATATTTATGTTCTCAACTTGGTAAATTTTAAGAAACGTTTTGACATAGACCAGTTTAGAGTTTAGGGAATACAGAAGACAATGATGTTGGTGGTTATACAGACATTGAAATGGTGGATTATACAGACATTGAAAAGGGTGATTAAATTTAAACAAATACTGAAATTGGTGACTATACAGACACTGAAATGGGTGATTATACAGGCATCGAAATGGGTGATTGTATAGGCACTGAAATTGATGATTATACAGGCAGTGAATTGGCTGATTATAAATGACACTGAAATCGGTGAATATATACAGACGACATTGGTGAAAGTGCAGACAACGACATTGATGTTTGTACAGACAACGACATTGGTCTAGACCAAGACAGATTGTATTGACGACCCTGGAGAAATGCAAAAAGGAGTACTTTTCATTAATCGATCGCCTATCAAAAGTACTTAGCACTTGATGCTCTCTGCACTCGTCATTTTTCCCCCTGTTCTCCAGTGTGCTAGAGTACATGTGCTTGACCTCATTATTCAACCATACCGGGGTTATTTTTTTGTTCATGTTTGGAAGGATCAATTTGTTTGACCAGACCAAACTGAATAATATTTTTATCACTCGTCCAATCGCTCTTTCAACAAATAGGACACTGCCTTTGGGGCACGAGGCATGGGGCACGGGGCATGATGCATGGGGATTTTTAGACACGATGATGAAATATAGACGTACATTGTGAGAAATTATTATTCGTGTTTTGAATTAATTTGTTTGTGTTGTACGATAAATTAAGGAATACAAATAATGTAGTGTGGGGGGGGGGGGGAATAGCTAAACATGTAACACAATTTAATTTTAACCAATCAACCCTTGAGGCCCTATTTGTAGAAAAAGTAAGCACGTTTTTTAAAAAAAAAATAAAGTCCAATGTTAATAAAGTCCGGTGTTCATAAACTCCGGTGTTCATAAACTCCAGTGTTTATAAACTCCGTGTTTATAAACTCCGGTGTTCATAAAATCCGGTGTTCATAAAGTCCAGTGTTCATACAGTCCAATGTTTATAATGTCTAGTGTTCATAATCTTTAGTTTTCATAAAGCCGTGTGCTCAAAAAGTCCAGATTTCATAAACTCCAGTGTTTATAAAATCCGGTGTTCATAGATTACAGTGTTCATAATTTCCAGTGTTCATAAACTCTGATGTTCATAAAGTCCAGTGTTCATACAGTCCAATGTTTATAATGTCTAGTGTTCATAATCTTTAGTTTTCATAAAGCCGTGTGCTCAAAAAGTCCAGATTTCATAAACTCCAGTGTTTATAAAATCCGGTGTTCATAGATTACAGTGTTCATAATTTCCAGTGTTCATAAACTCTGATGTTCATAAAGTCCAGTGTTCATAAACTCCGGTGTTCATTAAGTCCAGTGTTTATTAAGTCCAGTTCTCAGTGCCGTGTTTTCTTGTGTTATGGAATCATGTCGATGTACTCAATTTTCAAACGGCGAGGTATGTATTATAAAAGCCATTGGTTCAATGTCTGTGATTAAGAGGATGTTAGATACGGCTACGTTTTTGAAGTTATTGCTGAACAACACCAGCATTTAGTCGGACTATTTAATAAAGTGATATAGAGCTGCCTTCCGCTTAAAATATTTCCTCTTTAGAAGCCCCCCCCCCAACCACCATCCCACGACCTCCAACTAATGTCCCCACGACCTCAGATTTCCCCAATGCCTCTAAACAAACGGTGGGTTCATACCATTCGTAAAATTTCCCAAGTGCTTGTTTGAAAGGCTTCAGGTGCGCTCTCGGTCCTCCAGCACTTGGATCAGATCCTCCACGAAAGGACGGCGCTCCTTGGTGACAGCTACATCCCATTCTAAGTCAAGTCCCCTCGTCCAGAGTTATCTACAGGGAGTTGAGACTTAATCCACTTCCACCGGCTGTCCTGTTTAATCATATTAACCAAACAAACGTCTGTCATTTTTTGTGTGCGTCTCTCATTCCGAGACATGTCTATGAATTTCGATCTCACGGAATACTTCTTCTTCATAGGAAATGCGTTTATCTCGACACACAGTCCACGTTCACTGAGTTTCCTACACGTCTAGTCTTCCAGGGGCGTGGTCTCGGGAATATATTTCCCTTATCATTCGTAATCGCACTGAGCTATTCAATTTTCCGACTTTACCAAACAAGGAAGCGAACTGGTGCTTTTTTTTTAACTTTGGTAATTGCCTGGAGTTGAACGTATTTGGTTCGCTGAGTCTAAAAGATTTTAAAAAAAAACAGATCTCCACGCCATATGGGTAGAATGTAAAAAAAAGTGAAATATGAAGAAAAATGGGTTAAGGTGAAGTAAGGTTACAAAGTGATTTCGCGTTACCAAGTCGGACTCGATCAGAAAAGGAAAGTATATTACATATATTGTTCGTCCATCGAAAGCAAGGATAATCAGGGGTATTTACGACTCGAGTATATCCCCACTTACTCTCTCGTCCATAATGATGCATATGACACGCCGAAGTCAGGACGACTGGAAATAGACCTGGTGTTTCTTTACGTGCCTCACAGTACTCATTACGCGTCGCAGGAGTTGTCAGAACTTTCATGGAGATTCCATCCGAGGTTAACGCGTCCCATTACCGGGCGTGCTGGTGCCACCAGGCACCTCACCGAGAATAGAAGTAAGACTTTATTGATATATTCATCGAGTAACAATATGTCAAATTTTATGCCATTTCCGAATTTCTTCAACACAGCACCTTGAAACTTGGCTGGCTTTGTTATTTAGTGCTCAATAAAGGACTACAATTACCCGGCTTTTTTCAGTTGTTTTGACAATAAAACAAATTTTAATTGAAAAAAAGACACGTTTGCACGTCACAACTAATGAAAAAATTAAGCGGCTGTCCCATATTGAACAAATATAATCATTACATGATTATCTCTGTACTACGTAAATGTTAGTTAACTTCAGTTTAGAGATCGACCAAATTTCGGCTTCGGCGCCGAAAGTTGCCATTTGATATTTCTGTTTAATTTCGGTTTCGGCCGAAAGTGATTGAGACTTTCGGCCATCTTGCCGAAAGTGATTGGCGTTTTTGGTCATCTTTGGTCAGCTAGGCTCACTGCCATTCACATAAAAATTAGCAATTAAAGAAACGTATACATTTAAATACACCAGTTGGTGAAAAGCTTGATAAATGGTAACACATTTCTTAGCACTTATTACGTGATGAAGTATTTATCACACTCATGACATGATACAATATTTGTTAGCACTTATGACATGATACAATATTTGTTATCACCTATTACGTGATAAAGTATGTGTCAACACTTATGACATGATACAATATTTGTTAGCACTTATTACGTGATAAAGTTCATAAGCTCATATGACAGCAATACATATTAAAATTGTATATAAACATGCCATCTTATAATACCTTTCCATTTTTTTACCTTCATGTCATCAGCATGCTTCCAAATAATTACAACACATTGTCCTACTCGCTGTTATGTAAAAAAAAAATAATAGAAATCTAAATTCGAATAAAAATTTTCAATGATCCCTCTGCCGATTATCGACACCCAACTCCAAATAAATACGCATTCATCGATACAGCCCTCTTGCAAAATGTTTGAATGTTCAGAGTTTAGCCAATGATTCCAATCGAAACGTTACTGACCGAACCGCTCATTTAAATGTTTACTCAAACCGCCGGGACCGACGCAATGATTCTTTCTTCTTCTTCTCGTCTGTGTGTAATACCGTGTCGTCTGCCAGGCTTACTCCGATGTCGCCCGTTTTTAACTCGCAGGGTCGTAAGTTAATGCAGTTTCCTGGTGAGTGCGTTTTCTCGTTTCGTCTCCGTGCTCACGTACACGTGAAACGTGACACGGTGGCCGCCAACGATTTTATGTCTTGTGTTCGTTTTGAAATGAGACGACGGTCGTCAAACGACCATTAAAAAAAAAAAACAGCATCAGACGTCACGCTTAATGCTGTTACTGAAGGAGTGACAATCCGTGGCATATGGGTCAAAAAATGTCTGCCCGCGCAGACATATATGTGAATAAATAATTAATTAAAAAATATTTTATTTTAAAAAAAAACAGAATTTATTTGGAAGATAAGATTACAACGCACTAAAAGGTAGAAAATAATTTTCTTAAAATTCATTATGCAAAGAAAGCATGTTACTCCTAAATTTTCAAATATTTTCTGCACTGACTTCGCTTTATGAATTGTGAAAAATTTCAAGACTATTTTTATTTTTTGATTTTTAATGCGTATAACGAAAGTAAGTCTTTTTTCAAAAAAAAGTTTTTTAACATTTTGTTAATTAAAAATATTGCTGTAAATTATCCACTAATGAAGATTTAAAAAAAAAAAAGACGATTTCTTACAAAGTCCGGTCTGTAGTGACCTAGCTCCCTACCCAGGCATTCAACTTAACAAGTAGAGGTCAACGACTGCTTGCATGCCGTTGGTCAGTGTCTCATTGTCAAGGGGCCCTGACCCAACAGCTCCCCCCATCATATCCCACAATCCTACACTTGGGACCGATGGTTATTGTCAGCGAAAGGGTACCGTTGTTTTTAAATTGCCTTTCCTCATTTCTTAATCACTCACCACACAACCCCCTCTCCCCCCCCCCCCCCCAAGTTTCTTTTTTTTTTTCGCAACCAGCATACCGGAGCCGTGAATCTGTTTCTCAAGCTCAGATGCGACCGTACAGGTCATCACCATCACGTGGAGGACTGGATCGACCGAAGGAGGGGGTCGCGCGTGTCAACAAGGGAAGGTGCGCTGGACAAGCAGGATAGGGATGCATGTGGAGGGATGGTGTTTTTAAAAAAATAATAATAACTCAGCTCCGTCTTCCCCCCTCCCCCCCCCCGGCCTCAAATCGCAACAGGATGATTCCTACGTAAATCAGATTGTTTTGTTTTTGTGGTGGGAATGTTGTGGAATAACGCCACGAATGAATGTCAGCCAAGCCGCGACATCCAAGCAATGGAAAACACCGGGTCGAGACTGAGGAATTGCTTCAACTTGGCTGGTGTCTCATTGCTCAAACAACAAGTAGAATGTCGACAGACTTTGTTGATTGGTTGTTACATTTGAAATAATATGGCTGCATCAACACAGTACCAAAATTAGAAATTTATTTGTCGAGATAGTTCCTGATTATTTTAGAGATCTTGTTATTTCAAGGACAGAAGTTTTTTTTATATTTTTAAAATTTCAACAGATCATTTTCTTTAGATTTGCTTTGAAAAAAATATAATATTTTTAAAAAATGAAACACATTTTCAGCAGATTTTTTACTTTAAGTAAGACGTCAGACTTTTAACAGGAGACTTGTAATATAAGACTTGTAACAGGAGACTTGTAATATAAGACTTGAAACAGGAGACTTGTAATATAAGACTTTTAACAGGAGACTTGTAATATAAGACTTTTGACAGGGGACTTGTAATATAAGACTTTTAACAGGATACTTGTAATATAAGACTTTTAACAGGAGACTTGTAATATAAGACTTGTAACAGGAGACTTGTAATATAAGACTTGTAACAGGAGACTTGTAATATAAGACTTTTAAGAGGAAATCTGTAATATAAGACTTTTAACAGGAGACTTGTAATATAAGACTTTTAACAGGGACTTTTAACAGGGACTTGTAGTATCCTGTTTAGTATTAGACCAAGAAAATAAGTCTCCTTACACCAGCGTCATAGTATCGTGTCCTTCACGCAATATCACATTGCCGCCACAGCCTTACTTTAAAAAAAAGAAGAAATACTGTCCCCATACTTGCAATCTCCCATCCCCATACTTGCAATCTCCCATCCCCATACTTGCAATCTCCCATGCCCATACTTGCAATCTCCCATCCCCATACTTGCAATCTCCCATCCCCATACTTGCAATCTCCCATCCCCATACTTGCAATCTCCCATGCCCATACTTGCAATCTCCCATCCCCATACTTGCAATCTCCCATGCCCATACTTGCAATCTCCCATGCCCATACTTGCAATCTCCCATCCCCATACTTGCAATCTCCCATGCCCATACTTGCAATCTCCCATCCCCATACTTGCAATCTCCCATCCCCATACTTGCAATCTCCCATGCCCATACTTGCAATCTCCCATCCCCATACTTGCAATCTCCCATCCCCATACTTGCAATCTCCCATCCCCATACTTGCAATCTCCCATCCCCATACTTGCAATCTCCCATGCCCATACTTGCAATCTCCCATGCCCATACTTGCAATCTCCCATCCCCATACTTGCAATCTCCCATCCCCATACTTGCAATCTCCCATCCCCATACTTGCAATCTCCCATCCCCATACTTGCAATCTCCCATCCCCATACTTGCAATCTCCCATGCCCATACTTGCAATCTCCCATCCCCATACTTGCAATCTCCCATCCCCATACTTGCAATCTCCCATCCCCATACTTGCAATCTCCCATCCCCATACTTGCAATCTCCCATCCCCATACTTGCAATCTCCCATGCCCATACTTGCAATCTCCCATCCCCATACTTGCAATCTCCCATCCCCATACTTGCAATCTCCCATCCCCATACTGGCAATCTCCCATCCCCATACTTGCAATCTCCCATCCCCATACTTGCAATCTCCCATGCCCATACTTGCAATCTCCCATCCCCATACTTGCAATCTCCCATCCCCATACTTGCAATCTCCCATCCCCATACTTGCAATCTCCCATCCCCATACTTGCAATCTCCCATCCCCATACTTGCAATCTCCCATCCCCATACTTGCAATCTCCCATGCCCATACTTGCAATCTCCCATCCCCATACTTGCAATCTCACATCCCCATACTTGCAATCTCCCATCCCCATACTTGCAATCTCCCATCCCCATACTTGCAATCTCCCATCCCCATACTTGCAATCTCCCATGCCCATACTTGCAATCTCCCATCCCCATACTTGCAATCTCCCATCCCCATACTTGCAATCTCCCATCCCCATACTTGCAATCTCCCATCCCCATACTTGCAATCTCCCATCCCCATACTTGCAATCTCCCATGCCCATACTTGCAATCTCCCATCCCCATACTTGCAATCTCCCATCCCCATACTTGCAATCTCCCATCCCCATACTTGCAATCTCCCATCCCCATACTTGCAATCTCCCATCCCCATACTTGCAATCTCCCATGCCCATACTTGCAATCTCCCATCCCCATACTTGCAATCTCCCATGCCCATACTTGCAATCTCCCATCCCCATACTTGCAATCTCCCATCCCCATACTTGCAATCTCCCATCCCCATACTTGCAATCTCCCATCCCCATACTTGCAATCTCCCATCCCCATACTTGCAATCTCCCATGCCCATACTTGCAATCTCCCATCCCCATACTTGCAATCTCCCATCCCCATACTTGCAATCTCCCATCCCCATACTTGCAATCTCCCATCCCCATACTTGCAATCTCCCATCCCCATACTTGCAATCTCCCATGCCCATACTTGCAATCTCCCATCCCCATACTTGCAATCTCCCATCCCCATACTTGCAATCTCCCATCCCCATACTTGCAATCTCCCATCCCCATACTTGCAATCTCCCATGCCCATACTTGCAATCTCCCATCCCCATACTTGCAATCTCCCATGCCCATACTTGCAATCTCCCATCCCCATACTTGCAATCTCCCATGCCCATACTTGCAATCTCCCATCCCCATACTTGCAATCTCCCATGCCCATACTTGCAATCTCCCATCCCCATACTTGCAATCTCCCATGCCCATACTTGCAATCTCCCATCCCCATACTTGCAATCTCCCATCCCCATACTTGCAATCTCCCATCCCCATACTTGCAATCTCCCATCCCCATACTTGCAATCTCCCATCCCCATACTTGCAATCTCCCATCCCCATACTTGCAATCTCCCATCCCCATACTTGCAATCTCCCATGCCCATACTTGCAATCTCCCATCCCCATACTTGCAATCTCCCATGCCCATACTTGCAATCTCCCATGCCCATACTTGCAATCTCCCATCCCCATACTTGCAATCTCCCATGCCCATACTTGCAATCTCCCATGCCCATACTTGCAATCTCCCATCCCCATACTTGCAATCTCCCATGCCCATACTTGCAATCTCCCATCCCCCTCTTTAAAATTTAAATCAAAGAAACTACAGAGTTCTGAAAAAACAAATCGTAATTGTTGCGAAATTTGTGTGATCGCTTAAAGTAGCAGGATGCATATCTTTGGTTATAATCATGGCTCTTCCTGTTTACAATAAATGCTTCCTTTCACGTGCGGACTAGTGAAACTAAGTAGCCAAAGTTGTATTTTTAAAAATATATTTTTGGAGATCATTTCTTTTTCTGCCAATAAAATTCAAATACTAGTAATTTAACCCACATTTGATACGTGTGTGTGTGTGTGGGGGGGGGGGGGGATCGGAATGGAAGCGTGTTTATGATTTTATCGCCTTGATAATGATATAAATAGTAATACATAATAACAAGAATATGTCCGTACAAGGCGAGGGAAATTACTACCAACCTGCGAACAACAAAACTCAGGCATATACCAAAGAGCCGTTTCATGGTTTGATGTTTGTCATGTTTACAGGCATATGGTATTTGCTATACATTTTATGAAGCCTTTAATTTTAATCCATTCATGATCGCTACTGGCTCTATATGCATTTTGTTTTTTTTATTGTTTTTTTTTACTTTCCCCCATTGTGTGGAACACATTTCTCGTTTGCTATAGATAATACATAATTGTATTACACGGACCCGGACTCGGATCCACCGGTATTTGTCTTAAAATAGCCGCACCTGGTACTTGACAAAAAAAAAGAACAACAACTGCACAGGGTTCTGCCCTAGCTAACGCCGCATACAAATGTCCGCATTGTAACCTTTAGAGTCAGCCCCAGTGTTTCTTTCAGGCATACCTCCGGGGGGGGGGCACAGCCCCCCCGGAGCAAGTCAAGTGCCCCCCCGGGGGAAAATGTGTAAGAAAAAATAATAAAATAAAAAAAAATTACTCTAAATTTAATTTTTATAAAATTTTTAAAAGTTATTGAAATGTGTGCCTTTAATCGATTACAATTATTAGAACAAATAAAATATCGCTTTGTTCGATATATATTGATGATCCATAGCATTCAGGTTAATCTTGTTACAGGCTCGCAGAAATCGATTATAAATATCGTATTGTTTTAAAAATTGGCCGCTCTTGATCATAAGCTAAATCTTACTTTTTCTGATTCGCAGATATCGGTATCTTTTATTTAATTAGATTTTGCAGCTGCAAAAGTTGAAAGACTTTTTAATAACCCTGTATTAAACTACCTTTTCATCGATATAAATGTCTGTAAATTAAATATACCGGTAGTTCTTACTAAGAAATAAACATGTGCAATCTGTTTTCAAATGATATTGAAAAATAGTATCATGCTTTAAAAAATCATTTTTAGCAAACATTTTAATGTAGTAGATTCCATAGATGTATGCTGACATAGATAAAAAGAAAATTTAAAAATAATAATAATTTTAAAACAAAAAATTAGGAATTTACCGGTTACATACAAATAGTGGACATTTCATCATAATTATTAAATCGAGTGTTTCTAATTCTTTAACACAGTTTCGGGAACAGAGTAAAATGATTTTAAAAAATAGTCTTTATTTATTAAATCCCCAATGACTTTTCTCTGTTAATATAATAATAATAAACAATCTTCCCCAGCTGTTTGAACTATTTAAAAAAATTATTTTAAGATGATAATCCAGTAGAAAGAATATCATATATATTTAAACAACGAATTAAAAAAAATCGATTATTTCGATTATCTTGTAAATGCCATTTTTGGCAGTAGTTAAAAAAAAATTATATGGAATTGGTAAAAAAATTGTTTTCAATTATAATATCGAAGAGGCAAGTTGTAATGATCTGAAGCAAATTATAGTAGTCTAAATTTCTTAATTAACATTTCAATCAACTGAATATTGAGATTGAGAATTGAAACATTAATTTTATACGGAAAACAATCACACATTAATAAATATATGAGTCTTTTGTAAACAATTCTTGACTTCTGAACAATTATATCGGTTACATATGATTTATAAATAAATACCAATTTTGAAAACCCATAAAGATATAGTCTTTAGCCTTTTGTACAGAAAATCTTTTTTTCTTTTTGACTTTGGTAAAACTTGGAAATATTTTGAAATAAACGTATGTTTTTTTTTTCTTTTTCGTTCAAAATGTAAAAATATTTTAGCATTTCTTTTTTGTGATGGATACCTTTTTTGGAAGGAATTCTTTTTTCTTAATTTTAAAAATATTTTGTAGTAAATTCATTATTTTTATGTAGTTGATCCCAAAAATATTTTAAAATAATAACTTTAAAAATACATTACTTTTCAATTTTAAAAAAAAATGTTTGAATATCACACTTAGTCAAGCAGAGACGTCGCTTGACTTTTTATGGCACCCGTGCTACTTTTCGGGTTTTTCCTTCCCTACCTAGCAGTAAAAGTTGATAATTTAATGTAATTACAGCCCAACTTTAAGCCCCTAAAATATACGAGGCCCCATGCAGCTATGTGGGTTGCAGACCTCACACGATTGCTCTTAAGTCAAATGACACATAAAATCTTAACTAGCATCTCTCCCGTTGCTCTACAGTTAAGTGTTTAATGATGCGAAACTAAATTTAACTACGGTATGTAAAAAAAAAATGCATTCTTGCATTTTGAATTTATCAAAAAATTTCCTGGGCCTATAAAGTTTTAAGAGACGAGTCTAAGCCAAGGAGTATCTCTCGATAAAAAACATACCCTAAGGGCTCCCAATTGGACTGAATTTATTTAATATTGTGCTGGTGGAAGAGTTAGTGATGTCCTGTTATTATCGTTATTTCTAGCGCTTCCCACCCAAATGTCAAAAATGTTTACATCAGTGGCGCTTCATCCCATTTAGGGCCCTGGCCTGCTCCCATTCTTCCATTGGGATCGATCCATCGCTTTACAACTCCATGTGCGAACCCCAACCTTTGTAAGCCTTTCTCTACATCGTCAATCCATCTCAGTCTTGGTCGACCGGTGAGCCGTCTGCCCCTAGGTTTCTGCCTGTAGGTCGTTTTTGTTGCTCCAGAATCCGGCATCCTTTCAATGTGTCCTGCCTAGGGCAGTCTGCCTTTTGTTTTATATTGTTGTGAATATGGATGGGTATTTTTACAATTGATATAGCTCTTAGTTTGTACGGATTCCCAAAACAAAATTGTCTATCATCGGGTCATATATTTAGCAGGTTCTCTGCTTTTCTGGTAGGAACCAAGTCTCACTACTGGTCTTGTGATAGTGGTGTACTGCCTTCTTTGTTCCCTTAGCGAGATTTTTGCTTTGAAGTAGCTTTTGTAAATTGAAATAAGAACGGTTGCATGATGTTATTCTTTCTTGCACCTCCGATTGTATTTCCTCTTGCTTATTTATAGTCACCCCTAGATATTTGAAAGTAGCTACCCTCTCAAAGGAGTAGATGTTCATATTGATGAAGTCATCAGTGCGTATTTCCTGACATTATCATAAATATTGCATTCGCTTTATTTACATCAAGACCAGCTTTGACAGTCACAACTTCAAGTTCCCTGAAAGTTTTAATTATATCATCAATGCTGTTTCTACCAAGTAGGGCTATATCGTCTGTGTAGGCCAGGTATTGCAGTGGCTGGCTTTATAAAGTTCCTTATGGTTGTTCTGTACCACCTCTCAGGTGCTCACACGTATGTTTCTAATGCTTTTTTCTAAAGTATTGTTGAAAATGATACACGGATTTCCTTGTCTGAGGCGCCCAGATTGATTGGTAACTCCCTCAAGTACTCCCTCTGTAATTTGATTCTACTTTTGTAGTTATCCATCGTCATATGTATGAGTCGGGTAAGTTTGTTAAGGACTCCAAGTTCCAGCACAGCATCGTTCATGTATTTCCTGTCTATGCTATCATAACCTGATTTGTAGTCCAGATATAGTTGGTTTATGTTGTATTCTTAGCATTTTTCTACGAGACATCTAACAGTAAATATATGAACGTTTGAAATGCCCCTTCACACATTGTCTTAAAGATACATTGAATACAGTGCATGATACCCTCACTAGGTAACTCTTGTTACCAGTGAAATATCCGCATCAACTCCAGGCACAGAAAGATTGCAAATCCCATCTACATTCATAGGAGCCATAATGATCAATAAATTGATCGTGGGCCCTTAATAGACAGAAAAAGAAGAAGAAATTTAGTTTGTGTCTGGCACTGGTCGCCATAATGCCTCCCCCGACGCTTGAAAAATTATTTCCCCCGATCAAATGAAAGTGTTATCAAAACATTCGAATGATGTATACTCCAAAATGCACCTTTTGATTGTTAAACAATCACACATTTTCTGCTGCCCTACTTCCCGATAAAAATTACTTGCCATGACAGCCAAATTTGGTGCTGATATATACTGCCCAGCGGCGTGCCTAGTGTTAGCGCCACTCTAGGTGGGTTAACTTTTTTGCCACGAAACCTTTCTCGATAGAAACTCTGCAGATGTCCGAAAATCCCGCCGCTCTATCTAAAGAAAAAATGACACCTGGGAAGACCAAATGTTCGCCCCCCCCCCACTTCTACGTCCCTGACGCGAGTCTTTGATGACAGGGGACAAGATTCATTTTTACACTCACCCCCCACCCCCGCTAAACTCTGGAACCTATTATTTTCATCCATTAACACTATAGCCCATTAGATGCACCCGCTAGTCTGGCGCCGGGGACATATGTCCCATCTGCCACCCCTTAGCTACGCCTCTGGCCACTGAAAAACTGGCACTGCCCCCCCGAACGTCAAAAGTGCCCCCTCGGGGGAAAATTTCTGAAAGAAACACTGGTCAGCCCTCTCCTGTAACTAAATCGTTTGTATATCTCTACTTAATAATATTGTTATGCGAAATAAATATAAAACAAAAAATGCCTTATTAAATACTTTTAAATTAACATAATTTTTTTTTTTTTTGGGGGGGGGGGGTCGCATTTTTCTGTTTTAAGACAAAATAATCGGACGGCTAAATGACCGATTTCCCATCCCCCTATCGAGCTGAAACTTGCACATGACTTGTTGCCAATGACAGCACGATCAACGAGATTTTCAGCCCCATCCTCAAACTCAAGAAAATTAGTTTTTTCTGTATTTTACAAAGAAAAGAAAGATGAAATATGATTTGTTCAATTGAAGATCGTAGTGCTAAATGTACATAAGTCACATTTTTGTCAAAATTAATCTAAACTGTGACCTTTTCTGATCCGGTTTAGCCAAGTATAATACAGAAATTTGAACACATTAAAAAATGCCAAAGTCCCATAATTAAACAAGACAAAATATGAAAATGATCACATTTTATAGACGAAAAGAATGTTTGAATTTGATTATCTCAAAATGTGTATTTTATGACTTAAGTACTTTTGACACTAAGGTTTTCAATTGTTGCGTGTTTTGGTATGGAGATTAAATGTGTAGCTGTAGCTATGTGCTTTGCATTTGTGAAACTTGGGTATGCAGTAACAATTAAATGTATTTGTAAAGGGGAAAATGAAGGAAATGTGAAACATGTTTCCGCCTGAAGTTTACCCATTTACATAACCGCTCCTTAATACTTGTTAAACCATGTACACTTAATTACATGACCATATTTGTGCTTATTTACAGCTGCATTAATATATTAGACACGAACAATTTGTGTCAATCTAACAATATATGCTTAGCATTAATAATAAGTTTACATAATACCGGTCTCCAAGGCGACGACCCGTCTTTCTTACGTATAATTTAACGCACTTTTTTACAAAGGATGGCGTAAATTACATCGCGACTTGTGCAGGTAAAGCTATCTTTTATTCTGAATATTTCCAGAGGGAAAGTGATTTTGTCAACTTCAATCACGCAGAGACATGTGTTACAGCGGCTACGGTTTAGAGAACACCTCTATAATATAAATAAACACGCCCTTTGTCCGGTCTCCATTCATGTCAATAGCACTAACCATGATGGCATTTTAGACACCGCAGTTAATGCTAAAATGTATACTAGTAATAAACCGGATATTTTTAAAGCTTTATCGCAGTCCGACATTATTATAATTATTTATAGCTGGTATGTTAAATCATTTATTTGTTATGCTCAAACACATCATTTCTTATATGTTCAAACACATTATTTTTGTTATGTTTAAGCACGTTATTTGTTATGTTTAAACACAATATATTTTAAGTTTAAAAACATTATTTGTTTCGAATTTAAAACGATCACAATGAATCTGAGATTTAAAAAAATTGTGTTTTATTTTCACAAGGAGAATAAAAGGGGCTATGTAGAAATATTTCAATATTTTCCACCTTTTCGGCTTTTTATTTAAAAAAAAATAAAAAAAAATGTATGATTCATGGTTGAAGCTGTGCCTACATGACATGTTTTGTTTCTCTCACTTTCACGTGATGTGTTGCGACATAAACAAAACAAAAACAAAAACAAGAGTGGGAGAAAATTTGTGAATAATAAAAAAACGAAAAAAAAAAAATAACGTGAATCGGGAAATGTATGAGGCACAAAAGACGTAAAGATCTCGTGCTGGGGCTGTGATGTGTTTTTTTTTTATTTTTATATTGTTTGGGTTACAAGTTCAGATTACAGCGATTTCGGAAGTGATGGGCAAAAGGCATGGCAAGCTATTTTGGCACGGAAACTTGGACGTGATCATAGCTATGTTAAAAAGCCTTTGGATCTGTTTGTGGCTGCAAAGTAAAGCAGGGGGCACTTGACAACCTGATACGTTTCTTGGGTGCGAGTCGGACGGGAAAACAGTTCAATTAGGACAATTACAAAGGAAAAAAAATCTTTGCTTGAAACAGAAATCGTTGATATTTAAATTTTTTTCAGAAACGAACTTAACACTAAATATTCATAGTTTTTTAGTGTGTTTTAGACCGTATTTTAAGGAATTTCTTTTAATCGGAATTAGCTATAAGATGGTCACGAACTATTTGTTATGCAAATCAAAAGACACCCCACCTCAAAACAAAAAAAACAAAAAACCTCCACATTGTAACTGAATATTTGTCAGTATCTACAACAAGAGTCAAAAGCTAAATGTTCATTAAATCGATCCTACGCCAGTGTCCTCAACTTTAATTTAAGAACATCTGAAAGCCAAGAGCAGTGCAACGGCTGCAATACCAGCTGCGAATTTATTGCAGCTCATTAAAATGCAATCAATAACGTGAAATTCATTTCACTTAAAAGTCTGTTAAAAAAGCTGGAAACTTTCTTTTTTTTTTTTTTTCTTTTTTTTTTTTTTCCAATTTCATTATTGAAATAACTCTAATGCTACCGTGTATACATATCATTATGGAAATGATTTTTACGACAAACGAAAGATGGGGATGAATAGTAACATTTGCATTTGAACGCGTCTATAATTACGTTATTAATTACTAATTTCCCATTACGTCTTATTGGTACCCTGTGTTCCCATCTATTATTTTATTGATCACATATCTTATTATAATGACATTTTAGAAAGACGAAAGGGAAATACGACGTGATATGGACAGTCGGGCAAACAAAATAAACAAAAGTATGCTTTATAACAAGGTGTTGGGTTGTTGTTTGTGTGTGTGTGTAGAGTTTGTGAAAAACTCTGTTAAACGCTGCGGCTGTCAAGGACAATTTCATTCTGTGAACCACTCTAAGAACACAGAAAGCCGGCTGTCAAGGACCATTTCATTCCGTGAACCACTCTAAGAACACAGAAAGCCGGCTGTCAAAGACCATTTCATTCCGTGAACCACTCTAAGAACACAGAAAGCCGGCTGTCAAGGACCATTTCATTCCGTGAACCACTCTAAGAACACAGAAAGCCGGCTGTCAAGGACCATTTCATTCCGTGAACCACTCTAAGAACACAGAAAGCCGGCTGTCAAGGACCATTTCATTCTGTGAACCACTCTAAGAACACAGAAAGCCGGCTGTCAAGGACCATTTCATTCTGTGAACCACTCTAAGAACACAGAAAGCCGGCTGTCAAGGACCATTTCATTCTGTGAACCACTCTAAGAACACAGAAAGCCGGCTGTCAAGGACCATTTCATTCTGTGAACCACTCTAAGAACACAGAAAGCCGGCTGTCAAGGACCATTTCATTCTGTGAACCACTCTAAGAACACAGAAAGCCGGCTGTCAAGGACCATTTCATTCTGTGAACCACTCTAAGAACACAGAAAGCCGGCTGTCAAGGACCATTTCATTCTGTGAACCACTCTAAGAACACAGAAAGCCGGCTGTCAAGGACCATTTCATTCTGTGAACCACTCTAAGAACACAGAAAGCCGGCTGTCAAGGACCATTTCATTCTGTGAACCACTCTAAGAACACAGAAAGCCGGCTGTCAAGGACCATTTCATTCTGTGAACCACTCTAAGAACACAGAAAGCCGGCTGTCAAGGACCATTTCATTCTGTGAACCACTCTAAGAACACAGAAAGCCGGCTGTCAAGGACCATTTCATTCTGTGAACCACTCTAAGAACACAGAAAGCCGGCTGTCAAGGACCATTTCATTCTGTGAACCACTCTAAGAACACAGAAAGCCGGCTGTCAAGGACCATTTCATTCTGTGAACCACTCTAAGAACACAGAAAGCCGGCTGTCAAGGACCATTTCATTCTGTGAACCACTCTAAGAACACAGAAAGCCGGCTGTCAAGGACCATTTCATTCTGTGAACCACTCTAAGAACACAGAAAGCCGGCTGTCAAGGACCATTTCATTCTGTGAACCACTCTAAGAACACAGAAAGCCGGCTGTCAAGGACCATTTCATTCTGTGAACCACTCTAAGAACACAGAAAGCCGGCTGTCAAGGACCATTTCATTCTGTGAACCACTCTAAGAACACAGAAAGCCGGCTGGCAAGGACCATTTCATTCTGTGAACCACTCTAAGAACACAGAAAGCCGGCTGTCAAGGACCATTTCATTCTGTGAACCACTCTAAGAACACAGAAAGCCGGCTGTCAAGGACCATTTCATTCTGTGAACCACTCTAAGAACACAGAAAGCCGGCTGTCAAGGACCATTTCATTCTGTGAACCACTCTAAGAACACAGAAAGCCGGCTGTCAAGGACCATTTCATTCTGTGAACCACTCTAAGAACACAGAAAGCCGGCTGTCAAGGACCATTTCATTCTGTGAACCACTCTAAGAACACAGAAAGCCGGCTGTCAAGGACCATTTCATTCTGTGAACCACTCTAAGAACACAGAAAGCCGGCTGTCAAGGACCATTTCATTCTGTGAACCACTCTAAGAACACAGAAAGCCGGCTGTCAAGGACCATTTCATTCTGTGAACCACTCTAAGAACACAGAAAGCCGGCTGTCAAGGACCATTCCATTCTGTGAACCACTCTAAGAACACAGAAAGCCGGCTGTCAAGGACCATTTCATTCTGTGAACCACTCTAAGAACACAGAAAGCCGGCTGTCAAGGACCATTTCATTCTGTGAACCACTCTAAGAACACAGAAAGCCGGCTGTCAAGGACCATTTCATTCTGTGAACCACTCTAAGAACACAGAAAGCCGGCTGTCAAGGACCATTTCATTCTGTGAACCACTCTAAGAACACAGAAAGCCGGCTGTCAAGGACCATTTCATTCTGTGAACCACTCTAAGAACACAGAAAGCCGGCTGTCAAGGACCATTCCATTCTGTGAACCACTCTAAGAACACAGAAAGCCGGCTGTCAAGGACCATTTCATTCTGTGAACCACTCTAAGAACACAGAAAGCCGGCTGTCAAGGACCATTTCATTCTGTGAACCACTCTAAGAACACAGAAAGCCGGCTGTCAAGGACCATTCCATTCTGTGAACCACTCTAAGAACACAGAAAGCCGGCTGTCAAGGACCATTCCATTCTGTGAACCACTCTAAGAACACAGAAAGCCGGCTGTCAAGGACCATTTCATTCTGTGAACCACTCTAAGAACACAGAAAGCCGGCTGTCAAGGACCATTTCATTATGTGAACCACTCTAAGAACACAGAAAGCCGGCTGTCAAGGACCATTTCATTCTGTGAACCACTCTAAGAACACAGAAAGCCGGCTGTCAAGGACCATTCCATTCTGTGAACCACTCTAAGAACACAGAAAGCCGGCTGTCAAGGACCATTCCATTCTGTGAACCACTCTAAGAACACAGAAAGCCGGCTGTCAAGGACCATTTCATTCTGTGAACCACTCTAAGAACACAGAAAGCCGGCTGTCAAGGACCATTTCATTCTGTGAACCACTCTAAGAACACAGAAAGCCGGCTGTCAAGGACCATTCCATTCTGTGAACCACTCTAAGAACACAGAAAGCCGGCTGTCAAGGACCATTTCATTCTGTGAACCACTCTAAGAACACAGAAAGCCGGCTGTCAAGGACCATTTCATTCTGTGAACCACTCTAAGAACACAGAAAGCCGGCTGTCAAGGACCATTCCATTCTGTGAACCCCTCTAAGAACACAGAAAGCCGGCTGTCAAGGACCATTTCATTCTGTGAACCACTCTAAGAACACAGAAAGCCGGCTGTCAAGGACCATTTCATTCTGTGAACCACTCTAAGAACACAGAAAGCCGGCTGTCAAGGACCATTTCATTCTGTGAACCACTCTAAGAACACAGAAAGCCGGCTGTCAAGGACCATTTCATTCTGTGAACCACTCTAAGAACACAGAAAGCCGGCTGTCAAGGACCATTTCATTCTGTGAACCACTCTAAGAACACAGAAAGCCGGCTGTCAAGGACCATTTCATTCTGTGAACCACTCTAAGAACACAGAAAGCCGGCTGTCAAGGACCATTCCATTCTGTGAACCACTCTAAGAACACAGAAAGCCGGCTGTCAAGGACCATTTCATTCTGTGAACCACTCTAAGAACACAGAAAGCCGGCTGTCAAGGACCATTTCATTCTGTGAACCACTCTAAGAACACAGAAAGCCGGCTGTCAAGGACCATTCCATTCTGTGAACCACTCTAAGAACACAGAAAGCCGGCTGTCAAGGACCATTCCATTCTGTGAACCACTCTAAGAACACAGAAAGCCGGCTGTCAAGGACGATTTCATTGTGTGAACCACTCTAAGAACACAGAAAGCCGGCTGTCAAGGACCATTTCATTCTGTGAACCACTCTAAGAACACAGAAAGCCGGCTGTCAAGGACCATTTCATTCTGTGAACCACTCTAAGAACACAGAAAGCCGGCTGTCAAGGACCATTCCATTCTGTGAACCACTCTAAGAACACAGAAAGCCTGCTGTCAAGGACCATTCCATTCTGTGAACCACTCTAAGAACACAGAAAGCCGGCTGTCAAGGACCATTTCATTCTGTGAACCACTCTAAGAACACAGAAAGCCGGCTGTCAAGGACCATTTCATTCTGTGAACCACTCTAAGAACACAGAAAGCCGGCTGTCAAGGACCATTCCATTCTGTGAACCACTCTAAGAACACAGAAAGCCGGCTGTCAAGGACCATTTCATTCTGTGAACCACTCTAAGAACACAGAAAGCCGGCTGTCAAGGACCATTTCATTCTGTGAACCACTCTAAGAACACAGAAAGCCGGCTGTCAAGGACCATTTCATTCTGTGAACCACTCTAAGAACACAGAAAGCCGGCTGTCAAGGACCATTTCATTCTGTGAACCACTCTAAGAACACAGAAAGCCGGCTGTCAAGGACCATTTCATTCTGTGAACCACTCTAAGAACACAGAAAGCCGGCTGTCAAGGACCATTTCATTCTGTGAACCACTCTAAGAACACAGAAAGCCGGCTGTCAAGGACCATTTCATTCTGTGAACCACTCTAAGAACACAGAAAGCCGGCTGTCAAGGACCATTTCATTCTGTGAACCACTCTAAGAACACAGAAAGCCGGCTGTCAAGGACCATTTCATTCTGTGAACCACTCTAAGAACACAGAAAGCCGGCTGTCAAGGACCATTCCATTCTGTGAACCACTCTAAGAACACAGAAAGCCGGCTGTCAAGGACCATTTCATTCTGTGAACCACTCTAAGAACACAGAAAGCCGGCTGTCAAGGACCATTTCATTCCGTGAACCACTCTAAGAACACAGAAAGCCGGCTGTCAAGGACCATTTCATTCTGTGAACCCCTCTAAGAACACAGAAAGCTGGCTGTCAAGGACCATTTCATTCTGTGAACCACTCTAAGAACACAGAAAGCCGGCTGTCAAGGACCATTTCATTCTGTGAACCCCTCTAAGAACACAGAAAGCCGGCTGTCAAGGACCATTTCATTCTGTGAACCACTCTAAGAACACAGAAAGCCGGCTGTCAAGGACCATTTCATTCTGTGAACCCCTCTAAGAACACAGAAAGCCGGCTGTCAAGGACCATTTCATTCTGTGAACCACTCTAAGAACACAGAAAGCCGGCTGTCAAGGACCATTTCATTCTGTGAACCACTCTAAGAACACAGAAAGCCGGCTGTCAAGGACCATTTCATTCTGTGAACCACTCTAAGAACACAGAAAGCCGGCTGTCAAGGACCATTTCATTCTGTGAACCACTCTAAGAACACAGAAAGCCGGCTGTCAAGGACCATTTCATTCTGTGAACCACTCTAAGAACACAGAAAGCCGGCTGTCAAGGACCATTTCATTCTGTGAACCACTCTAAGAACACAGAAAGCCGGCTGTCAAGGACCATTTCATTCTGTGAACCCCTCTAAGAACACAGAAAGCCGGCTGTCAAGGACCATTTCATTCTGTGAACCACTCTAAGAACACAGAAAGCCGGCTGTCAAGGACCATTTCATTCTGTGAACCCCTCTAAGAACACAGAAAGCCGGCTGTCAAGGACCATTTCATTCTGTGAACCACTCTAAGAACACAGAAAGCCGGCTGTCAAGGACCATTTCATTCTGTGAACCACTCTAAGAACACAGAAAGCCGGCTGTCAAGGACCATTTCATTCCGTGAACCACTCTAAGAACACAGAAAGCCGGCTGTCAAGGACCATTTCATTCTGTGAACCACTCTAAGAACACAGAAAGCCGGCTGTCAAGGACCATTTCATTCTGTGAACCACTCTAAGAACACAGAAAGCCGGCTGTCAAAGACCATTTCATTCTGTGAACCACTCTAAGAACACAGAAAGCCGGCTGTCAAAGACCATTTCATTCTGTGAACCACTCTAAGAACACAGAAAGCCGGCTGTCAAGGACCATTTCATTCTGTGAACCACTCTAAGAACACAGAAAGCCGGCTGTCAAGGACCATTTCATTCTGTGAACCACTCTAAGAACACAGAAAGCCGGCTGTCAAGGACCATTTCATTCTGTGAACCACTCTAAGAACACAGAAAGCCGGCTGTCAAGAACCATTTCATTCTGTGAACCACTCTAAGAACACAGAAAGCCGGCTGTCAAAGACCATTTCATTCTGTGAACCACTCTAAGAACACAGAAAGCCGGCTGTCAAAGACCATTTCATTCTGTGAACCACTCTAAGAACACAGAAAGCCGGCTGTCAAAGACCATTTCATTCTGTGAACCCCTCTAAGAACACAGAAAGCCGGCTGTCAAGGACCATTTCATTCTGTGAACCACTCTAAGAACACAGAAAGCCGGCTGTCAAGGACCATTTCATTCCGTGAACCACTCTAAGAACACAGAAAGCCGGCTGTCAAAGACCATTTCATTCTGTGAACCACTCTAAGAACACAGAAAGCCGGCTGTCAAAGACCATTTCATTCTGTGAACCACTCTAAGAACACAGAAAGCCGGCTGTCAAGGACCATTTCATTCTGTGAACCACTCTAAGAACACAGAAAGCCGGCTGTCAAGGACCATTCCATTCTGTGAACCACTCTAAGAACACAGAAAGCCGGCTGTCAAGGACCATTTCATTCTGTGAACCACTCTAAGAACACAGAAAGCCGGCTGTCAAGGACCATTTCATTCCGTGAACCACTCTAAGAACACAGAAAGCCGGCTGTCAAGGACCATTTCATTCTGTGAACCACTCTAAGAACACAGAAAGCCGGCTGTCAAGGACCATTTCATTCTGTGAACCACTCTAAGAACACAGAAAGCCGGCTGTCAAAGACCATTTCATTCTGTGAACCACTCTAAGAACACAGAAAGCCGGCTGTCAAAGACCATTTCATTCTGTGAACCACTCTAAGAACACAGAAAGCCGGCTGTCAAGGACCATTTCATTCTGTGAACCCCTCTAAGAACACAGAAAGCCGAATAAGCCCGTGAGTCTTAAACGCTACGTCTGATGAATTATTGATTTTGTTTTTAAATTATCGATACGAGGTATTGATTATTTTATTATAATAGCCTTGCGTGTCATGACGACCTCAGAATGATGATATAATTTTACGTTTTATAATTGAAGAGCTGTTGTCTTTTATTTCAACGGTCACATGATATATATTTACAACAGTGGTTAAATGCTTAACTGCATACTTAAAATATATTAAATAGTGACCTTAAGAGCGTAACTGGGGATCTTCTTACCTCCGGTGTACTCGTTTAGCAGCGTGAGACCTGCTTGGTGATGTTCTTACTTCCATTGTCCCCGTCATTTAGCAGCGTGAGACCTGCTTGGTGATGTTCTTACTTCCATTGTCCCCATCATTTAGCAGCGTGAGACCTGCTTGGTGATGTTCTTACTTCCATTGTCCCCGCCATTTAGCAGCGTGAGACCTGCTTGGTGATGTTCTTACTTCCATTGTCCCCATCATTTAGCAGCGTGAGACCTGCTTGGTGATGTTCTTACTTCCATTGTCCCCATCATTTAGCAGCGTGAGACCTGCTTGGTGATGTTCTTACTTCCATTGTCCCCGCCATTTAGCAGCGTGAGACCTGCTTGGTGATGTTCTTACTTCCATTGTCCCCATCATTTAGCAGCATGAGACCTGCTTGGTGATGTTCTTACTTCCATTGTCCCCACCATTTAGCAGCGTGAGACCTGCTTGGTGATGTTCTTACTTCCATTGTCCCCACCATTTAGCAGCATGAGACCTGCTTGGTGATGTTCTTACTTTCATTGTCCCCACCATTTAGCAGCATGAGACCTGCTTGGTGATGTTCTTACTTCCATTGTCCCCACCATTTAGCAGCGTGAGACCTGCTTGGTGATGTTCTTACTTCCATTGTCCCCATCATTTAGCAGCATGAGACCTGCTTGGTGATGTTCTTACTTTCATTGTCCCCACCATTTAGCAGCATGAGACCTGCTTGGTGATGTTCTTACTTCCATTGTCCCCACCATTTAGCAGCGAGAGACCTGCTTGGTGATGTTCTTACTTCCATTGTCCCCACCATTTAGCAGCGTGAGACCTGCTTGGTGATGTTCTTACTTCCATTGTCCCCATCATTTAGCAGCGTGAGACCTGCTTGGTGATGTTCTTACTTTCATTGTCCCCACCATTTAGCAGCATGAGACCTGCTCTAATGCAAAAGTAACATCACGTACGTTATAAATTCTGTCTACTCCACCGCAAAAAATCAACACAAACTTACGTCATCAAGACTAGATTCCGGATAAAACCACATAAACATTTTTGTTGAGGATATTTAAACAAAAGTTTTGTATTACATAATGTTGTTGACTGACTTGAGATGAGAAGATTATGTATGGGGAACTGCAACACAAATCTTTCTCTAAATAAAATAATGTACGCCTTCCAGAATGCCATCCAAGTGGCTTATTACAAAATCAATTATTTTCAGAAACATATAATAGCTCTTCTTTTTCAATCCAACCCTAGCAATTTTACAATCCAACCCTAGCAATTTTACAATCCAACTCTAGCAATTTTACAATCCAACCCTAGCAATTTTACAATCCAACCCTAGCAATTTTACAATCCAACTCTAGCAATTTTTACAATCGAACCCTAGCAATTTTACAATCCAACCCTAGCAATTTTACAATCCAACCCTAGCAATTTTACAATCCAACCCTTGCAATTTTACAATCCAACCCTAGCAAGTTTACAATCAAACCCTAGAAATTTTACAATCCAACCCTAGCAATTTTACAATCCAGCCCTAGAAATATAACAATCAAACCCTAGCAATGTAACAATCAAACCCTAGCAATGTAACAATCTACCCTTTCCAATGTAACAATCAAACGCTAGCAATTTAGCAATCAACCTTTGCTATGTAGCAATTTACAAATACCGAGAAACGGATGAGTTGATACAGTGATGGTCAACCACTTGTTAATGTGAGGTTTATTGAAGACTAAGGAGGAATTTGTAAATTTTACCATTTTTCGATGAATAAAGCCGTTTAGGCATCGCTATTATTTTTTAAAATTTTATCATTGAGTTTCTTTAATCAATTTCCCCCCCAGAAAACGTAGGATTTTAAAGCTGGCTACTGAGCCCAAAAGGTTATAAAATATTGTTACGCCCGTTATCTAACACATGTTTATTTATAACTAGCAAGTACTCGGTATGCGTTGCAAGGCCACTCAAAGAAATAAAGTGTTTGTGTTTTATATATGTTTCTTGAAGTACTTTTTATATATACACTATTTTTTTTTACCGTATGGTGCGTACTCGAATAAATTAAAAGGTTTTTCGAAGCGTGAGCAGGCCACACGCAGCTTTCCATGTGAGAAGAATATATTTTCAAAATGTAGACCACACACTTGTAGTGATTGACCCATCCATGCAACAGCTATGTTTGAAATTATATTTATATAGCTCATTTAGTACATACAAACAAATTTAGGTCCTCAGCCCCATAAGGAATATTGTAAAATGAATGTACTAATTCAGAAAAATACGTATTATGTTTGTATTTGATTCAATTCCATCCACCCATGCATAAGCTTTTTTTGAAATTATATTTACATAGCTCATTAAAAAAAAAAACGAATTTAGGGCTTTTGGCCCCAAACGGAATATTGTAAAATGGTTGTACTTATTCAGAAACCCTTTGCAGGCGTGCACACAACAACTCACCAAAGTTTTATCGCAATCACATGAATGGTATAAGAACGCTGACGAAAATTATATTTAAATAGCTCATAACAGAAAAAAAAACTAATTTAGGGCCCCCGACACCAAACGGAATATTGCACAATGGTTATACTAATTAAAAAATCTAGTTATTATGTCGCACTCAAATTTGAAATGTCGCTATTTGTAATTGATTAAAATTCCATCCACCAATGCATTACTTTTGTTTGGAAATTATATTTATATCGCTCATATAGGAAAAATAGAAGTAAGGGCCACTTGCCCAAACGAAAAGTTTTAAAATGGTTGTAATAATTTAGAAACCTCTGCAGGCGGGCGCATATCAATTCACCAAAGTTTTATCGCAATCGTATGAATGCTATAGGAACGCATATGGAATTTCTATTTATATAGACAATATAAAGGGAGAAAAGGAATTTAAGGACGTCGGCTACAAACGGAATATTGTAGAATGGCTGGTTTACTTCAGAAACCTACTTATTATGTCACACACAAAATTTTATGTCGCTAATTGTATTTGATTGAAATTCTATCCACCCATGCATTAGGTCTGTTTGAAATTATATTTATATAGCTCATAGAAGAAAAAACGAATTTAGGACTCCTGGCTAAAAATGGAATTTTTTAAAATGGTTGTACTAATTCAGGATTCTTTTCGGGCGTGATCACAACTCAACAAAGATTTATCGCAATTTAAAAAAAACAACTGTATAGGAGCGCATACTGAAATTATTTTTACGTAGCTCATAAAAGAAAACAAAAACAAATTTAGGACCCACGGCCCAAAACGAAATATTTTAAAAAGGTTGTAATGACTTAGAAAAATGTGCGAGCAACGGAGCAACAACCCACCAAAGTTTTATTGAAATCGCATGAATGGTATAGGAGCGCATACGGTTTGAAAATATATTTAGATAGAGAAAAAAAACGAAAATAGGGCCCCTGGCTCAAAACAGAATATTTTAAAATGGTTGTAATAATTCAGAAACGTTTGCGGGCGTGAGCGCAACATCTCACCAAAGTTGTATCGCATTCGGATAAATGTTATAGGAGCGCAAAAGGATTTTATATTTTTTACAAAGCTCATGTGATAAAAAAAAACGAATTTATGGCCAACGGCCGAAAACGGAATATTTTAAAAGGGATGTAATGAATCAGATAAATTCGCGGGCTTGTGGACAGCAAATCACCAAAGTTTTATTGCCATCGCATGAATGGTGTAGGAGCGCATACGGGACATACATACATACATACAAACATACAAACAAACATAAAGACATTCATTTTTATAAAGATAGATAGATGGGAAGGAAATCTGAACAAAGTTTAATGCAAGATTTGCTGAAGTTATCGTCTTATTTTAGCTTTGCGGATAATTGTTTATTTTAGCGTTGCTGATAATTGTTTATTTTAGCTTTGCGGATAATTGTTTATTTTAGCGTTGCTGATAATTGTTTATTTTAGCTTTTGCGGATAATTGTTTATTTTAGCGTTGCTGATAATTGTTTATTTTAGCTTTGCGGATAATTGTTTATTTTAGCTTTGCGGATAATTGTTTATTTTAGCTTTGCGGATAATTGTTTATTTTAGCTTTTGCGGATAATTGTTTATTTTAGCTTTTGCGGATAATTGTTTATTTTAGCTTTTGCGGATAATTGTTTATTTTAGCTTTGCGGATAAATGTTTATTTTAGCTTTGCGGATAATTGTTTATTTTAGCGTTGCTGATAATTGTTTATTTTAGCGTTGCTGATAATTGTTTATTTTAGCTTTGCGGATAATTGTTTATTTTAGCGTTGCTGATAATTGTTTATTTTAACTTTTGCGGATAATTGTTTATTTCAACAGGCGAATGATATCCTAATTCATGGGTCGACTATTGTCCTATAGTCCGATACCATCAAAGCACAGACTGGGGACCTGTTGTAAATATATCCTGTACCATCAAAGCACAGACTGGGGACCTATTGTAAATATATCCTGTACCATCAAAGCACAGACTGGGGACCCGTTGTAAATATATCCTTTACCATCAAAGCACAGATTGGGGACCCGTTGTAAATATATCCTATACCATCAAATCACACATTAAATGCATCCTATAGATACCCCAAAGCACACGTTAGGGATCATTGTAAATGTATCCTATAGATACCCAAAGTACACCTTAGGGATCATTGTAAATGTATCCTATAGATATCCCAAAGCACAGGTTAGGGATCATTGTAAATGTATTCTATAGATACCCCAAAGCACAGGATAGGGATCATTGTGGAAGCATTATGGAGGCAGCTGTGCAGCCCAACAAAATGGCGTATCGTGAATTATTCAAAAAAAAAAAGATAGATTGCATAAACACGGCTAATGTAATGATAAAGTGTAGCAAGTTAATAGTTTAGATATAACCTTGTCTGCAAACTCGTGGTATTCAAATTAGTCACCAAGCGCGTTAAACCCGATACCAGCGGTGTGTGACACAAAATACTAGGAATTATAATTTCATTTTTTTAAAATGTTAATGCAGAACTCAATGGCTAAAACCAAATAATTTTTTTTTTTATTTACGAATTAAATAGCGAATCTTATTTTATTTTCAGATTATCTTGATTTCTAGATAATATTCTTAAGAGAAAATGTGGATAATTTAATCTTTTTGTTGTTGAAAAGTGTGTATCGAAGTTTTTTTTAAATATAATATTTTTCTTCTATATGACAGAGAATGTAGAGGGGGGTAAAAATGAGTACAGCATCAAAGCATCGACATGTTTGCCTTAGAAAAGTTTTAAAACATGTACTAAAAAAAAATCACATTTTAATCAGCTTTGCTGCATGTTTCGCCAATTTTAATTATCCAATTTGGCTTTCATCTATTTAAAAGAAAAAAAAACATGATTACATCACGTGTTCATAGTGGCACTTCATTCGTGACGAAATATCCGGCGGCCAAAATGTCCAATCATTAAAGTTTTGTTTCGTTTTGAAAAGTTTTTTTTTCTTAGCGGGGTGAAGCTGAGAATTTTATAATGGACATTTTCTTACAACGGGTCTAAAAGAGCTAACGAGAATGACCGCAGGCCATTTAAGCTCTTAGCCACTTGGCTTGAGTTTGTAACGATTTTTCTTATTTTAAGTTGGTTTGGGAGGGGGCTGTTGGGAGGCTGCAACAACTGAAGAGTTGCAAAATATGTTTGCCACCTCTTATGTGTAAATGATTGACGCTAGTCTGGCATTGGCACAGTTAATTATTTGTATGAAAGATGTTGTCTTTTTTCCCCGGAACGTTAGATAATTCTTCTTTTTTTTTCTTTTTTTTTAAATCGGTGGACAAAATATGTGAACTTTAAATGCTCGTGCATTTCGTAAATAAAGAACAATCAGAAATAGATTTTGTCATAACAGCACGACAAAAAAGGAGGAAGAAGATAATACATCTATATATCATCTATACATCTAGGAATGCATCTAGAGATACACCTAGACATTAATACTTCTATAAAGAAATGGAGATACATCTATACAGAGATGAAGATACATTTATACAGAAATAGGGATGCATCTATACAGAGATGAAGATACATCTATACAGAAATAGAGATACATCTATACAGAGATGAAGATACATCTCTACAGGCGATGGATTTACATCTATATAGAGAACGAAACACATCTATACAGACGCCCATCTCCAAGAATGTTTCTCGTGACCAACAGCAAGAAAACATTTCTCCAAATCTCAAATCTCAAATTTCTGTAATGGGTAACTGTAGGAAGAAAATAAAAACTTTAAAAAAGGTAGTCCAACCACTGTGTAGGATTACTGACTTAACAATGGACTTATAGATTGTCTACGTCGATATTGTCTCATCATTCGACGCACCGTGCTGCGGGCAGTCTTGAGCGCAACGAGCTTCAGCATCAATGTAATTTATATTGTCTATTCGAACCCTAATCAACATACACATCAAATTTTTAGAGATGCACGTTCTGAATAGCCACTATTGTTTATCAAACTTAAGACTGATTTTTTCCCCCTTACAATTGGTATTTCTAAATTTGCTTGAAAACACTTGTGTATCCAGATCATTATTTAAGATTCCGTCCCCGTGTAGTCTCACAATGTCCACGGAAGAGCTGCAAAAAAAAAGTGGTGGGGGGATGTGTGGGGATCGAAGCTCATTCACCTGGTTTAACACGGTGCTCTTTTATTTATTAGTGCACAGATGAAATTGGACACATAGTTTGATTTTATTCTATACCAAAGATAAGCCTTGAAATGATGATTTTGAAAATAAGAAATACAAATTAATGCATTGAAATATCGAATTTAGGTACACGAGAAATTTATAATAAACACAAACTTCGTAGTTCCACATGAGTAAAACACTAAATAACATACTATTTAAATGACATTATGTTTGACCTATGGGCGTCTCTTAGCTTAGAGCACTTCAGCTCAGCAAAAGCGGGAGCGTCTCCGAGGAAACTTGTGGGCACCCACAGGGGGTTGGAATCTTCGTGGCGTGGCGGACTAGCAGGTTGGACTTGTCCACCCGAAGCCAAAAACTCCGGCCGACCGCATGACTCCCAACACAACGGGAGTAGTAACGCTATAACAGGATTACTTGTTGCCGTTAATGGATATGAGTCTTGGGTGGTGGTAAGCCCATGCCGATGATTTTAGCTACGCAGCTCTGAGGCAACCGTTTCGTCCCAGCTTACCGTCTCGACCGAAAGAATCCCTGGGCGGTAGGGGGGGGGTGGTAACGCCACACCATTTCCCCCGTAGCGGAAGCAAACCCACCCAAACTCTGTGGGAGAGTTGGCTGCGAACGCTTAAAACGCAGCATTTTCGCTGACCTAGCGTCCCACGGGCCAGGGGGCAGGTTCCTGGCAACCGCCGCACCACCTGGCGGTGGGGAGAACAGGCGTCTGGCTCGTGTGGAGGTGTGCCGGGGAGGCATTAAGAGCTCACGCTCGACGGCCCACCGACACCATTTCCCAATGTGACGTATTTAGCTTAATGAACATAAGTCGACTCATTCTGCCATTGAAGCAGACGCGATTCATTGCTGCCGTTTATTTGTCTTCGTGAAATACTTTCAGATAGTACGAGGACAGAACTCCATTGCCATTTAATCTCTCATTTGTTCTACAAGTTGATGGCCTCATTGTCTCATTGTTTATTGCCTTCACATAAGTGACGTGCGAACCCATTTCCTACATGTACTGACGCCATTAATTATATTGCATTGTTCCAAGTCTGACTTTTTAATAATTTAAACGGACCCCTTTGTGTTTCCGAACCATAAATCATAATTGACTAACCGGTAAAATGTCGGGCTGATTTTATGATAAACACATTTAATAATTAACCGACGTGTCCTTGTTTCGTTTGTGGTGGGTTTTTTTTCAAGCATTGTTTGTTAACAAAATGTCTGATGGTTTGAAATCAAAACCAAATGGCTCGAGTCATCGGAGCATTAAATATTATTCCGATTATGGGGTAAGTCTAAACATGCTTTGTAATTGTTGCATGCGACGATCTCTTCTGATGGAAAGTGTACGCTACATTGTGGTAGGCATCCGATGTTGTAGCTGCATGCACAGAGTCAGAGAGTTAGGGTGAGTTACGGGAATACAATAAATAAGAGAGGAACGTTAAATCAGGCAGTTACATTAAATCGGAGCGTTAATCTGATTCAATTTAACTCTGATTGAGAGGGTTACATTAAATCAGTGGGATACATTTAATTGAGACAGTGACTTACACTGAGTCGGATAAAAGCATCGAGTCAGAGACTAAAATTCAGACTCTCCCGACTGAGTTAAATACTTGTTGACTGTGTTAGAGTAATATTATGTTTTCCGAAATCCAACAAAACAGGGGTGTTAAGTACACATGATTGAAATCCCGTGTTAAGTACACATGATTGAAATCCCGTGTTAAGTACACATGATTGAAATCCCGTGTTAAGTACACCAAAACAGTGGTGTTAATTACACATGATTGAAATCCAACAAAAAAGTGGTGTTAAGTACACATGATTGAAATCCAACAAAACAGTGGTGTTAAGTACACATGATTGAAATCCAACAAAACAGTGGTGTTAAGTACGCATGATTTTATATAACAAAATTAATATCTAATCTGTTTGAAATTAAAGTGGCTGTTTATTGAAAACGTTCAACGCTTGCAACAAAAATTCCGACGATCAGCATGTAACAATAATACAAATATTTAAATTTTACTTTTTATTTTAATTGGCACAATAACTAGTACACTTTTGGCACAATAACTTGTACACTTTTGGCACAATAACTAGTATACTTTTGGCAAAATAACTAGTACACTTTTAGCACAATAACTAGTACACTTTCTACCAGCAAACTTCATATTCTGCTGCGAAAGAGAAAGCACTGATGACGTATACATGATCAAGTCGACTGTTCAAATCAATTCCAATAGACATCGTAACTAAAGCCTTTCCTGGGTAAAATTGGCTTCTAAATATGTTTTAGTCAATTTGAGGTTAGAAAAACTTTTTTTTTTTTCATTTGTATCGTTTACTTGAGTTGTCGGCAAAATTTGAAAAGGAATTACAATATTTGGATAAACATCAAGCAGAGTCATCTAGCCAAGTCTAGGTCTGCCTTTGAACCTGATAACGTGTAACAGTACTCAAATGGATTTTCGGACCTCTTAGGCTTAAGGCAATACACATTCACATCTGCCATTTTGGGAAACAAAGGATCCGCAATCTTGTAAGTAAATTGCAAGATCATAATAACCAACCAAGGGCAAGTCGGCTACAAACATTATATAATTATCTATTATCTTGGGGGAAAAAGCAGAGGCATCCCTTCGAAAAAAAAAGTCCAGCCTCTTTTCAAAATGCCTAAGTAAAACCAATAATGTTACAGCGACTCTGACCAAGCAAAATGATTCACCGAACAGAGCAACTTTAAGGAACAACAAAAAACTCGGACACACTTTTAAGACTGAAATCAATATGTGAAATTCATTTCAAACACATTTTCATTTACTTGGATCAATGCAAGCATCTTATCTATCTTAAATATATATCTTATCTTATCGTTTCTTTTCAAATCGAATCTTATCTTAATTTTTCTCATTTATCTTATATATATATATATATATATATATAAAGATAAAGCAGTTATATATATATATATATATATATAACTGCTTTATCTGTAAAGAAAAGTTATGCTCAAGAAATAATTAGAAGTTTTAAATTTTGAATACTATTTCATAGGTATATTTATGTCTACGATTAAATTCTTCTCGGCTAAATCTTTGTTAAGAACAACAACTTTTTTTGAAAAGATTTTAATCACATCTATTACTGCAAGACGAGAGCCTGTTGAGCGCCCAGGGGGGGGGGTGCAAGATGAGAGCCTGGTGAGCGCCCGGGGGGGGGTGCAAGACGAGAGCCTGTTGAGCGCCCAGGGGAGGGGGGCGCTCAAAACTTCATCACATCGTCTAGACTTCCAATGAGTTCCAAAGACAGAAAATTAGATATAAACGAAGATGAAAACGGACATTTTCTGATGGTAATTTAAAACATACTTTTCTTGTAAATACTAATTGATAAATTTTTTGCTAAACTTAAGAAAACAAATATTATAAATGATTATGTTAACTTGGTTTTAATATGGTTCAGCGATGTAAATAAAAATAAAAAATCTCAAGTTACTTTTGAAAATAATCATTGAATAATAACACTTTGCTTGAAATACATTCAAAAGAAAACGAAGTATACCCTAGGCCTTAGGGCTATGGAATACACTTCATAGATAGACTTCATCTGTTTCTATGAATATATTATCTAAATCTGACAATCAATGCATACGTTTCTAAAAATAGACAACAGGTGTTCCAACCAAAGCTCAAACGTCTCCCAAACAGAGCAACATTTGTAACAATTTGAAGTGCCGACAGTCCGTGACATCCTTGTGTTCAAGACTAATGATAATAAATGTGTGTAATGCATCGGTTGCCCAGACCTGATGGGAGGAGAGAAGTGCTGTCTTTCAAAGAGAATAAACAATGTGTCCTTGCAGTAGTGCAGCTCTAGGCATCGTTCTGCTTTCTATCAAGTTTTGTTTTCTCCTCTTATATCTATGTGACATATCTTGAGCTAAAAAACATTATAAAGTTTTTAACTGCTTTAGATAAAAAAATATTCATTTAACGAATATAAATGAGTGTTTCAAATATTATAAAATTTTATTTATATCAATTTGCTGGTTAATGTTCCACTAGTATAGGGTTTGTCATTTAAGGGCAGAAATCTATTAATAGAACATCCAGGCGTAAGGTCTGGCCAATCTCATTAAGATATTATTTTTTAAAAAAACATACTGATCTTCCGTTTGGCCAATCTCTCAACAGCTGTTCGGTACTTCTAAGTTAATGTGAACCTTAACCTAGACGAAAAGTATTTATAACTTTATTTTACGAACGATTTTTACAAAAATTTTACTGCAATATATATTCATAAATACAATGTTAGAGGCTATGTTTGACGAGAAAATGGATTCAAATGTTACTCTCTAGAATGGAGACGGCTGGACATTCACACGGAAACGTGATGAAATCTGTGCTCAAATTCAAATTTTTCATACCTTCAAGATTTTTTTTCAAATTTTTAATACCTTTAAACTTTAATATTTGACTCAAATTATTCACACAGTTATTATTTTTTTTTAATTTAAACAACTCTGCTCAATTTCTACAAATTCTTTTTTTCGCCATAAAGTGTGTGAAAAAAAGAAGTTGCAACCAATGTCGAAAATGAAGTTAATGAATACACTTAGTTTCTAACAGTGTATAGGGAGGGACAGCCAAAAAAGTAAGTGGGATCGTTTGGAAACATACAAACACATTCTTTCGGACTTATGTATCTTTTACAGACAACAGGAACGAATAACCCACACACCGGTGATTGATATGTTACCCACCACAGACACACAATCACTGGTGATTGATATGTTGCCCACCAGAGGAACAATCACTGGCGATTGATATGTTGCCTACCAGAGAAACAATCACTGGCGATTGATATGTTGCCCATCAGAGACACACAATCACTGGATATGTTGCCCATAAGAGAAACAAAATCACCGGTGATTGATATGTTGCCCATAAGAGAAACACAATCACACGTGATTGATATGTTGCCCACCAGAGAAACACAATCACTGGTGTTTGATATGTTGCCCATCAGAGAAACACAATCACTGGTGATGGATATGTTGCCCATAAGAGAAACAAAATCACCGGTGATTGATATGTTGCCCACCAGAGAAATACAATCACTGGCGATTGATATGTTGCCCACAAGACAGACACAATTACCGGTAATTGATATGTTGCCCACAAGAGAAACACAATCACCGGTGATTGATATGTTGCCATAAGAGAAACACAATCACCGGTGATTATACTGTTGAAAATGAAAGATGTTGAAAAGGGGTGAGGGTGGTGTTAAATTACTGCAAGCACTTGACCTTCTTGCCGGAATGATGCCCCGTGTGCGTCTCATCGTAATGAGAAAGGAACACAAGACCTGTTAGGTTGTCAAGCATCAATGCCTGAGATGAAAACAACCTCCTTAGACATGTTCAGTTCATGTCGGTGTTCTGTCTGGTAAACTTCCACAAGTAGTTAGCTAACATCAAAACAGATTAAATGTGGAACTGGGATCAATCAGTGCATTGAAATACGAGGGGGAAAAGGGGGGGTGGGTGAGAAAGAGAGAGACAGACTAACAGCGAGAGAAAAAGTAATAGAGAGAGAAAGAGAGAGATAGACAGACTGATAGCGAGAGAAAAAGTAATAGAGAGAGAAAGAGAGAGATAGACTGACAGCGAGAGAAAGACTAAAGAGAGAAAGAGACACTGACAGAGATAGAGAGAGAAAGGCTAACATAGTTAGATGGACGGACCCACGGACGGAGGGATGAATGGACGGTCGGAGGGATGAATGGACAGACGGACGGACGACTGACAGATCGAAAGATCGAAGGATGGGCAGACGGGCGGACGGACAGACAGACAGACAGACAGACAGACAGACAGACAGACAGACAGACAGACAGACAGACCGACAGACCGACAGACCGACAGACCGACAGACCGACAGACAGACAGACAGACAGACAGACAGACAGACAGATAGACAGATAGACAGATAGACAGATAGACAGATAGACAGATAGACAGATAGACAGATAGACAGACAGACAGACAGACAGACAGATAGACAGATAGACAGATAGACAGATAGACAGATAGACAGATAGACAGATAGACAGATAGACAGATAGACAGATATATAGATAGATAGATAGATAGATAGATAGATAGATAGATAGATAGATAGATAGATAGATAGATAGATAGATAGATAGATAGATAGATAGATAGATAGATAGATAGATAGATAGATAGTTAGATAGATAGATAGATAGATAGATAGAATAGATAGATTCTAGTGTATAAAAAAGATAGTTACTGGGAACCCGTGGCTCTTTGACCGGTCTGATGCTTTTACTGATCTACTACGACACTTGGCTCCTTGACCGGTCTGATGCTGTTACTAATCTATTGTGACGTTTGGCTCTTTGGCGTGATTAATGCTGTTCCTGGATGTTACTGATGTAAAGGCCGAATATAACGGTCTCATGTCTTACCAATCTAAAGGTCTACGAGAAGATTACAATAATAATATCATGATTGTGCCTATCACAATGGCATTTAACATCGGACAAAATCAACAACAAACCACGCAAATATCATAATCTCTCGACCCCTTACACACCCCACAAATCCATGCACAAGTCAGAAAGCTCAAGAAATCAATTGTGACCCTCTCTTATTGTTAGAGACTTCAGCAAGCCCCGAGATTACCTATTAAGGGCAAACGTTCATTTTACGACTTCGTTCAGCGATTCTCCAGCCTTTGAGCTATCGATGAATGAGACAAAATTCTCTTACGGTTGTAGTCCTTCAAATGTATACACTATTCGCACTGATGAATAGTATGATAAGCCATGTTTTAAAACTGTTTTCTTTTAGTTAATGTCGTAAAAGTGTAAACATTAATGTCGCAAAAATGTAAAGTGAATGTCGCAAAATTGTAAAGTTAATGTCGTAAAAGTGTAACGTTAATGTCGCAAAAAAGTACACCTAATGTCGTAAAAAGGTAATATACTTATCTTAGTAGAACGATGAAACTGAAGTCATATTGTAAGTAAGTTACGAGTCTAAAAAAATATAAATAATTGCGCTCTTAAATAACGCCGGTCACTTGGTTTGAGCCCGTTGAAAACTATTCAGCCACTGGTATGTGCATACTTCTACATTGGAATATATGTATTATCAATTTTCACTCTTCAACATAACCGTGGAAAGATTTGCATAGGCCGTGTTCAGGCTTTGAACAAATACTTTCCAGGGTTATGCATAAAGGGTGTTCATGGTTTTGTATATATGCCGTTTATGATTTTATGTACCTGCTGTTCATGATTTTGTGTAAGTGCTGTTCTGAGTTTGTAATACTTGCTGATCAGCTTTGACTAAACTATGTTTAGAGCTCTGAGTTAATTCTATTACGACTATTGTATTCATGACTTTTACATTTGTTTAAATAAATGATGTTCGTGGTTTGTATAATTACTGGTCAGTATTTTTTATAACTACTGGTCTGTATTTTGTATAATTACTGGTCTGCATTTTGTATAATTACTAGTCTGTATTTTGTATAATTACTGGTCTGTATTTTGTATAATTACTGGTCTGTGTTTTGTATAATTACTGGTCTGTGTTTTGTATTATTACTGGTCTGTGTTTTGTATAATTACTGGTCTGTGTTTTGTATAATTACTGGTCTGCGTTTTGTATAATTACTGGTCTGGGTTTTGTATAATTACTGGTCTGCGTTTTGTATAATTACTGGTCTGTATTTTGAATAATTACTGGTCTGTATTTTTTATAATTACTGGTCTGTGTTTTTTATAATTACTGGTCTGTGTTTTTTATAATTACTGGTCTGCGTTTTGTATAATTACTGGTCTGGGTTTTGTATAATTACTGGTCTGTATTTTGAATAATTACTGGTCTGTATTTTTTATAATTACTGGTCTGTATTTTGTATAACTACTTGTCTGTGTTTTGTATAACTACTGGTCTGTGTTTTGTATAATTACTGGTCTGTGTTTTGTATAACTACTGGTCTGTATTTTGTATAACTACTGGTCTGTGTTTTGTATAACTACTGGTCTGTATTTTGTATAACTACTGGTCAGTATTTTGTATAACTCCTGGTCTGTGTTTTGTAAACAACAACCAAGGACATATGTGTTACCACTAGCACAAGGTCGTATTTCAAAATGTATGACGTCACGTTACAGAGACTAATTGAACATCGATCACAGGGACCAGACACAAGATGAGGGAAAATTCAATGTAACAAAAATGGGGGGGGGGGGCGGGGGGCGGAATTTATTGGAAGACGCTTTTTCCCCACTTTCCTCCTTTTAAAAATTAAGGGCAGAAAAAACAGGATAATGTTTTCTGACCCCAAAAGTTGTCTGCTCTTACCACCATCGCCAGAAGCAGCAACAGGACTCCAGCCCCAAACATTCTAACGTGGAATCAAAGCAATTGATTAGCGGGTTCCACTTTATTATCTTGTGCCGCAGACATCTTCAGTTTATTGGGTTTGGTCACATGGCGCTTGCTAATATGATTTTTCTACTTTTTTTTATTTCGGGGATTTGGGTGGGTGGGGGGTGGGGTGATGGTGGATGGCGGGCATGTGATAGTTTAAAGAAAGAGCAACTTTGCATCAAGGTTCTAGCATTGATGTTCATGGCATTTGTACAGTGTAGACAGATAGAAACGGATTGATTCTAATGGAAATCGACCTATGACCTATGACCTATGCCTGGATATGGACTTGAAAGATTTACAACAGATGGGAACCCTAGCATGGAAAAGAAAAGCATCAGTTAGGTCTGGTTGGAATGAAGTGGTGAGGTAGACCAAAGCCCTAAATGCGCCGTAGCGCCACAGCCTGCGATGGATGGAGTCATGGTCACGTGCGACGATTAGTACAGACACAGCAGACAACTGCCTGGACCGCCAAAGTCTAGGGCGCATGTTAGATCCTAAAAAAAAAAATTGAATACCCTTTTCGCGAAAAGTAAATTTTAACTAATTGAAATTGATATTCTGTTGACCGACGTTTCAGTGAAACTCCTTGTTGACAGCCAACATGGCGGAAGGATATAAGACTTGCTATTTAATAAAATAAAAAGACGAACGGCCCTTAATGAAAATGTCTCACGTGCTGAAAGGCCAAACGGACTAAACTGAAAAATCCCAAGCTTGTGGACTGGATCTCAAATCCCGACAAACGTTCACAACACCGCCAGCACCCAGGGCGGATGGGACTCTTTAACCTTGGCTCGCAGCTCATCCATGAGAAGGAAAACTGTGTTTTCAAACCAGGAGATGGAGTCCCGGAGGCGTTGAGACATTGACACAATGAAAATTCTGGCAACTGCTTTGCTTAGCCATGGGTGCCTAGCTGTCTCATCCACATATGTTCCTTCGGAGTATCCAGGGGCCTGTAGAGTCAGGGAGGGAACCGGTCAAAGAATAAGCCCCCTTGTGATTTTGTATGCGAAGTCTACACAATCGTCACACTGTCGCAGACGGATGTCAGAAATGAAAGGACATGTATAGTGTCTACGTCTTTGATGTCTATCGATTTGTTCTCGAAACAGTTGATATAAAATCATCATCATCATCAGGTCCCGTAGTCCTTCGACCGTTGGGGCGCCACAGATGACATGTACACTATTCTTCTCCATTCCTCTCGGTCTCCTGCCCCATGCATAGCATCGCCTAGTTGTAATCCCGTCCACTCTTTGATGTTATTTTCCCATCTTTTTCTCTGTCTTACTCTTCTTCTTCCTCCTCTAGTTGTGCCCTGCATGATTTCTTTGGCGAGCCTTTTTTTCTGATCACGTGGCCATACCATTCAAGTTTACGCTTTTTTACAGACGCCAGGTCATAGTACTGCCCAATTGCTTGACGAATCCTTTCTTTTACTTGTTCATTGGTGATATGGTCTCTATAGCAGATGCCAAGAATGCCTCTGAAACATCTCATCTCCATCGCCTTTATTTGCTTTTCAAGTTCTGCTGTTAATGTCCAGAACTCACAGGCATATAAGAAAATGTAGATGATTAATGGGCGCATTAGCCTGATTTTGGTGCTGGGGGCTATATAAAATACCTTACCAAATAAAAAACTGTTACAACGTCTAGACCTGAAAGCTTTTTCAAATTAAGTGATTTCCCAAATCTGTTCTGATTATAGAGACATATTCAATATCCTGGCTTAAAGTGGCGCAACATTTTCAACTAACGCTATAGACAAATCATCTACTAAATACTCTTTTGTTTTTCGGTTAATTTGTGTCGCGTATCTGTTTATTTTCAAATTTTTAATGGTGTAACTGTTTGAAACTTCTAAATACTATTTGATCACACGAAAAAATCTAATTGATAAGCAGTATAGCAAATGTACTTTATGAGGCACAGCAAACAGCCACCCCAAAGGCCACACCTTCCACCCACCGTCCCGAAACGGTCTTGCAGACTTAAAATGTGTCTGTCGACTGTCTGCCGCCTCAGATTTTTTTCTTTCTAATTAAAGCAGACGGTCAACCCCCCACCTCCCCAGCACAAACACACACTTTTTTTTAAACATCCGCCCATCTCCTCCCACAACTTTACCTCTTCAATTTCTGGGCACGCCACTGCTCCATCCATCCCGATAAGGGAGCCGACTTGTTAATGTTGTTGACAGCATTGGTTAACGCGACTGCTGGACGTGCTTTCATAGTTTAGGCCACACTGGCCAGGCATTAATCCCTGAGAGTTCCAGAGTGAGGAGTTTGCAGATAAAGAGCTATCTGGACCTGTTTTCGTGACCACTGGCCCTGGCTTTGATCAATAGCACGACTCTACCATAAACCAAGCAGGAGGCCACCGGATGTACTTACGGCGCACGCGATGTAGGAGGGAAGTAAGAAGAAGATAAAATGTTGATGATCTTAAGAGGTCAAAGGGTCGTGAGCATTTAAAGTTGTGTCCCTTGTGGTTTTATGGAAGCCGCAGTATGAAACGAGGGGAGGTAACATGTTTCAACCAAAACATACAAACGGCATGAATCAAACCGGATATATTTGTGTAAATTTCTTTTTTTTGTGTTTTTTTTTCATATATTTTTGTTCTATTTACTCATTAATAGAGTTATTGTTAACTCCATTTATTCAAAATGAAACCATTTATAAACCAAATCTAAATATTTCCAAAGTTACTTAAACATGTAACATGAGTTTATTTAATAAAGTATTTTGAAGAAAAAAAACAACACCACTTAAGCCGTTATGAATAAATAGCAGACGCCCATAGACGTGTAATATAAAATTAGATTTGAAATGTTATACTTGAGTGATATGGACATCTTGTTAAAAGTCTTGTAGTTAAACAAACCCTAAAAAAAAGTTTTGTATAAGTCCTACACATAGAATTGTGTGCGACCTTGCGACGACCACAGTTCTTAAGAAATCATTGAAACGCGCTAAAAATTTGATGGCAGTGTGTTGTCATCGACTGCGAGTCTATGTGCCTAGTTTCAGCTCGAAACGATGATGGAAAGTGGGTCAATTAGTCGCCAAAGTATTTGCCACACAAGCAGTCAGAAAGAAACACATCAACAAAAACGAATTTAATACAAACCATTTAAAAAAAAAAAAAAAGTGAGAAAACGTTAATATCTTTCTAGGGTTTACGGTGGGAACATGCGTTTTCCTCACTAACATAAAAATATTCGTCTCCCCATAATACATATTTCAATGGCTACGTCTTTATTACATTTTTTTAAAAAAGAAATTAAATCCAACTCATAGACCAAGGCCAACAGATAAAATGAAATATTTGTTTAAAAAAAATATATAATAGCGGAATTATCCGTTGTTTTAACCCGACCATTAGATAAAATTACCAAAAAACCGCATGTACCTTAAAGTGCGCTTATTAACAGAGTGTTGGTCGTTTCAAGAATGATAACATACACCCGGGCTGCCACACGAGATCCCGGACCGTTATACCCCTTTCCATCAGAAGATTCTCTTTCATGTGACTTTTTGACCAACTCTGAGCACAGGGGCTTCAATGGCTGTTAATTTGACTTTCCAGAATCGATGTTTAGGCTCCGACACTGCTCAGCTTGAAGCACTTCGTAAATGTCTGCCGTAAATGTCTGTCGAAAGTGTCTGCCGCGATTGAAATGAGCCTGGTGCTTGAAATAAAGTGTGGGTCTGTAATGTTTATCTGACTTTCAGAGCTTGCCGAGCAGTCGAGGCGTAGTGAACTAAAGTCTGAGTTGTGCTTAATTATTTCCATTTTAATGTGTTTTAGGGCTTTCCCTTTGAGGATTTTTTTTTTTGGCACAGGAAGCATCGCTGGTGAAGTCTATACCTTGAAGCTTATTATGATGTCTAGCTTTAATCCTTAACGGCTAGTCAAATTATGTGTATTTCAAAGTAGATAAAACATTTGAAACCGTATGGTATGTTAAAGGCCTAAAGAAATGAATACTGTCATCTACAGTTATGATTAAAAGATTTCCTTTAAGTGTCATTTCAACCAATGGTCCATTTCCAAAACACAGATTTCTGTGTACCACGGGGCAACAATAATTTTTGAAGATTCCAAGTCAACGACCATGCATCTATAAATGAGAGGTACTCTTATTTATTGACACTATCTATAATTCATGGAGTAAACCATTCGCTTTTGCTAGTCGTCCTTTAAATGCCTAGGTCGTAAGGGATCAGACAGGCATGATTAGTATGGCACGGCAGACATTTAAAACCATATTGCCATTGTACATTGAAAAGACCGAAGTTGCTGGCCAAAAGCGGTTCAGTTTCCACACAATGATTAGACCGGTCTGAATGAATTTCCTTATGATTATATTGACATATCTGTGGCAGCTGGTGGTCGTGTCTCAGGAAATGTGGAAGAAATGCTCGTCTTGGCGCCAGGAAAATGTCCATGGCTCGAAGAGAGATGTATTGATTTAATGTCACAAAAAAAGGGGGCGGGGTGGGGGTTGGCGGGGAGCAGCTGAGAATGTCAAGGAGAAATGTGACACGTGACATGGAATGGTATGTGTAGAAAGTAAAAGTCTTCGCTCGATACATTTAAGAGTATTTGTTTAATAAACTACATATATTTTACATTATTTAATAATACAGCTTTCGTTAAAGCAGTGGTTCTTAACATTGAGCCGAACACACTTTCCTGTGAACGTCGTCAGATTATAATCTCAATCATCTCACTGTCTATGCAAAGTAATATTTTTCTAAAAATAAATATATATATATATATATATATATGTAACAACATCATTTTATTCCAGATGTAGATGTTACGTTTTATTCTTGGAGATTTAATAATTTACGTCCGTCTTCTAATCAGTCATCCTCATTTCTTCAATAACACGAGACAGGAATTAGGCATCACTACAATATTTTTTTTATCCCTTTGACGTATTTCACAATATTAATATATTGGATAAAGATAACACGTTGTCCTTCACATAATCAAAAATCATAAGATTTGCACACGATGTTATAGGATGAACAAATAGAATCATTGCAAGAGCAAAACATATCAGAAATCCATACTTGTCAATACATTCGCTGTCTCTCTCATAATTCCCACAATTCCCCCTGCTTCCTGTTTTTATTACTTTTTTAAAAACAAAAATATAATTTTCCGAAACAAAGTTATTATATAAATATATGATCTGTTACAATATATATATATGTTTTTAATTAATTTAAAAATAAGGTTAATGACTTCACCTGAATTTGAAACGGGGCTCATGGCATACATTGTAGAGTTTAAGAACCTTTTACATATACGGTAATTATGTCAGTGACAATGTCTCAGGAATCGACCTCCATGGTGTCACGGTGTCACAAGCTACTGTCAAACATTTGCAGATTTCTTTCGGAATCATGCGCTATACATAGTTGGGTAGTGACGAACAACGTTAGAAGCACTTCGAAATGTCGGTGTCTTTAGATGATCGTGACGGAAGGCCAACTTAGTCTTTTGTCTTCGAAGACGTTAGATTTTAATTTATGACATAAAGCCTATACCAGGTTCAGGTGTTAGTGGGGGGCGGGGGGATATTGTGGGCGCTGGAATAATGCATCAATTTATTGGTCATTTATGAAAAAACAACAAAACGTGTTCAACTTTGAATGTAAATCTCAACAGTAGACTCAGCCCGATTAAAGGACAAAGTAGAGTTGGGTTATATCAAACTGTGACGGGGGGGGGGGGGGGGACACCCAGCTCGGGTCGAACGTCTCTGTTCGATAACGAGGCCAAGAACGGCACTTTCTCCAATGTGGAAACGTTTGAAGTGTGTCCAGTAGAGTAGGAGAACTCTGGGTTTATAAACATCAAGAATATGTCGTGTATTCTGATAGTACAAACATTTGGAAAATATAATGCGAATGTATATATATATATATATATATACAGAGATAGAGAGAGTGATTGAGAGGGAGAGAGAGGGGGGGAGCTATATAGAGAGGGAGAGAGATGAAGAGAGAAGAGGGGAGAGAGAGCTATAGAGAACGAGGTAGAGAGAGAAGCAGAGAACTATATGGAAATATATCCGCATTAATAAATAAAATTTTCTGTCGCGACCACGGGATACGTTTCATTACGTTGTCACTGAGGAGCATGAAAAAAAAAACCAAAAAAATGTGTGGTCTAAAATGTGTGAGCATTTGTAACATAAAATTATGCCCCGAGAAAATTTTGAAACTCTATTGATACGAGGATTGGAACAAAAAAAAAATAGTTTTAAAATCGGTTTCGAGCTGAAAGCAGATACATGAACAGAAAAACCTTCAAACCAAATGGCCAGTCACATGAACAGAACAAAGCTTAAACCAAATGGCCAGTCACATGAACAGAAAAACCCTCAAACCAAATAACCAGTCAAATAAACAGAAAAACCCTCAAACCAAATGGCCAGTCACTTGAACAGAAAATCCCTCAAACCAAATGGCTATTGTTGAGACTTCTTGTTGTTAAAACGTTCTATTTGTCAATGATGTAATGAACTTTTCTGAAATCTCTGTGCTTACATAATAATACAAATGTTTTATATCGTCGGCATCAGTTCGTCTTTATGAAACAATGATGTAGCTTTAAAGCAAAAACGACACCTTTGTCTAGAGCTAAGAGCCCTCTACCCCGGAGTGGCTGCTGTAACGAATGACCATGCATGTTTGGGGAAACATTTGGCGTAGGTGCAATAGGCGAGTGGATGGTTGTGAGTTGACGCTGACGTGAATGATGGTTTATGTTCATGGGAATAGTCTACATCTCGTTGTCACTAGTCTACATCTGGTTGTCACTAGGGTACATCTGGTTGTCACTAGGGTACATCTGGTTGTCACTAGGGTACATCTGGTTGTCACTAGGGTACATCTGGTTGTCACTAGGGTACATCTGGTTGTCACTAGGGCACATCAGGTGGTCTCTAGGGTACATAGGTGGTCACTAGGTGACATCAGGTTGTCATTTGGTGACATCAGGTGGTCACTAGGGGGCATCAGGTTGTCACTAGGGGGGCATCAGGTGGTCACTAGGTGACATCAGGTGTCCACTAGGTGACATCAGGTTCCACTAGGTGACATCAGGGGGGTCACTAGGTGACATCAGGGGGTCACTAGGTGACATCAGGTGGTCACTAGGTGACATCAGGTGGTCACTAGGTGACATCAGGTGGTCACTAGGTGACATCAGGTGATCACTAGGGAGACATTAGTTCGTCACTAGAGAACATCAAAATATTTTGTGTTAAGCTCGGAACGAACCCCCGCCTGGTAACATCCCATTCTGTGACAGCGGTCCCGGCTGCACTTATTTTTTTCAGGAACACCGTTACTGATGGTTAAAGCTATACAAATGATCTTCGTAAATCTTGCTACGTGCACAAAATCACATGCGCTTGATGCTAATTGATATCAATCACTTGGTGCAAGATTTAAATGTTGTACACCACATGCACAAACATCTTACTGTCCCAGTGACACATTTCCAGCGATAATAACAGTGTCAGCGAACAACTAACTACAATTTAAATTATCTATCGATTTCTAGCTCGGTCTTTGGTTCGATGCACAATTATAGCTGGCGTAGCCAAGGAAATCCAGGAATATGCAGATGTACTAAGGTGTTGGAACAACCTGGACTCACACGTGCATTGTTCCGCCGGGTTGTCCTTTGCAGACGTCCATTTGCTGTATTTCAGTGTAAGCTTAACCAGCTCCCGAATTGCTTGCATCAAAGAAAGCTTGGATTGAGCAGAAAATCCAAAGGGAATTTGCATTCGATGCTCAAATTGAAAGAGAACCATCATTTCTTTATTATAATGGAGGATGTATATTTGTGTGTGTGACATTTTTGCTAAACCAAAATGGAACATGTTATCAATACGTTTGATTCACAGATCGAACAATCGGTCAACAACAATCACTACGCTTCATTCATTGATTGAACAATCACGCAGCAATCACGAATCTACTTTTGCATAACATATTTCGATTCAGATTTGAGCGCAACCCCTTTTTTTCACACACCCACAAGCTGTCGATTCGCCACCCCCACCCTTCCCCCACCCCCGAGCACAGTTTCTCAAACGTTTCAGATCGATAAATTAACGAAGTGCACGCCTCAAAAAGTGCCAATCAGTGCCATCAAGGCTCAAAATAGACACATCGCAGCTCTCGTGAGGTCAATGTAATGTCTCTTAGCCCGCCGAACGAGGAGGCGCCGATTGCTTAAGACAAGGATGAGCTACTCCGAGAATGGCTCTTGCTACATCATTACCCTGACTGACTCAGTTATTGAAACTCGAGCTGCTCACGGCGGGAAAAGCTCAGCTGTGACGGATCTCAGCCGGAGTGGGATTCAGTGGAGTATCTCGACATCGGTTTTTAACGCGCTTCATGGTGTCCCAAGGAACTGTCAGACTGGGTGAGTGTTCGAAACAATCCCTTTTGTGCGCATTATCCTGTTGGACCGTTAGAAATGTTTCCATTGTTGTAATAGAACGAGACGTATCTATAACTGTTATCGAAATTTGAATTCGATGTAGTTTAAAATTAAACTGATTTTGTTTGTTTTTTCCGCTATTGTGCTGAAAAAGATATTTCGTCTTTTTGGTGATTTTTTTTAAAGATGTCACCGATTGACACATTCCTGTTTGGACTAGATTGGTTAATTCTTCAAGTTCTTTTACACGTTGTAATATGTCGCACTGGCACTGAATCAACTCAAATCCTTTTCATGATAAATATAACTTTAATACCTAATTAGATTCACAGGCTGTAACTTCCACAAACACATGCATATTGCGCGTTTCTTTAAATGGCATTCATTAAATGTGACAATAATTATAATTCAGTTATGATTAAAGGAAGAAAGTTGTTTGAAGAAAAATGTGTGAGCGACCAGTGTGTTGCAGACAGCCTACCGGAAGTCTTACTCGTACTTACGCTTATCACGTGACAAAACAATCGACTCATCGTAGTCCATTATTAATGAACTCCCAGACTCGACACCGACAACCTATAAGGCACTATAATGCACACAAATGTCAAATCGTTACTTAAGCACTCTAATACTTTAGTTTGAAGCATGATGTCGCCCATAGGTGTCTTATGAAAAAAAAATCTGTTCTATTATTTTTGTTACAACCAATCTCATCAACATTACTAAAAAGTTTGATAGACCCACACGATTCTATAAATAGAATTGCAACACCATTTGGAAAATTTCCGCGCTTTTTATTAATTTTTTTTTAAAACAAGTGGCAGAACATGTTATTTAAATTGTAACTTAACTTCTTTTGTCTGTGCGTGTGGGTAGGTTGTGGAGAGGATGGCGACAAATGCACTACAATTTTTATGCTCGCCATCAACTTCGGCTGAAGGCCTCAGAATCAAAAGTCCCCGGCCCTATGCAACATAACGTTGTTTTACTACGATGCAAACTTGTTTTTTTTATTAAATTGTATTATGCTTTTTTTTACATAAACGCGAGATCAGTGAGTGCAGTCCTATCCAAACTCTAAAACAGCGTGAAATATTTTGTGAGACGAAGGCTGAAATCTATCAAATCTGCGGCTGAGCGGGGCGACTATAACTAATATTATGATGCGCTGTTCAACTTGAAAGACTTTGTGAAGCTCGACGAGCTATCAGAAATGACGAGCGGGGGATGACTTTCGCCGTCCTTGTAAAGGCCCAGTCCTGTCACTTGGCCATTAGCTGTAGAGTTTGGCGAGAATGAAAGTGATTCATTTGGAAATAATAAAAACACGTACGTGCTAAGGAGTGGATTCTGTTAAGAGTACACAAGTACGTGTGGGTAGACATTAGTGTATGTGGGTAGACATTAGTGTAAGTGGGTAGACATTAGTGTAAGTGGGTAGACAGTGTATGTGGGTAGATATTAGTGTACGTGGGTAGACAGTGTATGTGGGTAGACAGTGTATGTGCGTAGACATTAGTGTACGAGGGTAGACATAAAAGAAAATCCCTGGATTTCTAGGTCTGATCTATAGTGGGATAAGTGAAGATAAAGCAGTGATATAACGACTATCTTTATATGATTCGAGGCTTTGGTTAGTAATGATCCATAAAGTATCGTTAAGGTCACTTTAGATTTAATACTTAAGTAATATAGCGCTGTAGGAAGGTGTCACACTCTGGGTCTCATTTCTGAACTCACGTCTGAAGATATAAATACACTAAAACTCTATCCTCAATGCACTGAAAGCTCTCTATTTAAATGAAATACCGTTTTCCCCCCACACCTTTGACGTCTGATTACTAATGCCTGTATGACTATATTTGTGATAGAATCTATAATATTCACCAGTGATCAGTAACATGCAACTGTTGCAAGGAGCAGACCCTTCACTTTAATTTACCACGTCTTCAATGACGTTCCCAAAATATTTTATCTGCTGGCATATTTTATAACAAACACTTATCGTTAAAAAATAACAATTCGCTGACGCATACTATAGATGGTATGGTTCATAGCATAAGGTATAGATGGTATGGTGCATAAGTATAGATGGTATCGTGCATAAGGTATAGATGGTATGGTGCATAAGTATAGATGGTATGGCGCATAAGGTACAGATGGTATGGTGCATAAGGTATAGATGGTAAGGTACGTCACATAGGGAAATGGTGTCCGTGGGCCGAAGCGCGAGCTCTTAGTGGCCACCCCACCACCCCTTGCACACTTACCCACACGGCCCGGCGACAGCCTTCCTCGTCGCCAGACCGTGCGAAAGCAAGCCGAGAACCACTGGTATGGTACAAAAGGTAGAATTGTATTACAAGCTATACAATGATATACAAGTTATACAATGATATACAATCTATGCAATGATACACAATCTATGCAATGATATACAACATATACAATGATATACAATCTATGCAATGATATGCAACATATACAATGATATACAATCTATACAATATTCAAGCCACATTGCAATAGGAACGAGAAAAGAAAATTCCCGATGGACGTTAAATAAGATTAAACCATTGTGTAAAGAAGGATGTTTAGATCCGATTAAAAGATAAATGTCGCAGTTTTGCAAATGTCTAGCTAAACCTCCATCTTCTCAAACTGATTCAACAAGTTATCTATGCTGAAGATTCTCATCGTCTCCTCACACATTCACATCAATTCTCTCTATCTCTCCCTTTTCATCTCTCTCTTTCCATCTCTCTCTTTCCATCTCTATCTCTCTCTGTCTCTCCCACCCAAACTCCTTGGCATGGGTTTTTGTTTTTGGCAAAAGCCTAATCAAGCACTCGAGTACTCTTTTCCACTGTTTTAGTCCCAGTGGCGTAGTGAGGGGGGCAAGGGGGGCATCATGCCCCGGGCGCTACTCACAAAGGGGCGCCAAATGGTATATTTTACTATAATATTGTATGGTTTTCGAATGGGGGGCGCTAAAAAGATATTGGGGGGGGCGCTAAAAAGGTATTGTGCCCCGGGCGCGAGTTAAGCTCGCTACGCCACTGTTTAGTCCAGTTCTTTGCCTCCTATAAAAACATTTTTTAAAAAACAGATCGACATGGAAAAGACATTTAAACCATACTTGGGAAATAAGCTTGTCCTTCTTTTATGTTACTCCTTATATGTGGACTGAAGTCAGAGGCCTGGAGAAATGGGGGGGGGGGAGTGTCTGTGTGTGGTTTTGTAATGTTCAAGTGGTGGTGAAAAATATGTATTTTCTTCAGAAGAATATTAAAACAGAGTGCAAATATTTTGCTTTTGTTAATACATATACATATATGACGTGGGTGAGAGGTTCTTGCTTACATATACGTTTATAAATCGTTGAAAAAGACACGATGAATTTAATACCAACAAATTTATTGTGTACTAAATGAAGAACACATTTTTTTTTTTAAAAAGCAAGATGTATACGCCATTGAAGAGAAAATGTATTTTACCGTTAGATTTAAGTTCTGAAGACAAGAAAGAGAGTTATTTGAATGACAGATATTTGATAGACAGATGAGTGAAAGACAGATGTTTGATAGACATATTGATTGATAGACATATGATTGATAGACATGTGATTGATAGACATGTGTTTGATAGACAGATGTTTGAAAGACAGATGTTTGAAAAACATATGTTTGATAGACAGATGTTTGATAGAAAGATGTTTGATAGACAGATGTTTGAAATACATATGTTTGATAGACATATGTTTAATAGACAGATGTTTGATAGAAAATCACACAATCCAATTAAAATAGAAGTATTTCGCATTGCTAAATTTAGGTATGGAGTTGAAACTGTAAATAATGGACTATGGCGGGGGAAAAAACCAGTTGTGTCTTTAACCAGTGATTACCCGCATCATCGAAGTATCGTCGTAGTTTTGAGAAGGCAGGTTAAGATATTATTTTCAATATCGATCAGTGGTATCGATTGTACATGCAGCAGGGGGGTGTTGTCGTAGCATGATAATCTTATTCTCAATTGGTGTAGTCTGTAGTCTGTAGTTCGTCTGTAGTCTCTAAACCTTGGCCTGCAGCAGTTAATCTGTAGTCTCTAAACCTTGGTCTCCAGGAGCTCACCTTTACTCTGGGTCATAGAGTCTAGGAGCTTTGATCCACAGCAGCTCACCTTAACTCTAGGAGCCGTAATCCACATCAGATCACCTATACCCTAGTAGCCTTGATCCACAGCATCTCACCTATACTCTAAGAACCTTGATCCACAGCTGTTCACCTATAATCTAGCAGCCTTGATCCACAGCTATTCACTTTAACTCTAGGAGCCGTGATCCACAGCATCTCACATACACCCTAGTAGCCTTGATCCACAGCATCTCACATACACCCTAGTAGCCTTGATCCACAGCATCTCACATACACCCTAGTAGCCTTGATCCACAGCATCTCACATACACCCTAGTAGCCTTGATCCACAGCATCTCACATACACCCTAGTAGCCTTGATCCACAGCATCTCACATACACCCTAGTAGCCTTGATCCACAGCATCTCACATACACCCTAGTAGCCTTGATCCACAGCATCTCACATACACCCTAGTAGCCTTGATCCACAGCATCTCACATACACCCTAGTAGCCTTGATCCACAGCATCTCACATACACCCTAGTAGCCTTGATCCACAGCATCTCACATACACCCTAGTAGCCTTGATCCACAGCATCTCACATACACCCTAGTAGCCTTGTTACACAGCATCTCACCTACACCCTATTAGCCTTGATCCACAGCATCTCACATACACCCTAGTAGCCTTGATCCACAGCATCTCACATACACCCTAGTAGCCTTGATCCACAGCATCTCACATACACCCTAGTAGCCTTGATCCACAGCATCTCACATACACCCTAGTAGCCTTGTTACACAGCATCTCACCTATACCCTAGTAGCCTTGATCCACAGCATCTCACCTATACCCTAGTAGCCTTGATCCACAGCATCTCACATACACCCTAGTAGCCTTGATCCACAGCATCTCACCTATACTCTAAGAGCCTTGATCCACAGCTGTTCACCTGCAGTTTCTAACCCAGGCCTCTATCATTTTGATCTGTAGTTGATGGACCTGCCTGGACGTGTTTCAACGTAACCTTTTACGTATATAGTACACTGCATAATTCAAATATATTTTTTATTTATCAACATAAATGTTTGACTCAGAGGCGTCACCAGCGGTTGTGTCACACCCAGTGCTTAATATGTTACGCTTACTCCCTACACACACCATTTTTACCTTCCAAAAATAAATTAGAATAAAGTAAAATTGAAAAAAGGAGAATAAAAATAAATACTCTTTCATTAGTGATCGTTGGGTATTATAATTTATTTTTAGAATCATTGATTTTGAGTGAGCAGCCTTCTCTATTCTGAAGCTCCCAATGAATTGGAATGGGGGTTTTTTTTTATTACATTGTAAATAATAATTTTCAGCACCAAGAATTTTTTTTTTTTAAACTGGAAAAATTTCACCACGAGACATCTAACATGTTACTTAGCGCAACAGTCATCCATCATGTATCATAAACATCACTTCCTTAGCGGCAACAATCAGCCATCGCGTATCATACAACCTCACTCGCGTAGTGACAGCATTTGCTTTAAGAGTGGGTGTATAAATTTTGTATTTCATCATCCTCAGTTATGTTATTCATCATCCTGAGTTATGTTATTCAACATCCTGAGTTATGTTATTCATCATCCTGAGTTATGTTATTCATCATCCTGAGTTATGTTATTCAACATCCTGAGTTATGCTATTCATCATCCTGAGTTATGTTATTCATCATCCTGAGTTATGTTATTCATCATCCTGAGTTATGTTATTCATCATCCTGAGTTATGTTATTCATCATCCTGAGTTATGTTATTCATCATCCTGAGTTATGTTATTCATCATCCTGAGTTATGTTATTCATCATCCTGAGTTATGTTATTCAACATCCTGAGTTATGTTATTCATCATCCTGAGTTATGTTATTCATCATCCTGAGTTATGTTATTCATCATCCTGAGTTATGTTATTCAACATCCTGAGTTATGTTATTCATCATCCTGAGTTATGTTATTCAACATCCTGAGTTACGTTATTCATCATCCTGAGTTATGTTATTCATCATCCTGAGTTACGTTATTCATCATCCTGAGTTACGTTATCATCCTGAGTTACGTTATTCTTTACCTTCCTATCCAAGGGCGGAACCTTTAATCTCTGACGAATTACATGAAAATTCTAGTCAATTGAAGAATGTGATTTACATGAAACAATTAGATCCCCACCAATCAACACCCCCACACCCTCGCATGACGCCACTGGTTTAAATTATAGTGCATGCCATGCTGTTAAATGCCGCTGAAGGTTTTGAAAACAAATTTGCTGGTGCATATTTTTGCTAATGCACCAGTGATAGACGTGAATCGAAAAAAACCCCACATGTTTGTGTATGTGTTTTTCCACAGCTGTTTTGGGAAGCTAAATTATCATATTATGTAGCAGGAGGTTGTCGATGTATTTCGACTGCCAATGTTTTGACAGCAGTTCATTGAATAGTGTAGAGATATTGTATGTGTACAGGAAAATAGGGAAATATTCCAAAATAAACCCCCCCAAAAAAAATTAAAACATACATGACTAGTCTGAAATTTCAATAAGTTACATACACTCGTAACGATGAATTGTGGGAAATTTATTTGAAACTCAAAATCATTTGCTGTTGGCTTTTTTTTCTCCTTCTAAATGAATGATTTGGCTTTGATCACCGTTATATTAATGTTATAATGTTATATTGAGGTTATAATTGTATATTAAGGTTAATGTTATATTAAGATTATAATGTTGTATTGAGATCAAACACTATTATTCTATATGGAATAGATCATCACGAAAGTCGAAAATATAAAAAAAATATATGTATTAAAAAACACAATTTTAGATTAAATTTAATAAGATTATAATTTCGATAATTATAATTTTATTAGACATGAAATATGCTAATAGTTTTCCAGCATTAGTGTGTGTATGTTTGTGTGTGTTTATGCGTGTTTGTGAGTATGTGTGTGTTTGTGGTTTTGTGCGTGTTTGTAAAATTTGTGTGTATGTGTGTGTGTGTGTGTGTGTGTGTGTGTGTGTGTTCAAACAACCGAGTCATCGATTCTCTTTTGTAGTTGAGAACGTGACTCTCAGTTAAAGGCGAAATACACGATACACTAAATAGATAGTGAACACTTGTTTGTCAACGTTGTAGTTAAATCTTTGCCGCACCTGCAGGCAAGCGATCATGTTACACGACAGGTCGTTGTGACGGACGCGGCTTAGAATATTCGGTTTTTTAAAACACGCGTTTTCTGTTTGAGCAAGTATGCACTCGAACACAACGTTTTTACAAAAAAAACAACAACAAAAAAACAGATTTACTCAGATGAATTAGAGACCTCAAAATTTGAACCCTTATTTGAAGTATTTCGACTGTCATCGTATCGTAATTTCAGCCCTATCAAATAAAATCATCCATATTACATGAAATCATACCAATCATATGAATCATCCACCTAACAGGAACACATTCCCATGGTATGAAAAAGTCCATCTAGCAAGACTGCCATGCTAAGGTATTTCAGCATTTGGATTTTTTCAACGTTTGTGATAATCATTGGTAAACTGTAAAAAAAACAAATTGTGGAAAACGTTTGACACCTAATATTTTATTACTATTGCTACACATCGTGACGCATTTCGTGTAAATAAGGCTTGTCATTTAATGGTGGACTTCTATTAATAGAACATCCGGGCGCACAGTCTGGCCAATCTCATTAAGATATTAGTAAAACATCCTTGTATTCCCTTTGGCCAAACTCTCAGCAGCTGTTCGGTACTTCTACGTAAATGTGAGCCGGCGTAGTGGGTCTTAACCTAGACTAAAACGTGTTTACAATTTTATTTAATGAAAAAAAGTACACATTGTTACTGCTATATATATATATATATATATATATATATATATATATATATATATATATATATATATATATATACGGATATACATTGTTAGGAGCTATGTTTTACGAAACGTTGTCTAAAAATAGTAACAATATGTAATGCGGTGTGACGTTTTCCGTTCTTAGACGTGACAAACCCTATATATAAACATATTTTTAAATATCAGGAGCTGCATAAGGAAATGGTATTTTTTTTTAAAAACACATCATGGCGTCTCATGACCTTGATCATGCGCTGGCACAGACCAGTATTTGAACTGATTGATCCAACTTTGATCACGTTATGATGAATCTTTTCCCTTGGAAATGCCCATTACGCTGTGTGTCAACTGATAAACATTTTTTCCCTCCTTTCACAAGGGCAGACGATTCATGGTTCTTTTTATAGTTCATATTTCAAAGGAAGTTGTTTCGGACATTGTTATTCCATGTATAGTTCTTTTTTTCCCCATTGATAATTTAATGCAGCCGGAAGTCATTCCTCATCACCGGAAATGACTCCCCCCCCCCCTTTTCTCTTTGGCTAGCTGTCAATGGACTTTATGGGTTTCAATTAAGCTTGTCAAATCTAACGATCAAAAGGCGCTCAAGGTCATCGGGAATAATCATGCGTGAATAAAACGGACGACAAAGTCAAATGACGACATCGGAACATTTAATTTGTTTTTTGTTGTTGTTTTTTTGGGGGGGGGGGGGGGGATGTGGATAGAAAGATATATTTATATGTTGGTTACCGGAAATTTGTTTGAAAGAAATTTCGTCGACGGAAAATTGATCGAACGGAAATTTAGTCGAATCATTGTTTTTTCAGTTCACACGTTAAAAGTTTCGTCAAATTTCTTTTTGAACGCACTATACCATATAGTAAAACAAAAAATGCATTCAAACTGAAATTTGACACACAATTTTTAAACATGTGAACTGAAAAATAGATTGGACCAAATTTCCGTTCGATCAAATTTCCGTCGATCAAGTTTCCGTTCCATCAAATTTCCGTCGACCAAATTTCCGTCAACCGAATTTCCGTCGACCAAATTTCCGTCGACCAAATTTCCGTTCGACCGCTTTCTCGTCGACGAAATTTCTTTCAAACAAATTTCCGGATACATACAACTCACATGACACGGACACAGTAAATAGAGTGTCTAATATTTTGGTTATGGTGACTTTACAACTGCGTTGATGTTTGTTTGTTGTTGTTTTGTTGAATGCTAGACATGTTCATAATATATAACAGACACAATCTAGAATTAAATAATTTTTTTCTGATTTAACCTAGAAAACTAAGACCGTCCTCTGCCATAAATGTGTGTTCCCGTTTGCACAACTGATATAAAGGAAGAACTGCTGAAACAAGTAGCTCTTTAAGCATTAACATTAGTATCAAAATAGTTGCCCCATTTAACACAATTTCTCAGCTAAAGATATGCTAATGAGATAAGAAGATGAAATAGTTAATATATTTGAGACAAGAATTATTTATTAGAGACGAAAGATACATCAAAAGATTGTTTCAAAACTGCCCTCGAACCAATCTTTCGAGTCTTCGGGAATATCTTTAACAATTCCTATGAATTAAAATTTCTGACCAGGTTTGAGTGCTTGTCTCTCCCCCCCCCCCCCCCCTTTTTTTTGTTTGCATTCAAAGTCGATAGTCCCCCACCCCCCTCGCCGACGTCGTAACTTTGGGCCCCTTTAAAATCAAAGCCCCCTCCCCACCCGCCCACTGCGTCTACATGATCTGCAGGACCCACGCTACGTCATTGTTGATTACCACAAGCCCTGTGATGACTTCTGACAGTACAGAAGTGAAATTTATTTTCATTTGACCACAAATTTAGTGATGTTTTATCTCGATTGCAGCTGCATGGATACAATATTTTTTAAAATAAAAAGCGTCGATTTCTTTCATTTTTGAAGTATTGGAGATGCACACGGCTTTCGTGAATCCATTAGCGTTGAATGTTGGATGTAATTATATTTTACTATCCCGTTGCAAGCACACATAAGACAAAGATACAAAGGCGGTTACCAGATGGCGAATAAGAGCGCATCACGGTGTGCAATGAGCGCGTGGCAGACAAAATCCACTCTAGAATTATATTATAAGATATTGACTGCTTTAGCAAAATGTGACAGTATTTTGAATGAACGCCTTACTTAGTTCCAAAGTCTTAGTCTTAGTTTTAGTATATCCCGTTTAATGTTGCACTTTAAACAGGAAGTGTCCTGTCACTTCTTCAATATCGTTTTCAGTAATGATGTCCACATTTTCTAGGATCTTTCAAAATGTCTCCATTGACGTCTAAGGACACCTTCTCTTTTCATCGTTCACGGGTGGTTTAAAACAGTTGTGAGTTATTGATTGCTGAAACAGACAATGGTATGAAGTGGCTGTAGAAGAGAATGATCTGAAGTTACGGTTGGAAATTCATCGTTAAAATCTACCATTAATTTTCGATGTCGAATTTCAAGGATTCGCAGTGTTCAACTGTTAAAAATACTTCTATGATGTTGTGAACCTTGTCTATTGATGTAAAAAGATTCTCAAGTGATAGATATAAACATGAAGTGTTTAAATAGCTTTTAATTTATTTTTTTTAAAAATTAAATTGGTATACTTTTTGACTTCAGACCGATACTAAAATGTCGACTATAGTTCTCAGCTACTTCGGGTGAATAGAATGTATCTGTGTTTGTTTTTTTAATAATCGCTTTACTAAAGGTTTAATACAAAGTAAAGTTACAGAAAGCCTTACATGTGCAGTAGAGAAAATTGGCCAAGATAGATGTTCCAATGACGTAGCTTTAGTTGTTAAGTCGAGTCGAGTGAGTGGGGAATATTAACCCATCCGCCAGGGTTTAATGTACCAAAGAAGACGCATTGAAAAATAACCTTGTTCTTGGGCAATGCTTCCCAAACGATTCAACATCTGTGTACTCATGTCTATCATTTTCGTAACACTGAGTACTCCTCGTTAAAAAATGCACATACTTTAATAACAATAAAAAAAAGATTATTTTTTTCCTTTGCAGCGCATACCCCCACAAAACTCTTAACGCACGCCCAGGGGGTAAGAGTACCACACTTTGGGAAACACTGCAATAGGTGTTAACGGAGTGAAAGATATTTTACATCGGGTCCAGGTATTTTGAGAATATACCCGGCGGGCCCAAGTGTTACCAAAAAAAAGTTAACTTTCCATTTTCTGTCATATGCAACGAAATCTTCTGCACTATGTCGTAGTGAGATTGCATTGCCTTCGTCAACCGTTTGTGTCAAGAAATAACCCACTGATAGGAACAGGCGGTTGCCGGGTCCCGGAACAGAGATTACGTTGTACAAAAAAACCGTCGAAGAGAAGATGATGTTGATCACTTTTAGCACAAGGAAACAACCGTTGCAACATAACGAAGAAAGCAAACCATTTACCGGAGTTCAGAGGTTACGCATGAAGTGCCGCAGCAATGGATTGAAGTGCCGCAGCAATGGATGGACTCAACTTATTCAGGATCAATACAAAATTTTGTCAGGTGCACTTCAATTTATTGTTTGGGAGAATGTTTTGACTAAAACAAACATGCTACTATTTACCAACGTGTTGCAGTGACCCCATTTCCCGGAAGTGACGTCAAGGCAAATTTTAAGGACCAATTGAAATGCCCCCAGAAAAACGTTATGTCGATAAAGCTATGGTCCAGATCCATGCCACGTCCCGAACAGTGACCCGAACTCGGGTGATTATTCAAATGATAATTGGATCCAATCGGTGCAAACATTTGCTAAGGCGTCAGATAATGCTGTGCGCAACTCATCGCCAAGCCGAAGCGAACTGTTCACTTGCTTGATGTACCCTTAATAAATTTATTACAATGTCTTTTTCACTTAAAATAAAATTGTTATGCCGACATAGAAAGGTCTTTGCCTCCCAGAATAACGTCGGCACACTAAATGAATACAATGCACGATTTTGTTTTCTGGATGTAGGCCTATATATATATATATATATTATTAGTTATCAAAATTGTTCTAATCTTCCTATGTTTAGACAATGTTTTAAATGTTAAAACCATAACCACATATTAATTTTGGATGCATTACAATGTGACCAGAATAAAAGACAAAGCATAATCCGACTTTGATAATACGGATCATATTTTGTCTCTGATAAAATGGGGTTATAAGTGCACATCTAACAACAAAACTAGCCCTTAATATCACCGCCCCCCCCCAGGATAATTAATTAGTAAAGTTAAAAAAACTCGACCGTTGATACAAATTTAAAGAAAACAAACATATTATTAGAAAGTCTCTTGTCTCACCCGTCCCCAGAGGCAGGTCAATATTGGTGTATGTTTGTTCAAGATGGCGTGTGTGTGAGTTGTCTGGTGTCCAATTCAACCAATCTGCCTGTAAGGAACGTTGCCCCCTCCCCCCAACTTTTCACCACATCCCTGGTCAGAATGAGAAAGCAAACATTGCAGCAGACGGCTAACCCCGAGGAGATTGAGGAAGATTGAAGGAGACAGGCCGCAGATGCGTATACCGCAGCTCCCCCTGCCCCCGAATACTCCCTGGCACTCTACACCCTCCCCCACCCCGCCACCAACCCCCTCAAACTTGATAACGAGCTTCTTCCACAAAACTTTGTCTCAACATATCTTCACAGCGTCACTACGTGGATGTGGGGGGGGGGGGTCTTCTTACTCCGCCCGCAACCCCCTCAAACTTGATAACGAGCTTCTTCCACAAAACTTCGTCTCCACATATCTTCACAGCGTCACTAAGTGGAGGTTCGGGGGTCTTCTTACACCCGCCTCATTTATGTGTGTCGATGGCCAGTCTTTCTCATTTATTTGTTAGTCTCATGTACGTCTTCTTCAACATTCACATTTAGGACTGCAAAAATTCATTGCAATTGAACACAAATTTTGGCTTGTTTCCTTAATCCATTTGACAATGGAAGACTCTGAAAAGGACATTTTCGGTTATATATATTTAAACTCACTATACAAATACACTAAACATCTCATTGGGAAATGGCGTCAGCGGGCCGTCGAGCTCGCGCTCCTTATGCCCTCCCTGGCGCCCCCCCACACAAGCCGGGCGCCGGGTTTCCCCGACGTCGGGCCGTGCAGGGGAACGCCAGAGACCTCCCCGGGCGTGGACTGCCCCCACCAGCAACCGCTCGATCGGGCTTGCTGATGGAGACCCTCCCTGTCCGGGGACGTTCGGTGGACCGAAGACGCTGCGTTTAAAGCGTCCGCAGTCCAATCTCCCAGGGGCCGGGACGGTAAATTAACGTACTAATATCTCCCCCACCCTTCCCGAGGAAACATTTAACGCCCTCTAAGAGGGATTCTACAGTGGGTTTCTACCTCGCACGCAATTAATTTGCGAAATACTGGGACGAAACGGTTGCCTAGGAGCAGCTTTCTCATGGCTGCGTATCTAGAATCATCGGCCAGAGACTTCCACCACATCCTCTCGATTCATATCTTTTAACGGCAACTTGTAATCATGATCTCTACCCTATATCTGCCTTTTCTTCCACCTGATTGGTATGTTTCTCGGGTTAACGTCGAGGGTGTCGGTGGCAAACGCTTCCAAATCGGCAAGCCATCACAGACTTATCGACCGGACACCCCGGGAACGTAAAAATGGTACTAGCCAATATAAGATCTGTAGATGTTTACTTGCATTTTTAAAAGAAGGCTAAATATCCAGCCCACTTGAAAGTGTAAATACCCAGTTATTTCTGTACTATCCTGCTCACTATAAGGTCGCCACAAACAACTACATTGTTGAATGAAAGAAGTAGAGAGAAAGAAAAGCTGGGGAAAGATATAGTGAGATTTGGGGGGGGGGGGAGATAGTGAGATTTGGGGGGAGAGAGATGGTGAGATTTGGGGGGAGAGAGATAGTGAGATTTGGGGGGAGAGAGATGGTGAGATTTGGGGGGAGAGAGATAGTGAGATTTGGGGGAGAGAGATAGTGAGATTTGGGGGGAGAGAGATAGTGAGATTTGTGGGGAGAGAGATAGTGAGATTTGGGGGAGAGAAATAGTGAGATTTGGGGGAGAGAGATAGTGAGATTTGGGGGGAGAGAGATAGTGAGATTTGGGGGGAGAGAGATAGTGAGATTTGGGGGAGAGAGATAGTGAGATTTGGGGGAGAGAGATAGTGAGATTTGGGGGGAGAGAGATAGTGAGATTTGGGGGAGAGAGATCGTGAGATTTGGGGGGAGAGAGATAGTGATATTTGTGGAGAGAGAGATAGTGAGATTTGGGGGGAGAGAGATCGTGAGATTTGTGGGGAGAGAGATAGTGTGAAGAGAGATACATACTGAACGGAACAAAAAAATCCCTCATTTTCTAAAATGTTAATAAAATTGACATAAACTTCAAATGCTTTAATAGCGTTCCACATCTTCGGTCCTTACACTTTTTAAAACGGTTTTTTAAATTTATTTATTTTAAATTACACGGAAGAGTAATTACGCTTCAAGAATTGATCGAAATAATTATTTAAAAAATATCACTTATACTTTTTTATGCGCATTTAGTAACTCTACTTATGAGAAATGTATGTGCATTAAAAAAAAGTTTTTGGCTTACAGCTCTCTCCTTGACATAGTGACTGGTGACATTTTGGATTTTATTTTTTTTCTAACGTTCATGTTCTTAAAACGTTTATGTTGTCTGTTGGCTATTGTTAATTTGAAGATAATCGACAACTTCAAATGAGCACATGTCGTATGGCCTACACCAGACTGTCGTATGGCCTACACCAGACTGTCCATGGCCTACACCAGACTGTCCATGGCCTACACCAGACTGTCCATGGCCTACACCAGACCTCTCGTATGGCCAGCTTCCATTACAGCGTCTCCGGAAGGATTTCAGAATCCCTAGCCATGTCTAACGTCACTCATCGCAAATTTGAGGGAAAAAAACGTAATCTTTTAATACCGGTCCTGTTCCCGAAACAAAGATTAGGAACTCATTCGCGTTGATGAGATTTTTAATCTCGGCGAAAACTAGAGCATGGACACTTGCATTGCAAGACAGCTCCATACGAAAAAATTGGGGGGGGGGGGGGCGATCGATTGTAATCTGAAAAAATTGATCACCATCACAAATGACAGAAGGGGGGGGGATCTCACCCCCCCCCCCCCTTTTAACTCGACCCTTGAGAAATATTTCTTGATTTCCAGGCATGATATTTATCATCCTCAGTTCTGCAACTTTCATTGTTTCGCAATGACGTTGGCGTAGGGGCGACTCTTGAGGCCAGTGTTAAAAAAACCCGTCTTGACAGCCCTCTGCCGAGAGCCCGCACAGGACTGCATTCGAGACTCTATTGTTCATTTCTTTATCAACTCTTATTCTAAACAAGCATTTCGTAGCTGCATTTCTTTATCAACTTTTATTCTAAACAAGCATTTCGTAGCTGCATTTCTTTATCAACTTTTATTCTAAACAAGCATTTCGTAGCTGCATTTCTTTATCAACTTTTATTCTAAACAAGCATTTCGTAGCTGCATTTCTTTATCAACTCTTATTCTAAACAAGCATTTCGTAGCTGCATTTCTTTATCAACTTTTATTCTAAACAAGCATTTCGTAGCTGCATTTCTTTATCAACTTTTATTCTAAACAAGCATTTCGTAGCTGCATTTCTTTATCAACTCTTATTCTAAACAAGCATTTCGTAGCTGCATTTCTTTATCAACTTTTATTCTAAACAAGCATTTCGTAGCTGCATTTCTTTATCAACTTTTATTCTAAACAAGCATTTCGTAGCTGCATTTCTTTATCAACTCTTATTCTAAACAAGCATTTCGTAGCTGCATTTCTTTATCAACTTTTATTCTAAACAAGCGTTCCGTAGCTGCATTTCTTTATCAACTTTTATTCTAAACAAGCGTTCCGTAGCTGTATTTCTTTATCAACTCTTATTCTAAACAACCATTCCGTAGCTGCATGTTTGCATATTCAGAAAATATTAGAATTTATTTTTTCTTAAACTTATTCAACTCTATAAACGCTTTGAATGTACATAATGAAATGAAAGTTTGGATGAAAAGTATTGATTTTTATCAAATGTCTGGGTCCAAAATCAATAAGCTATCACATAGTCGTGTGGCCAACGTCTAGGACTTACAGCACAGGTGAGTAGTACTGACATGTAACAATGACCTATGTCATGACATGTAACACTGACTTGTGTCACTGACTTGTCACTGACAACAAAACAATGACTTGTGTCACTGACCTATACCACAGTCCACTTCCATGACAACGTTTCAAACGTCGACACACAAAGCCGCTGCCATTGAAGTTGTATTGTATGACATCATTGATGTGTATCGTGTGACAGAGGGGGAGAGAACAGTGTGTGAGAAGTGAGAGATAGAAGTGAAGCGATTGTTGAGAGGAATGGTGGAGG